>CM046875.1:646720794-647338426 GCA_025667525.1 Glebionis coronaria
ATAGGGTGTGGGTGAATCCTAGTCCAACCCAAACCCAACTTTCCCTTTTTCTTTTTTTTTTCTTCTTTAATCGGCCCCAAACCGCCTATATATATATATATTTTATTTTATTTTTCTTTTTTTTATTACTTATTATTATGTTATTAATAATACCTTAATTTACCTTAATTTATTTCAGCTCCTAAAACCTCCAAAACCTCAAAACCGTAAAACTAGTCAAATTTACGCGTTTACCGTAAAAGACGTAAAATATACAGTTTTAAAAAAAAATCTTAAATTTTGAAATAAACTTTATAACTAAGTCATTAATGACTTGAAACCATCCCGAAAAATACTCACATGACTAATTACCTCATCCGAGACCTCTAAATGCTAAACCGTAAATCGTAAAAATACGATTTTCTATAATACATATACGTATACGTAAAACCACTAAATAACACCATCTCATTTCATAGTCACTACCATGTAAGCTCATGAACATGAAATCATCACTCATCGTTTCACTCACAAGGTACCCCGTACCGGAAACGATATCCAAACCACAATCTATACACACCAATTAGCACATAAACACGTAAAGACACGTAAGCGGCACAAAATAAAACTAAGTGACGAACCTCAAAACCGCGGTTGTCACATCACTCCCTCCTAATATAAATCTCGGTCCGAGATTTACTTCTTAGGATCAAACATATCATTAGCAAACAACTGAGGATACTTGTTCTAAATGAACTCCTCTCATTTCCACGTGAACTTTAGTTCAAGTCTCAAATTACCACATATACTAACCAACAATATTTAAATTCATTGCCAAACTCTTGACCTCACAGTCAATAAATCTCACAAATGACTCTTTGATAACACAAACCCTTATTAACACAAATCCCAAATAACCGTACATGCAAAAATGCATTCTCAAACAACATTTACCAATCTTAATACACGAAATATAACATGTATACCACTCATTCCCCCCCCCCCCCAGGTAATTCTATGCTCATATGCTACTGGTCCGATCTTTCCAAAGATCATAAATGGACCTACAAAACTCTACATCAACTCTTCCATTTTACCAAAACATAACACCCGTTACTATGGGTGAAACTTTCTACATAACTTTGTCACTAAACTCTAGTGGTTTCCTCCTTTTCAACATAGCATCCCTTGTGTGCTCTCACCCTTTCCACAAACACCATTACCACATTAGTAGCCTCTTTTACCAATTCTAGTCCACAATGGGGACAACTCACCCTATCCTTTCATATAGTGCCTCAAATGGCATTTATCGACTTCTAGTATGATAACTATCATTATATGAAAACTCAGCCATCGCTAAAGAGTTTCCTAACTCCCTCTAAATCAATCACTCATGCCCTTAGTGTAACTCCTAAGGTTGTATAGATATCTCACTTGCCCATCCTTTTCCAGTTAGCTGGATATACTCATATCCAATCATGTTCATCAGCTCCCTTTAGTCCGTACCTCAAACCACTTAAAAATTCCAATTTCCTTACAAAGTGACCTATGACGGTCTTTCACATATCCATTAGTTCTTCCAATCCAAATCAACTTATGATCTATACACATCATCAAAAGGACGGTTATCTCAGTTAGTCTATCAACTGCCATCCAAACCCATGCTACAAATACTTCCATTAAATTTGGATAGCTCACTAGTAGCACCTATACACTTATTTCTCATTTTTCTTCATTATTTTTTTTATACCCAACACTTCCTTTATACCTACACAATGTCCTACCTTCAAGGTCATATTTCTCCTCATCTTGTCTCAGTTAGACCAAGCCCTTCGTCCCTATGGCACATCACACCTATAACTCCTCATCCATTCGATTATCGATACTAAGCCTCCCAACCAATCAGTATAGGTCAGTGCCCTTTCCTTTTCCACACTACGACAGTATTAGCCTGCGTCATGCTTTATTCTACTCATTAAGCTCTACTAAAGTTTTACCTTCGGTTCCTATCTCGACCTATTTCATTCATGCTTCGCTTCTATACACACTTCCTTCTTCTTCCTCAACTCCTACCATACATCACGATGTGATGCTTCCCATCGTTTCTTCCCTTGCCATAATCCTTCATAAGGCATTCCATACATATTAGGCTAACTTTTACGCAAAACCCTCTATTCCATCACATCCGTACGCAATCCTTCCAACTTCTCAACTACGTGACTACTCATTCCTCTTGAAATATAAGATGAATTAGTTAGTCTATCGACTATCACCCAACTCTCGCCGTACTTATTCCTCCACCCCATTATGTATCCCTTTCACCATTTTGGTCCTTACATCGCCCTTTCTAAGCTACTCCTATCTATGTCGGAAGTATAGTCTACGTCCCTTTTCTCCATATGATTGTCCAAGCCACGCAACATACATGTTGACGCGTTCTCTACTTTAGACAACTCAACTCGTGCAACCTACATCCTTCATCCAAACCACCCTAATACGTCATCCATATAGTTCAAGTTCGTCTCAGCTTCACTTCATTCTTCTTATTCTATGTCTCATCAACCATGCTTGCCTTTCCTAGATGGTACTTGGCCTTGCAATTTTCTTTCGTCACTTAACTCCACCCATCACCTTTTCCAAATGTTCAATCAAGATGATTAAATATGTGTTGGAGACGTTCATGATCTGTATAGATCATTCTCTACGTCTCATACCCTAATTGCCTCTAGCATTCTAGGCAGATATAACAATCCAGCTCCACTAACCAAGTCTATCTAGTCATCTATACGCCAAAATTTTTTCCAAGTAGTTTCACTTGTTTTTTTTTCTCACAACCAGTTCTCCTACTCCCTCCTAATAGGGACAGACTAGAGTTTCATGTGATTCCATGCGGATCACACTCTCATCTTATACCCACATTAGTTTCCATTTGTCTACTAAGCCATATTTTGAATTCTTATTCAAATCTCATACTTCTACTTTGATATTGCACCCAACATGAGGTATTTTCAATCATCATATTCTAGGAATACTTGGTTCTCTCCTTCCCTGGTTCTCCCTTATTCCTACACTATACCATCCAAAAAAATTCCATACTTCATTCATCAAATCTATGGAAATCATAGTGCATTGGATAATGCATAGCTGTCTCTTCCAAAGATCTTTCATAACACCTTCACAAAACCGACTCTCTAATCAATTCTCCACGAAACTTATTTAGCTCAGCTTCACTTCTCATCCCTCGATATTGATTGCCACAAAAATTTTGTCCGCGTAGTCACTCGACTCTCTTTGTTACTTCCACGAGTTCTTAATCTCCCATGTCATGTATTCATTTCATCACGATCCACCGGTTCAGCTCTTTGTAGCTCCACTCTGGTTCTCGATCTGCCCTTCTTCGTCACGAACCATACGTAAATTTCCCTTCATAGTGCTTGTCACCTTTCCAATCCTCGCAAATTTTGTGACTCCTTTGAAATATCTTGCATCCTTCTTGCAGCCGACACGTAGTCCTTTCAGCTCCTTGCTTCGCGATGTAGCTCTTTATGCACTCCTTCTCGTCTCCATGATGTTACCTAGGAACTTTACACTACCCAGTAGCCTCTAACTTCAACCCATCTACCATAATATTTCTAAAGGTACTTCAACCCCTCAATGGCTCACTCTTCTTTACTTGTTGTACTTCACCATTAATCAGCTTCTTACCAATCATTCTTTCACATCCATGTTTTTTTCTTCACGTCTCTACTACTACCTTGTCTCCATAACTATACCAATTTCCTTGTGTGTTATTTTCCCAATCTTTCCATTGGTAGAAACTTTCTACTCTACCCTCACATCCGCTAGTACTTTCATCAATCTCCTAATGGTACTTCAACCAACTTCTCATAGCATGACATCTCGTTCCCATGACCAGTCAACTAACTTTACTTACTCCCTTATTCCCGTAACCAATCTAAGTTTCAAAATTTCACAAATCTTAATCATTCCTTCAACACAACCTTTAAAACAAAACACATCTCTGCATTCTAATATCTAACCATAAGTAATACTACCCAACTCTATCCTCTCATCCTAACGTTTCCACAACCGCATAACTAAATCAACCATGACGTGTACCAAAAGAATTCCAAACAATCGTGTCCCAATAAAATATAGGGTAAAACGAACCCTAGCCAAAACAACTGAAAACAAAACAATGTAATTCTAAAGATCAATGGAGTGTGCCAACAACGAAAAATTTAGACTCTTCACGATTAGTATTACCAAATCTCAATACCTTAGAAAATTTTAAACTTTCGTCCCAATTAGTTACTTTTCATAAGAACCAAACTCTAATATTACTAAGATCAATCATACTCATTTTTAACCAATAACTCATCCTTTATCTTCATCATTTTATCAAGATATCAACTAGTTAGTATACTATAATCTTATTCTAACCATTATCTTGTTTACCATATTAAACTTATTTCACTTGTTATTATGAAACCAATACATGTTTATAAAATAAAGTGTTTTTTTATTATTATTTTCTATATTATTATTATTATTTTATGAAATCCATTTAGGCTGGTTATAACTAAACTACTACACGTTTACAGGGTGTGGTGTTATTATTATCATTGCTATAATAAAATCTCCCTTTTTACTCTTGCCGTCTAGTTAAATACTTCTAAAATTTTAACTACACTTAAGAAAATTTTTGTAAAATTTCTTTACCCCTTTAAAATGTATTATCACATGTTACATAGAAAACTAATCCAATTATTTTCAAGAAATTTTTTTTATAGCTTACTACCACAAACTTAAAAAAAATATGCACGTCACGATATCATACCATACACTTACAAATTATTTTCAAAACCGTTTTCCTATAATCAGCCACACTTATTTGTAAGAAAATTTAGTAGTTCTCATTAATTAAATACATACCCGAATGTAGACACACATCAAAAGACTCAAACGTCGTTGGAACTCCATTAAACTCCAGCACCATAAAACACGAACAAACACAAGGTACGTTCAAGTTATATTAACTAGTGAACGACCATATACCATAACTTAACACATTGTAGTATATATACACCCGCATATATATATACCTATTAAATCACCCAAAACATACTCGTTACCATACATGTCAGATCAACCAATCGCGTCATACACTCGTTTTTTTTACGAGTAACCACCATCTTACCACAAGGCATAAAACCCATCACTAAAACCAGTCTATATCGTGTGACCCCATAATCACACAACATGACTATTACCCAAAACAATAACACACTCAAAAATATCCATATCGTAGGCAGCTATTACATAAACCCATATACTATACATATACCAATGATCCACATCTCATCATATACAAGCATGTACTAACCCTCTTTCATGCAATCATACTTAGGAACCCATTGAAGTTGTGGTACTTGTATAACTATGTTGGCCACCATACTTATACAATTACCCTTTCCCCAATGCACTCCCTCCTATGATGACACTTATAAGAATCAATACAACACATAACACATAAATCCATCAACTCACCTAAGCACATAACCACATAAACAATAAGGTCAAAAACTCCAACTAATAAAATAACATAGTCAAACTCTTGAAATACATAAATCCATAGTCTAGCTAAAACAGCATAGACTAAATCCAAAACGAAAACATAATCAGTTATAAGTCATGTCGCCCATCAGAATGGAAACACCTTAAAATCCTTCCTACCCATGTACTCCTAGTAACTCGAACCACCACACGATTCTTAGGGAACATGACTTAAACATCAGAAGAAAAATAACATACCTCAGGTACATAAAATAACTCAACAAAAGATAGAAACTACCTTGTACCAAATTATGTACTATAATGTACAATTTAAGCAAAATACAACAATGACTAGCGTGGACGATTATGGTTCAACCCGCACTAGTCACAACCCGAAAAGAAAATAACATGTGGCTAAGTATGAACCATAGTAGTTCATAACTTAACAAACATCACAACATAACATCCAAACACATCAATTATTATAAAATGTACACATACTCCTATGACGCCTATATGTAGGGACCCTTAAGCTATAGACTAGGCTACGCGACTAGGCAACCTAATTCTCTATAACCATTGTCTCTGATACCATTCTGTCACACCCCACCATGGCGGAATATGGGGCGCGACGTATGGATATCATCACAACATGGCATGTCTATAGAGATAACTAAATGAAATAAGAAATGTCATAAAATGGTGACACAAATGTCACGACAATATCTCAACAAAGCAGGAGTCTAGGCAAGTAGGTAACAGTCCTACCACTTACCCGAGACAAACAATTAACATAAACAAAGCAACATATAGGTTCATAGTATCACTTAATGAAACAAACAGAAAAATAAACTAAGAAGGAACGGGGATCTCCTTCTATATGCAATCCTAATGCCTCCAAAACTATCCATTTCAATTCTCAAGCTTAACCACATTCTCACCTGAAAGAGACACTAAAACACGTCAACATAAAGTTGGTGAGAGTCATAGGTTTAGACTCCAACGCCAAAATCAAACCATAAGCTGTGAACAACAACCACTAACAAATGAACATATGGACAATGTGATACAAACATGCATTAACAACTAATATTCAAGATTTAACAAACCAAACCAAATCCAAGGCTCCAAGCCTTACCAAATACCATGGTCCCATAGGCGCCCATACACCTATGTACCAATCCCAAGGCCCCGCCTTGTCATTATCCATTGGTCCCATAGATTCTCACATATCTATGTACCTCCCCAAGGACCCGCCTTGTCAACATTCCCTTGGTACAAAGTCAAATCACAAAACAATCATGAATTAGTTAGCAGTTAATCACATAAGTATGCACAAGTCTATCACCAATCACAAAACATTCACAGCTTAATTTATAAAAACACAAGACAGTGTCTCTTCCATCCCATCTGGAAGTCAAAATCATTAGTAAACATGGGACTATGAAACTCACCTGATTGAGCTTCTCCTAATAATCTGTGCACTAGCAAAAAGCTAACAAACAAAAACACAAAATCAAAACATGAACCAAACACTAAGATGGCTCATCAACCTATGATGGACATCTTACCTTATCCCATATATATACCTCATTAATGTGCTCTAAACACCCCATTATCCTTCCCTAACAAGTCCTTAACTTGGTTAAGTTTGATGCCTAACCCGTTCATATTTTACACAAAACAGTCCCAACTTTTAGGTCTCCAAACTATAAGCCAAACGCCCACCTAACCATACCCATGACCACTGTAAAGGAAATCCTATGCCATTACATATGTTAGCTAACACCTCCCATTTGCCCCAACCATAAAGCTACTGTTAAGGCCCCGATATATATATATATATATATATATATATATATATATATATATATATATATATATATATATATATATATATATATATATATATATATATATATATATATATATATATATATATATATATATATATATATATATATATATATATACTTTTGTCTATCCAGATTTTACTGATTTTGAACATACAAAAAGTTTGTTATGATTAGGGGGTCTTACCCTAACCCACAATCTTAGCCCCAATGCAGATACTTCCTATAATATATAAACCAACTCCCATGTTCGTTTGAAAGTCCCAATACAACCCTAAGTACACCAAACAACCCAAAACATAAAAAGAAAACAGACTGATTTCAAAACTGTTTTGACCTCCGACTGTTGTAACCTGTTTTTGACCCACTTCCCTCCTCCAATTTAGTTCTCGTTTCTTGTATTTGAAATCCACCTTAATTGCCTTTCCAGGGATACTTGGATCGCAAAATAAGAGTTTGTAGAACTCCCTATATGATCAAAACAATTGACCCTAAATTCTGCACAGTTTTTAAAAACGGGTTTAATTAAATTAACCTAATTAATTACCCATAATCCCACTAATTACAAGCCCTAATTCACCTAATCATTATAATATCATTAATATACAGATTTTAATTTAAACTCTAACCTAAATCCATCATAAGATGATTATAAAAACATTAAAAACAATCAAATTGAAAAGGGTTATTGAAGGTTTTACCTTAGATTTAATGGAAACCCCAAAATTTTATGAAGAACCCTAATTATTTGTTGAATGCCGCGACTTCCTTTGTCTCCAGGAGAAAAATTATGTGATTTTTGTTTAGTATAAAACATTATATAGGGTGTGGGTGAATCCTAGTATAAAACATTATATAGGGTGTGGGTGAATCCTAGTCCAACCCAAACCCAACTTTCTCTTTTTCTTTTTTTTTTCTTCTTTAATCGGCCCCAAACCGCCTATATATATATATATTTTTTTCTTTTTTTATTACTTATTATTATGTTATTAATAATACCTTAATTTACCTTAATTTATTTCAGCTCCTAAAACCTCCAAAACCTCAAAACCGTAAAACTAGTCAAATTTACGCGTTTACCGTAAAAGACGTAAAATATACAGTTTTAAAAAAAAATCTTAAATTTTGAAATAAACTTTATAACTAAGTCATAAATGACTTGAAACCATCCCGAAAAATACTCACATGACTAATTACCTCATCTGAGACCTCTAAATGCTAAACCGTAAATCGTAAAAATACGATTTTCTATAATACATATACGTTAATATGTATACGTAAAACCACTAAATAACACCATCTCATTTCATAGTCACTACCATGTGAGCTCATGAACATGAAATCATCACACATCGTTTCACTCACAAGGTACCCCGTACCGGAAACGATATCCAACCCACAATCTATACACACCAATTAGCACATAAACACGTAAAGACACGTAACCGGCACAAAATAAAACTAAGTGACGAACCTCAAAACCGCGGTTGTCACACCTAAGCTTATATTTGCTCGTTCCACAAGACCATTGGTCTGCGGGTGCTTAACAGATGCGAAGCGCCGCGTGATATTCAATGCCGCGCACCAATCCTTGAATGGATTATCCGAGAACTGCTTCCCGTTATCCGAGATGATTTCTCCTGGCAAGCTAAAACGGCACACGATGTTTTCCCAAACAAACTTTTTAACTTGCTTGCCCGTAATGAATTTAACCGCTTTAGCTTCTATCCATCATGTAAAGTAGTCTATTGCGACGATTAAGAACTTGACTCCCCCCTACAGCCACGAGAAAAGGTCCTGCAATGTCAATTCCCCACTTAGAGAATGGCCATGGGGATGTGATGGATGTCAGTTCTTGCTGTGGATGTCGCGGTAACGGTCTATGCACTTGGCAATCGCTGCATTTACGAATCATGTCACGTGCATCCCTATGCATAGTAGGCCAGTAATATCCTGTACGTAGAGCTCGTGCCACTACGGATCGGGGACCTGCGTGCATACTGCATGACCCTTCATGTATCTCACTGATCACATAGGTAGCCTGGCGTGGCCCGACACACCGTAACCACGGCTGTAAGAAGGAGCGCTTATAGAGAATACCTTCTCGGAGCTCAAAGTGCTGCGACTTCTTTCAGATACGCCGTGCCGCCTTCTCATCATCCGGAAGGGTTTCATCAGCTAAATAGCTGATGATCGGGGTCATCCACGTAGGTCTATCTTCCTCAACTATAGCTGCGATTTCCCCTTCCGTTATAGACTTTTCCTTTAGTATTTCTACCAAGACTTGCTTGGATAAATGGGCGAAACTTGTAGACGCAATTTTGCTAAGAGCGTCCGCCTTCTTGTTTTCACCTCTTGGTACCTGCTTGATAGAAAACTTGCTGAAAGTGGCTATGAGTGACTTGACTTTCTCCAAGTATCGAACCATGTTATCCTCCTTGGCTATGTAACCTCCTAGAATGTGGTTCGCGACAAGCCGTGAGTCTACGTAAGCCTCAAGGTTGCGGACTCCCATTCTAGCGGCAATAAACCCACAATCAACGCTTCATATTCTGCCTCATTATTGGTGGTTGTGAATTCAAAACGTAGGGCGTAGGTAAACTCCATTCCTTCCGGATTCGTAAGGATGAGGCCAGCTCCTGACCCGTCCGTGTACGAGGATCCGTCAGTGAACAAGACCCATGGTTCTGTTGGAGTTTCCTCTCGTTGTATGACCGGTCCGTCCTCATCTGGCTTCTCAATTAAGAAATCTGCCAAGATTTGGCCTTTGACCGTTGTCCTTGGTCTATAGGAGATGTTATGCTCTCCTAATAGAATGCTCCACTTCTGTAGCCTACCGGCCACGTCTGGTTTGGAGATGATTTGTTTTATTGGTTGATCAGTAAAATCACAATTGGGTGCGCCTGAAAGTACCGGCGTAACCGTTTTCTGGCGAATACTAATACTAAAACCAACTTCTCCATAGAGGAATAATTCAACTCCGTCCCTTTAGTGTTCTACTTATGAAGTAGACCGGAGTCTGGACTGTGTCCCTATCCGTCATAAGTACTGCACTTATTTCTCTGTGTGTAGCCGACAGATACATAATGAGCTCCTCCTTAGGTCGGGGAGCCACTAGCATGGGGAGAGCTGCGAGATGCTGTTTAAGCTGACTAAAAGCTTCCTCAGCTTCCTTAGTCCAACAGAAATCTCCCTTCTTGATGCACTTCTTGAGTGTTTTGAATAGAGGTAGTGATTTCTCCGCGGACTTCGACAAGAACCTGTTTAGCCTGGCCAGCTTTCCATTCAATGATTGCACCTCTTTTCGCGTCTGAGGATATGGTAACTGTATCACCGCCGTCTGTCTTTTTCGGGCAAGGCTTGATTCCGTTTGGATCGATCATGTATCCAAGGAACATCCCTTCAGTTGCCCCAAACGTGCATTTTTTTGGATTCAGTTTCATATTGATTCTCCTCAATGTGTCAAACGTCTCTTGGACGTCATGGAGAAGTGTCTCCTCCGTATGACTTTTGATGACTAGATCGTCAACATAGACCTCAAGGTTGCGGCCTATCTGTGAGTCTAAGGCTTTATCAACAAGTAGCTGATATGTTGCCCCGACGTTCTTTAGTCCTAATGGCATTTTTGTGTAACAGTACACGCCCTGACTAGTATGAAATGCCGTTTTCTCTTCATCTTCTTCCGCCATCTGGATCTGGTGGTACCCTTTGTACGCATCTAAGAAGCAATTGAAAGGATACCCATATAGGGATTCCACCTTCCAGTCAATCTCTGGTAACGGATAGCAGTCCTGCGGACAAGCTTTGTTCAGGTCCGTGAAGTCCACGCACATGCGCCAGCTCCCGTCATGCTTCTTGACCATGACCGGGTTGGATAACCACTCGTGGTAGTATTCCTCGCGCATAATCCCTGCGTCTACTAATTTCCATACTTCGTCCAATATTACTTGGCTGCGTTCTGGTGCTTGGCCACGCTTCTTTTGCTTAACATGAGGATACCCCTGGCGGATTTGAAGTTTATGTTCTGCTATCGCACGCGGCACGCATGTCATATGCTTGGGCTCCCATGCGAATACATCCAGGTTTGCTTTCAGGAGAGAGCACATGGACCTCTTGCCATTATCCGAGAGCGTTCCCCCTATGGACACCTCTTGTTCCGGATAATCGGGATGGATTGACACCTTCCAGTTGGGGGGTAGTGATCCTTCTATAACGGGAAAAGGTAGGACTGGTGTTGCCACGGCGTGGCATTCGGACGCTGGTATGATTGAGTTGTAGATGGTGACAATTCCTCCTACCACAAGGAACTTAATCATTCCGTGAGCTGTGGAGGGTACTGCCCATATGGCCAAGATGCCTGGTCTTCCTATGATCCCATTGTATAGAGAGTGTGAGCATATCACCATAAAGTTCATCCACGCCGTGGTGGAATGTTCTTCATACCCAATGGTCACTAGCAGACGCAGCTGTCCTATTGGCCAGATGGTGTCTCCACTAAAGCCGATGAGCGGCGACGTGGCCGGTACCAACTGTCTTCTTATTTCTGGTCGCAACTGTACGAAACAGTGTTCGTATAGCACCTCCGCGGATGACCCTCCATCCACATACATACGGCGAACATTGTGTGTTACAATGCTTACCTCAATCGTGAGAGGTGCATCGGCCACGTCACTTGCCGTAATGGGAGGGAATGAGATTTCTCTGCCGCGTGAAAATTTTTGACTAACTTTCTGCTTTGTGCGGTTCTGCCATGATTGGATCATGTATATAGTCGAAGGTTTTTCCTTTTGAGGATCCTTCTTATCGTGCTTTCTGTTATCCTTTCCGTCCTTCCAATCCTTGACCAAATGTTTGAGTTTGCCTGACTTGATCAGTGACTCAATGTGCTTCTTGAGTTGGATGCATTCCTCCGTGTCGTGGCCCTTGTCGTTTTGGAATTCGTAGAAGCGATTTCCTTGACGTCGGTCCACCGGAGTCGTCATTGGGGGAGGTCTTGGGAAGTTCGCCCCTTCTGTCAACAAGATGTCCCGGTAAGTCAAATTTAAGGGGGTGAATTTGTCCTCCGACCGCCCTCCTTTGTTTTGGCTCTTGTAGTCCGAGCCCCTTCCACTTCCTTGGTTGTTTTGACCACCCGATTGTCTCTTGGACTGGTCGTTCGATCGATAGTTGTTTCCCTTTGTAGGATAGGCCGCGGCTACCGCGTTTTCTCCTTCTATAAAGTTCCTGACCGTTTCCATGAGGTCGTCATACTTATCCGGTCGCTTGTCATTGAGGCGCCTAATTAATTCCTTGTCTGTTATGGCATGCATGTAATCGGAATTTTTTAGGAGCTCCGACATCATTTTTGTGCGCGTGCACTCGTCATTGAAACGTTCCGTGAAGGCCTCCGTAGATTCTCCACGACGTTGCTTGACGGTTTCTAATGAGACCGGATCCCTATTATACTTTTTTCGCTGAGTATAATTGTTTTGGAACGCAGTGCGCAACTCAGTGAATCTATCGATGCTTCGGGGAGGAAGTCCCTCAAACCAATCACGGGCATTGCCAATCAAGGTTGAATTGAACATCTGGCACCATATAGGCATGGGCCATCGTTCGATTTTCTCCTGCGTGTCAAATATCTTTAGGTGATCATCCGGATCACCAGACCCATCATAAGTCTTGACACACGCTGGCATGCGACACTTCTTATCCTCGGATTAATTCCGTATGCGGAGAGTAAAAGGATCGTCCCTGGGATCACACCATGGACGGGTGAGATTAGGGTCACACCATGGGCGGGAGAGATCTTCCTCTTCCGCCTCACGATAATAGGGGCCACCGTAGTACCCCTCATCGTCCGATGGCAGTGGAGGAGTACGCCTAGGTCGGCGACGCTTGGGTGGATGGTCATCCGAATCTTCTCCTGAGGGACCGGGGGAAGGGGGCAGTGCCCCACTCCTCGGCCGAGGATCGCTCTTGCGAGAAGAGCTAGGAGCATTCTTTCTGGTATTCACCATATCCCACACGCTTGTGCGGCGATTAGTTCTGGTTAACTCCAAGTCCGGCCGTTCGACTGAATCGTCGGATCTATCTCCTTCTTTACGAAACTGCAGTAGTTCCTGCATAACACGGTCCCCTATGCGTTCAAACACATTTCGAGGTTGGGAGTTCTCCTCATAGAGGTTTCGTTCCTGGGGTCGTGCCCTCTTCTTCTTCTGAAGAGAGGTGTCGTATACGACCCTGCCAAAGTTAAGCCTAGATTGGAGGTTCCTACCTAGGTTTAGCCTTGACACAATACCCGGGACGATCCACTCAAAGTTCTTTGTGAGAACATGAGCGAGGTCTTCCTCACTAAGTGGCTCGACTTCCACTTCTTCTTCAGTTAATGGCCTACGCGGCTCCTTGTTAGGGGCCTTAGGCGCACTCCCTGGGTCAGGGTTGTCCATGGTCATGGTTGATGGTGGGGTATTAGCGGACGTGCATGTCCCACCTGTGGACTAAAAAATACTTCGGTTATTCGGTCCTCCTGTTTGGTGGCTAGGGGACTGAGTGGGGATGAGTATCCCGTCCCCTGTGGACTTCCGGTTCGCAGGATTCGTGTTCCTAAGATTTCCTTGCAGATGTCCTTTCGTCATTGAAAGAGATCGAGATGAAATTTGCTCTAGCTTAGTGTATGGGATGGCACCAACTTGTTGATACAAAAGTTGGATGATCCTTGCTAGACCCGAATTAGGCTTAATTCGGGTTGGCTGGGCTCCGGCTCTTGCACCAAGTGAATTATCTTGCTGAGATCCTGCACACTAAAGCAACACGCGTTAGGCTTACCGTGGGAATGTATCCCACGATTAGACTCCGGCGTGAGAGTAAGTAATCGGTTAGGGTTTAAGAATCGGATGTAAGTTTAGAGTAAGTGGAATGTAATACCTTTGTGGAACCTTTGAGGGTTCCTTATATAGGCGGTGAAACCCTAATGGGTTGTCACCGATGCTTCGGCCCCAAACAAATGATAAGTGACATAATTAGTTTGATTGTTATCTTCTAATTATGGTGAGTGTATATTCTTCACTTTGGGGTAAATCCAAATCATAATAAGATTATGATTCTGTCTAACCATGTATCGGCCGTTATGGGCCGTGGGCCGCACACATGTATGCGGCTACTGTTCATTCGAAACCCATAAGCTTTAAATGATATTAAACTAACCCATTAGTAATAGGCGGGATGCGGGTAGTACCCGTGGGCCAGGTTTATGACCCGGCTGAGAACTATACGTCATCAACAGACTAACCCCGAGTAACGTCATCCTTTTCAGTAAGGTTGACGTGGCCGTTTGAGATTGTTTGCATTTAGCGGTAATTATTGTATTGCTGTAAATCATATCTAGCTACTTTGCTAGTTTTCTAATACTTATGGTTGTTCAATAAAAGTATTACAGAGATTCGTTCTTAATTAGATTAATAAAATTTTTATTCAAAGCAAAAGTAAATCATTTAAAGAAAATTCAAGGTTTAATGAAGATAATTTAGTTGGCTCGCAATATCAAATTAAAAACTTAAATATATCAAAGAAAAAAATGAAAATAATTGGTTATCACACATCTAAATGAAGAAATTGCAGTTTTCGTTCGTGTTTTACAAACTCTATAAAACCATTAGCAAGAAGTGACAACCCAGGATCGGAAACATCTGGATTTTAAGGAAACATGTGTTATGTTATAATTAAGAAAGTATTTTTAAATAGATACAAATATTTATATTAGTCACTACTATTATTGTTAATGTTAATCATATGTAATCTGCATGGCTTTGCAATAATGCATGGACGGCGTGGACTTATTAATATCGGAAGTGATTTGCACACTTTTTGTTTTGATTGAGACACTCCAAAATATAATGACTTGACATTTATATCTTTACATCATTATTACTCATATTCATTCTTACAAGGGTATAAGTGTCAAGTCACCATATTTTGAAGTGTCCCAATCAAATCAAAGAGTGTGCAAATCACCTCCCTATTAATATATGTATTCAACAGTTTGCGTATAATACATAAACTTAATCAACCAATCTCAGTTATTTATGTTATTCATTTAATAAAAAATTTTAATTTTTAATAATTAAATATCTTACAAGTTATTCGTTAGGCAAAATAAAATATACCATCGTGACGAGAATTAAATTATCTTTCTAGAGGAACACGTGTATATACTTTCGACGAAATATTTATTTTATGAGAAAATTGTATATGATTGTATCACGAATCATATATGATTTTCTCAGGAAAAAAAAGTTCGTCGAAAGTATATACATGTGCCCCTCGATATAAAGATGATTTCATTTCTGTTGTAATGGTGTATTTTTTTGTCACTTGACGATTTACCGTTTGAGAGATATTTAATTTTTATAAAAATTTAAAAATTAGTTATAATAAATGTAATTGGTTGATGTGATATATGCTAAAAAAATTACATTAATTTTAACTCTATTACTAGTAATTTAATTTAAAGGTTTTCTTAAAAATCAATGAGCAATAAAATTTTAAATTATATCAACCAAACATGTGCTAGATAATAGATTAAGGCTTTAGCCTAATCAAAGTTTAGGATTTTTTTTATAAAAAGAGTTTTGGTATATTAGGTTTTGGGTATATGTTAGTTTATAGGTTAATATATTAGGAGGTTACTAAACATTTTAAAAAAATGCGTTTAAGTTAATAAAAATTTATTTTGTTCACTTAAGTTACTAAATTTATGAAACAAAATTGTTGAGTTACTGAACATCAATTAACTTGTAAAAACGTAATATTTATGTTACTTAACTTGTTAAAATACGACATTTATGTTACTTAACTTATAAAAAAACATGTGTTAATATTACTCGAGTTAACACTAAATTATAGTGGTATATAGTTTAGTAACTTAGATGAACAAATTGAAACATTAGTAACTTAGACACACTTTTTGAGAACGTTTAGTAACCTCCATATGTATTAACCTGTTAGCTTATTATCAAAAATATGTTTTTATTATATATAGATATGTTATCTTATGTGATTGTTAACTCATTTAATCAATCGAATCTCTATCATCTTTCACGGTATTCGAGCTTTAGGTTACATTCGTCGACAAAAAATTTGATATGCTCTGGTCATCGTTTATTTGCTGATAATTCGGAAAGATCCCGATTATTTTCACTTTATTTTTAGTTTTTAAATTAGATTTTGTATTCTTGTTTTCAATCGATAAACTCTATCACATAAAACTTTAGCTGTAAAAGATATGTTGATTTGCCATCAAAAACCATATTTTTTCTCTTCTCATCAATTGTTTGGTTGTCGAAAATCTTTATCGTTGACAACATAAGTTGACGAGCAAATTGGTCGCTTCCTTCAAAAGCAAAATAAGGCGTAAAAAAATAACAAACGTGAAAGATAAAGAATTGCGAAACAGTATACAATTATGTCAGTAACTACAAGTTCATCTTCGTGCAAATGAATAACACAAAGAGAAGAAGAGAAAACAGAATAAGCTGTTTTCAATATTTTATCCATGGCTTATAAGACTGAAAACCTCCCGTTCAAACTGGCATAGAAGTGTTAGATAATAGATTAGAGCCAAAGCCTAATTGTTCAAACGTTTATATCAGCTTATTATCAAAGTTATGTTCTATTATAAATAAAAATGTTATCTTATGTAATTTCCAACTCATTCAACAATATAAAAACTATTATCTTACAACATCATTCTCATGTTAGAGTATCCAAAGAGCTAGGCAACAAGTAAATGACATCACACGTTGATCTTGGAGACGTTTTTGCATCCTAATGTATGTCTCTAAAAACTTGATGATGTTTCTTCTTAATTCATGCTTTCTTTTCTTTTTGGTACTCATGTACATATGCATACCTATTTCACCATACTATCTAGGAAATGATTACCTGATGAGAAGTAAGGATTTTAAAAACAATCAGGCCTTGTTATTTGCACAATACGTGTGTTAGACCTTAATGCTAATGAGTATAGCAAATTAAACAGTGGAAGGAACCGTGAACCATGAACCGTGAACCGTAAGCAAGTTTTGAGAGAAAATTCAAATTGAATCATCAATTAAACCGGTTGAATCATAACTCAGTGGCTCGTCAGCTCAATTTAAAAACTAATTTTAAAACAACGTCTTTTTGTAATTGTTAGGCGTGAGAAAACGAGAATAAACAACCCACCACATACCATAAAAAGAGACCATCATTCTTTTGGCCTTTGAGCTATGCTCTTACTTGACTATATTTTTTCTTTGGCCAATTAACCATGGTTTATGTTGTTTTTGTTGTACGAAACCGACAACAAACCCGAAGTTCGATAACGCGGAACCGCTAGATCGCGAGTTGTATCGAGCACAAGTAGCGAACACGAGAGAGACTACAAAGAACCGACAATAGTATATGCACACGGAATACCCCCAACTACCCCTTTATTAATAACCCTAATAAAGATTACATTGGGAAGAAGAATTCAATGAACTAGGATCCCCCCTCATCCCTATTTATAGAGATGAGGGGGTAGACACCTTCCTAATACAAGTTTATTCCTAATCTATATTACAAAGTACACTTAAGTCCCTAAACTATATTTAAGTTTACTCCTAAATTCCAACAATTTCCACCTTAGGAGTAACACTTAAACATAACCGATACTCAACACCCTTTACCGGTGTTGGAACCTCGAACCAGGAACCACCTTGTCGACCAGGCATTGTACTTCTGTAATTTCCCTAGATTAGCTTCCATAAACTCCTTCACGTTCTTCTTCTCAGCAACATTACCCTCCGCACCCTCTTGACCAGGTACTCCGGTTACCGTAATGTTTGCCCCCACCTTTATACCAAGGTGTACCTTTTCCTGCTCATTTACCAAGCAACACGTGTTTGTCTTTTCTTCAGGTTGTTTGTCCTTCAACCATCTTTGAGCCACTGCAGCATGATCGTTACTCACCTGAAAAACCTCAGCTTCACGATCCCCTTGAGCTCCCTGCAGTTCTACCTCAAACCGTCTTTGAGCCACTACAGCATGATCGTTACTAACCTGAAAAGCCTCAGCTTCACGATCCCCCTGAGCTCCCTGCAGTTCCACCTCAAACCAAACACGTTTATCAACCTGTACTCCATGGACTCCTGTTTTAACACCAGGACCAAGTTGTTTGAACCCAACTTGTTTTGAACCTCCATGCTTGTGTACATTAAACCCATCGAAATTTTCGATGTCAAACCTAGTTATAGAACTAGCCATTCTTCTTTATCCCTTTGTTGATTTGCTAAACCTTGTGAAAAACCTCACAATCACAAACCGACAAAGTCCCTCCGATAATTCGCTAAACCTTGTGATATATTCAACCTCACAATCACGAATTACGAAGTCCCCTTGTGTAAAGAAAAACCCTTGCTTTATCGATATAACCCTAAGAGAAACCTTCTTAGAAATCGATCAAACCAAGTAACCCTTCAAAAGAACACCCTTTCTTACTCAAATATCGATTGAGCCTTGGAAATTAACCTATCCAACAAATCGACAACCCTTGAATCAAGAAAGTACCCGACTCCTTTTGAAGTAACCCTTGTCGTACTTTTAATTTTGCAAAACCGATTTCAATTAACCTAAGAAATCTTGCAACCTCGACAAGTCTTGAATCTTCTTTAACCTTGCTACAAACCTTGTCAAGTTGTTTCTTAACCAACTTTACCGACAAGCCTCGCAAGCCGTGTGCAATATACCTGTTGTTGCTAAAACCTTTTCTTGCAAATCGAATTTATTAGAAAACCTCTAAACCCTCGATCACGAACAAGCAACCCGATCGTAAACTTGAATACCCAAGCGAACCGCGATCAAACTTGAACCACAAGAAAAACCCTTCTTGCAAATCGAATTTATTAGAGAACCCTAAACCCTCGATTCCGAACAAGCAAACCCGACCGCTAACTTAAAACCCCAAAAAAACCACGATCAAACTTGAACCACAAGAAAATACCCTTCTTGCAAATCGAATTTATTAGAAACCCTAAAGCCTCGATTCCGAACAAGCAAACCCGACCGCTAACTTGAAACTTAAGCAACCACGATCAAAACTTGAACCACAAGAAAATATCCGTCTTGCAAATCGAATTTATTAGATACCCTAAACCCTCGATTTCGAACAAGCAAACCTGATCGCAAGCTTATAATCCAAGCAAACCACGATCGAAACTTGTACCACAAAAAACACCCGCAACAACAAACCTTCGCTTAAATCGTCTATAATAAAAACGATAACTCGAAGTCGAACTTATTATTCGAAGTCCAAAACCCTTTTGACGAATAAGATAAAAATCTTATTACGTCACCTTTGTAGTAAAAGTTCAGAAACAAATTCACGTGTTTGAAAAACAAAATACTAATAAAGTATTTGTCATCACATGGTTTATAATAAACCCAAAATCACGATTTTCTTTTTCCTTTTACCTCTCGATAGTTCGCTGCTTCAATCGATCGCACAAAAACGATTCCGATATTAAACCTTTTTTTCTTGTCAGCGATCGCTATTCTCCGATTCACAAAACCCGAAACCGAAACTTCGACACCACGACACCTAGCACTCGATCTTCGGAGACCACGACTAACCGTAGCTCTGATACCACTTGTTGTACGAAACCGACAACAAACCCGAAGTTCGATAACGCGGAACCGCTAGATCGCGAGTTGTATCGAGCACAAGTAGCGAACACGAGAGAGACTACAAAGAACCGACAATAGTATATGCACACGGAATACCCCCAACTACCCCTTTATTAATAACCCTAATAAAGATTACATTGGGAAGAAGAATTCAATGAACTAGGATCCCCCCTCATCCCTATTTATAGAGATGAGGGGGTAGACACCTTCCTAATACAAGTTTATTCCTAATCTATATTACAAAGTACACTTAAGTCCCTAAACTATATTTAAGTTTACTCCTAAATTCCAACAGTTTTGATCGGCTAATTTACGAGATTTGAATCATCGTCACATCAACTTTAACCATATAAAACTTTTTTTTCTCAAGAAATTAGCGTAGCCAGTTTAAACGCTTAACAAAAACTAAACTTAAAACTTCATACATTTTGAGTGGCTGTTTTACTTAAGACTTATGGGAGCTCTTTTTTTTGAAAAAGAAACAATTTGTTTAGTTGGAGACCATCATATACACATCATTGCCCCCATCACTGCCTCATGGGAGCTCTTTTTTTGAACGACAATTATTATACCTGAAAACCTCTTTAAAAATAGGAAAAAACCGCACTTTATTGTTTTATCATAGTAGTAGTATTTTTGCCTAAGAATTTAGTTTTTTTTTCCATCATTTATTGGTAAACATTGGAGTAGAAGTTATGTAGTTTATATCATCTTTTCTTACTTCGAAGTTCAGTCGTATTAATTAAATAAATAAGTTTCAGAATCCTTTATTCCTTTAAATATTTTTACTACACTTTTTAAGTAGAAGCTATGATGTATATAAAAATATCAAATGGCCGGTAAAAAAGTTTTAACCTCTAAACTTATTGTTCGTGATTAACCCTAGTTGTTGATTGTTCTATTGTCTTGTGGATCTTGCTAGGATAAAGGTATGTAACTCTAAACTCGATTAATTATAATTATGTTATTGACTATGATCTTGTTAATTCGCTTCCGCTATATAAGTGCTTTGATCTTGTTTATGGTTTTAAATAATTGTTATGAACTATATAAACCATCAGTGGCATCGAGAGCCGTTTTAACATGTTATAATTATCGAGATCTAAAGTTTTTTTAACTAATATTGATTTGTGTTAAAAATTACATGTTGTTTTTTAGGTTTTATAAAAAAAATTAGGGTTTTGTTTTTTTATTGTTTTTTAAAATCAGCTATGCCGAACTTTTTATTAAATTTTTTTTTTGTAAACCCTAAAAATACATGGTAATTATCTTTAGATGTTTGCATGAATTAATTGTTATGTCATCTGTGGTTACGATCCGTAGTATTTAATTGTTAAGAGAATGTGGGAGATCCGTAATGAACGTGCATGTTTTTTTACGGATCATATAATTTTGTATGCTATTTGCTTTATTTGATTCAAAGTTTTAAAATTAGGGAAGACTTTTTATGTTTATAAAAACCCTAGATTTGATGTTCTTTGAATAAATTGTTATGCATGTGCCTATTTGATTTAGTTTTCTTTGTACTACTTGTTTTCATGCGTTTTTTATATTGTATGTTGTAAACAAGGGTAATTTTTTCCAAGAAAAATAATATTGACTAAATCTTATCAAAATTAATGAATTGTTTTGAGATCTAAATCACGTATGATTTGCGTTGATTAGAATTGCAATAACAACTTAACGGCCTACTCAATTTTGGCAAACTATAAAGTGGGTATAACGCACCGCTGGTCATGTACCCGGTTAAGGAAGGAGGTGTTATGCTTCAGTGCTGAACAAATTCCCGGCTCGCCTGTGCGTTAAAATTAGAATTACCTACGGTTGTTATTTGTATAATTCTTTAAGGTTAATTTAACTGCATTAATTCACATCCGAAACACAATGAATAAGGTTATTGCTTTGTGCTTTAGCTGAGTTCTAGAAAAAGTACGGTGTGAATTTAGTTGTGTGTAAAATCTTTAATTGGTTTAACCAATACCTCAACTTGCAAATATATGATGAAATTTTATTCTCACCAAAAGTTTACTAAATATTTTATTAAACTTATGTTATGGAGATGTATGCATGCTTCTCCATACATGATTTTGACACCAAAATCTATACCCTAAAAATTTAAGTCATATGCCATCTAATTGACGAACACTTGAAGTTACAATTATCGTCATATAAGATTCGGGGCGGTGTTGTGATGGAAAGAAAACTTTCATAAGAATGAGAATTCGCAATTAATGTTTTACGTTCTTTAGATTAGTCGACTTAATTAAGTTACTCAGTAAGAACTGGAAACTTAAGGCGTAAAGTTGGGATGAAACATGTTTACAATGCAAATGATTTTGGCAATGTAAATCCCTAACATATCTAGAAATTTCAAATTTGTTTGTCAATTATTGTTCGACAAGTTACCGTGTTGAATATATTTGTCACTAGCAGATCAACTGTTGTGATGAGTCTATGTTAATATGGATTCTAGTTTCAAGGAAAATACTATGGTTTTATTACCTGGGTAATTTTATTTTCTTGAATTGTATTATCAAAAATACTAATGTTTTGAACTTATTTATGTAGAAATGGCTCAACCCGAAAACAATCTGACAATAAGTTCGGCGTTCAAAGCTTTCTTTTAATGTCCTGAACTTAATGCCCCTAACTTCAATGACTGGTATCGCTCACTAAGAATTGTTCTGAGAGCAGCCGATACTATTGATATCTTGACTACTCCTTTTCCGGAGGATCTTGCTGAGGGAGCATCTGATGCGCAAAGGCTTGAACACGCTGCTAATGTTAAGAAGCACCATGAGGTGGCTACTGTAATGTTAGGGAGAATGGATTCATCACTTCAAAGGAAGTATGAGTTATTTTCACCTCAGAGAATGCTTGATGAACTCAAGGCTGTGTATGAAACGCCTCAAGCTGTAGAGATCTATGATTTGGTTGATGCTCTACATAGCTGCAAGCAAGCTCTTGGAAAGTCTATAAGTGCCCATTATATGGAGATGAGGGGTTATATGGAACAGCTCATCGCACTAGGACAACCCTATGATCATAATATGGCTATCAACTTGATCAATAGGTCCCTTAATAAGGACTTCCAATGATTTCGTTCGTAACTATAATATGCATTGAACGGGGAAGAAGGTTAATGATCTGGATGCAATGCTCATTGACTTTGAAAAGGGGTTAAAAGATAAGGCATCCAATCCTACTCCTCAAGTACTTTATGTGCAAAAGGGTAGAGTGAATAAGCCAAAACCGCATGTGAACAAGAAGCATAAAGGCAAAGGCAAGGTTGATAAGAGCAAACAAGTTGCGACTCCATCAAAACCAAAGCATAACTTTGTCAAGAAGAATCAATCTCAGAAAGATGAGACTTGTCACCATTGCAAAATGACTGGACACTGGAAGAGGAATTGCTCTCTCTACCTCCATGTGTTTCAAGAACATAAGAAGAAGGCTGAGCTAGCTGCTCAGCATCTTCAGGTAACTTATTTATGATAGAGTTATTTAATCTTACATACAAATCAAACTCCTGGGTATATGATACGGGATGTGGTATTAACATTTGTAATACCCTGCAGGGATTTGAGTTGAAGAGGAAACTTACCTATGGGGAACAATTTCTGCAAGTGGGCAATGGCGCACAAGCAGCGGTTGAAGCTATAGGAATATTTAATCTAGTTTTACCATTGGGTTTAGTACTGATTTTAAATAATTGTCATTATGCACCTTCAATTGTTAGGGGTGTTATTTCCTTTTCTTGTATGTTGGATCTTGAATTTATTCACACGATTGATAATAATAGAATTTCTATTTTCAAAGATGGTTTATTCTATTTTGATTCAATTTCTGTAAATTCTGTGTTTTTGAAATTAACATGCATGATAATAATTCCAAGAGGAAAAATAATTCTGTTTTTAGCATGAATAAGAAGAGAAAGTTAGACAAGAACTCTTCTTATCTTTGGCATTGTAGACTTGCCCATATTGGGAAGACTCGCATACAAAAGCTTCAACGTGATGGTCTTTTGGAAAATATCAATAATGAATCATTTGATAAATGTGAATTTTGTATCTCTGGAAAGATAACCAAGAAACCTTTTAATAGCAATATTGAAAGGGCTACTGAACTACTTGGTTTGATACATACTGATGTGTGTGGACCACTTAGACATGTGTCAAGGAAATGTGCTAGCTACTTCTTAACGTTTACGGATGATTATAGCCGTTATGGTTATGTTTATTTACTTAAGCATAAACATGAGGTTTTTGAAACATTCAAAATGTTTAAAGCAGAAGTAGAGTTACAACTAGGAAAGAAGATTAAAGCTCTTCGTTCTGATCGAGGTGGTGAATATTTAAGTCAAGAGTTTAAAGATTATTTAAGTAAAAATGGAATTGTTCAGAAACTTACTTCTCCATATACTCCACAACAAAATGGTGTATCTGAAAGGAGAAATCGTACATTATTAGATATGGTGCGATCTATGTTTAATCTTACAACTTTACCATTATCTTTTTGGGATTATGCTCTTGAATCTGCTGTTTGTATTCTGAATATGGTTCCCACAAAGAAGGTTGATAAGACACCATATGAACTATGGCATGGCAAGAAGCCATATTTGTCTTATTTGAAAATTTGGGGTTGTGAGGCGTATGTGAAACGTGACTCTGGAGATAAACTCCAACAACGCTCAGTAAAATGTATCTTTGTAGGTTACCCTAAGGAAACTATGGGTTACTACTTTTATTATCCGACTGAGAACAAAGTAGTTGTGGCTCGGTATGGAGACTTCCTTGAAAGTGATCTTGTAAATCAAGAATTCAGTGGGAGAAATTATAATCTTGGAGAAATTCAAGAAGATACATTGCCTTCTGAAAATACTAGCGAAGAAATTCCAATAGAGCCAGAAAGTCTGGGAGCTCCACCGGAATTAATTCCTCCACGTAGGTCTAAAAGAACCATACGTGCGCCAAGCAAACTATGTCTTTACATAGAGGATGATGAGGAGGAAGTAGGGGATCTTCATGAAGCTGCTAACTATCGATCCGTAATGCTTGATCCAAAAAAGTCAAAATGGATAGTTGCGATGAATGAGGAAATGAAATCCATGGAAATTAACGATGTTTGGATTCTTGTAGACGCGCCTAAAAATGCTAAAGTAGTGAAAAATAGGTGGATTTACAAGAAGAAAACGACATGGATGGTGAAATAGAATCCTATAAAGCACGTTTAGTAGCTAAAGGTTTTACTCAAACTTTTGGCATAGACTACGAGGAGACATTTTCTCCGGTATCAGACTTACGAGCTATTAGGATTCTCATAGCTATAGCAGCATACTATGACTATGAGATATGGCAAATGGATGTTAAAACTGCCTTCTTGAATGGTCGCTTAGATGAAGACATCTATATGCAACAACCGAAAGTGAAGGTCTACGATTTCTTAGGATTTCTTAGGATTTGTACAATGTTTGATTATCTATTGATTGAGAAGAGAAAGAAGAAGAAAGAAGATGAACTAGAGAGAGAAAGAGGAGAGGAAAAGGAGGTAGAGAGAGAAAGTGAAATGGAATTAATTAGAATAATGAATCACCAACCCCTCCTAACATGCTAGGAGGGGTATATATATAGCCCACCCTACATGTGGGCTATATGGACTATATGATAATAACTAGATCACGAGCCCATTACATTAATATATCGTTGGAGCGACCGATCCTTCATAAATACGTAAAAACGTATTTCCAACAATCTCCCCCTAAGGGAGGTCGCTCCAAGAGACAAAGTTCTAAATAGTCTATATCTCGTGATCTATGCTAACTAAGATGTGACCGAGATTGGGAAAAACGTATTTCCAACAATCTCCCCCTAAGGGAGGTCACATCTTTTTACAAAATCTTAAACCTAGCATCTATGCTTGAGTCTTCGATCTTGTTCTTGTGAATATGCTTGATGTGATCTTTGACTTTAGTCTTGAGCATGTTTCTTTGCCTTGACCTTGTGCGTTCATCACTTGTGATATTCGCCTCTTCGTGACTTCATGTTCCACATACTTATACCTTTATAATTCTTGAAAGCTTCAGAGTTTGATACAGCGGAAGACTTGACCTTCAGACTTTCTTGAATTTGTTGAAGTACTAAGTGTATGTAGTATAAGCATGTGGTGACGACTTCTTCTAGATTATACACCGCAATGCCACCTTCTTGTTACGCTGCATAAGACAGTTAGCAACAAACCATATACACGGATGAAATGGCCTTGAACATTTCATTCTAATTCGGTAGCATTTTACCTCCGGTAGGTGAAGACCGTTGGACGATATTAAATATCGTACTTGTGGCAGGTAGTTTCAATAAAGAACCTCTTTGACAAGATTTCGCGGGTAAACCCGTTCTCTTTACTCGACCGTCCAAAGCTGACTGCGAACGTAAAGAGTGAATCATTTGGATAATATTATCCGCATGATTTGAAGCCGTCAATTCATGTTCCTGGAACAAGTGAAGTTCAATTAAGAACTGCACCATCGTTGCTTTCCAGTTGTCACGAGCTTGATTCGTATAGAATCTTGCAAGTTACCTACCAAGTGCTGTTTGAGGTTAACACTAGAAGGATTTCCACTCATCACTGTGAACACTAAGGTATCACTCTGAGTGTTCTGGCAAGATCACTAAGATATTGCGTAGAGGCCTGGAACGTGTTTAAATTCAAATAAGAATTAAACAACAGTTGCTTTCCAGTTATCACAAGTTTGATTCATAAAGAATCGCACAAGTTACCTACCATGAGCTTTTTGATTTTCGCTCAAGAAGGATTTCCATCTTCATTGTAAATACTTTCGTATAACTCGGATGTTCAGGCAAGATCATGAAGATTTTGCGTAGGACTCTTAATATCTTTCTTACTTTTCACAGTGTGTGAAGAAGCAAGGAATTATGAAAGTGTGTCTTAATGAGATATATGATGATCTCAAATGGCTCTAGACTCGATCGTGCATTTTGGATTTTAATGATCGGAGGCTGGAGAGGAGTGCCACCTTTTTAATACCAATTTATTCCGAGTGAATAAATCAATAGATAATGTGTTGTCTCCGTGTGATTAAAACAAATATCTTTTAGAGATATCTGAGTTAGCTGGGATGGGTTGTGCCTTGCATCATTGGGTCCATGATGTCTATCTTCAATATCGAGAATCATAAATGATCTCAATAGCATATGAATTGACCCGGTTTCTGCCTAAGTTGTAAGGAGGGCTACTTTCTTTACACCCTTTATCTTTACAATTCTTTTTCATTCTTCAACCCCTTCAATGCTTACCAATACGTCATAACTAGCACCTTGTTGTGATTGTTCTAGTGCTAACTTAAGTACTTGGTCGGCATTCAGCTACGTTCACAATCTTTCTCCATCTTTCCTAAGGACTACTATTTCTAGCTATGGAATGTCCTTGGGAAGATTCCTCCGGTTCTAGAGAAATCATTGGACTTTAACCTATCCTACCATCCTTATGTCACCACAATCTTCACCGTCGTGAATAGAGATGTTTTGGGTAAGTTTATGTCACCATGAAATCCATTTTGAAGTGCAAATCCATTTTGCTCCCCCTTAACATATGCCACGATATCCGAAAACATTTCGCACATGTTGGGATGAGCTAACACGTTAAGTCAAACCATTTGTGATTAATCATTTCCCATATTAAATCACATTTTCTCCCCCATATTAAAAATATTAACCCAATCGATATTTTTAATATCAATTGATTTAATAGCATTTTAAGAAAATTTGGGAAGAAAAATGCAAAGCCAAGTATCTTCATGAGTTACACAAGCTCCCCCTCAAATTAATGAGGGTCTACTTGAAACGTAAATTAACTACCTTTTAAACACAAGTGTAAGGTATTTATCACGTGCAAAGATCATATATGATAATGAATTCACAATATTAGCAATTTACGAGGTTGGACCTGAATGATGGAGAACATCATATGAAAGAAGCACATGGTTCTTGTTCACGAATGTTGGTCTTCCTCGTAACTTCTGAAATTATCTTCCCCTTTACACCACATGGACAATTGATATCGTTGTCTTGACACCAACTTGTGAACTATGGCAATTTCGGCATCGAAGATTCTGAATGCTGGACAATTGCTTCCCCTCAATTGTTGACCCGTGTTCTACTTAAAGAGCTGTAGTCGTCGTTTGAGCAGTCACATCGTCTAGTATGTAGATATCAATTGCAACGAACTTCGGATTGTGGAGTTGATAACTTCGGATTGTAGAGTCAAAGCTTTCCGGTGAAATGCTTGACTTCAATGTGAAAAGCGGGTTACTATCGGAAATAATAGCAAACCATTTTGAGCATCTTTTAAATCTTTTAAACTTCCGCTCGAACTTTATTTACAACCCCGTGTCATTATTGAATGACATTTCTAGTTTCGTAAATATTATCGATTCCAGAAGACATGCTCTTTTTATCAAAACATTTTGAACACACAATTTTGAAAGATTTAGAAAAACCTTTTGAGAAATTCCTGAAAAATTGTGTTCAAAGTTTTGAAAACCAATTACTTGAGCTTAAGATTTGGAATATCTTAGGAAAGCTCAAGTCCGAGAAGTTGTAAACTTCTCGTTGTAAGGATAAGTTACCATCGGCGATAAACTTTCCTTTTATCTGAAGGACGAGTCCTAAGCTGACATTTACTTAGAAGTCGTTTTCATGAGCTTGAAAACTTTGACTGTTTTAACGGAAAGCTCATGACCGAGAAAGGTTAATTTCTCGTTATGGGGAAAAGTTCTCTTATTTAAAAGATACACTTTCCTTTCTGAGCTTAAAACTTCGAATATTTTAATACAAGCTTATGACCGAGAAAGGTTAATTTCTCGTTATGAGGAGAAGTTATCATGAAAGATAATCTTTCCTTTATTTGAAGTTCGTGTTACAGTCTGACATTTAACTGTAAGTCATTGTGCATGAGCTTAAAAACTTCGAATGTTTTTAATATTAGCTCATGCCCGAGAAAATTTAATTTCTCGTTGTTAGGATAAGTTTATCATCGGCGATAAACTTTCCTTTCTTTGAAGATCGAGTTATAGTCTGTGATACGACTATAAGTCCTATACACGAGCTTAAAACCTTTGAATAGTCTTAAATGTAAGCTCGTGTCCGAGAAAATTTAATTTCTCGTTTTGAGGGTAAGTTATCGTTGCGAGATAAACTTCCCTTTCTTTGAAGAACGGGTTACAGACTGTGATTTGAATGTAAGCCTTTTATGGTAAGCTTAACCATGAATCCCCTGAGACACTTGTTTCTCCGATATCTGCTTCTTCAGCAACCAAACTCTAAGATTGTCCTTAGTTGGCCGTTTCGTTCTTTTGGAACATCAACGTTGGTACCTGCATTCTCATTAGGAATTTGCTTGCTTTGACATGGGTTAGCGATATCAATTTTAGAAGCACGTGGGGGTTCACAGTTGGCTTTACTTGTGTCAGAGGCGACCTGAGTAGATGATTCACTTGTCTTAGCTGGCAAACGTTTCCTTTTATAGAAAACCTTAAGTTTAGGCTTAAGTGATGTATCATCTTTTTCAATTTCCTCCCTAGCAGTCTTAGTAGAGTCGGAGATTATCCTAGTTAAAGGGCACTCGTTTCCTACAAGAGTGAAAGTTCTACCAGTGGGGCGCCACATTTTACCAATGGGATTGATTTTAGCAACCCACTGGGATTTAAGTCTAGCACGGGAGTTCACCTCATTAAGTAGTTTCTTGATACAAGAATCATGATTTGCCGTAAAGACTCATTTTCTACATGTTTTACAAGTAGCATATTTAATGTCCGAGTAAGATCTAGAATTCCTGGACGATTGATTGATGCTCCTAGGATTTGACATGCTACGGTTAGCAGTGTTGGGTAATCTAGAAGGCATCTGTCTAGGTATGAAAGTCTTATCTCTTACTTATGTCTTTTGAGTAGCTTCCCTTTGACCAAAAGTATGGCGAACGTCATTTGAACTAGTTTGAGACGTGTTCTTTGGACTATGTCTAGGGAGACTAGAGGCAATCATGTGATTAGGTCTTGCTAAAGCTGATTTAGTCACATTAGGCCTAGTTGGTGGAGTGACTGTTCTAGAAATATGAACCGTATCAACTTGGGAGGCAAACCGCGGTCTCGAGGATTGTGATCGCTCGTATCTAAATGCAGTAGTTTGTCTGACAGGCGGTTGTCTGACGAACTGATTTGTAGGCGGTTTCCCCAAGATTGATGGTTTTTCAAGCTTAGTGTCCACACTAGGTCCTCTAGTTTTCCTTAACTCGTTTTTCAACGCAGCTATAGCAAAAACCTTTTCCTGAACTTGAGCTTTTAAGGTCTCATTTTCTTTGAGCAATTCATCTTGAGATGCCAATTTAGAATCTAGTAACTGAATTTGTTTCAAAAGATTATCCTTTTCTGCTTTAGAATCTAAAACTTTTTGATCCAATTTTCTTTCAAGAACAACGTTAGACTTTTCAAGTTTTTCAAAGTATGCTTCAAGTTTGTCCGTTTTCTTAGAAAATTCAAGTTTGACATCCTCAAGATCTTTTGATTGTTGCGCTACAATCGTTTCGAGCTCTCTAATCTTGGAATCAGAAGCAGTCAATGAAGCGGTTATAAGACAATTATCATGATGTTTAGCATTTTGAAAAATTTCTCCCCCATTACGACTCACATCGGATGAATCAGAAGTGGTATTTCTATCACTCTTTTCCATCCCATGTTTGTCATAATTAGGTTCAGAATGCTCAATATGCGGCATGGCATCAGCATATACATCATAAACAACATTACATTGTACCATGTTTGCAGGCTCTTCGTCATACACGGGTAAGGTGTCATCAAAAGATATCTCGTGAACATTCCCTGACGTGCCACTAGTATCATGTTGTCCTCCTGATTCCGTGCTCTTGGCATCGTTAGGCTCCAAGTTTTCAACCGCATGACCAGTTTCCTCTTGCATCGAAGAGTCTTGCACTCCATTATCATACCCTTGCTGAAGTCGAGATCTTTCATAAATCGAAGACGAGACCGATGTCATGAGTTTCAAAATTGTATCACGGAAAACTCGAAGCTCGGTATGTGTATCTCGAAGAAATGATTGGCAAATCACTGAACTTTCAGGCTTGACGATATTAAATTGGAGGAAAGGCGTGAGTTGTGTCACAAGATTCTTATATGCAATTGCCGAGGCAGAGTGATTAAAGTTTTCATTGTTGAGTTGCTCGGCGAGTTGGGTCAAGATGATGAACATCGATTCCATGAATATATGACGATCTTGACCAAAGATTGTCACAAATTCGCTCCCTCCTTGAATCCATGAAAGAGTGACAAGATGAGACTGAAGCATTCGAAATGAAGTGATGCCACTTTCTCTAACTGTGTCTTGCATTTTATGCGCTTCTCCCTCGTTCGATGTCAACGTCAACAAATCCACTGAATTTTTTGTGGTTGTTTTCATGATTTTGCAGTTCGTGAATAAAATTAGAAACAGAAATTCACAGAATATGACAAAGCCACCGAAAAATCCGTGAGTTTCTTTGCGGCTCAAATGTTGATAAAATGAAACCGGAGACCAAAGCAAAGTCGGCTCAGTCCAAAAATAAAGCCCGTAAACTAATTAAACCAACCTTCGGTTAAACTAGTAAACGGTCCGACAACTAGTTTAACTAAATTACATTGACATAACTCGATGTAACTTAGCAAAACCTACGTAGCCCAATTGTTAAAATGTATAAGTTGAGGCCCAATTGTCATTTAATCAACCTTTGGTTAACGTATTTAAGACTATTCTTATTCAAAACGTATAAGTTGAAATACTCGGCCCAATCTTATTCAAAACGTATAAGTTGACCCCACTTTGTTTCTTCCGCCCAAAAGTAAACCAAATGTAAACGTTGCCTAGTCAGGAAAAAAAAACTGAGAAGATTTGTGCCACTAGTATATATAAAATAAAAAACTGTTATAGAAAGATTTGTGCCACGTTTTAGAAGATTGCCACGTTTTGGCAGTTGTAATAGAAAGAAACAACAAGTATCCCACTTGGGATTTAAATAATCCAAACGCACCCTAAATATAAGCAACCCTAAACTTTCATTGTTTCATCCGCCTCACTTAGAATACTCCGCCCCTCAAATTATTCACCAGCCACCAAACAATCTAAAAAAAAACCAATCTTTTTACCCCATCTCTGTTTTCACATCTATCAGATAGATGACGCCCGTAATAAACAAAAATCTCGATCTTTCTTAATTCACTACAATCAAATCTCGTATAGACATCATGAATCCCGTAATAAACAAGACATAACTTCGATTACAGCTCAAACCCACAGAGTTTAAATCATTTCAATGCATACCCACGAAGAACACACAAGATATTGGCTTCAAGATCTTTGTATAAAGGTCTCGGGTAGGTTTGATTTGTATGTTTTTTTGATTGATTTATCGAAAACAAAACAAATAGTTTATAACAATTATGTTATAAATATTGTTTATATTTCGAATATTAAATAAGGGTAAAACCCTGACATCGATCAATGATGGTATAGTCTCAGGTTGTATAGATCATTTGAGATCTGTGAATCTCTTTCAATGATGAAACCCAGACAAAATCTGAGATCGTTTATAGATCAATTTTCTGTTAAGATTCGAGTCTGGTTGACTTGGTTAGTTGGTTGAGTCGAGTGGTGAAGAGTTCGAGGCAGGGTCGATGTTGAGATTAGGTGTGAGTTTATGTGAGTCGGTTGTGATCGAACGAGAGTCTAATTGTTGAGTCTGTTGAAGTTTTAATAGTTGAGAGGTGAGGGTGTGTCTAGAGTCTAGGAGTCGAGGGTGGGTTTGAGAGTCGAGGTTGTTTACGAGTGAGGGTTAGTGGACTCTAAGAAAAAAAATGAGTGTTGTTGTTGTTGAGACTGTTGCGTTTTAATCTGTTGAGTCTTTAAATTCCCGTTATATTTGAATCGTATTTAGTTTATTCAACCGTTCATGCGGAATAATGATCGATCCAGAATAACTGGTTGATCCGGAATAACTGCTTGATCCGGAATAACTGGTTGATCCGGAATAACTGGTTGATCCGGAATAACTGGTTGATCCGGAATAACTGGTTGATCCGGAATAACTGGTTGATCCGGAATAACTGGTTGATCCGGAATAAACACTTTCGTTCAGAATATACTGTTCACTCGGAAAAAATCTTTCGTTCGGAAAAACTCAAAAACTGATTGATTGGATGACGAGATTTGGACAATGGGACAATGGGACAAAAACTGATAGAATACCCAGACACTCAAAATCTATTAAGAAAAACAAATAAAAATAAAATAAATAAATAAATAAAAATAAAATAATAACAGTCTGTAACTTATCCTCAAAACAAAAACTGATATGAAAAAAACCAACAAAATTAATAAAAGATTATAGAAAATACTGATGATCAGATAAATAAACTGTTTGACAGGATAAGAAAAATGATGAGAAAAATAAAAAATATAAATAAAAATAAAAAAAATAAAAAATTGATACTTTTGATTTTCAAAGATTAAATTGAAAGAAAACTGATTATTTTTGAAAAAATTGATAGATTAAAAAAATTGATTCTAAAAAATACGTGACACCAAAAATATTAGAAAAGATTTTAGAAAGTAAAGATTTTTATCACCAAATCAAAAGATAAAAAAATATGCAAATCCTAAGATTCAACCATGGCTCTGATACCAATTGAAGGTCTACGATTTCTTAGGATTTCTTAGGATTTGTACAATGTTTGATTATCTATTGATTGAGAAGAGAAAGAAGAAGAAAGAAGATGAACTAGAGAGAGAAAGAGGAGAGGAAAAGGAGGTAGAGAGAGAAAGTGAAATGGAATTAATTAGAATAATGAATCACCAACCCCTCATAACATGCTAGGAGGGGTATATATATAGCCCACCCTACATGTGGGCTATATAGACTATATGATAATAACTAGATCACGAGCCCATTACATTAATATATCGTTGGAGCGACCGATCCTTCATAAATACGTAAAAACGTATTTCCAACAATCTCCCCCTAAGGGAGGTCGCTCCAAGAGACAAAGTTCTAAATAGTCTATATCTCGTGATCTATGCTAACTAAGATGTGACCGAGACTTTATTGGGAAAAACGTATTTCCAACAGGATGGGTACGTTGATCCTAAATATCCAAAGCGCGTGTGCAAACTTCAAAGATGTATTTATGGTTTGAAGCAAGCATCACGACAATGGAATAAGCAATTTGATGAAGAAATCAAAAAGTTTGGATTTATTCAAAATCGTGATGAGCCATGTGTATATCGCAAAGCTAGTGGGAGTAATGTAGTGTTCCTAATTTTATATGTCGATGACATATTAATCATGGGAAGTAACATTCCAAGACTTAAGGAAGTTAAGGATTATCTTGGTAAATGTTTTTCTATGAAGGATTTAGGAGATGCTGCATATATTCTGGGAATTAAAATCTATCGAGATAGGAGTAGACGGTTAATTGGTCTTAGTCAAGATGCTTATATAGATAAGATATTGAAGAAGTATAACATGCATAACTCTAAGAAAGGTTTTCAACCGATGGAGGTTAAGCATGAATTAAGTCATGAGAAAGATGCATCAACACCCGAAGAGGTGGCTTACATGCGAAAGGTGCCTTATGCTTCGGCTGTAGGATCTATTATGTATGTTGTGAGATGCACAAGGCCTGATGTGGCGTTTGCTCAGAACTTGGTCAGTAGATACCAATAGAATCCAGGAAAGTTCCACTGGACTGTTGTTAAGCATATTCTAAAGTATTTGAGAAGTACGAAAGATATGTTTTTGGTATTTGGGGGTAAACCAGACACATAATTAAATGTAACAGGTTTCTGTGATGCGTCCTGGCAATGTGATAAAGACGATACGAAGTCTCAGACGGGTTACGTGTTTGTCATCAATGGAGGAGCAGTTGACTGGAAGAGCAGTAAGCAGAAAACCATTGCTATGCATGCGACTCAATCCGAGTACATGACCGCTTCAGAAGCTGCAATGGAAGCTGTTTGGATTAGGAAGTTTATTGGAGATCTTGGAGTGATGCCTTCAATTAAAGAACCTATTGATATATATTATGACAATTCTGCTGCAATAATATTCGCCAATGACTCTGGAGTTATGAAAGGCACCCGACATTTTAAACGTAGATATCACTACGTTCGAGAACAAGTGGAAGCTCGAGAAATAAAATTGATAAAAGTTCACACAGATGATAACATAACTGATCCTTTTACTAAGGCTTTATCTAGGCCAAAGGTAGTTAAGCATGCCAAGGCTATTGGGCTGCAACTAGCTAGCGAATTCATGCAATAAATCTGTTGATTAGTATTTGGATAAAGGATGTAAGACATTATTGAATTGATGAAATAAAGATTGGATTTCGATTATTTTTCTGTTATTTGATTTTGTATCCTATTTTACATGTTTTAATCCATGAGCATTATGACGTTTCTAAATGTCCGTTGTCGATTAATAATATGAGAGTATTATTCAACTAAGACAATTCAAAATAGTGACAGAGTATACTTGAAAGTATATTGGTCAATTTTGGATGATAGGATGGATCAAATATTGGACTTATCCCAACTATATGATTTTACTTTATGGATCTTTGTCATTAAGTAAATCATAAATAGTTATCCTTAGACCTGAGATACCAGAAAACTGCATTGAATGTAGTGCATTTCTGTAAGGTAACCTAACGCTAAATGTAACTGGTAGCTATAAGGCTTATTTTTAGAAGTGTTGCAAAGTTCATGTGTTTTGCTTGTAGTCAAAATGGGATTTGTTTCCTTCAAATTATTTTGAAGTATAAATACAGCTGGGGCCCTCAGGGGAAGTAGTAAGATGTTTGTGTGACCACACCCAAATGTGTTTTGGTAATCTTGTTATATCCGTAAACGAGAACAGAATAGTTAATGAAGGAATGACTGAGATCCATATCCTATTAACGTTGTATTTGAAATGAAAGGATAATAATAATGATGATATATCATTAAAAGGTTTTGTCCAGGAGACCTTACTCGAGTTGTACTAGTGACATTGTTAGTGTAACTAGACGCTAATCAATGTGATCACGATATTCGAATTTTGTCGAAGTGGGAGCTGAAATTTTGTGGACTTAAAATCGATAGTCGTGAGATAGGATCGAACTCGGGATCACGGGATTGCACACATTACGTAAAGGGTTAATTTATTTATTAAATATATTTATTATATTTATTAAATCAAACCAAAGCTTAACTAACGATCGTTAATAATTAAAAGTTAAGTATTAAACGACCGTTATGGAAATTAAATAGAAGCTAAAAGAAGGAAGTCGGAAAAGTTCCGGAAGCCCCATATGGGCCTTGTGAACCGTCGGCCTAAGGGAAAAAGAAGGGGAGGAAAAAGATTTTGCTTCCTAATTTATTTTTAACTTGGAGGAAATGTTTTTCCAAGGCTATATAAACAAACCCTTGCCTTCATAATTCACATCTCTCTCCCTCTTTCTCTTGCTCTTAAACCGCCGGCCAAACACCCCTTCAATTAGGGTTTTGGTTTTCAATTTTTCTATTTAATAGATCTAGTCCTAGCCCCTCTCTAGGGTTGTTGGGTAGATACTCCATAAGCGTGGAAGCTCGGTTTGTTCGTGCTAGACTCACGATTAACTCGCCGTATTACGTGTGTACAAGATCGTGATATAGTCTTGCTTTAGACTATATCCTGGTGGTGTTCGTGATTAACCCTAGTTGCTGATTGTTCTGTTGTCTTGTGGATCTTGCTAGGATAAATGTATGTAACCCTAAACTCGATTAATTATAATTATGTTATTGACTATGATCTTGTTAATTCGCTTCCGCTATATATGTGCTTTGATCTTGTTTATGGTTTTAAATAATTGTTATGAACTATATAAACCATCATAAATATGTATTATATATGTTTGGTTACATGTCTTTCAAAACTAAAAGAAAAAAGTTTGCATAAATAAATATTTTTACTGTTATTTAAAGTGTGTACAGTAAATTTCATATTTTAATTGCAAAACACATGTTATATTTCTAGTTTTTTACCCACCATGATATGATGTGTAATACGAGTATTGGCTTGGTTAGTAGAGTGCCAAAAAAATTTTAAGCACGTTTTTAACAAATGTTTTTAAAAAGAGATTAAGTCATAGAATATAAATGTACTTTTCGAAATGTGCCGATTTGGTACGTGTATTCGTAAAAAGTTGTACAATAGCAACGAACTTTCATAAGTGTTCCCTTATTCACATTTTGATGACGTGTCATCCCGAAAAGGCTAACACGTGTCACCATTAATAACGTGACACGTCACCCAAATGTGCAGATCAGAACACCTTATGAAAGTTCGTTAGTATTGTATAACTTTTTTAGAGTACACGTATTAAAACGGTACATTTCGAAAAATACATTACTATTATAAGACTTAATCCCTTTTAACAATCACCAGTGACTTATAAGATCACTCTCATTTTCTCACACTTAACAATTATAAGTGATTTCATAAGTCACAAGCAATGTCGGCTAACAATTAAAATAAATGTATGTATACATTCAATACATATTTTTGTTTCAAAAGAACACTTTTGGAGACAAATATACCAATTGTGCAAGATTTATTTGCAGATATTGGAAAATATTCAACGACCCATGCTAGAACTTTAATTTTTATAAAGTTGGACCTTTTTTCATGAATTTTAGTGCAGACAATTACTTGCCAACAACTTATCTTTTTGTGTCTCACTCTCAACTGGCCCATATAATTGACCTAACCAATTCCATAATCTTTGACGAATATTTTGGATAACAACCACTTATAGTTTGATCCTAGTTATGAGACAATTTTGTTGGTTACATCAAACCTTCCTATCTTGTCGACAGTTTTTAAGAGAAGTGATAGAACCACAAAAAGTTTACAAAATGTTTTCCACTTAATGATGTGTCAAGTAAATTAGTGGTTAGTTTTAAGAGAGAGAATTCAAAAGTAAGAAAGAGAAGACCATTGATTATGTGACAAATCATTTTGTAAAAAGTTTTGTGTAAGTTCTTTTGTGGTTTTAGTATTTTTCAGTTTTTAAAGATTCAAACAGGACTCGAACATAAAGGGAGGTGATAATTTTAATGGTGTACATATTGCTTTCCAAACATAATAGGTATTACGACATTCTTGTGGCCTTTCAGTCAAACATATTTACAATTTATAAGGCTGGGCACTTCAAGGCCAATCGAACTCGGTCGAACGAGTTTGGGAAATTGGTTGTTTCGATGCGATGACCCTTACCACCCCGGTCGTCCGTGAGATTTAGGTCAAGCCTAAGGTCGTTTTGGATTTCAGTCGAGGTGTGTTTGTGTGTTTTTATTGGGTATGTTTGTGTGTTTTCACTATAGTCGCGTTTTGATGTAAAAAAAAGTCACATGTAAGTTGTAAAATAAAAATCGAACTAATTCACTGATGTGCTAGCTTAAAAGATAGATGTAAATATTTTTTTTTAATTAAAAAACTTATTTTTATTAATAATTATAATTTACATAGTAGGAGAAGGCAAACGGGCAACAAGCTGCGCCGCTAGCTCTTTTTGTATAGCAAAACCAAGTCTATTAAATACAACGTTTGTGGATTTAGGAGTCAAAACCTTACTATTCATAACACGTTGTATTCTCGTAAGTAGCTCCACCGCCTCAAGTGCAAGGAAATCAAATATATCAAACGCGAAAGGAATAAACACGTATTGATTTTCAACACATGCTTTCTCATAAGTACAGCAATGTAAATATATATGGAATAAAACAGTGAGTACAACAATGGTAAAGCAAAATTATGCAACAATAATCACATATATATAAAGAAACAAAACTAATGAGTAAAATAGAGACTTTTTTTTAACAAATAGTGGAAGCAGACAAGCCTTTTTGATGATTGGGTATGCATACGGTTTCAGATTAGACCTTTCCTTAAAAAGAAATCATATTTCATTCAAGGCCAAGTTACATAAATGGTCCTTATTCTATTTATACAAGTACACAGCCCCACATTTAATCAAAGTTTACAAGGTTCTCTTTCAGGGGCGGAGCTAAACTATAAAGTTTTCGAGTGCACAAATTTTTTAATAAAAGAGTATCTATATAGTACATAATTTTAGGATCAGGTTCATTTTGAAAAATAATTTTTTTTAGCAAATATATACACTACACGATAAAATTCCATTAAGTTCCCGTGCATCCCGAAAACCCCTAGCTCCGCCCCTGTTCTCTTTAAAGTGTTTCGTGAATTTTGATAGCCTCGGAATAATCCTAGACAAGATAACATATGTATTATTATGCATGAGCTAATTAAACTTGAACCTCATATTATTAAGTATATATATATATATATATATATATATATATATATAAAAGAAGTGCATGAAACTTTATGATGATCACCTAAAGTGGCTATAGTTTTTCTAGTGTTACGATTATTGTTTTTCTGTTGATCAATAGTTTCCACTTTCCACAACTAGTTATGCCTATAATGAGCTAAATGACAATTGTAACAGTAATGTCATAAATTTAAATTAGGGTTTTTAAAGTGTGAGTACATTAATCCAATTTTTAATGTAACACAGATCCGAATAAGACATTGCACATATGAATATATGATGATGATTAGTGATTACTTTAAGTTTGACAGATTAAACCAAGTACTTTTCACTTTTAAATAGGTTAAAATATACCAAAATGACCAATCACTTTTCACATCTTTTATTCAAGTTTTTATTTGGTTGTTAGTCGCAATCGGCCGAAGGAATCTTTACTTTAATATAGATTTAGACTGGAATTTGTAGTTATATAAAATGGTAGTACAATTGTAGAATAGTAAAATGCATGCTTGTACAAGAAAGAATAAAAGATAAGCTTATAACAAAACTATAACTTTACCAGCTCATACTCAATCTTCATGTTCTAATTTTTATTGGACGTATTTCCTTTTGGCAAAGTAGATTTGTGTTGCTCTCGAGTGTTTTTCTCGCATGCATCTTCATGTTCTTTTACTTTATTTTCCCTAAACTTTCCAGGGCACGTAAAAATATCTACCGTTAGTAGATGAAAATTGTATTAAATTATGAGTAAATTGCATTTTTATCCTTGTAGTTTAATAAAATTGCAGAATCAGTCCCTATTTTTACGAAATTGTAATAAACATCCCTATTTTCAAATTTCATGTTTGGTCCCTGGGTAGGGACTGAATATGCAATTTATCCAAACAACAGGGACCAAAAATGCCATTTAAAAGGACCAAAACTACAATGCAAACTTGAAAATAAGGACCTCCACTGTAATTTCGAAAAGATAGATTCTGCAATTTGGCCAAACCACAAGGACTAAAAATGCAATTTACTCTTAAAGCATTTTTAAGAGGGTATTGTTAATAACAAAGTTGTCATTAACATCGAGTTGAAGAATGGCGGAGTTAGGAGTCGGTGCTACAGTACTAGCACTATCTCTCAAAGGTTGATCATCGGGATCGATAATTATTATATGTTGGGGTGGATTGGGTTGGTTTTGACATACTTTTCATGTATATCTGTAACGACAAATTCATTATTGGATGGGTTTTGGGTTGAAAATTTAAGTGATTCGACGCAGACATATTTTTCTTCGATCATTTTAAATTCATAACTACTTGTTATATTTTTATTTAATTTTACAAGTTCTTTTCCCCGCGATTGAGGATTTATACAAACATTCAAAATTTTGTGAAAAGACATTTTTATTTTTTTATGTTTTATCTTTTAATTTTTTTAAATAAATTTACATATATTTATATAGATATATTATTTTTATTTTTTACGTTGGCCCAACACTTAGACATCACGATCATCTTTTATTAAGATATATGATATAATATGACTATATTTATTGTATAATCTTAGTTTGATAAAAGTGTTGCTTAACGGTAATTAATTAATAAGTCAATAGGTTTAACAAGGATTAATTAATAAGACTTACTAATACTTTAAGTTAATTAATGTAATTACTAATAGAATAATCCAGAACTTCAAAAAGTCAACCCAAGGGTGTATGGAGGGGTGTTCGGCCGCCTATACACAAAGAGGAAGGAAGAAGATTTTCTAGAAACTTAATTACTTGGAGACACAAATTAGATCTTTACCATAATTAGCCTAAGACTTCTAGTATATAAACAAAGGGATGTGTTTTACTTTTCATAACTTGAAAACCAAAAATCTCTCTCTCTCTCTCTCTCTCTCTCTCTCTCTCTCTCTCTCTCTCTCTCTCTCTCTCTCTCTCTCTCTCTCTCTCCCTCTCTCTCTCCTCCTCTCTCTCTCTCTCTCTCTCTCTCTCTCTCTCTCTCTTCCTCTCTCCCTCTCTCTCTCTCTCTCCCTCTCTCTCTCTCTTCTCTCTCCTCTCTCTCCTCTCTCTCTCCTCTCTCTCTCTCTCTCCCTCTCTCTCTCTCTCTCTCTCTCTCTCTCTCTCGGAGTGGTCGACGGTCAAACAAACCCCACAAGGGTTTCGTGTTTTGTTCGTTGTTAAGTAATTACTTGTTTAAGATCTAACAATCAAAGGGGATTGATTGAAGGGTAGTGTAGACTATCTTAGAGAAGATATAACTTGATCTTTGGGTTTTAATTGTGAATCGGTTTGGGTTTGATAAGTGTTTTTCTTCGTTTGTTGATTTGGTGTTCTTGATCATCGTTCTGAAAGAAAGGTATGCATTTTTTTATCTTTATGTTAATTATATTATGTGCATAGATGTTTGATCATATTCGATGCGTTTTACTCATGATGCATGTATATTATATACATTAGGTTGTTAAATTCCAATATTGGCAACACGAGCCAAATATATGTCATGTAATTACATAAAAATGATTAAAACCGGTGCAAAAATAGTTTTTTCTTAAATAGTTAATTATGACTTAATTAAAGATATTTAAATTGTTTAATTAGATTTTATTAAATCCTTAATTTTCTAGAAAAATTGAGTTTGCATGTATTTTAGTTGACATCAAAATGTTAATTACAACTATGTGTGCAATTTACGTGTATGCATGCTAGAGAGGTGTTGAATAAAATTGTTTTAGGGCTAAAATTATGACACAAGAACAGAAATAATTTTTTAAAATAATTTGTTAAGATTTTGATCCCAATTTTGCATATCTTTTTAGTTATAGCAGAAAGTTGAGGAAGACTTCTTCCAGCCGATATTTGGCTTGCAAAACAGAATTTGATGTAAGTCTTAAAATTTTATGTCAAAGATTTCTAAATTTAGTGCCTAAAATAAGTTATTTATGTGATAAATATCTTAGTTATTTATAGTTAGTATGTGATATTTTAGTCTTGCATATATTCTTGTTTATTTGTTTTTATTTATTGTTTATATAGTTTAATTTAAATAAATGCAAAAAGATTTTCAAGAATTTAATCAGACTAACAAGGGTAAGTAAATTTTGGGTTTCTTTGACCTAATAACTTATTTACTCTAGAACTATATATAAAAAAACTAGCTTTATTTGATTCTATAAGGTTTTAGTTAGATATCAAAACAGGCGGATCTCATTGATTTCCAAAAAAGGAAGAGCTTAATGACAAGCTTCGGGTTGGCCAGCTTCTCCGAGTCCTTTCCGTGTGTCTTCCAAGATTCTTTAGAGTCAAATGTGACCGTATCAAGGCCCGATTGAGTTTTCCGTTGGTACTCGTAAGAGTTATGAGGAAAACTCAATCGGACAAACCTATGACACTTTATAAAGTCTAGTACAACGTTTTTTAAACAATGGGTATCTTGATTTTGGATTAACTTGAATTCTTGAAACCGAGGTATATGTATTATTTAAAGAAAGTTTAAATATATATAAAATTCATTGTTTAGAAACTAGTTATAAAAGAAAGTTTTACATTTTTCCTTTTATACGAATTTGTCATGATTTTCAAAATTTGAATTTTAATACCCACCAAAATAAGTTTTATATTATGCAATGTACTAAGTCACTTGAGCTTGGTTAATTCATCAAAGATGGTCTTAAGTCTTAACCAAGACAAAGAAATATAATAACCGTAGGGTCAGACCTGAGGCTATAAAATTGTTGACTAAGTATTAGACAACGTACGTCGTGTATGTTTGGTCAGACCTTTTACACGAAATACTAGATGAAGCAAAACATGATGTGACTACGTTTATGCCAGATTGTAGTGATGGACTCATTATGTCTAAGAGTTGAATTGGTGGCGATTATCATTCAATGATTACCTTTTGAATTATTTCATCTCTAGTAGATCAATTGCATTGATGAAATAAGTTCAAGTTGGGTCTTAGGCTCTTGATACAAAAAATTACAACTTGGGTAGTTAATTTTATAAGATATTTATTGTTGAAAATACAGATATTTTCTGAACTTTGTTTTGTAGATTGTTGTTGCCCAAAACAAGGAGTCGACACTAAGGTCAAACTTGTTTAACGATAAGTTAATTGGATCAACTTCTCTGTATCGTATCGAAACCTAAGAATCCGTCTTAGGACTGATGACGGGATAACCTATCTGGAGCAACCTATGACTTCGATTCCTGAACATGGTGCCGCACCCGCAGTGCGTGATACCTACTATGCTAGGCTAAAAGCACAAAAGGATGTGATGTGTTTCATGTTGGCTGCAATGTGTAAGACCCGCATACTTTTACCATGAACAATACACTTAGTAAACGTATGTACAAACTAAAACTATTCTTTTATAGCACGAACACGTGTCACGAATACTAATTACAGAAATTACGTACGTGTTATTGCACGATAAGTATCAAGTACTTAATATTACACGATAATTATTAAACACAATAATTATAATCACGAACATGAAATCATGAACGTTAAATCACGAACATGTAATTACGTACGTATTTATTATAATACGATTAATATCGTTTACGTACAAGTATTAATTATTACACGAATAATAAATTACGAACTAACACGAAAATACTAACAAACGAACACGTAAATTGGTTAAACATGAAAAGGCCCATCAAGGCCTTTTTGGGGCCTCTTAGCCGCGGACAAGGAAGGACAAAAGGGCCCAGCCCAATTGATTTTTTACTAAATGACAAAAGGGGAAAGCACATACATAATTTTACAGAGTTTTCACAAAAATAAAAATCCTAGCCCTCCTCCTTGTTTCTCTCTTGCCTCCGGCCTAAAGGAACACCACAAGGGTGGGTGTTTGATCTTGGTGATTAAAAACAAGTGGTATTTGTTCGTGTTATTGTTCTCATCTGATTTACGTATTCGGTAAACCGTTAATTCCTTTTCTTTTATTCTTTTTAGTTAGATCTAGAACATATGAACATGGGGTTTAATAAAAACAAGTAATTAAACATGTTAGGAATCATGAGAAAATAAAAGATGGGTTTTGGGTTTGGTTTTGTTCGACCGACACTCAACCGAGAGCCCCATGGCTCTCGGCTTGTTGTAGTTCGCACCACCAACCGAGACCTCGAGTATCGGTGTGGTTTTGGTGTCTTGGCCATTAGAAACAAGGGACCCCGACTTGCGTCGAGGTACCATTTAGTGTTAGGACCATTGTAATAGTTATATGTAATAGGTAGACTAGGAGGTATGTAGTTCCTCCTGGTCCTAGTAGTAGTAGGAGCAAGTCCTGCTCCTGGTCCTAGTCGAAGTCAAACTTTATTATTTACTTAATATTCTGTTAGGATATGCATGAGATATGTTAGGAAAGGATATGCATATCAGTTTTACACGTTTTCTTTAATGTTGTATTAGGGTTTCCTTGTAGTATAAAAGGAACCTTAGGCAGAAGGGTTAGACACACCTTCACCAAACGTAGTTCTAGTGATTATCAATATTAGAAATCCTTAGAAAGGATCAAGTCTTTATAGTTATTCTGTTCTCTTTGATTATATTTATATTCTACATTCATATTGTGTATAGAGTCTCTTTGTGATTTGACTTGTGATTACAGAAGTCATCCACCGGTCCTGACAGGCTGCAAGATCTACATCTAGTAGACCCAACAAGTGGTATCGGAGACTGGGAGGGTCTCTATACAAGAAGAATCAAGTTTTCTTTTTACTGACAATTTTTTTATTATGTCTGCCTCAACTTCTACTCAAACAGGAGAAGACAGCACTCCTAAAATTGTGCAACCTCAGCAGATCCTGGCTACGGTCTCTAACACGAATGGTAAATTCCCTCTTTTGAAAAAGGGTGAATATGATAACTGGGCAATGAAGATGGAATGGTGGATCACCAACACTGATCAAGATCTTTGGAAGATCATTCTGAATGGGAACAGCAGGAAGCTTACTGGATGAGACAAGAATGGTAATATTTACCCTTCTTGACCCTAAATCTCATGAGGAAATCATAGCTATTCAGAAGGAGGTAAAAGCAAAAACGATTTTGCTTCAATCTCTTCCTGAAGATCACATGGGTGACTTCTACCATTTGGATGATGCCAGAGAGATCTGGAATGGCATAAAAGCAAGGTTCGGTGGGAATGAGGAGTCAAAGAAAATGCGAAGGTCCATGCTGAGAGATGAATTCACAGAATTCAAAATCTCAGAAACTGAAGGTCTAAATCAAGGGTATGATAGGTTCCAGAAGATATTGAGCCAGTTGAATCAACTTCGGTCAAAGCCTGATGATGGTGATATTAATGCAAGGTTTCTTAAAGCCTTACCCTACTCATGGAATCAGGTGGTGATCTCTCTCAAAGCCAAAGGTGGGCTTGACTATCTCAACTTTGATGATTTGTTTCATAAGCTCAGAACTTTTGAACCTCATGTGAGAGGCTTTTCAAGCGACTCTTTTCCCACTCCTGCTAACTCGGCCTTTGTGAGTTCTATGGCATCCAGTCCCATGTCATATGCAAGTAGCCCAAGCAATACTGTGTCCTCTCAGCACACTTTCCAGCATACTTCTGCTCCTGATCCTACTGCCAAGTCTGGTAGTATGGTAGAAGCTGTTCTTCATTCTTTTGTGGCTGATGTTAATGTTGAACAACAACTTGCTTTTGATGACTTCAAACAGGTCGATAAACTTGACCTGGATGAGATGGATCTTAAATGGCAGATGGCCATGCTTACTCTTAGGGTTCACAAGTTTGAGAAGAAAGCAGGAAGGAAATTTAATTACAACCCTCGGGAGCCAGCAAGATTCGACAGAAGCAAGGTTCGATGCTATTACTGCCAGCAACAAGGTCACTTTGCAAGGGAGTGCCCTAGCAAGAATTATCAGGAGAAGAGCAGGTACTCCGCTTTCAAGGTTCAGGAGATAAAAGATGACAAGAAGGCATTGGTATTTGTTGACTCTATGGTCAACTGGAATGATCATCAGGCTTCTACTCTGGAATCAGCTGAGTCCTCGACTGACGTGTTTGCAATGATTGCTGGGAATCTCTCTGATGCAGAAGAAGCTGACGAATTTGCTCTTATGGGCATCTCACCTCAGGTACAACATTGTCCTCTTGGGTGTCATAATAAATACTCAGAATTGTTGTCCCAATTTAATGAAGTAAATGATCAAAATGATAAGTATTTTTTAGAGGTTCAAGCCTATAAGGCTTCATTAAACACATTGGAACAACAAAAGAGGTGGTTACAAGATACACAACGTGCGTATGAGGATAAAATCAGGATACTAAGCATTGATTTAGAAAACACGACAAATAAGCTTAAATATACAGAAACAGAAAGAGATGCTAGTATCAAAGAAAAAGAGGAGATGCAAGCTAAATTAGATGCTACAATGCTAAGATTTGAAAAATGGCAAAAGGCACCTAAAAATCTTTCAAAATTAATTGATAGTAGCATGTCTGGTAGAACTAAAAGAGGCTTAGGATTTGAAAAATATATTGACTCAGAAGATGTTTTTGATTTATCTTTTTCAAGTGTCTTTGATGCCGGCAAAGAGGATGAGGGAAAACCTAGTTACAATAGGTTTAAACCAGCAGCAGAAATGCATGTTGTCCCTCCTCCTTTTACTGGAACTTTTATGCCCACTTCATGGCATAATGACTTGGATGGATCACAGATGCTTGAGTCCCCAACAAGTTCTACTAATACTAATGACTTTGTCTCATGTACTTTAAGTGACAAAGCCGGTGACTCTGCATCTAGTGGTTCAAGTGAAGAGTCAAGACCTACAAGTTCCAAGTTGAATGAACATGCTGCTACTGGTGCTAGGAAGTGTGAAGAAAGAATTGCTGTCAAGTCAAGTGTGTCTGGTCCTAGTTTATTGAGTCCTAGGAAGAATGTTACTCCTAGAATTGTGTGTAAGAAAGTAGGCAGTATGAAACAATCTCATTCTAATAAAAGGTCTTTCAAAACATGTTTTGTTTGTGGCAGTGCCTTTCATTTAATTAAAGATTGTGATTATTTTGACACACATGCTTCTGTTAATCATGCTTTTCCTGCTCCTGGTCCACCAGGAGCTGCTTCATATACCTCTAGAAGACTTAATCCTAGTGCTCCAACGTTTACTTTTTCTCGAGTGTCCTCTCCCTTAGCTTCTGATTATTGGAGAAATATTGGATTCCAAACAACCAGTAATTATTTTCAAAATTTTAATCCAATCTATCCACATAATTTGGACCACACGTATTTCGGTTTGGGAAATTTGGGAACTGCTGTTAAGCCCTCAGCAGGTTGTCCTTGGTCAAATAATAATACCCAAATGATGCATAGGCAACCAAAGAACAACGGTGGATCTCATCAATCTTCTTGGCACTCTTCTAAAGATCCACAAGGCAGGCTCAAACCTGAAAAGGTTTGGGTCCCCTTAAGACACTAATTTTTGCAATTTTTTTTTATCTTGTTGTTGTAGGTTACTCCATACCAGGATCCTAGTCTAGGCATTGTTGATAGTGGTTGCTCCAGGAGCATGACTGGCAATAAAAGTCTTCTCTCTAACTTTGTACCATTTCATGGAGGCAAGGTCTATTTTGGTGGGGGTGAAGGCAGAATCACTAGCAAAGGAACGATAAAGACACCTAATCTAAATTTTGAGCAGGTCTACTATGTGGAAGCACTTCAACACTTCAACTTGATATCGGTCTCTCAGATTTGTGACAAGAAGCAGTTTGTTCTCTTCACCGATACTGATGCACTTGTGCTTTCCAAAGACTTTCAGCTTCCGGATGACTCACAAGTTTTACTCAGAATCCCTAGAAGACACAATCTCTATAGCATCAAGTAGAATGAAGTCAACCCTACTGGTCAACTAGCATGTCTAGTTGCTAAAGCCTTAGAAGATGAAGCCACTAAATGGCACCGAAGGATGGGACATGTGAACTTCAAGACCATTCACAAACTTGCAAATCTGAATCTGGTCTCTGGTTTACCTCCCAAGACGTTTAGAAATGATATAAATTGTATTGCCTGCAGCAAAGGCAAACAGCACAAAGCATCCTTCAAGGCCATTACTGCTCTTAGTCTAATTACTGAACCATTGCAGCTACTACACATGGACTTATTTGGTCCTACTTCCATTAGAAGCATTGACCACAAGCAATTCTGTCTGGTGGTAACTGATGGATATAGCAGGTTTACGTGGGTGTTCTTCATGGCTGCCAAGAGTGAGACCTACTCAATTCTTAGAGATTTTCTTACCCTGATAGAGAACTAGTTGTCTAAGAAAGTTAAAGGTATTCGTTGCGACAATGGAACCGAGTTTAAAAATAAAGACCTCATCGCACTTTGCAATGCTAAGGGCATCAAAAGAGATTATAGTACTGCAAGGACTCCTCAACAGAATGGTGTGGCAGAAAGAAAGAACAGGACACTAATAGAAGCAGCAAGAACTATGCTTGCCGATTCCAAGCTTCCAACCATGTTCTGGACAGAAGCTGTTAATACTGCAAGTTATGTTTTGAATAGGGTTTCTATTACCAATCCTCACAAGAAGACTCCTTATGAGCTGCTCACGGGTAAAGTTCCAAATATTGCTCATTTGAAGCCTTTTGGGTGTCCAGTCACCATTCTGAATACTAGTGACTATTTGGGGAAGTTTGATGGCAAGGCAGATGAAGGATACATTGTGGGATATTCAGCTCATTCTCGGGCTTATCGTGTCTACAATCTTCAAGCCAAGCGGATCATTGAAACTATTAATCGTGTCTACAAAGGTCCAGAATGGTATTTTGATCTTGATTATCTTAGTGATTCGTTAGGATATTTTCGTTTCAAAACTAACCATAATGCAGGACCACAAGCGTTTGCAACTTCTAGTACTGGTGTTCCTTCTAGTCTTTCTGATTCAGATGATGAGGATGACATTTTTGTGGTTCCATCCTATTCCACCACAGTTTCTCCTACTCCTCCTAGTGATGCAACTCCATTGGATGTACAGGATTCCCAAGCAGCTCTTGACACTCTTCTCAAACAACAACAAGAAGCTACTAAAGCAGCTGCTCAAGGTAGTTTTGAGTTTCCCTTGGTTGAGCCTACTGACAAAGTTGCTCCTGGTACTCCAGCTTTTGCTCCTAGTGCTAGCTTATCACCTACTGGTACTCCGGCTAGTGAGTCTGCTTCCAATACTCGTTTCTCCAGTCCTTCTGATTTGGGGAACCATCAAAAGAAGTCTTCTACCAAACTAGATGATATTTATAAACAACCAGTAGATGGGATTTTCCACAATGCTTCATATGATGCTGACTTTGTTGGTGATCTCAATAACTTGGCACCAGAAGTGGAGGTTTCTTCCAATCCAGTCTTGCAATCACATAAAGATCATCCTACCACTCAAATCATTGGAGATCCTGGTTCTACTGTCAAGACACGCAGAATGCAGCAGAAGGCCTCGTCTGATCATCATGCTCTTGTGGGCTATATTAAGGATCAAAAGCGTAATAATCATACGGACTTTCAACACTGTTTGTTTGCTTGTTTTCTTTCACAGGTGGAACCTTGGTCAGTTTCACATGCTCTTGAGGATCAAAGTTGGGTGGAGGCTATGCAGGAGGAAATGCAGCAATTATTGTTTCAGAATGTTTGGGTTCTGGTTGACTTACCAGATGGAAAGACAGCTACCAATACCAAATGGATTCTCAAGAACAAGAAGGATGCACGGGGAATTGTCGTAAGGAATAAAGCTAGGCTTGTCGAACAAGGACACACTCAAATTGAGGGCATTGACTATACTGAAGTTTTTTCTCCGGTTGCAAGGATAGAGGCCATTCGTCTGTTTTTGGCCTTTGCTTCTTATGTGGGCTTTACGGTGTTTCAAATGGATGTCAAGAGTGCATTTCTCTATGGCAAAATTGATAAGGAGGTGTATGTCACTCAACCTAAGGGATTTGTTGATCCACTTCATCCCAAGAAAGTTTACAAGGTGGTCAAGGCTCTTTATGGGTTACATCAGGCTCCTAGAGCTTGGTATGAGCGACTTTCAACTTTCTTGTTAAAGAATGGCTATAGAAGAGGTACTATTGACAAAACACTATTTCTTCGGAGAAATACCAAGGACATTATCCTTGTTCAGGTTTATGTGGACGACATTATCTTTGGTTCTACTAGGAAGGAGTGGTGTGATGAGTTTGAACACTTGATGAAAGGCGAATTTCAGATGAGTGCGATGGGAGAACTGTCGTTCTTCCTTGGTCTTCAGGTCAAGCAACAATCGGATGGGATTTTCATCTATCAAGATAAATATGTCCATGAGATTCTTCAGAAGTTTGACATGGATCCTCTTAGACCAGCAGCAACTCCTTATGAAGTTGCTAAAATCAAACTTAAGAATGAGCCAGACCCCCCGGTAAATGTTCACATGTACAGGTCTATGATTGGCTCCCTCATGTATTTGACTGCATCACGTCTGGACATCATGTTTGCAGTAAGTGCTTGTTCTAGACACCAGGTGACTCCAACGGTTTCGAACTTAAATGCAGTGAAGAAGATTTTCAAGTATATCAAGGCTCAACCTAAATTGGGTCTATGGTATCCTAGAGAATCTCCTTTTGTTCTAGAAGCCTATAGTGATAGTGACTATGCTGGTGCTAATAATGACAGGAAGTCTACAACTGGTGGTTGTCAGTTTTTGGGTCGTCGACTTATTTCATGGCAATGCAAGAAACAGACAATAGTAGCTACTTCTTCAACAGAAGCTGAATACGTTGCAGCTGCTAGTTGTTGTGGACAAGTTTTGTGGATCCAAAATCAGATGTTGGATTATGGTTTCAATTTTATGAATACCAAAATTTTTATTGACAATCAAAGCACTATTTGCATTGTGAAGAATCCTGTTTTTCATCAGCGGACGAAGCATATTGAGATTCGACATCATTTTATACGCGATGCCAATGAGAAGAAGCTGATACAGGTTCTTAAAGTTCATACGGATGACAATGTTGCTGATTTGCTGACTAAAGCTTTTGATGGTCCTCGGTTTAACCACTTCGTGGTTCATATTGGGATGGTCAATCATTGAGGTCTAGGATTGAGTGGAGGCAAAGCCTAAGGGGAGGCTTTGTGTACATATTAGGACAGACTAACGTATTGATAGATTTTAACAACATATTTTATTGCTGACTGATGGTGTGTGGTGCTTCTGATGGAGGATTTTGCTCTCTTCTGGTGGATATGGCCTTACATGACTGGTTTCTGATCCTCCTGGGTCAGCTTCTAGTTATACTTGGTTGGCTTCTGATGGTTTAAAATCCTTCCATGTCAAGTGGTGTTTGGCTCCTGGTACTGGTCTGGCACACTGTTCATTCCGTTTGTCTTTTGTTAATCACGTTTTGCTCCTGGCCTGACCATTGTGTGCTTTGACTTTTGGTCAACGATTCCAATCCTGGTATTTATATTTTTAATTAAGTATGGTAAATTGGGAGTTGGTAATTATGTTAAAAAGGGCAAGTGGTTACTATGCAATTATGGTTTAATTTGAAAGGGCAACCCCCCATTAATAGGGGTCAATGAACAGTTACCACTTTCTTTATTTATGGTCAACATACACCCTTGACTCACTCATTACAATAAACACACACACAAAACCGCTCCTACTATCTCCACCTTCATCACAATCCTTCTTTCATCAATTCATCAAGATCCATGGCTGCTCTTGCTTACCAACCTGCTCACAACCGAGTTGCTTATCTGGGTGATGGTCCACATCGTGAACATTTTGCTGACATCCTGGATTTCATTGAATCATCCAACCTAAGATTTGCATTTACTGTATGTCCCACCATATATGATAGTGTTATTCGACAATTTTGGGCGTCTGCTCGACTTGTGGATGAGGTTGGTCGCCCACGTGCACTCCATGCTTCCATAGATGGACGTGCATATGTGGTGACTGAGGCTTCTATTCGCTCTTCTCTTCATCTTCAGGATGAGGGTGGTGTTGAATCCATCCCCAATTTGGAGGTATTGGAGGGAATGGCTGCTTTAGGATACGAACATGGGGGGAAGTTTAACTTCTAGAAAAATAGGTTTTTCCCCCAATGGAAGCTTCTGGTCCACTTTCTAATCCATTGTATGAGTCCCAAGTCTGGGAGTTGGGATGCTTTCCCTACTCCTTTGGCTACTGGTCTTATTTGCTTAGCCCAAGGTAGAGTTTTTAACTTTTATCATTATCTATTTGAGGGGATGGTTAGTAATCTGTCTAATGCTGGTTCGAGAAAGAAGTTTCTTATGTACCCTAGGTTTCTTCAGCAAATTCTAGTTTGCATTCCTCGTGATAGGACTGAGCATGTGCCGTCTAAGCTTACATCAAAAGTGTATTACAATATGGTCAATGGGTTTACTGGGGAATGGAGGCCCCTGACTGAGGTCATGTTAGGATTGGCTCAGGGTCCTATGGGTGAGGAGGAGGAGGCTCCTGAGTTTGTTGTGATTGATGATGACCCCATGGAGGAGGAGGCTCCTACTGCTGGTGCCACTCATGTGGTTGAGGAAGAGCTGGTTGAGGAGGTGGTGGTTGAACAACCATCCCCTTCCAAGGCTGGTCCTTCTTCCGTCCCACCAAAGTCTCCATTTGTGGAGACTCCACCTCCTAGTCCTGCCCCACACTCGACTGATAAACCGATTGGTGCTAGTACTCCACAGGTTGACCCATATGCTGCTTCGGGCTCCAATGACGCTTTCCCTGATCCAAGTTCTCTTGGTGGGCAGGCGGAGGAGCCTACTACACTTATATCTTTGCTTGATCTTATGCGCAGGTACCATGAGCGGATGATTTCTTTGGAAGCTGATTTGAACCAACATCAGAAACTTACTAGGGAGTTTGTTCTTCCTCTGGCTGATCGCATCAAAGCGTTGGAAACTCAGCAACGGCGTCGCAAGAAGCATGTGATCCATTCAGATTCTGATGAGGAGGGTATGGATAATGTTGAGGATGGTTTGACATTATTGGTAAAGGCTGCCTTTGCTGACAAAGTTTATGATGATTTGTCGGTTCCTCCGACATCCTCCCGTGTTCCTTCTCCTGGTGCTATTCCCACTCCTATGGGTGGTGATTCTGATCCTGCTGCTGGTTCCAATGCTGGTCCCTCTCATGATTCGAAGGGAAAGGCCCCAATGACTGATGCTCCATCCCCATCTCGCAAGCGTACCCGTCGCCAGCTTGAAGAGGAAAGGCTAGGTGAGAAGGCTGCTCGTCGGGTTCAAGCCGAGATTGATGAAGCTGATAGGGCTGCTGAAGAAGAGCTTCAAAAGCGGAGGCGTGAACAAATTCAGCATGATGCCATACATTGGAGTGATAGTGAATGGATGCAAGTTTTGACTGTTCTCACCCGGGATTATGCTCAGTTTACAGATCTTTTGGGTGACGATGTTGATGAGCACAATTGTATTCCGAGGGCTATGGTATTGATGCGTAAGCACCAGTTGGCCCTTGCTGCACAACTTAGGGAAAAGAGAAAGAACAGACCTTTATCTCGGACTGAGGAGCGCAAGCAGATGCAACGTTATGTGAAATATCAGTCTGCTGCTCATTTTAATGCTCCTTGGAAGTGGGACCGGGTGCGGGCTTTGACTTTTGATGAGCTCAAGGCACTTTATGAAAAGATGGTTAAGCGTCAGAGTCAACCAATTCCGGAAAGATTTATTTACCATCCTCGTGGTGTGACTTCTTCTACGCCTGCTGTTTCTACTGGTCTTTCATCTGCACCCACTCCTGGTTCTGCTGCTAGTCCATCTGGTTTTGTTGCTACTTCCGTTGGTACTTCTACTTCTCCTTTGGTTGCTCCTTTGGGTTCTACTGCTGGTCCTGCTACCACCACCTTTACTGCTACCACCACCACTCATGCTTCTACCACCACACCTGTTACTACCACCACCACACATGTTCCAACAACCACCTTTGCGACCACCACCACAACTACTGCTACTACACCTGATTTGCCATCTCCATCACCACTAGTTCCTGGACCTCAACCAAATCCTACTTCTGATGCAGCTCTTATTGGTCCATTGGGTGGGCACATTCATGAGTCTACTTCTACTGCTCCCCTGCTGCTGCTGAGGTTAGGGTAAAGGTTGAACCCACACCTAGTGATCCCACCCCTAGACGTTCCCTTCGCCAGAAACAAGCTCGTCGTGTTCGCCGTGGGAAGACAGTCCCTTATGAGAAGCGAGATCTTGAGAATTTGATTGATGCAGCTTCTGACAGCGATTCTGACTTACCTTTGGGCAATGGGAACATTACTGGTTATACGGTTGAGCGTTCTACAACACTTCCTGGTGGCGTATCCCATCGGATTACTTTGGGTGATGGGTCTGTGCGTTTGGCAACGGGTTTGCAGGGTGTGTTGTCTTGGGCTGACCGTATGGATCTTATGGCGTTGTATGGACTTGTTGATTCTAGTACGCCTTTTGACCCAATGACTGTGTCTTCATGGCCTGGTCTGCGTATCTGGGCTGATCTTAAGCTGATGTTGGATGCTCCTCCTAATGCTCCTGTTTCGGGCATATGGAAGGATCAAATGCAATGGGTGATTCAGCGCTGGAAGCTATATGCTGGCTGTGGTGTTCATATGTTGGAATTAGAATATGGTCATATGGTTTTTATGCTGACGGATGTGGAGTATCCTTTGACAATTTCTTCGATGGAGGCGATGTTGGCTAGTCACTTGCAAATTTCTACTGCTCCATCTGGAAATGAGTCCTCTATGGCCACGACATTGGTGGAAGGTATTCAGGCGCGGTTGTTAGCAGATAAGAAGGCTGCTTCTGGTATGTGATGTGCTTGGGTTGTAAGTGTTTATGTTTTGTATTTTTGTTCATTTGTTCTTATTCTCATTCTTTTCACCAATATGTAAAGTGATTGGTGAACTTCATTCTTTATAGTTTAAAAAAAAAAACTTTTTATATAATATCTGCTTATACTTTTAACACAGTTTGGATTTTATACTTGTGAATAATATCCCTTGGCTGCTTCACATTGTGGGTTCTGGTTACTGATTTGTGCTTGTCCTGGTATTTGGCTTCACTTGGTGTTGGACGTGGTCCACACAACAAATAGTTCTCAACTTACCATGTCTAATCGACAAGAAAAAGTTGATTCACCTTGAGGGTACGGCTCCTGGTGCGATTCTCAAATCCGTTGATGGTTGCCAGGTTACCCAAAACTGGATGGTTTTCACTTGCCATAGTCTTGGACTGAAAAGTGGCTAATCCAAGGGGGTACGGCTCTTGGTAAAGATCTTATCAAATCCGTTGATAGCTGTAATAGCTTGCTTAAAGCTATAGGGTGTTCAACTCACCGATGCTTCATTTCTAAGAGTTGGTGAGTCCAGAGGGGTACTGATAGCTGTGAAAACACCCATCCTTTTTACCACTTAATTACAATAATAACCGAGCCAAAACGTGTATTTTATGTCATTTATGTCGGAATTATGCGTGGTTTGTGTTTTTGTTGTGATTTAGGACGAAAAGGTGAAAAGTGGAGAAAACACGGCATTCACGGGCTTTTATCGAAGAAAAAGACGAAAGATGAAGTCGAAAGATCAAGAGTGGAAAAAGAACGGAAGTCCAAGACCAATTCTGAAGATTTATCGAAGAAAAAGTCAAAAGACGGAAGTTTACCAAAAGCCGAAGAACTCGAGTCTTATTTATGAAGAAAATTCAAGACGAGTTCAAAGAAATCCCGAGACAAAGTCATTAAGTCCAAGATTAACAAAAGATAAAGAAGGAAAGGACTTAACTTTGCAATTAAGGAAAAGAGGAAAGAGGGAGGAAGCTTCCTAAGCCCCCCCTAATCACCACTATAAATAGGCCATTAGTCTTCATTTTTCAAGTGGTTGGTGGCTTGACAAACCACTCTTCCACCATTTTTATTTCTTGTCATTTTATTTCTCGCACTTTAATTAATTGTTATGCACTTTTAAGCAATGTAATTTTCAAGTAAGTTTTCATTATTTGTTCTTTAATCTTTACTTTTCTTGTCTTAATCTCTCATCTTCCTTTCTTGATTCTAAATTACTTTTGGTGCGATTTACATATGATCCGTGTTGTTCATTTATGTTTTCGTGCTTAAAAGTTCATCTTTTTATGTTTTGATTCTAAAAGTTTGTTTCTTTTAAGTTTTGTTAAGTTATATTTGTGCTTATTCGATTTATTTCACTTGAGATTCGTTCTAGTTTTGTGTTTAGCTTATTATATAGCTTATTCACTAACTTATAACCGATTTCCACAATTTTAGGAAGGGGTACAACTCCCCTTTCCGATTGGTTTTTCCGACCGGCCCACCAGACCACCCTTTCCGATTGAGTCCAATCGGAAAAGGGTTTTGCATATTCAGATTTGCACCCCCGATATTCTGACGGTGATTGATAGCTTATATTCCGATTGCTTCTTTTCAATTTATTCCGATTGGAGGACTAGTGTGATATTCCGATTAGTGTGTTTTAAAGTTTTCTGATTGGTATCTTTGTCCACATTCCGATTGCCCCTATTTCGTGGATATTCCGATCATGATCATGCTCATGCTCATTCTGATCGGGTACATTCCGATCGGATCCTTATGGATTCCGATCGGGTGTATTCCGATGGAGTGTGTTGTTTTGTTTTTGTATTTTGTTTAAGTGTCTATTGCTCTCGTTTTATTTTCAGTTCATTTTAATTTCGTTTGTGCATTTTTATTTAATTGTCAATTTACTTTTCGCTAAGTTTTAATTCTACGTTATTTAAATCCTCGTCATTTACTTTTAACGTTTTAAATGTTGCACCGTTTTACATTTTAACTTGTTTTACTTTTAATTTCCCGTCCTTTATTATTAAGTCTTGCACATTTATTTTACCAAAACCAAAAATATTTGCTTTACCAAGAACAACTAATCTCACACAATTAACCAGAAATCAATTCGAGAAGATACCGAGAAAACGAACTTTCAACGAGTAAAAATCCCAGTATTAAATGGCGCCGCTGCCGGCTCTTTTCGTGAGGATCGAAAGTTTTTTGTGAGAGAAGCGTTGGCTTTTGGGATCCGTTCACTTGTGAACGTTATTTTTCGTGTCCAAATATTTTCAAAAATCACAAAAACATTTGTAAAATCATAAAAAGCATTTCTTTTTCAAAGTTTTGCACCAAAAATATTCTTCTTGCTTATCTATCTTTCTTTATGGATTTTTATGTCCATTGCGTCCGGTGTGGGAAACAATTATCTGGGAACAACTCTTGTCAATGGTGTACATGTGAGCGGTGCGGAAACGATATCGACTACACACAATCCGGATTTTGTCCTTTGTGCAACTCGACTAATTCGTACTTTTTGAACCCACCTCCTATTCCCACGTGCACCTATTGTGGAAGCGATTCTCATTGGCATATTTCGTGCCCGGTTCCATACCCGTATGATCACGGGCAAGAACCGGGGTACAATTATGACTATGACAATAACTATCCACAAGACGCACCCAGTCTTTTTCCTCAACCGTTCTGCAACAACTGTGGGGGTCCTCACGATACTTCCTATTGTCAACCAATGAATTATTATGAGCAAAATCCGTGTCCTCAGTTTTCTTCACCTATGGATTATTATGAACCAAACCCGGTTTCTAATTCTTCCCAACCGATGAACTACTATGAGCTACAACCATGCTATAATTTAGGTTTTCAACATTTTGAGCCCCCACATCACACCCTCAATCATCAATCCTCTCAGCAACCTAGTTTTGATCAACAACTCACTTCTTTGAATGGCATTCTAGAAAGTCTAGCTCAACTCCGAGCTGACTTACATCAGGAAAGGCAACCGTTGCTTGATGTGGACGAAACCTTGAAAACCACCGACACCTTTTTGAGCCAATTTAGTCGTTTTCCCTTCTTTTCTACACCAAAATGTTTAATTACAGCGTGGGATAGAATTGGTGAAATTGAACATACTCGGGGCGATGAACAACAAAAGTTGCTGCATGAGCTTCTTAAAGATGTGGAGGTTATCAAGGAAGAGTTAGCCGACTACGTCACTCCTAACTGGACTCGTCCCATCTATTATGATGATGACGACGACGATGATGTCTACACTTTCAACCAATCTTCTGAAGTTGCTGCTCCTACTCTCGATGTCCCTACTGCATCTAAGGATCTAGATTCGTTGAATGAGCTTAGTGATGTTGGTCTCGACAAGGTATTGGATGATGAGGTTCGTGACTTACCTGCTATGGATCCTGAGGACGACGTTGCTCTTACGGAAGAGGTCGATCCTAGTGATGACGATTCTTCTCTCTGCTATGAGAATTTCACTTTTGAAATTTCTCAATCTCCACCGGGAGATGCGGGTGATGACGATTTATTTTCTCCGGTTTACGAGAAGTTCACCGATGATCATGATCTTGTGGATGAGGTGGAAGACGTGCTTCTTCACGATAGATTACGGAAAGTGCACCTTCTTATTGCTCAAATCGAAGAGTTGACTTCTCCTGCTATTTCAAAGCCTTTATCTCCATCTACTCCTACCGTTGAAGATAATGACCCATTACCGGAAGAAATCGACATTCACTCCATGCCTCCAGGTATTGATGACAATGACATGGAGGGGGACATTATTTTTGATAATTTGCTGCAGGAAGATATTGTCCCAAGTCCCCCTCCCGAGCACCTTTCATCCTCCCCTTTAGGGACTATCTCGGAGGATGAGTGCTTTGACCCGGGAGGTGACATTGCTTATGCTATAATTGATAACAATACGGCTTTGCCGCTTGCTCAGCATCTATTGTCTTTGGGGGACGACAATGTGCTTACTTTACCCACCCCACCTCCCGTGGATTTTGATTTCACATACTTCTCGTATGTTGAAAGGACCTTTCTCCCTTTCAAGACTTATCCCCCCGCCTCTCCTTTGTTGATGTCAACCGGGAACGAGGACAAGGTCTTTGATCCTGGTATCACATTCGAGGCTTCCCCATGGACTATTTAATTCGGGGACGAGTCAGGCTCGTGACTCGGTCAACAAAAACAAGCGCTTTTTGGGAGGCAACCCAATTATCTATCTATCTTTACCATAAGTGTAGGGGGAGCCCCGTTGGTGTTTCTTGCCTTCTTTCTTATCATGTGCAGGGATTAGAGCTTCAAAGACACACTCTTGATGACTTTTGACGAACCGTGATTCCGTGTTCCCTTCTTCCCGGTTCTATCCTAAACTCTTTTTGATTCACTATTTTATATTTCTCAATATTAAAATAGGAATCTCTTTAGTTGTCTTTTCCTTAGCGAGATTTAAACAACATGCACAATGTCCTAAGTGTAGGGGAGTTTACTCCCACATGCTTAAACATTGAGGACAATGTTTATCTTAAGTGTAGGGGGACTTCTATCGAAGTTAAGTGGTCTTTTCCTTGTATTTGTCCTCATTTTAACCGGAAAATCAATTTTTCAACATTTTTCAAAATTTGTGATCTTTGGCCTATTTGTTTTTCCCTTTGTATAGTTATTTTCTTTCTTTACTAGAATAAATTTTGAATAAAGTGGTTTTAATTTTCAAACGTTGTGAATATTTTGACTCGACCCGAGTTTACTTATCTAAGTTTACTCTAGCTAGTATCCTTAACGTGTTTAAGTCAAGTTTTGCTAGGCTTTTATATAGGGAGCTATAAAACGCAAAAGTCTTAACTCTCACGGGTTAAGAACAAGAACTTTTCGCAAGTTCCTATAATTGATCCTAGAGAGTCGTTTATCAAGGGAACTTTAAAACGCGATTTCTAAACTTGAAAAAGTTTAAGAATTTGCAAGATCCTATAGGCGACTCGAAAACCCAAAACTTTGATTTAATAGGCTAAGCATCCACGAGTCTCATTCCTTGAGATTTTAAACTGTGGAGAACGAGAGATGATAGAGTCAATTATAAGTTCGGTATTCTTTCGTGAATTTATGTGAGTTAATTATAAGCCTATTCTCCCTCCGCTTGTTAATAAATTTATCTGCAATAAATAAGGTTGTACGATTTAAAAAGTTACTTAGCTTCTAGCCCCAGATCGTTTAAAAGTTGCTCGGTACGGATTAGAGTTCATAGCCAAGGCATAACTTATTGAAGCGGGATGCGAAGATTGGCGAGTCCGAAAAGGCCCTAACAAGGCATGAGGGCTATATTTTGTTGCTAAAGATCCAAAAGTGATGTGAAGAATCATTTATCGAAAATCTATATGAAGGATCAAGACACACGACGAAAAGCAAAAAACTTCCCAAAAGTCATGGAGAAGTCTATCCGAAAAGACCCTAACAAGGTATGAGGATAAATAGATCCAAGTCCTAAAAGGAGGCGGATCGTTGTATATCAAAGTCCAAAATAAAGATTGGAGAAAAATGACGAAGTCGTGGTCCAAATATGAAGAATCTCTCAAAACTTCAAGTGAAGAAATTCCTATTATGAAGAGAAGACCATAATTTCAAGAACGTCTCTCGAAGATTCGAAGTATGAAGTCGCTGCCAAATATCGGTCCGAGAAAGGTCTCAAATCGCGAAGCGAGTTATGCCAAGATATGAACTTTATGAGGTCCCGAGAAGCAGTTTTAAAAGATTTGGTCCTTTAGCTAACTATTGATTAAATCGTTCACTTTATTTTTCGGACTAAATAACTATCGAAATAAGTCAACGATGCATCCTCGTGATCATTCAAGACAACAATAAAATAAAAGAGATGCACCTAGGAATAAGGGAGTCTAAGTAAATAATTGACCCACATGAGTTCGTGTTAGTTTGCTAACTTATAATAACAATGATCTCGTTTCTAAGCTTGGTTTGGAGAAAGTGAAAACTTGAGGATGATGATCATTCACGACATTTTCAAAACCCAAGGTATGTTTTTGATTTCTTTACTTTGTGTGTTTATAATTTACTATCTCTTTAATAAAGGCCAACTTGGATTGATTATGATGAAAAGTGTAAACATGCTTTGTAACTAATGCATTGCATGAGGACATTGCAATGGTTAAGTGTAGGGGATTTGATAGCTGTGAAAACACCCATCCTTTTTACCACTTAATTACAATAATAACCGAGCCAAAACGTGTATTTTATGTCATTTATGTCGGAATTATGCGTGGTTTGTGTTTTTGTTGTGATTTAGGACGAAAAGGTGAAAAGTGGAGAAAACACGTCATTCACGGGCTTTTATCAAAGAAAAAGACGAAAGATGAAGTCGAAAGATCAAGAGTGGAAAAAGAACGGAAGTCCAAGACCAATTCTGAAGATTTATCGAAGAAAAAGTCAAAAGACGGAAGTTTACCAAAAGCCGAAGAACTCGAGTCTTATTTATGAAGAAAATTCAAGACGAGTTCAAAGAAATCCCGAGACAAAGTCATTAAGTCCAAGATTAACAAAAGATAAAGAAGGAAAGGACTTAACTTTGCAATTAAGGAAAAGAGGAAAGAGGGAGGAAGCTTCCTAAGCCCCCCCCTAATCACCACTATAAATAGGCCATTAGTCTTCATTTTTCAAGTGGTTGGTGGCTTGACAAACCACTCTTCCACCATTTTTATTTCTTGTCATTTTATTTCTCGCACTTTAATTAATTGTTATGCACTTTTAAGTGTTGGGAATAAATCTATGCTTATTTGTTTCCCCTGCTAGTTGATTATTCATATCCCCTGCTAGAAAAGTTGTACATTCTAGGAACATGGGAAGATGGGGAAAAGCTGTGAAAGCCTCAGCTCGTTGGGTTTGGGCACCCAAAAGGGGTACTCAATCTAATGGTGTATCTCTAGTTTTCGATAAGCTATCCTACATTGATACACGAGGTAGATCCAAGGCTGTAATGGCTTGGGTCCCCAAGAAAAACTAATTTGTTTTTCCTTTTGCAGGTGACAAAGAAGACAAGGGATGATAGAGCATATTGGGATAGTGGATGCTCAAGAAGTATGACTGGACACAAAGCTTACTTGTCTAACTTTCAAATGAGTGCCATGGGAGAACTAAACTTCTTTTTGGGGTTACAAGTTCAGCAGCGGAAAGATGGGATATTTATCTCACAAGACAAATATGTGGCTGAGATTGTAAAGAAGTTTGGCATGTCTGATGGGAAGAAGGTGTCCACTCCCATGGACAAGGATCATCCATGGGGCAAGGATGGTCCTGGAAAGCCTATAGATGTCAGGAATTACAGGGGAGAAATTCCATCAATAAGTCCTCTCCCCCACTCCATGATATCCAACAAGGGGAGAAATTCCCTTCTAGGATTGAGAGCAGTATGAAACCTTTGACAAATCTGGAATTGACGAAAATGTGCATGAGTCTGAAAAGGCAGAATGCACAACTAGTACAAGATGTCAAAAAGCAAGGTCTAGTTATCTCTCACCTGGAAACCAGACTTGCTACTCTTGAGGGGAGGAGAAAGCCCAGACTGATTCTTTCCACAGATGAGGATGCTTCCAAAGGGGAGGAAATTCCACACACAGAAGGATCTACTGAGTATTATTCATATCCTGGTGGGGAGCATGGAAATATAACAAGTGCTAAGAAAGGAATGGAGAGAGAAAGTGCTGATAAGGGAAGTGACAAGGGGAGTGCAACCAAAGATATTGCTCAAACATTGCTCACCATGGGCAATCAAGAAGAAGCCCCTGCTATTGCTGATCCCACTGCTGTAAGTTTATCCCCTGCTAAGAACATTACTCAAACATTTGTTAGGAAGAACAGAAAGCAACCAGCTCAGAAGGGGATAACAATCAAAGAACCTGCATCTAAAGCAAAACTAGCACCAGCAGTGGATCCAAAAGACAAAGGAAAAGGAATCATGGTGCAACAGCCCAAGAGAAAATACAAGCATCTGACTCCTGAACAGCAGAAGGTCCAAGAAGCACATGATGCACAAGTAGCTCTCAGGCTACAACAAGAGGAAATGGATATGCAGGATCAAAGGATGGAGAAGATGAGGCCCAAAGATATGCTAAAACAGGTTGAGATTATGCATAGGGAACTAGATGACAGGGTACCTCATGTTGGAGAGTTTCTTGATCAATGGGAGAAGGAGTTGAAAAATGCTCCTTTGGAAGACAGGTATGAGTTGACTTGCCTTGTTTACAAATATCAAACTGAATATCTGGAAAGAAGGGCAATGCAAATTCAGAGTGAGAAGTATCAAACGTCAGAGAAAGGGCAACTTGATCACTACAAAGTTCTGCTTAAAAGGCATAGAAAGTGGAAGGATGGTGACTTCAGAGATATGAGCTTTGAAGCCATAAAGAGAGCAGTCAGACCAGTTCTAAAGTTGTATGATGTGGAGGATTAGATGACCATCAACACTCCTGAGGAAGCTGAGTATCTTAGGAGACAAAGTGAAGTGCTACAGAAAGCTAGAGCAACAAAGAAAAGAAAAGCTGGAGATACTACACAAGCAGGTGCATCATCCCAAGCAGGGGCATCGCACCAAGCAGGTGAAAGTTTTCCAGAAGGACTTGAGAAGTCTGTACTTAATGTACAAAGAGCAGCAAAGAGACTCAAGAGAATGGAGCAAGTGGGCATAATTACTAAAGAGTCTCAAGGGCCATCAAATGATGAAATTGATAAACAGCTGATTTTGCAGGAAAATGATGAAATCTCACCTAGTGAACTTGGAAAGAAGTTTGCTATTATAGAGTATGCTGTTTATGAACACAAAGGGAGAACTTGGTGGAAGCTTACAAGGGCTGACAATACTGCACAGACATTTCTAAGTCTAGATGTCATGTTTCAAATTTTGGATAGTGAAGACTTAGAAGATCTGTGGAAAATATTGAAGAAAACGTTTGCTGCAAAACCTCCTACCATGGATGGTGTGGAGAAGGATTGGGTAATCTGGGAGTGCATGCATAGAATGTATGAACATGAATTATTTGATCCTCTATTTGATGCAGTGAATAAAGGAGATTTGGTGTATTGGAAGCTGTTTACAAATTCTGGGGTCTATGAGGTAGTAATGGAAGGTGTGAGTGTTTATTTACTCAATCATAGGTATTATCCCTTCTCTCAGGAAACATTGAAGAAGTTAGCACAGGCTAAGTTAATTGTTGATGCCAAAAAGCCTGTTGCTTATGATCTGGTAAGAATGGTTCATAGTCAGATTTGGCCAGAGAGTTTGTAAGCATCCTCATCAACTAGCATTTATTCAGAAACTTGTCTTTAGGAGAAAGCACAAGTTTAGGGGAGGATTGTTGGGAATAAATCTATGCTTATTTGTTTCCCCTGCTAGTTGATTATTCATACCCCTGCTAGAGTAAGTTCCCCCTGCTAAATAACAAAGGCAGGGGGATCCGTTCCCCTGCTGGAGTCAAAGGCCCTGCCGTCAAAGATAAACATGGAATAGATATTTACGCGTTTCAGTTATTATTCCTTAATACTTTCCATAGTTTGTTAGTAGTGATCTTGTACGTGGGTCCTTGTATCTATAAAAGGACTCACTAGGTTAGCATGCATAGTGGGTCTTTCTCATTTCGTTTTTCATTATTATTACTTTAAGGTTTTGTAAACCCTAATACCACTTTGGGTATTCGTATATCTTTGATATATTAAAGTTCAACGTTTGAATCTCATTTGTTCTTGTGCTAAACATTACATTCCGCATCTTGTTTAGTTACTTTGCTTTGCAAAGTTTCTCTAGTGTTAGATTGAATTCTTTCTCTCTATCACAACCCTTAAACAAGCTATTAAGGTTTAAGATCTGACTTTGGGATCAACATTAAGCAATGTAATTTTCAAGTAAGTTTTCATTATTTGTTCTTTAATCTTTACTTTTCTTGTCTTAATCTCTCATCTTCCTTTCTTGATTCTAAATTACTTTTGGTGCGATTTACATATGATCCGTGTTGTTCATTTATGTTTTCGTGCTTAAAAGTTCATCTTTTTATGTTTTGATTCTAAAAGTTTGTTTCTTTAAAGTTTTGTTAAGTTATATTTGTGCTTATTCAATTTATTTCACTTGAGATTCGTTCTAGTTTTGTGTTTAGCTTATTATATAGCTTATTCACTAGCTTATAACCGATTTCCACAATTTTAGGAAGGGGTACAACTCCCCTTTCCGATTGGTTTTTCCGACCGGCCCACCAGACCACCCTTTCCGATTGAGTCCAATCGGAAAAGGGTTTTGCATATTCAGATTTGCACCCCCGATATTCCGACGGTGATTGATAGCTTATATTCCGATTGCTTCTTTTCAATTTATTCCGATTGGAGGACTAGTGTGATATTCCGATTAGTGTGTTTTAAAGTTTTCCGATTGGTATCTTTGTCCACATTCCGATTGCCCCTATTTCGTGGATATTCCGATCATGCTCATGCTCATTCCGATCGGGTACATTCCGATCGGATCCTTATGGATTCCGATCGGGTGTATTCCGATGGAGTGTGTTGTTTTGTTTTAGTATTTTGTTTAAGTGTCTATTGCTCTCGTTTTATTTTCAGTTCATTTTAATTTCGTTTGTGCATTTTTATTTAATTGTCAATTTACTTTTCGCTAAGTTTTAATTCTACGTTATTTAAATCCTCGTCATTTACTTTTAACGTTTTAAATGTTGCACCGTTTTACATTTTAACTTGTTTTACTTTTAATTTCCCGTCCTTTATTATTAAGTCTTGCACATTTATTTTACCAAAACCAAAAATATTTGCTTTACCAAGAACAACTAATCTCACACAATTAACCAGAAATCAATTCGAGAAGATACCAAGAAAACGAACTTTCAACGAGTAAAAATCCCAGTATTAGGTACGGCTTCTGGTAAAGACGTATCAAATCCGTTGACGGCTGTGATGGTTTGCCTAAAATCATCAGGGTACTCCCACTCACCGTTGATTCACGTTCTAAGAGTTGGGCTGGGTTCTAGTCTCCCAGGGTGATGCTTATTCCACCAGAATGACTAGCTAGCCCAAGAGCGAGCAGCTACTTGGTAAAGGCTCATCAAATCTGCTCATGTTGCTGGAAAGATTCAACACGATGCTGATTTGTTCCGAGCTCTGGAGAAGCTTCTAGTGTTTCATGTTGCGGCGGTTACTCTGATTCTTATCTTGTTGATGCTGCTATTTGTTTTGCTGATACGATCCTCGGGCTTTCTTTGCACGTTTTCCAGGAAACTTGAACTCAACAGGTCAAATTCAAGTTTAGGGGAGGATTGTTAGGACCATTGTAATAGTTATATGTAATAGGTAGACTAGGAGGTATGTAGTTCCTCCTGGTCCTAGTAGTAGTAGGAGCAAGTCCTGCTCCTGGTCCTAGTCGAAGTCAAACTTTATTATTTACTTAATATTCTGTTAGGATATGCATGAGATATGTTAGGAAAGGATATGCATATCAGTTTTACACGTTTTCTTTAATGATGTATTAGGGTTTCCTTGTAATATAAAAGGAACCTTAGGCAGAAGGGTTAGACACACCTTCACCAAACGTAGTTCTAGTGATTATCAATATTAGAAATCCTTAGAAAGGATCAAGTCTTTATAGTTATTCTGTTCACTTTGATTATATTTATATTCTACATTCATATTGTGTATAGAGTCTCTTTGTGATTTGACTTGTGATTACAAAAGTCATTCACCGGTCCTGACAGGCTGCAAGATCTACATCTAGTAGACCCAACATTTAGTTTGTGTCGGGTCTCAGCAGCAGCAAGAACACCACCAGCTTAAGCCGGTGGCTGTTTTGTCAAGTAGGGGGGGACACACGGCTCGGCAGGGGGAACCACCGGCTAACTGCCATTGAGAACCCTGTGTGGGAAGTGGCTAGCCGAGGTAGGCAGGGGCAAACCACCGGCTTAAGCCGGTGGCGTTTTTGCACCAACAGTGGCAACCGGCTGAGCCGATTCACCACTATTAAGGGGGTGTTTGTTTGGTCTGGTTCAAGGGGGAATTCGGTCCGATTCACGATAGGTCTAAATTAAAATCACGGGTCCGGTTCACGACTAATATTTACAAGTTATGTTATTTTTAGCAAGAACATTAAATTAATTTAAACATGACTAATAATTAATTTAAATAAACATGGACTTAGGTTATTATTATTTATGAAATAATGCATGTTTTAACCTAAGTATTTTATTTATTTAATTTAGACTATACTATTAATTAATTATTTAAAACATGGAATATAATTAATTAATGAACATGACTTAGGTTATAATTAATATAATATTAATACATGTTTAACCTAAGTATTTTATATGCCTTAATTTAATTAAATCATGTTTATATTTAATTAAATCGTATAACCTATAGTTTATTTAATTAACATGATATTATTAATAAACTATACAAATAATTACATGACTTATGTTATTTAACCAGTAAACTTATGCTTATATTATTAGCTTATTACTCCAGCTTATTTCTAAATATGAAAACTTTCTATTTTAGGAAACTTACTATTTTTGCAAACTTTCTATTTTTAGAAACTGGTCTATTTTTAGAGGTTAATCTATTTTTGGAAACTTTCTATTTTTGGAAACATTCTATTATTGGAAACCTGCTATTTTTTAGAAAGTTACATATTAATTCATAGCAAGTATAATAATACAAGAATACAAGAAATACTTAACCAGAATACATAGAATACATGATAACACAACATAACATTAAAATCAGTAAAACAAGACAAGAACATATAAAACAAGCTAAGACATGATATAATCAGTTACGTATTCAGTAAACAGAATACTTATACATGTCCCCTATTTATGTAGTATTAGTGAGATCGGAGTAGGATTCATTCTTTCGTCTTCTTCGTTCACTGGACACAAGGTACGGATTTCCCGTCCCTTCAGTATGGACATTCTTTCCTTATTAGGATTCCCCGTTTGCAGCCAACTGTTTTCCCAATATTGTTTTATATGTTTTATTACTTATCTTAGTTTAAGAGCCTAAGCCATATACATGCATGACCAATGTCACCTAGTTATGGAGGTACCATAACCATAACACTGGAGGCACCAGTGTAATGACTTCCCCACGGCAAAGTGATTGCTCGTGGCGTCCTTTTTCAATTTTGGCCATTGTTATTATATTATCATGTGGGGCGTACGGGTGCATCCTAGTTACATGATTTACCAGTATTACCAGAGTGAATGTGATGTGTGCCTTGCATCCTTCATTGGGAGTTGATCCATCCTACCCAGACTATTTAATTAGAGGCAACCCCTCTAATTGCATGACGAGGTATCCCTTCCAAGTATTCATGCACGTTGGGACCTCATGACATATATGGCTATTGTCTAATTAATACAGATATTACATAAAAACATAAGTCTTTTCAAACTATAAAACCAGTTTATGAACATGTTTCTAGGTTACTTAGGACTTATACATTTTCGCTGCTATTAGTCTTATATGCTTATGTTATTTCACGTTATACTTGTATATCCGTTCCCTGGCCGTTATGCTCAGTCGTTTTCCTTTCATGTTCCCAAACGGCAGGTACTCAAGGGCGCTCGTAGACTTTAAGCGTACATGCATATAGATTGGAAGCTATCTAGCCTTCTCTACTTTATGCATTTCTTCATACACTTTGCTACTTATTTCTTTGAACATTGTTTAGTCCTTTCCTTTACAATACTTATGTTTGTGTGTGATGAGCTTATACTTGGACTACCGATGTTTGCTTCATGTATTTTCATTCATGGTAATTTAATGTTTTTAAGACATTTACCTTGTATGCTTTGATGACACACCATAATCACGCGTGACATTCCATTTTACCAAAATAGGGTGTTACAATTATGGTATTAGAGCCAAGGTTTCAACCTGTAGGCTCTCAAAACATGACCTGTGATTAGTGGGTAGTCACTATGGTCTTCCTAGAACTGACAGTTTGTTTTCATGCATCTATATCATATGTCATTGTCGCGGGAATTTTGACTAAGTAATGGTTGGTTCAAGATTGGCCGTATTTAGTCTCATGTACTTTTATCTATCGTGTTGTTTTGATGAACCGACCCATAGGCGTTCATCTTCGTCATGTCATTTTGTTTAGGTGAACCGACCCAAAGGCGTTCACCCAAACCCATGTGATTTCATCATCATGCATTCATACATTGTTTTCATGTATAAATTTTTTCTCATGATTTATTGGCATAAATTATTTTTTTCATGTATATATATATATATATATATATATATATATATATATATATATATATATATATATATATATATATATATATATATATATATTATGTTTTAATCAGTTTAATCATGCATTTTGTTTTATACTGTCAGATGGTTCTCACACGCGAGCAACAACAACTCAATGCAGCAGTTCAAGCTGTGATGCAGGCCATACTTCCTCAACTGAGTAATGAAATCAGGTCCGAGGAGCAGGCTGCCAACAATCAGCACCAGCACCAGCATTTTGTTCCTCATCCTCCTCCAGCTACACTAATCACATGGCTGGAGCGATACAACAAGCAACTTCCTCGATCCTTCGAGAAGACTGACAGCCCCAATGAGGCTGAGACCCTGTCTTCAAGGCAAGGTTGGCCTATTACAAGTTTGAAGGTGACGTGCTTGGATGGTGGAAGTCAGTGAAGCAGTCTAAGGAAGGTGACAATTAGGCGGCTGGCTTGACTTGGGTTCAGTTTAGGGATTTGGTGATGGGACAGTTCTTCCCCAAGGCTGAGCAAGATAAACTGAAGAGGGAGTACCACGGGATTAGGTAGAGAGCTGGGGAGAACAGCAATGAGTTCATGCCACATTTTCTTCGTTTAGCTGATTTTCTTGGCGCAACAGCAGGTACTGTCGAAGAGCAAGCATACCACTTTCGGTGGGCTCTTCGTACATCGGTTGCCAATAACTTGGTGTGTGCTACCTTCAACACGGTGGCACAAGTAGCTGATGCAACACGTAAGTTGGAGATGCTGCAGGAAAAAGATGAGTTTGGAGAGGCAGAGACACCCGAGAAGAGGTATAATTTTCGTCACTCAGCGGTGATCATTTCAATTCATTCAGTACTATCAAAATAATTATCTTTCTCTATAAATTGCATCTTTCAGGCAGAAGACTAGGGACCGGTCTCAACCGGCTACTCAGCAGCAGCCTACTCAGCACAAGGGTAACGGTCAGACCCAAGACCGTTTTGCTTCAGATAGACGTGGCGGTAATGATAATTACCGTAACAACGCTAGCAACTCCAACAGTAGCAGGTCCCTAAACTTACTCATTTCTTATGTTACATGCTTAAAATTCATAATTCTGACACTTCAGTATCTTCTACCAGGAATCATGGCAACGGAAGGGAGCAGGACCGCAGAGGTTCACATTCCAACCGTACAGCTATCACTGGTATTATGTCTTACATTTTTTGCATTGTCCTATTTGTACCCATAAACCATGTATCATATATACTTTTTTGAACAGACTCCCAGCCAGCAAGGGTACCTATTGGAGGGTATACTCACCCTCTTTGCACTACATGCAACCGTAGGCACCCATGTCCATGTCGCCGCGATAGCGATGTTTGCTTCAAGTGTGGCCTGACAGGTCATCGCATGAAGGACTTCCACAAGGGTGAAATAGAGGGCACATCTGGACATGCCGACTCCAAGCTACCTCCTACTACTGGACGGGTGTACACGACCTCGCGTGATCAGGCCAACAAGTCTACATGTACCATCACTGGAATCTTGTATATGTATGGTCAAGCTGCATGTGTTTTATTTGACACGGGTGCTACTCATTCGGTCATTTATACTGCTTATGCCAAGAATGTTAGGATATCCCCTATGCCATTAGAGAATGTATTAAACATTTCCACACCCTTAAGAGACTCTTTACGCATAACCCATGGGTACAAGAGTCTTCCCCTCAATTTGACGATAAGATTCGCCCAGTTGACGCACTTCCTTTGAATATGTGCGATTTCAACATGATATTAGGCGAGGACTGCCTATCCAAACATCATGCCACCATTGACTGTCATTTATATCGGGTCATCTTCGGTGATGTAAATGCACCATAGTACATTCACAACGGTTTCATACCCGGAAGGTCTGTACAAATAATTTCAACCTTACAAGCACGTGCACTACTGTCACATGGTTGCGAGGGCTATCTTGCTACTGTTCGTGATTTGGAGGCTGAATCTCCATCTATCCAAAATCAACCAATCGTGTCAGAATTTCCAGACGTGTTTCCAGAAGAACTTCCGGGCATACCACCTGCTCGTGAAGTGGAATTTAATATTGAGCTCATCCCAGAAGCTGAGCCAATTTATAAGGCTCCTTATCGCATGGCTCCCATAGAGCTGAAGGAGTTAAAGGAACAACTACAGGAACTGTTAGAAAGCGGTTTCATCCGACCTAGTGCTTCTCCATGGGGCGCACCGGTTCTATTCGTAAAGAAGAAGGACGACAATATGCGTCTCTGCATAGATTATCGTGAACTTAACAAGATCATCATCAAGAATAGATATCTGTTGCCGTGCATTGATGACTTGTTTGACCAACTCCAAGGGGCCAAAAATTTCTCCAAGATTGATCTGAGGTCGGGCTATCATCAGTAACGGATTAAAGAGCAGGACATCGCCAAGACTGCTTTCCGTACACGTTATGGGCACTACGAATTTGTAGTCATGCCATTTGGCCTTACCAATACTCCAACTGTTTTGATGGACTTGATGAACCGTATCTTCCATGAGTTCTTGGACAAGTTCTTCATTGTCTTCTTTGACGACATTTTAATTTTCTCTAAGTCAAAGGAGGACCACGAAGACCATCTTCGTACTGTATTACAGATACTTCGCCAGAAGCAACTGTATGCTAAATTCTCCAAGTATGAATTCTGGTTAGACAAGGTGGCGTTCCTAGGCCACATTGTAACAGCAGAAGGAATAACCATGGATCCAGCAAAGGTTGAGGCTATTACCAAGTGGCCAAGACCGCATCAACGACTGAAGTTTGTAGTTTCCTAGGCTTAGCTGGTTACTACCGTAGGTTCGTAGAGAACTTTTCCCGTTTAGCACTGCCATTGACCAAACTGATGCGGAAAGAGGAGAAATTCGTCTGGACTGAAGAAAGCGAGAAGAGCTTTGAAGACCTAAAGCAGAGGCTGGTATCTGCACCGATTCTTACTCTCCCATCTGGTACAGGTGGATTTCAAATCTACAGTGATGCTTCAGGGAAGGGACTTTACTGTGTTCTCATGCAACATGGGAAAGTGATTGCTTACGCATCACGACAACATAAGCCTTATGAGGAGAACTACCCTACGCGTGACTTGGAACTTGCATCAGTCGTGTTTGCATTGAAGATATGGAGGCACTACTTGTATGGGGAATCATATGATATCTTCACAGATCACACGAGCCTGAAATACATCTTCACTCAACGTGAGCTGAACACGAGGCAGAAAAGATGGTTAGAGCTGTTGAAGGATTATGACATTAATCTGCAGTATCATCCCAGCAAGGCGAATGTAGTGGCAGATGCACTTAGTAGAAAGTCTAGTATGATCAACGGCATCAAGATAGATGAAGAGATTATAAGAGACTTAGAGCGACTAGACATTAAGATCATGGTACGTGGGAAGCACGGTTACTGGGATAATCTTAGAGTGGAACCTGAATTACTCTCTAGGATCAAGGAAGCTCAGAAGGATGATGGTGAAATTTGGGCGATCATTCAGAACTTGGATCAGCAGACGGAGTTTCGGTTGGATGAGGACGGCATCTTATGGCAGGGCACTAGACTTTGTGTTCCTGATGACCTTACACTCAGGGAAGCGTTATTGGATGAAGCTCATAGCTCCCCATTCTCCATTCATCTTGGTTCAACCAAGATGTACCACGACATCAAGCAGTACTTTTGGTGGAGTGGTATGAAACAAGATGTTGCTACTTATGTCTCCAAATGTCTTACCTGCCAGTAGGTTAAGATCGAGCATTAGCGGTCTAGTGGTTTACTACAACCGTTAGACATTCCATAGTGGAAGTGGGACAAGATCACCATCGATTTTGATACTGGTCTTCCGTAGACAAAGAGGAGGCATGATGCGATTTGGGTTATCGTTGATCGACTTACTAAGTCAGCTCATTTCCTGCCTATCCGCAAGGATGATCCGGTTAGCAAACTCGCCGATACTTACAAGAAGAAGATCATGAGACTTCATGGTGCTCCATCTAGTATCATCTCGGACAGAGATCCTCGGTTTACTTCGCGATTTTAGAGAAGTCTACAGAAAGCTTGGGGTACAAAACTTAATCTTAGCACGACTTTTCATCCTCAAACAGATGGACAGTCAGAGCGAACTATTCAGACATTAGAGGACATGCTTAGAGCATGTGCATTGGAGTGGACAGGATATTGGGATGATTATATATGCTTGGTAGAGTTTTCATATAACAACAGTTGGCACGCCAACATTAAGTGTGTACCGTTCGAGATGTTGTATGGAAAAAAGTGTCGCACCCCAATCTGCTGGGATCAGGTTGGTGAACGAACACTTGAAGGATCGGAGATGATAGAGTTGACCAACGAGAAGGTTGTTGTAGCTAAGGCGAAATTACAAGAAGCTCGTGCACGCCAGAAGAGTTATGCCGACAAGCACCGTAGGGACTTACATTTCAACTTCGGAGATCATGTCTTTCTTAAGGTATCACCGACACGTGGTGTTAGACGTTTTGGAATCAATTGTAAACTCAGTCCTTGATTCATCGGACCGTTTGATATCATCGAGCGAGTCGGTGAAGTATCTTACCGTTTAACGTTACCTCCGCAGCTTTCTCACGTTCATGACGTTTTCCATGTGTGTAGAAAACCTAAATCGGATCCGGTGGTCTAATGTGGTGGAAAGTGGTGGTGGAAGCCATTGTTGGCCTAGAGAGAGAGAAAGAGAGGTTGAGAGATAAAAGTGTGTGTTCCTCAAAATGAACAAATACAATCAACACCCCTCCTTGGAAGCTAAGGAGGGGTATATATAGTCACGCACATTACAAAGGGCCTAGTCTAGACAGACTGTGCGTGACTATGATAAATAACGGGAATTCTTAAATGTCGTCACATAAAGTGAGTTTCCAACAATCTTCCCCCATGGGACGACGTGTAGAATTCCTTACAATATTCTACCTATCAAGTACAAAATAATTAAGAATAAGAGCTTCCATGAAGCATCCAATGCTGATGAAGTCTTCTAAGGCCTTCGTCTTCATCTTTAACTTGTAGTAGAAATACTGTAACGGCACGAGCTAAGTAACCCATACACTTCTGGTTAAGGAGAAGCTTCTGAATTAGCTTCCCCCTAATTCATGCCACGTAAACTTGATGTAGAAGCATTTTAAATAGCTTCCCCCAAGTAGATCAACAACTTTTCTTCTCACGCTTGAATAATTCTTCTGAATTTTTCTTCCCCCTGAGCTTTCAAGTTATGCATACCAGAAAGAATCAAGACACTTCTTCCCCCACATAGTTGAAGAAGGTAAATCAATCCCAATTATGAAGCTCAAATACTGAAGTGGACACTTTTATCCCATTCATGAAGTTGACATCGTAACACCAGAGTCAATTAAGTCCCGGAAATGCACGCGTCTTCTTCCGGAGATGCACCAGAGTCAATTAAGTCCCGGGAATGCATATAGGATAATGATGATGTTTAATTGCAACAATCAAACAATTAAACCTCGAATCAGTAGTGTACCGTTTGGAGATTGATTGATAACGACACGAGTTAAAACACTGATTTTCTCTGCGGCTATGACAAATGTCATCCCGGAATATCTTCAAATCAAAAGAAGGTATGAAGTTCATCACGTGTACTCGTTGTGCGTTCAATGTGTCTTCTTCTTCCCCCTTGATGGTTTCGAAACTCGGAACCATCAATAAATTGTACGCACGTGAACCTGAAATCTCGTGAGAATAATAAATAAGTTGAATTATATATTTTGTGAGAATCAGCTGTTGATCGGAAATCTCTTCTCATAAACTCTCCATGGCCACCTTTACCATACCACATGAAAGCAATTTGAAGTGACCACTGAAAGAATGAACCGGATACATCAAACGTGAAGCTGAATAAAAATCCTTCGATCTTGTGACTTAAGCTTGCACTATTGTTGAATGAAGAACGGTGGAGAAATCTCTAAGTACTCAATGCATCACTGAAGAAGTCTATAAGCACAACACCTCTTGAAATTATCCACGTCGACTAAGCGCGTGACACTGAGTACAACAATGTAACCCCTTTAAGTGATAGTTATCCGAGTCATCAACCATCCACCCCGAACCCGGAAACCAGATAACCAAGTCTTCATTCTAGGATTAAGCACGAACAAGTTATCTAGTAAAAGATAAAATAAATACACGCCTTCGAAAAATCCGTCTTCAACGTCACGTAATTAATACCCGATCAAACAAAATCTGAAGTCACTAAAAAATCGCCCATTCTTTCTTGGTCTCGTCAAAAGAAATTCGTGTCACTTTTGTCACTTCAATTTGTCGCGTCACATTTCTCGTCACCCAATCGGTGTCAAGAAAAAATTAAAGAACCCCAAATGCGACAAAAAAACTACAAATTCAAAAAAGGAATTTGCTTGTTTGAGCATCTATAATCCTTAACAATTTCTCGACACGTTTGTCTCGGCCCGATGTCATAATGAGTTAAAACATAATACACAACAAATTTATTTAAAAAAATTTGTGTGTATGTGTTATAACACACACGGTTTAAACATTGCATTTACAAAATGTGAATGCATGATCCATCACATGTTTTATGTCAATCCGTGTGAACTCATGGCCCAATCCAAACATCAAAATGAAACCCGGTCCATGACCTGTGTACACCCGGTCCAAGCTTTGGGATAAATAGGCTCAACCCTAATAATTAGGGTAACCTAATCACTTCATGTTATATTCCTCCGCCCCCATCTGGTATACTCTCCCACCTAACTGCATCTTCTCCCTCGTTTACTCCGCCCCCTCACCAGATCATATCTCCATCTAATCCCATCTCAACTCTCCAATCATACCCATCTACACAATCAAAACTGCGACCCCCTCATCTATCTTATCACACCCGTAGGTAGTAAAACCCACGAATCGGTCAACCAAATGAAGCTTCAAGAGCTATTACGATCTCAGGTAGGTCCGGTTTTGGATAAACTCGAATAAAAGACAGATTATAACAAAAATTGTTATAAATCTTTCTTGATTTTCGTATAACAAATTGTGGTGATTTTGGATTTCGAAGACAAGGAATGATTATAACACCCTTGTTATAAATCATTTTTTGATTATTCGAATATAAATATGGGTTAAACCAACCACAATTAGATCAGTGATGATATTTAATTGCGAGATTGGATCTTTAATCTGATCTTGACATGCAAAACGAAAAGAAATCTGAGATCATAATTGCTTGTCTGTTTGATTGAGTCTAGATGGGGTTAGGTGTCGATGGGTTAGGGATTAGTTTTGGAGATTGAGGTGATAAAAGGTTGGCTGTGTAAACGTGAGTCGACTCAGTGAGTTACCAGAGTCAACTCGGTAATGACCGAGTTGACTCGGTTTGAGATGGGTTCAGACCTGGTCAAGATACATACGGTTTGGTCACATATCCCATGTCAGTCTTGGTCAAAGTTGCGTTTTTGGTCCCGGGTCATGGTATTAAACAAGTCAAGCTGTCGCAATAAGTCTTTTTGTAAACAAAAAAATGCATCGCAATATCTGATCAACCCATCGCAAAGTCAACCGCCTTATTGCGATGGTACCCATTGCGATGGTACCCATCGCAATGTAAATCATCCATCGCAATGTTGCGAGAAATCGGGCAGCATGACGACATGTGTTATGCCATTGCGACAGGTCAGCCACCCATCGCAATGTGACTCATCGGAATGAGTCCATCGCAATGGGTATGGCCAACCCATCGGAATGTGTGAAAAACACCATTCCATCGCAATCCATGCGATGTACCGTGAAGATAAGTCCAAAAGGGTCCTTGTTCCGTTTTTTCAGGGAGCATGTTTCTGGCAAATCTGAGTATATCACCTTCATCTTCAAAAAAAAAAATTGCCAGAAAAAGATATAACCCAGAAAAAAGATATAAATAATGATTCTGCAGGACACTTTGACCAGTAACTTTGACCAGTAACTTTGACCAGTAACTAGATATGGACCATGAAGAAAAAAAACATGTGACAGTGAAAAAGTTATGCAACCGTGACTCATCAGAATGATAAGGACAGTCAGAATGAAAAATTGTATAACTTTGACCATGAAGATTGTGAGAACCGTGACACAAAAAAATATGATAAGACCCAAAAACAAGCTACTGTTTGGACAAATGGACTGAATAAAGTGACGTGACAAAATTTTTGTGATAAAGGACAGTAATAGTATAACGAGACTCAAAAAATGATATAGACCACCAAAATCGTATAAATAAACTCGATCCAAGGATAGAACCGAGGCTCTGATGCCAAATGTAGAAAACCTAAATCGGATCCGGTGGTCTAATGTGGTGGAAAGTGGTGGTGGAAGCCATTGTTGGCCTAGAGAGAGAGAAAGAGAGGTTGAGAGATAAAAGTGTGTGTTCCTCAAAATGAACAAATACAATCAACACCCCTCCTTGGAAGCTAAGGAGGGGTATATATAGTCACGCACATTACAAAGGGCCTAGTCTAGACAGACTGTGCGTGACTATGATAAATAACGGGAATTCTTAAATGTCGTCACATAAAGTGAGTTTCCAACAATGTGTCCTTACTTAGAGGGTACAATTATCATCCCCTTCACACAGTTCAGTATCCACTGGAACAGATTCGTGAAGATCTTACCTTCATAGAGGAACCCGAGCGAGTTCTTGACAGACAAGAACGAGTCATGAGGAAGAAGACGATTTCATTCGTCAAAATCCTTTGGAGGGATCATACCAAGCGGGAAGCCACTTGGGAAACAGAGGAGTCTATCCTGGCTTCTTACCCTCATTTTAAGTTTTGAATTCGGGTATGTTCCTCTTTCAGTTTACTTTATCTATAATTCGGGGACAAATTATTCTTTTTAGGGGGGGAGAGTTGTAAAACCCGCATACTTTTACCATGAACAGTACACTTAGTATACATATGTACAAACTAAAACTTTCCTTTTATAGCACGAACACGTGTCACGAATACTAATTACAGAAATTACGTACGTGTTATTGCACGATAAGTATTAAGTACTTAATATTACACGATAATTATTAAACATAATAATTATAATCACGAACATGAAATCATGAACGTTACATCACGAACATGTAATTACGTACGTATTTATTATAATACGATTAATATCGTTTACATACAAGTATTAGTTATTACACGAATAATAAATTACGAACTAACACGAAAATACTAACAAACGAACACGTAAATTGGTTAAACATGAAAAGGCCCATCAAGGCCTTTTTGGGGCCTTTTAGCCGCGGACAAGGAAGGACAAAAGGGCCCAGCCCAATTGATTTTTAATTAAATGACAAAAGGGGAAAACACAGACATAATTTTACAGAGATTTCACAAAAATAAAAACCCTAGCCCTCATCCTTGTTTCTCTCTTGTCGCCGGCCTAAAGGAACACCACAAGGGTGGGTTTTTGATCTTGGTGATTTAAAACAAGTGGTATTTGTTCGTGTTATTGTTCTCGTTTGATTCACGCATTCGATAAACCGTTAATTCCTTTTCTTTTATTCTTTTTAATTAGATCTAGAACACATGAACACGGGGTTTAATAAAAACAAGTAATTAAACATGTTAGGAATCATGAGAAAATAAAAGATGGGTTTTGGGTTTTGTTTTGTTCGGCCGACACTCAACCGAGACCCCCATGGCTCTCGGCTTGTTGTGGTTCACACCACCAACCAAGACTTCGAGTCTCGGTGTGGTTTTTGGTGTCTCGGCCGCAAGAAACAAGGGACCCTGACTTGATTCGGGGTGCCGTTTGGTTTGTGCTGGTTCTCGGCAGGAGCAAGAACACCACCGGCTTAAGTCGGTGGCTGTTTTGGTCAAACAGGGGAACACACGGCTCGGCAGGGGGAATCACCGGCGAACTGCCGGTGGGAACCTTGTGTGGGCAGTGGCTAGCCGAGGCAGGCAGGGGCAAACCACCGCCTTAAGCCGGTGGCGTTTTTGCACCAACAGTGGCAACCGGGTGAGCCGATTCACCACTGTTAAGGGGGTGTTTGTTTGGTCCGGTTCAAGGGGGAATTCGGTCCGATTCACGATAGGTCTAAATTAAAATCACGAGTCCGGTTCACGACTAATTTTTACAAGTTATTATTTTTACAAGTTATATTATTTTTAGCAAGAAAATTAAATTAATTAAAATATGACTAATAATTAATAATTAAACATGGATTTAGGTTATTATTATTTATGAAATAATGCATGTATTAACCTAAGTATTTTATTTATTTAATTTAGACTATAGTATTAATTAATTATTTAAAGCATTGAATATAATTAATGAATAAACATGACTTAGGTTATATTTAATATAATATTAATACATGTTTAACCTAAGTATTTTATACACCTTAATTTAATTAAATCATGCTTATATTTAATTAAATCGTATAACCTATAGTTTATTTAATTAACATGATATTATTAATAAACTATACAAATAATTACATGATTTATGTTATTTAACCAGTAAACTTATGCTTATATTATTAGTTTATTAATCCTGCTTATTTTTAAATATGGAAACTTTCTATTTCAGGAAACTTAATATTTTTGGAAACTTTCTATTTTTAGAAACTGATCTATTTTTAGAAGTTAATCTATTTTTGAAAACTTTCTATTTTAGGAAACCTGCTATTTTTTAGAAAGTTACTTATTATTACACAACAAGTATAATAATACAAGAATACAAGAAATATTTAACCAGAATACATAGAATACATGATAACACAACATAACATTAAAATCAGTAAAACAAGACAAGAACATATAAAACAAGCTAAGACATGATATAATCAGTTACGTACTCAGTAAACAGAACACTTATACATGTCCCCTATTTATGTAGCATTTATGAGATCTGAGTAGGACTTCCATTCTTTCGTCTTCTTTGTTCACTGGACACAAGGTACGGATTTCCCGTCCCTTCAGTATGGATATTCTTTCCTTATTAGGATTCCCCGTTTGCAGCCAACTTTTTTCCCAGTATTGTTTTATATATTTGATTACTTATGTTAGTTTAAGATCCTAAGCCATATACATGCATGACCAGTGTCACCTAGTTATGGAGGTACCATAACCATAAAACTAGAGGCACCAGTGTTATGACTTTCCCACGGCGAAGTGATTGCTCGTGGCGTCCCTTTTCAGTTTTGGCCATTGTTATTATATTATCATGTGGGGCGTATGGGTGCATCCTTGTTACATGTTTTACTAGTATTACCAGAGTGAATGTGATGTGCGCCTTGCATCCTTCACTATGAGTTGATCCCTCCTATCCAGACTATTTAATTAGAGGCAACCCCTCTAATTGCATGACGAGGTCTCCCATCCAAGTATTCATGCACGGTGGAACCTCATGACCTATATGGGCTATTGGCTAATTAATACAGATTTTACATAAAAACATAAGTCTTTTCAAACTATAAAACCAGTTTATGAACATGTTTCCAGGTTACTTAGGACTTATACATATCCGCTGCTATTAGTCTTATATGCTTATGTTATTCCACGTTATACTTGTATATCTATTCACTGGGCTTTATGCTCAGCCGTTTTCCTTTCATGTTCCCAAACGGCAGGTACTCAAGGGCGCTCGTAGACTTTAAGTGTACGTGCATATGGATTGGAAGCTATCTAGCCTTATCTACTTCATGCATTTCTTCATACATTTTGCTACTTATTTATTTGGACATTGTTTAGTCCTTTTACTTTACAGTACTTATGTTTGTGTCTGATGAGCTTATACTTGGACTACTGATGTTTGCTTCCGGTATTTCCATTCATGGTCATTTAATGTTATTAAGACATTTACCTTGTATGCTTTGATGACACTCCATAATCACGCGTGACATTCCATTTTACCAAAATGGGGTGTTACACAATGTCTCTAGAACTTCAACTAATGCGGGAGGATCTCAACGCCTATGACATGATCACTGAACTTAAAACTATGTCTGAGGAAAAATCTAAACAATAGCTTTTTGATACTACTAAAGAATTTCATGCTGGTAGGTAGGAAATCAAACAACTGGGTAGCATTTATTTTCTGAAAATGAAAGGCTACTTGGACACTCTAGAACGCCTAGGCTATCCCATGCCACAAGAACTTGCTATGATTTTTATCTTTGAATCACTTGTGCAAACTTACAATTTGCATAACATGGGCAAGATATTAGTAGAGCTACATGATATGCTAAAGTCTCATGAGAAAGTGCTTCCAAAGAAGGTAGAAACTCCTGTTGTAATGGCGATTAGAGCAGGAAGGATCCAGAAAGACGAGGGTAAGAAACCGCAATAGCGTACAGGGAAGAATGCTGGAAAGGGTAAGTCATCTTACGCCTCAAAGAATAAAACTCCACCACCGCCCAAGAAAGATAATCCAACAAAGGACTCCGAGTATCTGCACTACAAAGAGGTAGGACACTAGAAAAGGAACTGCCCGAAGTATCTCACCGGGGTGAAGAAACGCAAGAATACTAGCGGAGCTAGTTCTTCGGGTATCTTCATGATAGAACATTATGATGTATCTAATAATAAATCGATGGTATATGATACAGGGACTTAGAGATAGAAGGAAATTCAAGCAAGGAGCTTTGATCTTGGACGTAGGAAATGGCATGCATCCAAACGTCGAAGCGATTGGAAGCTATGATTTGATCCTTATAAATGGACGAGTTATTACTTTGAATAATTGTCATTTTACACCTACTATAACTAGCGGTGTTGTTTTATTTTCCCGTTAGATTGATGACGGTTTTAATCATGTTATTTCTAATAATGTTATTTTCATTTACAAAGACAATGTATTTTACTTTAATGCAATACCACGTAATGGCATTTCTGAAATTGATATGCATGGTCTTTATTCAAACATTAGTACTATATTTAATGTTAGCATGAAAAGAGCCAAACATTCGTTGGACTCGACCTATCTATGACACTGTCGCCTTGGTCATGCAAACAAGAAACGAAGCTTCAACGTGATGGAATTTTGAATCCCACCGACGTTGATTCTTTCAATGACAAATGCAAGTCTTGTGTGTATGAGAAGATGGCGCGTAAGCCTTTCACACATGTGGTTGACAGAGCCAAAGATCTTTTGGAACTTATTCACACTAATGTGTGCGTTCCTTTTAGAGTCGTGTCTAGAGAAGGTGCTAGCTACTTCATTACATTCACTGATGATTTCAGTCTTATGGTTATATTTACCTTTTGAAACATAAACATGAGGTATTTGAAATATTTAAGGAATTCCAAAGTGAAGTATTAAATCAACTTGACAAGAAAATCAAGGCTATTCGATCCGATAGAGGAGGCAAATACACGAGTTTTGAGTTTATGGAACATTTGAAGAAATGTAGCGTTGTGTCGCATCTCACACCTCCCTACACGCCCTAAAATAATGGAGTGTCAGAAAGGAGGAATAGAACTCTATTGGGTATGGTTCATTCCATGATAAACTCAACTACTCTACCAAAGTCCTTTTGGGGTTATGCTTTAGAGTCTGTTGCACGCATTCTCAATATGATTCCAACAAAGAAGGTCGATAAGACACCATATGAGGTATGGTATAGGAAAGCTCCTAAAGTTGTATTATTTAAGGGTTTGTGTTGTGAGGCTCTCGTGTAGTGGGATGCTCTTGAAAAATTAGACCCTAGATTAATTAAGTGTATTTTCGTATGATACCCAAAGGAAACGATAGGCTACTACCCAATTGAGAACAAGATATTTGTTGCTCGATATGCTCAGTTCTTTGAGACAAGTATCATAGATCAACAAGCAAGTGGGAGTACTTCACTACTTGGAGCAAGTAAAGTACTAACGATCTTGATCTTATTCAAGATTACGATACACTGCCTTCTGGTAACACTAGCGAAGTACATGATAAAGTTCAACATGAAAGTGTAGAACCTCAAAATGTAGATATTCCCATTCGTAGGTGCGCTAGGAAATCTCAAGCACCTGATAGGTATGGTTTCTATGTAGACGTTGAGGAACATGAATTAGGAGATCATGGTGAGCCTCATAATTATCAAGTTGTGATATCAGATGTTAGATCTGATAAGCGGCTTAAGGCTATGAATGCGGAAATGCAATCCATGAAAGATAACCAAGTTTGGATGTTGGTTGATCTTCCAACTAGTGGAAGAACCGTTAGGTATAGATGGTTATATAAGATAAAGACCGACATGGATGGAAAGATACATACATATAAAGCTCGTCTTGTGGCAAAAGGCTATACTCAAACCTACGCGCTAGATTATGATGAAACCTTTTCTTAGTTGTAGACATTAAAGCTATTTGGATTCTCTTAGGCATAGTGGCGTTCTATGACTATGAGATTTAGAAAATGGATGTCAAAACAACCTTCTTAAATGGTCACATTATTGAAGATGTTTACATGGTGCAACCTGAAGGTTTTGTTGATCCATAATATCCCAGTGAACTCTATAAGTTGTAGAGATTCATTTATGAACTAAAGCAAGCTTCCAAAATCTGGAAAAAATATTCGATGAAGAAATCAAAATACTTGGTATTATTCAAAATCCCGAAGAGCCATGTGTATATGTCAAAGCTAGTAGGAGTAATGTAGCATACCTAGTCTTGCATGTGGATGGCATATTACTCATGGGAAATATATTCTAATGTTATAGGAAGTGAAAACTTGGTTGAGCAAGTGTTTTTCCATGAAACATTTAGGTGAAGCTGCATATATTATTAGAATTAAGATCGCACGAGATATATTTAAGAAATTGTTGTATTTAAGTCAAAGTGCTTATTTTGATAAAGTACTAAAGAAGTATATGATGGATAATCCAAGAAAGGATTTGTTCCAATGCAAGAAAAGCCAAACTTAAGTAAAAGGGAAGGTGCATCACACCGAGTCAGGTGAAACGCAGGCAGAGAGTCCCATATGCTTCAAAAATTGGTTCTATCATGTATGCGGTAAGATGCACTAGACCTGATGTTGCTTTTACACAAAATTTGTTTAGTCGATTCCAACAGAATCATGTGAGAAACACTCTACTGTTGTTAAGAGCATTCTTAAGTATCTTTCGAATATTAAAGACATGGAAATTGTTTATGGGGCTAAGACAAAAACCGAGCTAAGAATTAAATGTTATATCGATGCTAGTTTTCAAACCGACAAGGACGATACTAAAACCCAAACTGGGTATATGTTCGTTCTCAACGGTGGAGCCATGGACTAGAAGCGTAGTAAGCAGAGCATTACTACAATGTCCTCTACTGAAGTTGAATATATTGTTACTGATGATGCTGAAATATATGTTGTTTGGATAAGGAAGTTTATTAATGGTCTTGATGGAGTCATGCTGACTAAAAATGAGCCTATAGAAATTCTATGCGACATTTTTGCTGCAATTTCCATCGCCGATGTTCCTTGAATCATGCGGGGTGCTAGACATTATCAAAGGAGATTTCACTACATCCAAGAGGTTATCGAAGATTGTGAAATTTTCATTAACAAAGTTCACACATATAACAACGTCGCATATCCTTTCATAAATCCAATGCCTTTGAATAAGCATTTTGAGCATGTCGCGTCTATTGGTGTTTTTCGTTCTGGCTAGTCTTATGTAAATCCGTGATAACGACCTAATTATACATATTCAACCTATCATTATAATGTCACTTTGTAGTATAAATAAGAGCTTCTGATACGTAATATGTTGTGTTTTATATGCAGATATAAAGTTTGAAGGAGCAAAGTGAAGATATACAAAGAAGGGGCCTCAATATGCAAATAAGCCAAAGTTATTAAAGAAGATTTTGAATCGCCCAGAAGTGCGGCGCACAAACTTAAAAGTGCGACGCACATTCTCGTCTCCAAAGTGCGGCGCACTTTCGGAAGAGTGCGGCGCACAAATGACCCCAGACAGCACTATAAATAGAGGCCATTTCCACTCATTTTACACACAACTCTCTCTTTCTCAATACTCCATAGCTCGAGTATTTTAGCTTTTCTAGTAAATTTTTAGTATTATCCACTTTTGGGAGATACTTGTAACGAGAGTATTTGTTGGGTCCACTAGATGTGGATCTTGCAGCCTGTCAGGAACGGTGAACGAATTCTGTAATCACAAGTCTATTCACAAAGAGACTCTATACACAATGTAAGTGCGGAATACAAATACTATAAAGAAGAACAGAATAACTATAATGACTTGATCCTTTTTCTAAGGATTTCTAATATTAATGACAACTAGAATTACGTTTGATGAAGGTGTGTATAAACCTTCTGCCTAAGGTTCCTTTTATACTACAAGGAAACCCTAATACATCATTAAACAAAACGTGTAAAACTGATATGCATATCCTTTCCTAACATATCTCATGCATATCCTAACAGAATAATAAGTAAATAATAAAGTTTGACTCTAACTAGGACCAGGAGCACGACTTGCTCCTACTACTACAATGACCAGGAGGAACTACATACCTCCTAGTCTACCTATTACAATTAACTATTCCAATGGTCCTAACAATCCTCCCCTAAACTTGAATTTGACCTGTTGAGTTCAAGTTTCCTGGTAAAACGTTCAATAAAGCTTGAGGATTGAAACAGCAAAAGAAACAGCAGCATCAGCAAGATAAGAAACATAAGAACCGCCGTAACATGGAACACTAGAAGCTTCTCCAAAGCTTGAAAAAAATCAGCATCGTGTTGAATCTTTATAGCAACATGAGCAGATTTGATGAGCCTTTACCAAGTAGCTGCTCGCTCTTGGGCTAGCCAGTCTTTCTGGTGGAATAAGCATCACCCTGGGAGATCAGAACCCAGCCCAACTCTTAGAACGTGAATCAATGGTGAGTGGGGGTAACCTGATGATTTTAGGCAAACCATCACAGCCGTCAACGGATTTGATATGTCTTTACCAGAAGCCGTACCCTTCTGGACTCACCAACTCTTAGCAATGAAGCATCGGTGAGTTGAAAACCTTATAGCTTTAAGCAAGCTATTACAGCTATCAACGGATTTGATAAAATCTTTACCAAGAGCCGTACCCCCTTGGATTAGCCACTTTTCAGTCTAGGACCATGGTAAGTGAAAACCATACAGTTTTGGGTAACCTGGCAACCATCAACGGATTTGAGAATCACACCAGGAGCCGTACCCTCAAGGTGAATCAACTCTTTCTTGTCGGTTAGACATGGTGAGTTGAGGACCATTTGTTGTGAGGACCAAGTCCAACACCAGATGAAACAATCAACCAGCCCAAGTCTGAATCAGCAACAGAAACCCAAAGTTTGAATCAGCAGATGATATATTATGCACAAGTGTAAAATCCATGATTTGTTTAAATTATAAGCAGATATTATATAAAAAGTATATATATATATATATATATATATATATATATATATATATATATATATATATATATATATATATATATATATATATATATATATATATATATATATATATATATATATATATATATATATATATATATATATATATATATATATATATATATATATATATATATATATATATATATATATATATATTGATGTTTTTTTTAACTATAATGAATGAAAGTCACCAATCACTTTACATATTGGTGAAAAGAATTTCAGTAGTAACAAATGAACATAAAACACAAAACACAAAAACTTACAAACCAACCTTATCACAGACCAGAAGCAGCCACCTTATCAGCTTGCAATCGAGCTTGGATCCCTTCCACCAGTGTAGTTGCCAAAGAAGACTCATTCCCGGAAGGGGCATTAGAAATCTACAAGTGACAAGCAAACATGGCCTCCATCGAAGCAATCGTCAATGGATAATCCAAATCCGTGAGCATGAACACCATAAGACCAGACTCCAACTCTAGCACATGCACACCACAGCCAGCATATAACTTCCATCGCTGGAGGACCCATTGTGGCTGGTCCTTCCAGACACCAGAAACAGGAGCATAGGGAGGGGCATCAAGCATCATCTTCAAATCAGCCCACATTCGCAGACCAGGCCAGGAGGGCACTTCACTAGGATGAACAGGCATACCAACATCCACAAACCCATATAATGCCATAAGATCTTTACGATCCGCCCAGGACAAAATACCTTGCAAACCCGAAGCATACCGAACAGAACCATCGCTAAGAGTAATCCTATGAGAGACAGTACCCGGTAGAGTCGTAGAAGGCATAACCATCCAACCAGTAAGAGAATCATTACCCAATGGCAAGTCGGAGTCACTATCGGAAGCTGCATCAATAAGATTTTCGGGAGCACGCTTCTCATAGGGAACAGACTTGCCACGTCTAGCACGTCGAGCCAACTGCTTGCGACTGGAACGGAGAGGAGTGGGAGCATTAGGCGAGGGTTCAACCTTCACCTTTACCTTTGTAGCAGGAGTGGGATAAGCAGAAGTAGAATCAATAGCCTGCCCAACCAAAGGATCAACAGAAGCTGCACCAGAAGAAGGAATAGGTTGAGGACCAGGCACGGGTGGTGATGGTGATGCCATAGCAGGAGTAGCAGTGGTGGTGGTAGTGGTAGCATAGGTGGTGGTGGTAGTAGGACCTAGAGATGAAACAGGAGGAGCAGCCGAAGGTGGAGGGGTGGTACCAACATTAGAAACATCAACAACCGATGGAATAGCAGCAGAACCAAGAGGAGCATCAGATGTAGAACCAGTAGCAACAGCAGGTTGAGAAGTAGGAACCACACGTGGAGGAGGATGATAGATGAAACGCTCCGGAATTGGGGTGCTCTGATGCTTGATCATGCTTTCATAGAGCGCCTTAAGCTCATCAAAAGACAATGCCCGAACCCGTTCCCATGTCCAACCAACAGTGAAATAAGCAGCCGACTGATACTTCACATACCGCTGCATCTGCTTTCGCTCCTCGGTTTTTGTCAAAGGCTTGTTCTTACGTTTCTCACAAAGTTGAGTAGCAAGTGCCAACTGTTGCTTGCGCATTAACACCATTGCTCGAGGAATACAATTATGCTCATTCACATCAGAACCCAAGAGATCAGTAAACTGGGAATAATCTGAGGTAAGAATAGTCAGCATCCGCATCCAATCGCTATCATCCCAATGTATAGCATCATGCTGCAACTGTTCACGTCTCTGCTGCTGAAGAGCTTCCTCCTCAGCCCGAGCATCTTGGTCAATTTCTGCTTCATCCTATGTGCAGCCTCCTCACCCAACCTATCCTCCTCAAGTTGTCTGCGTGTACGCTTACGAGGGGGTGAGGGAGCATCAGTCATGGGAGCTTTCCCCTTTGGATCATGAGATGGGCCAGCAGTGGAACCAGCAGTAGGACCAGCAACATCTTCCTTTGGAGTAGGGACAGTCGCAGGAGAAGGAATGCTGGAGGAAGTAGGAGGAATCGACAGATCATCATACAACTTATCAGCAAAGGCAGCCTTCGCCAACAAATTCAAACCATCCTCCACAAGATCGTCAACCTCCTCATCTGAATCAGATTGAACCACATGCTTCTTCCTTCGCCTCTGCTGTGTCTCCAAGGCTTTAATCCGGTCAGCCATGGGAAGAACAAATTCCCAGGTAAGCTTACGATGTTGATTCAAATCCGATTCCAAGGAAAGAATCTGTTCATGGTACCTGTGCATGAGATCAAGTAAAGAAGTAAGTGTAATAGGTTCCTCCGCTTTCCCACCAAGAGGACTTGAGTCTGGGAAGGCTTCATTGGAACCAGAAGCAATAAAGGGGTCATCATCATGAGCACGAGAACCAGAAGGCTTATCAGAAGAGTGTGGAACAGGACTAGGAGGGGGAGTATCCACAAATGGAGACGAATGTGGCATTGAAGAAGGAGCAGCCATGGAAGTGGATGGCCTTTCAACCACCACCTCCTCAACCGGCTCTTCCACAACCACATTAGGTGCACCACCAGCAGGATGCTCCTCCTCCATTAGGTCATCACCTAATTGAGGTTCCTCCTCGGCTTGGTCAACCGGAGAAACAACATCAGGAGGACCTTGAGCAAGCCCCAACATTGCATCAGTAAGGGGCCTCCACTCTCCTCTAAACCCATGAGCCATGTTATAGTATACTTTAGCAGTAAGCTTAGAAGGCTTATACTCCTCCCTATCACGAGGTAAACAAACAAGTATCTACTGTATGAACCTAGGATACATCAAAAATTTCTTCCTAGAACCAGCACTAGACAGATTGCTAACCATCCCATCAAACAAATAGCGAGAGAAATTAAATACCCTACCCTGTGCTATGCAGATTAGACCAGTAGCCAAAGGAGTAGGAAAAGCATCCCAACTCCCAGACTTGGGGCTTAAACAATGAATCAAAAAGTGTACTAGAAGCTTCCATTAGGGGGAAAACCGATTCTTTTGGAAGTTAAACTTCCCCCCATGATTGTACCCACTAGAAGCCATCCCCTCCAAAACCTCAGCATTGGGGATGGAAACAACACCACCTTCATCTTGAAGATGAAGGGAACTCCGAATAGAAGCTTCAGTAACCACGTAAGAACGTCCATCTATGGTAGCATGGTGTTCACGTGGACGACCAACCACAACCACAAGACTAGCAGAAGCCCAAAATTGACGAATCACACTATCATAAACAATGGGGCACACAGTAAAAGCATACCTGAGGTTAGAGGCCTCAATGAATTCCAGAATGTCAGTGAACTCATCACGGTGTGGACCATCTCCTAGATAAGTGACCTTATTATGAGCAGGTTGGTATACCAGGGCAGCCATTGATGATGATTAGAAGAAATGGAATATGATTTGTTAGGGTTTGAGAGAGTAGGAGCGGATGTGTGTGTGTTATGTTTGTGATGAATGAGTCAAGGGGGTGATGGACCATAAATAATGGTCTAGTAACTGTTCATTGACCCGTAATAATGGGGGTTGCCCTTTCAAATTAGGCAGTTAATGCAAAGTAACCACTTGCCCCTTGAACATTATTTGCATATCCCAATTTACCAAAGTTAAACAAGAGGATATATACCAGAATTTGCATGCATTGACTAAAGGTCAAAGCGCACAATGGTCAACACTAGAAGCATAATGTGGTCAACATAAGTCAACAAAGTGAACAGTGTCCCAAACCAAGACCAGAAGTCAACCATCACTTGACAAAGAAGGATTTTTATCCACTAGAAGCCAACCAAGAACGACTAGAAGCTAACCATTAAGGACTAGAAGCCAGTCATGAAGGAAGACAACCATCAAAAGTGAGCAAAAACCTCCACTAGGAGTAACACACACCACCAGAACCCATTCAATCTGTTGTTAAAATCTATTAATATGTTAGTCTGTGCAAATAAATATGTACACTAAGCCTCCCCTTAGGCTTAGCCTCCCCTCAATCCTAGGTCTCAAGGATTGACCATCCCAATGTGAACCACCAAGTGGTTGAACCGAGGACCATCAAAGGATTTAGTTAACAGATCAGCAACATTATCATCCGTATGAACCTTAAGAACCTGTATCAACTTCTTCTCATTGGCATCCCGTATAAAATGGTGCCGAATTTCAATATGTTTTGTACGTTGATGAAAAACAGGATTCTTCACAATGCAAATAGTGCTTTGGTTGTCAATGAAAATTTTGGTGTTCATAAAATTGAACCCATAATCCAGCATCTGATTTTGGATCCACAAAACTTGTCCACAACAGCTAGCAGCAGCAACGTATTCAGCTTCTGTTGAAGAAGTGGCTACGATCGTCTGTTTCTTGCATTGCCATGAAATAAGTCTTCGACCCAAAAATTGACAACCACCAGTAGTAGATTTTCTGTCATTATTAGCACCTGCATAGCCACTATCACTATATGCTTCAAGAACAAAAGGTGATTCTTTAGGATACCACAAGCCAAGCTTGGGTTGAGCCTTAATGTACTTGAAAATCTTCTTGGCTGCATTCAAGTAAGATACCATTGGAGCCACCTGATGTCTAGAATAAGAACTTACTACAAACATGATATCCGGACGTGATGCAGTCAAATACATGAGTGAGCCAATCATAGACCTGTACATGTGAACATTTACCGAAGGATCTGGCTCATTCTTGAGTTTGACTTTAGCAACTTCATAAGGTGTTGCTGCTGGTCTAAGAGGATCTATATCAAACTTTTGAAGGATCTCATGAACATATTTATCTTGACTTATGAAGATCCCATCCGACTGTTGCTTGACTTGAAGACCAGGGAAGAAGGAAAGCTCTCCCATAGCACTCATCTGAAATTCGCCTTTCATCAGTTGTTCAAACTCATCCCACCATTCCTTTTTAGTAGAACCAAAGATAATATCGTCCACATAAACCTGAACAAGGATAATGTCCTTGGTGTTCCTCTTAAGAAATAGTGTTTTATCAATTGTACCTCTTCTATAGCCATGCTTTAACAAGAAAGTTGAGAGACGCTCATACCAAGCTCTAGGAGCCTGATGTAGTCCATAAAGAGCCTTGACCACCTTGTAAACTTTCTTGGGATGAAGTGGATCTACAAAGACCTTAGGTTGAGTGACATAAACTTCCTCATCAATTTGGCCATAGAGAAATGCACTCTTGACATCCATCTGAAAAACTGTAAAGCCCACATAAGAAGCAAAAGCCAAAAACAGACGAATAGCCTCAATCCTAGCAACCGGAGCAAAAACTTCAGTGTAGTCAATGCCCTCAATTTGAGTGTGCCCCTGTACGACAAGCCTAGCTTTATTCCTTACCACAATTCCTCGTGCATCTTTCTTGTTCTTGAGAATCCATTTGGTATTGATTGCTGTCTTTCCATCTGGTAAGTCAACTAGAATCCAAACATTCTGAAACAAGAATTGCTGCATTTCCTCCTGCATAGCCTCCACCCAACTTTGATCCTCAAGAGCATGAGAGACTGATCTAGGTTCCACCTGTGAAAGAAAACAAGCAAACAAACAGTGTTGAAAGTTCGTATGATTATTACGCTTTTGATCTTCAATATAGCTCACAAGAGCATGATGATCAGACGTGGCCTTCTTATGCATTCTGCGTGTCTTGACAGTAGAACCAGGATCTCCAATGATTTGAGTAGTAGGATGATCTTTGTGTGATTGCAACACTGGATTGGAAGCTACCTCCACTTCTGGTGCCAAGTTATTAAGATCCCCAACAAAGTCATCATCATATGAAGCAACGTTGAAAATGCCATCTATTGGTTGTTTATGAATATCATCCAGCTTGGTAGAAGACTTCTTTTGATGGTTCCCCAGGTCAGAAGGACTTGAGAATCTAGTATGGGAAGTAGACTCACTAGCCGGACTACCAATAGGTGTTAAACTAGCACTAGGAGTAGTAGTTGGAGTACTAGGAGCAGCTTTGTCAGTAGGCGTATTCAAGGGAAACTCAAAGCCACCTTGAGTAGCTGTTGTAGTAGCTTCTTGTTGTTGTTTGAGTAATGTGTCAAGAGCTACTTGTGAATCCAATGGAGTTGCATCACTAGGAGGAGTAGGAGAGACTGTGGTGGAATAGGATGGAACAACAAAAATATCATCCTCGTCATCTGAGTTGGAAAGACTAGAGTGAGCACCTGTACTAGAAGTTGCAAACACTTGTGGACCTGAACTATGGTTAGTTTAGAAACGAAAATATCCTAATGAATCACTAAGATAATCAAGATCAAAATACCATTCAGGACCCTTGCCTTGGATGTTTGACTTCTCCTCAAAATACCTGAGATTTATAGTTTCAATTACTCCCTTGGCTTGGAGATTGTAGACACGATAAGCCCGAGAGTGAGCTGAATATCCCACAATGTATCCTTCATCTGCCTTGCCATCAAATTTCCCCAAATAGTCACTAGTATTTAGAATGGTGACAGGACACCCAAATGGCTTCAAATGAGCAATATTTGGAACTTTGGCTGTTATGAGCTCATAAGGAGTCTTCTTGTGAGGATTTGTAATAGAAACTCTATTCAAAACATAACTTGCAGTATTAACAGCTTCTGTCCAGAACATGGTTGGAAGCTTGGAATCGGCAAGCAATGTTCTTGCTGCTTCTATTAGAGTCCTATTCTTTCTTTCTGCCACGCCATTCTGTTGAGGAGTCCTTGCTGCACTATAATCTCTTTTGATGCCTTTAGAATTATAAAGTGCTATGATGTCTGCATTTTTGAATTCGGTTCCATTATCACATCGAATACCTTTAACCTTCTTGGACAACTGATTCTCTATAAGTGTAATAAAATCTTTTAGAATTGAGTAGGTCGCACTCTTGGCAGCCATGAAGAAAACCCACGTAAACCTGCTATATCCATTAGTTACCACCAGACAGAATTGTTTGTGGTCAATGCTCCTAATAGAGGTAGGACCAAATAAATCCATGTGTAGTAGCTGCAATGGTTTAGTGATAAGGCTGAGAGCAGTAATAGCCTTGAAGGATGCTCTATGTTGTTTGCCTTTGCTGCAAGCAAGACAATTAATATCATTTCCAAATGACTTGGGAGGTAAACCAGAGACCAGATTCATATTTGCCAGTTTGTGAATGGTTTTGAAGTTCACATGTCCCATCCTTCTGTGCCATTGAGTGGCTTCATCTTCTGAGGCTTTAGCAACCAAACATGCTAGTTGACCAGTAGGGTTGACTTCATTCAACTTGATACTATAGAGATTGTGTCTCCTAGGGATTCTGAGTAGAACCTGTGAGTTATCCGGAAGCTTAAAGTCTTTGGATAGCACAAGTGCATCAGTATCCGTAAAGAGGACAAACTGCTTCTTGTCACAAATCTGAGAGACAGATATCAAGTTGAAGTGTTGAAGTGCTTCCACATAGTAGACCTGCTCAAAATTAAGATTGGGCGTCTGAATCGTTCCTTTGCCAGTGATCCTGCCTTCACCTCCTCCAAAATAGACCTTTCCACCTTGAAATGGTACAAAGTTAGATAGAAGACTTTTATTTCCTGTCATGCTCCTAGAGAATCCACTATCAACAATTCCTAGAGTAGGATCTTGGTATGGAGTAACCTACAACAACAAGATAATAAAGATGCAAAAGTTAGTGTCTTAAGGGGACCCAAACCTTTTCAGGTTTGAGCCTGCCTTGTGGATCTTTAGTAGATAGCCAAGAAGATTGATGAGATCCACCGTTGTTCTTTGGTTGCCTATTCATCATATTGGTATTATTGTGTGACCAAGAACAACCTGCTGAGGGCTTAACAACAGTTCCCAAATTTCCCAATCCAAAATACATGTGGTCAAAATTATGTGCATAATTTGGATTAAAATTCTGAAAATAGTTACTGGTTGGTCTATTTGATGTTAATCCAATGTTTCTCCAATGATCAGAAGCTAACGGAGAGGTCCTTCTAGAAGAAGAAAACGATTGAGCACTTGGATTTAGTCTCCTAGAAGAATATTGAGCCACTCCTGGTGAACAAGGAGCAGGAAATGCTTGATGAACAGAAGAATGTTTGTCATAAAAATCACAATCTTTAATCAAATGAAATGCACTTCCACAAACAAAACATGTTTTAAATGACCTTTTATTAGAATGACATTGTTTCATACTTCTAACTTTATTACACACATTTCTAGGAGAATCAATCTTCCTAGGACTCAATAAACCAGGACTAGACACTGTTGAAATAAAAGCAACTCTCGCTTCACACTTCCTAGCACCAGTAGCAGCATGATCATTCGACTTGGAACTTGTAGGTCTCGACTCTTCACTTGAACCACTTGATGCAGAGTCACTGGCTTTGTCACTGAAAGTACACGAGACAAAGTCATTAGAATTAGTAGAAATTTTTGGGGACTCATGCATCTGTGATCCATCCAAGTCATGATGCCTAGAAGTGGGCATGAAAGTTCCAGTAAAAGGTGGAGGGACAACATGCATTTCTGCTGCTGGTTTAAACCTGTTGTAACTAGGTTCTCCCTCTTCCTCTTTGTCGGGATCAAAAACACTCGAAAAAGATAAATCAAGCACATCTTCTGAATCAATATATTTATCAAATCCTAACCCTCTTTTAGTCCTACCAGACATGATACTATTGATTAATTTTGAAAGATTTTTAGGTGCCTTTTGCCATTTTTCAAATCTTAAAAGTGTAGCATCTAATCTTTCTTTCATCTCTTGTTTTTCTTTGATACTGTCATCTTTTACCTTTTCTGTGTATTTAAGCATATTTTTTGTGTTTTCTAAATCGATGTTCAGTATCCTAATTTTGTCCTCATACTCACGTTGAGTATCTTGAAGCCACCTCTTTTGTTGTTCCAATGTGTTTAAAGAAGCCTTATAGGCTTGAAACTCTAAAAAATACTTATCATTCTGATCATTTAAGTCATTATATTGGGACAACAATTCTAAATATTTATCATGACAACCAAGAGGACAATGTTGTACCTGAGGTAAGATGCCCATAAGAGCAAAATCGTTTGCTTCCTCTGCATCAGATAGATTCCCAGCAATCATTGCAAACACGTCAGTAGAGGGCTCAGCTGATTCCAATGTAGTAGTCTGATGATCATTCAGTTGACCATAGAGTCAACAAACACCAATGCCTTCTTGTAATCCTTTACCTCCTGAACCTTAAAAGCTGAATATCTGCTCTTCTCCTGGTCATTCTTGTTAGGGCATTCCCTTGCAAAGTGACCTTGCTGCTGGCAGTTATAGCATCGCAGCTTGCTTCTGTCAAACCTTGCTGGCTCTCTTGGGTTGTAATTAAACTTTCGACCGGCTTTCTTCTCAAACTTGTGAACCCTAAGAGTGAGCATGGCCATCTGCCATTTGAGATCCATTTCATCCAGGTCAAGTTTATCAACCTGTTTGAAGTCATCAAAAGCAAGTTGCTGTTGAGCATTAACGTCAGCAACAAAAGAATGGAGAACAACTTCTACCATGCTACCAGACTTGGCTGTTGGTTCAGGAGCAGAAGTATGTTGAAAAGTATGTTGAGAAGACACAGTATTGCTTGGGCTACTAGCATAAGACATGGGACTGGATCCCATAGAACTCACAAAGGCAGAATTTGCAGGAGTGGGAAAAGAATCACTTGAATATCCCCTTATGTGAGGCTCAAAAGTTTTGAGCTTATGAAATAAATCATCAAAATTGAGATAGTCAAGCCCACCTTTTGCTTTGAGAGAGATTACCACCTGATTCCATGAGTAGGGTAAGGCTCTAAGAAATCTTGCATTAATATCACCATCGTCAGGTTTCGACCGAAGTTGATTCAACTGGCTCAATATCTTTTGGAACCTGTCATACCTTTGATGGATACCTTCAGTTTCTGAGATCTTGAATTCTGTGAATTCATCTCTCAGCATGGATCTTCGCATTTTCTTTGACTCCTCATTCCCACCAAACCTTGCTTTTATTCCATTCCAGATCTCTCTAGCATCATCCAAATGGTAGAAGTCACCCATGTGATCATCAGGAAGAGATTGAAGCAAAATAGTTTTTTCTTTGACCTCCTTCTGAATGGCTGTGATTTCTTCATGAGTTTTAGGGTCAAGAAGAGTAATATTACCATTCTTGTCTCTTCCAGTCAACTTCCTGCTGTTCCCATTCAGAATAATCTTCCAAAGATCTTGATCAGTGTTGGTGATCCACCATTCCATCTTCATTGCCCAACTATCATACTCGTCCTTTTTCAGAAGAGGAAACTTACCATTTGTGTTTGAAACCGTAGCAACGATCTGCTGAGGTTGCAGAGTTTTAGGAGTACTATCTTCTCCTATTTGAGTAGAATTTAAGGTAGACATGATAAAACAAAAATGTTAGTAATGAGAAAAACTGATTGTTCTTGTACAGAGACTCTCCCAGGCTCTGATACCACTTGATGGGTCCACTAGATGTGGATCTTGCAGCCTGTCAGGAACGGTGCATGACTTCTGTAATCACAAGTCTATTCACAAAGAGACTCTATACACAATGTAAGTGCGGAATACAAATACTATAAAGAAGAACAGAATAACTATAATGACTTGATCCTTTTCTAAGGATTTCTAATATTAATGACAACTAGAATTACGTTTGATGAAGGTGTGTATAACCCTTCTGCCTAAGGTTCCTTTTATACTACAAGGAAACCCTAATACATCATTAAACAAAACGTGTAAAACTGATATGCATATCCTTTCCTAACATATCTCATGCATATCCTAACAAAATAATAAGTAAATAATAAAGTTTGACTCTAACTAGGACCAGGCGCACGACTTGCTCCTACTACTACTATGACCAGGAGGAACTACATACCTCCTAGTCTACCTATTACAATTAACTATTCCAATGGTCCTAACAGTATTCCACTCTTCGATTCTTGGAGGAATGATACAATCGTGACACTTGTGTACTCGCTTATTCAGTCCAATCTAAGTATGATGTTCTCTTACTCTTTTCCAATTGTTACTTTGATTACTATGTTAGGCTAAAGTATTTGTGACTATATGGGTACGTGACTATAATTAGTGATGATGCTATGATATGATCAGAACCATTTTACCACCTAGTTCTACAAACCATATTTTATCTAAGTTGATTTGTTACGATAGTTTGGCGTTGAGAAACGTAAATTGTTATAATAAGTTTTCTAGAACTTCTCTATGGTCATGAATCTTTGGTTGGAGAAATCCGCTTAGAAACTTGATAAAATATTGAACTTGTTGGCAACTTGTTTTGAGCTTAATCGCTTAAATAAACATACATCTTGAATCTACCCAAGTAAATTGTGTAAACGCCGTTTTGACGAAAAAGGATTATCACTCTTTACCTACATAAACATATCTCAATCATTATTATCATCATCACGAACTTATACGAGCTATCCCATATAAGTCATACTTGTTATTATTGATATTACTTCAACTATTTATTTCTTCAATTATCATCTTGATTACCAAAACGAAACTAAGTCTCAGCGAACGATCCTGGCTTACCACTACAAAGCTATATTACGAACGAAAGGGTATACTTGCCCGTGTTTGTCTTCTAGTCCCTTGTTTTGTCTAAACCTTGTAATATAAATTTAAGACTTGCAAACGAACATCAAGTTTTTAGAGCCGCTGCCAGCGACTTATAATCCTGTTTTGTAACCAAATTCGTATAATCCTTGAAGAAATTGAACCATTGCAACTCATTTTAAACAAAAAAAATTTATGCAGTACAGAAAGTACGCCGCACAAACCAAAAAGTGCACCGCACTTCCTGTAGCGAACCAAAGTGCACCGCACAAACCCAAAAGTGCGCCACACATTTTCACTTAAAACAGCAAATACCTTGTTGGATGCACACCCGTTCATCCGGAACACTACCAATATCACCGTTACCTGAAACTGAGCGTACCCTTAACCGAAGGCTACGTAGATTTCATCGCCGTGTACCTTTAGCTAGGAGACATGAGCAACCTCAACCTCGCATAATCAACCAACCTTTTGATAATCTTTCACAAATCTTATTTCTTACCAAACTCATCAACCGTTACGATCCAATGTCGGACACCGATGATGAAGCAATGTGGTCAGCTGATAGGGTTGTCGCACCAACTCCTGGCTCCGCAATCGTTTTACCTGAAATTGCAAACGATTTTGCAATCAAAGGGAACCACTTAACCCTTGTAAAAAATAACCAATTTGATGGTCGAATCAAAACCGATCCTCACAAACACATCCACGAATTCAGCGGAATTTGTAAAATTTTCAATTATGGAGAAGGACAAGCCGAAGCTGTCCAACTCATGATGTTTCCATCATCCCTGACTGAAGAAGCCAAGACATGGCTCGAAGAACTTAACGAAGGAACCATTCAAACATGGGAAGGTCTTAGAACTTCTTTCATTAGCCGATTATTTCCTCCTGCCCTATTTGAAAAACTCCTCAGAGAAATCCGAAGCTTTTCTCAACAAGATCGAGAAACTCTCACTGACGCATGGTTAAGAATGAAAGAACTACTCAGAAACTGCCATGATCATGGACTTAAAAAAGAAGGAATAATCAAGATTTTCTATCATGGTCTTGACGATGCTACCCAAGATGCATTGAACGCCGTAGGTGGTGGAATTTCCCTTTACAAAACCCCTAACCAAGCTTACCAGTTATTGGATGACAAAGTCCTAATTAAGCTTGATTGGTCCAAAAATCACAAAAACAAAAACCCACGAAAAACCGTAGCTTTTACCGAAGAAAGCAACAACCCAACCGATACCGAGAAAATTATGGCCCGGATGGATGCCATCTCTCTTAAGATTGAAGAGATAAAACACAAAACCTGCAAACACTGTGGAGGAAACCATCCTTCTACTAAATGTGATAACGATGACACACCCACGACGAAGGAAGAAGAAGCCAACTTCATGAATACCTTTCGTCGAACTCGATTTTATAACGATTATCGTAATCATGACCGCGATAATTGGAGATCAAATGATAAACCAAGTTATGATCGAGACGAAAAGAAAATTACTCAAACCGAAGACAAAAACAACCTTGAAACCAAAATCGACAACTTTATAGAATCTCAAAGAAAAACCAACATTTTTGTTCGAGAAACATTCACTGACTTCAAAACCAAGTTCGAAGCCACGACCAAAAACCACCAAGCTTCCATTCAAAACCTTGAAGATAAATTTGATCGTTTGGCTGATAAACAATCAAATCGTGCTTCTGGTTCTTTACCAAGCAATACCAACCCAAATCCCAAGAACAACAACAAATATCAACCCCCACAAGCTCGTAACGAGTACGTGACTGCCGTATTCACACAGAGCGGTTTATCTAACGAATCACCTACCAAACCTACTTAAGTTGTACCAATCAAAATTCCATTTGATAGTGATAATAAGGATGAAGCCCAACCAAACCATACCAAACCAACTGAAAACCCAACACCCAAACCATATAAACCAAAAGTACCATATCCACAACGCTTACGTAAGCAAAAGATGCAAGCTAAGTATGGTAAATTCCTCGACTTAATACAAGAAATTCGAATTAACATGCCTTTAGTCGATGTTCTGACTGGAATACCAAATTATGGCAAAATTATGAAAGAACTTATCAATAGCAAGCATAAGCTTGAAGAAGTTTCTTCAACTTTTCTAAATGATGAATGTTCTGCCATTATCCAAAACAAAGTACCACCAAAACTGGGAGATCCTGGAAGTTTCCTAATCCCATGTACTTTCTCTCACTCATACTCTTGCAACGCCTTAGCCGATCTTGGCGCAAGTATCAAACCCCATGCCATAATCTTTGTATGCTAAACTCTCTAAAAATGTTTTAAAACCCACAAAAATGCGCGTTCGACTCGCGGACCGTTCTTTCCAATACCCAATGGGGATAGCTGAAAACATGCTCATAGAAGTCGGAAAATTTGTTTTTCCTGTTGACTTTGTAATCTTAGAAATGGAAGAAAATAGCTAGGTACCACTTATCCTTGGTAGACCTTTCTTACACACAGCTGATGCTATAATTAGAGTAAAGCAACAACAACTCAACCTTGGAGTTGGAGAAGATAGAATTTCTTTTTCTATCGACGAAGTAATGAAACACTCTACTCTAATGACGATACTTGTTTTAGTATCGATGTCATTGAAGAAATCGTTGAAGCCGATTTCGACGCTCTTCTTGATGAAGGAAGCGAAATTTTTCATTCTATCGAAGGAACCATCCTCGAAGAAGATATTTTTGCTGAATTTGATGCCTTCATAGCCGACCATACCGATAATGAACCAATCGAAAAAATCGAAGAAGAAAGCGAAACCCCATTGGAAACCATAACTTTCGAAACCGATTTCAAAGTTATGAAATCTGTCGAAGAACCTCCTATAGATTTAGAACTTAAACCTCTTCCTGAACATCTGGAATATGCGTTTCTTCACGAAGAAAAATTACTCCCTGTAATTATTTCATCCCAACTTTCGGAAGAACACAAAGACGATCTAATTGACATTCTCAAGAAACATAAACAAGCCTTTGCTTGGAAAACTTCTGGCATTCCTGGCATATTCCATCGTTCTACAAACACAAAATCCAACTTTTAGATAACAAGAAACCAATTGTTGAAAAAGAATGAAGATTAAATCCTAACATGAAAGATGTTGAAAAAGAAATCCTTAAACTCTTAGACTCTGGAATAATCTACCCAATCACTGATAGCCCATGGGTTAGTCCTCTTCATTATGTACCTAAAAATGGAGGTATCACTGTAGTAACTAACGAAAACAACGAATTAGTACCAACACGAACCATCACTGGATGGAGAGTTTGTATTGATTATCGAAAACTAAATGATGCAACCGCGAAACATCATTTTCCTTTACCCTTTATGGATCAAATGTTAGAAAGACTCACAGAAAATGAATACTTTTGTTTCCTCGATGGTTTTTCTGGATACTTTCAAATCCCAATCGACCCTATGGATCAAGAGAGAACCACGTTTACTTGTCCATTTGGAACTTACGCTTATAGGTGCATGCCTTTTGGCCTATGCAATGCACCTGCTACTTTTCAGAGGTGTATGATAGCAATCTTTCACGATATGATTGAAGAATCAGGCGAAGTCTTCATGGACGATTTCTCCGTCTTTGGAAATTCTTTCGGCACATGTCTAAACAATCTCGATAAATGTTAGCACGATGCAAAGAAGCAAATCTTGTGCCAAACTGGGAAAAATGTCACTTTATGGTTAAAGAAGGAATTGTGCTAGGACACAAAGTGTCTGGAGCCGGCCTTGAAGTTGACAAAGCAAAAATAGATGTGATCTCAAAACTATCACCACCTACTAATGTTAAAGTCATTAGAAGTTTCTTAGGTCATGCCGGTTTTTACCGACGATTTATCAAAGACTTTGCAAAAATCACAAGAACTTTAACTCAACTTCTAGAGAAAGAAAGAACGTTCGATTTTAACGAAGAATGTTTTTTAGCATTCAAAATACTTAAAGAAAAACTTACATGCACACCCATTATTACTAGCCCAAATTGGAACCTTCCATTTGTGCTTATGTGCGATGCTAGTGAACATGCCCTTAGAGCCGTCCTTGGATAAAAAGATGGTAAACAGTTTCATCCCATCTATTTTGCAAGTAGAACTCTTAACGCAGCCCAACAAAATTATACAATTACGGAAAAAGAACTCATGGCTGTAGTTTACGCGGTTGACAAATTTCGATCATATCTCGTATTGTCAAAAACAATTGTTTACACCGATCACTCAGCTTTAAAATACTTGTTCAAAAAGCAAGACGCCAAACCTCTTCTAATACGATGGATATTGCTTTTACAAGAATTTGATTTGGAAATTAAAGATAAAAAAGGAGCTGAAAATGTTGTTGCCGATCATTTATCTCGCATAGTGAATGATGATTCAAGCGATGATGAAATTGATGATTTTCCCGATGAGCATATAATGCAAGCAAGTACTAACAATACACCATGGTTCGCAGACTTTGCAAACTATTTGGTTGTAGGTATTTTACGAAAGGGAATGACGCATCAACAAAAGAAAAGATTTTTCTCTGAACTAAAAAATACTTTTGGGACGATCCTTACTTATTTAGAATCTGTTCTGATGGAATAATCCAATGTTGTATTTCCGAATTTGAATCTAGAAAAATTCTCGATGAATGTCACTACGGACCTACCGGAGGACATTACGCCGCGAACACCACCGCTAAAAAAGTGTTCGACGCTGGCTTTTATTGGCCAACGATTTTTCGTGAAGCTCATACCTTAGTACGACTATGTGAAGCATGTCAAAGGACTGGGAATATTTCGAAAAGAGACAAAATGCCTCTAAACAACATCCAAGTCTACGAAATCTTTTATGTGTGGGGTATTGACTTCATGGGACCATTTCCTAAATCTTACAAATGTGAATACATTTTAGTCGCCGTCGACTATGTATCGAAATGGGCTGAAGCTCAAGCTTTGCAAACAAACGATGCAAGAGTTGATATAACTTTCTTAAAGAAATTATTCTGTTGTTTTGGGATTCCAAAAGCATTAATAAGCGACAAAGGAACTCATTTCTGTAACAAACTCATGGAAAATATTATGAAAAGATATGGAGTGAACCACCGATTCTCCACATCTTACCACCCTTAATCGAGTGGTCAAGTTGAAAACACTAATAGAGCTCTCACACGTATACTTGAAAAGACCGTTCAAAACAACCCTGCTTGTTGGTCTAAAAAATTAGAAGATGCTCTATGGGCCTTTCGTACCGCATTCAAAACACCAACTGGAACCACACCGTACAAACTTTTGTATGGAAAAACATGCCATCTGCCAATAGAAGTTGAACACCGTGCATGTTGGGCACTTAATAACTGCAACCCCAATCTTATTGTAGTCGGGGAAAAACGTAGCTTCCAACTTCATGAGTTAGATGAATTTCGACATCAAGCTTATGAAAGTTCACGATTATATAAAGAACGAACAAAAGTTTGGCATGATTGCAAATTGCGACAAAGAAAAGAATTCAAAAAAGGAGAAAAAGTACTTCTCTTTATCTCAAAATATAAATTCAAGCAACCTAAGCTTACCTCGAGATGGACTGGACCCTATACAGTAAAACACCAATATCCATCCGGATATGTTGAATTATACGGTAGAGACAATAGCACTTTTATAGTCAATGGACATAGACTTAAGCTCTACCATGAAGAAGGACACTTTAATGAAATCGAAGGAGAAGAAATTCCTTCTTCTTAAAATAGACCCGAGTAGCCGAGTCTGGCTGAAGACTCTAAACTTAGCGCTATTTGGAAGGCAATCCGTATTTTATCCACCACCTTTTAACTTAAGTGTGGAGGAGGACTTGTAAATAAATAAAACCGTACTTGTATATATTGCATGTGTTTTGTTTTGTTTTATAGCATGCAGGTAAATAAGCAAATTGGAGCTCTAAGTTGGATTCATCTCTCGAAGTCCCGCAATTTTATACTAAGCCCCAGGAAGTTCTTGTTTCCCTTTGCATTTTTCCTATTTTTAATGTTTTTATCAGTTATCACCTCGAGGACGATGTTCAACTTAAGTGTAGAGGAGGTGAAAAATAGAAAAAAAATGAAAAAAATAAAATAAATTTCTCCACATGAAAATCTTATTGAAAAATAATAAAAATATATATATTTTGTAAATAAATAAGTTTTTAGCAAAGCAAAAATCTCATTGATTGACATTATAATTAAGCACAAAAACCATCACCCAAATATGTGAGAAAAACTTAGCCTTATGTTTTTCTGTTTTGTGTGAAAGCCGATAATCTAGTATGCTTCAGAATTTGTGCTTGATCATCATTTACTAAACCGCAGTGAGGTTAATTTATAGATATTTTCGAAAGGAAGCAAAATAAAATCACCCTTATATCATTTTAGTTAAGCTACACTGGCTTACTAAAATATGTGGCACTCGTACGCATGTGTTATTGTAACACCCCATTTTGATAAATGGAATGTCACGCGTGATTATGGCGTGTCATCAAAGCATACAAGGAGAAATGTCTAAACATTACATGACCATAAAGGAAATACCGGAATCAAACATCGGTATCCCAAAAGTAGAACTCATCACACACAAACATAAGTACTGTAAATGAAAAAGACTAAACAATGTCCATGGAAATGAGTATCAAAGTATAGATAAATGCATAAAGTAAAGAAGGCTAGGAAGCTTCCAATCCATATGCACGTACGCATAAAGTCTACGAGCGTCCCTGAGTACCTGCCGTTTTGGGAACATGAAAAGGAAAACGGCTGAGCAATACGCTCAGTGCACGGATGTACAAGTATAGCATGAATAAAATAAGCATATAAACATGAAACAGCAGAAGAAACTAAGTCCTGGATAACCTGGTTATATCTTAGTAAAACTGGTTTTATAGTTTGAAAAGCCTTATGTTTATCTTGTAAAAACTGTTTAACATATTTACCATTAGCCAATATAGGTCATGAAATATCAACGTGCATGAATACTTGGAGGGGTGACCTCTTCATGCAAATTAGAGGGGCTGCCTCTAATTTAATATACTGGTTTTGGGTAGGAGGGATCAGCTCCTTGTGAAGGATGCAAGGCACACACCACATTCACACTGAATAATCTGCTGAAAACATGTAAACTAGGATGCACCCGCACGCCCCACCTGATAATATGATAAATGGCCAAAAGCTGAAAGGGACGCCACGAGCAATCACTCTGTCGTGGTGAAGTCATAACACTAGTGCCTCCAGTGTTATGGTTATGGTACCTCCATAACTAGGTGAAACTGGTCATGCATGTATATGGCTTTAGGTATTCTAATTAAACATAAGCAATTCATAAACGTATAAAACATATACTGGGAAAACAGTTGACTGCATACGGGGAAATCCTAATAAGAAAAGAATGTCCATACTGAAAGGACGGAGAATCCGTACCTTGTGTCCAGTGAATGAAGAAGACGAACGGAAGAGAGTCCTACTTCGGTATCACTAATGCTACATAAATACATACGTGTATAAGTATCTGATTACTGAGTACGTAACTGGTTTTATATCATGTCTTAGCTTGTTTTATATGTTCATGTCATGTTTTACTGATTTAAGCTTTATACTGTGTTTATCCTATATTCTGTCTATTCTGATTAAATATTACTTGTATTTCATGTATTATTATACTTGTTGTGTAATAATAAGTAACTTTCTAAAAATAGTAGGTTTCCTAAAATAGAAAGTTTCCAAAAATAGAAAGTTACCAAAAATAGAAAGTTTCCAAAAATAGAAAGTTTCCAAAAATAGAAAGTTTCCAAAAATAGAATTACTGCTTAAAATAGATAAGTTTCTAAAAATAGAAAGTTTCCATAAATAGATTAGCTGCCTTAATTAAATAAGTTTCAAAAAATAGAAAGTTTTCATAATTAGATATAAGTTGGATAATTAAGCTAATTATATAAGCTTAAGTGTTTTCTGATTAATATTCTAAGTCATGTGATTATATAGTATAGTTTATTAATTATTTCATGTAAATTAAATAAACTATAGGTTAAAATATTTAATTAAATGTAACATGATTTAATTAAATAAAGGTAAAATAAATACTTAGGTTAAAACATGTATTATTATCTATTAATAATATAACCTAAGTCATATAAATTAATTAATTATAAGTCATGGTTTCAATAATTAATTAATTATATAGTCTAATTAAATGATAAATATTTAAGTTAAAATTCATGAATTAATAATATATTTAATAACCTAAGTCATGTAAATTAAATTAATCATGTTCATGCTTTTAATTAATTTAATTTAAGTCTTGAAAAAAATAATATAACTTGTAAAAATATTAACCTTGTAAAAATCACTCATGAACCGGACCGTGTTTTTATTCTAACATGTGAACCGGACCCGTGTTTAAAACCCATGAACTGGACCCAAAACATCACAATACCCCGACCTAAGTCGGGGTTTCCCTTGTCCTTGCTGCTTCCGTGACATCACCACCACCAAATCGAGACCTTAAGGTCTCGGTGGTGTGAGTTTAAGCCAACCGAGACCCCTCTTGGGGCTCGGTTAGGCGTCGGCCAAACAACAAACACCCCTAAACCCATAACTGATTTAACCCCATGATTTATAACATGATTAAATACACTTGTTTTTAATTAGTTTATTAAAACATTCATGATTTTATGTGATTAAATAAATCAAAACATAAAATAAAAGAAGTTAGGGTTTATACCGATTACGTGAATCAAAGAGGACGAACACACGAATGATCCTTGCAATAATCAAAGACCAAAATCAACCCGAATCACCCTTGTGGTGATTCTAAACCCGGCGGCCAAAGGGAACCAAAAGAAAAAACTAGGGTTTTCTTGTTTTTCTAAACTTTGTGATTATGAAACATGTTTTCCCTTTTCCCTTTGTTTAGTAAATTTTTAATGGGCTAGGCCCTTTTGGTCTTGGTGTAGCCGCGGGTATGGGGCCCATAAAGGGGTAACCAAAACATTTTCCGTGTCTAAAATAATAGTGTGTTCTCGTGTTCGTGTTTTTACGTGATTTGATTAGTTATCGTTCGTGACTTAATATATTTATTCGTGCTCGTAATAAATATACATACATACGTAATATTAGCTCGTGATTAATTTACGTTCATGATTTCATGTTCGTATTTTCGTGATTATAATTATTATTGGAATAATTATCGTGTGTTCATACGTAATAAATACTTATCTTGTTATAACACGTACATAATACTTGTAATTCTTGTACGTGAACGTAAACATGTTATAAAAGGAAAGTTCTAATCATGTACGTACTATCGTAAGGGTACTATTCATGGTAAAAGCATGCGGGTTTTACAACTCTTCCCCCTTGAAAAGAATAATTCGTCCCCGAATTATAGATAAAGTAAACTGGAAAAGAAGAACATACCCGAATTCAAAATATGAAATGAGGGTAAGAAGCCCGGATAGACTCCTCTGTTTCCCAAGTGGCTTCCCGCTCGGTATGATCCCTCTAAAGGATTTTGACGAATGGAATCGTCTTCCTTCTCATGACTCGTTATTGTCTGTCAAGAACTCGTTCGGGTTCTTCTATGAAGTGATATCTTCACAAATCTGTTCCAGTGGATACTGAACCGTGTGAAGGGGATGATACTGGTACCCTCTGAGTAAGGACACATGGAAAACATTGTGTACATGAGAAAGCTGCGGAGGTAACGCTAAACGGTAAGATACTTCACCAACTCGTTCAATGATATCAAATGGTCTGATGAAGCGAGGACTGAGCTTCCCTTTGATTCCAAAATGTCTAACACCATGTGCCGGCAAAACCTTAAGGAAAACGTGATCTCTTATGTTAAAATGTATGTCCCTACGATGCTTGTCTGCATAACTCTTCTGACGTGACCGTGCTTCTTGCAGTTTCTGCTTAGCTACTGTGACCTTCTCATTAGTCAGCTTGATGATTTCTGGTCCTTCAAGTGTTCGCTCACCCACCTGATCCCAGCAGATTGTGGCGCGACACTTCCTGCCATACAACATCTCGAAAGGAGCACACTTGATACTTGCGTGCCAACTGTTGTTGTATGCAACTCCACCAAACAGATATAATCGTCCCAATCACCCGTCCATTCCAACGCACATGACCTCAACATGTCTTCTAATGTCTGAATCGTTCATTCTGACTGCCCGTCTGTTTGAGGATGAAAAGCCGTGCTAAGCTTAAGTTGTGTACCCCAAGCTTTCTGCAGACTTTTCCAGAATCACGAAGTGAATCGAGGATCTCTGTCTGAGACGATGCTGGATGGAGCACCGTGGAGTCTCATGATCTCCCTTCTATAAGTATCGGCGAGTTTACTGACCGAATCTTCCTTGCGGATCGGTAAGAAATGAGCTGATTTGGTAAGTCGATCAACGATCACCCAAATAGCATCATGCTTCCTCTTGGTTGGTGGAAGACCAGTAACAAAATCCATGGTGATTTTGTCCCACTTCCACTCTAGAATATCTAACGGTTGAAGAAGACCGCCAGATCGTTGATGCTCGATCTTAACCTACTGGCAGGTAAGACATTTGGAGACGTAAGTAGCAACATCTTGTTTCATACCACTCCACCAAAAGTACTGCTTGATGTCATGGTACATCTTGGTCGAACCAGGATGCATAGAGAATGGGGATTTATGAGCCTCAGCTAACAAGGCTTCCTGGAGTTCTTGATCATCAGGAACACAAAGTCTCGTGCCCTGCCATAAGATACCATCTACATCTACTCTGAACTCTGTCTGCTTCTCCAAATTCTGAATTATCGCCCAGATTTCTCCATCATCTTTCTGAGCTTCCTTGATCTTAGAGAGTAACTCCGGGTCTACTCTAAGATTAGCCCAGTAAACGTGTTATCCACTTACCATGATCTCTATGTCTAGTCGCTCCAAGTCTCTTATGATTCCCTCCTCTATCTCAATGTCGTTGATCATACCGGACTTTCTGCTAAGTGCATCTGCCACTACATTCGCCTTGCCGGGATGATACTGCAGATTTATGTCATAGTCCTTCGACAGCTCTAACCATCTCCTCTGTCTCATGTTCAATTCACGTTGAGTGAAGATATACTTCAAGCTCTTGTGGTCCGTGAAAATGTCACACGATTCTCCATATAAGTAGTACCTCCATATCTTCAATGCAAACACGACTGCTGCAAGTTCCAGGTCATGCGTAGGGTAATTTTCCTCATAAGGCTTAAGCTGCCGTAAAGCATACGCGATCACTTTCCCATGTTGCATGAGAACACATCCAAGTCCCTTCCCCGATGCATCACTGTAGATTTGAAATCCACCCGAACCAGATGGGAGAGTAAGAATAGGTGCAAATATTAACTTCTGCTTCAGGTCTTCAAATCTCTTCTCTCATTTTTCAGTCCAGACAAATTTATCCCCTTTCCGCATCAGTTTGGTCAATGGTAGTGCTAGGCGGGAAAATTTCTCCACGAACCTACGGTAATAACCAGCTAAGCCTAGGAAGCTGCGGACTTCAGTCGCTGATGTCGGCCTTGTCTATTTGGTAATAGCCTCAACCTTCACTAGATCCATCGTGATTCCTTCTGCTGATACAATGTGACCTAAGAATGCCACCTTGTCTAACCAGAACTCACACTTGGAGAATTTAGCATACAGCTGCTTCTGGCGAAGAATCTGTAGTACTGTACGAAGATGGTCTTCGTGTTCCTCCTTGGACTTAGAGAAAATTGGAATGTCGTCGATGAAGACAATGACGAACTTGTCCAGAAATTCATGGAAGATTCTATTCATCATATCCATGAACACTGCTGGAGCATTGGTAAGGCCAAATGGCATGACTATAAATTCGTAGTGGCCATAGCGTGTACGGAAAGCAGTCTTGGCGATGTCCTGCTCCTTAACCCGTAGCTGATGATAGCCTGACCTTAGATCAATCTTGGAGAAATGTTTGACCCATTGTAGTTGGCCAAACAGATCATCTATACGTGGTAGTGGATACCTATTCCTGATGATAATCTTGTTGAGCTCGCGATAGTCTATGCAAAGACGCATACTGCCGTCCTTCTTCTTAACGAATAAGACCGGTGCGCCCCATGGAGATGCGCTCGGTCGAATGAAACCTCGTTCCAGAAGTTCTTGCAGTTGATCCTTCAGCTCCTTTAACTATATGGGAGCCATGCAATAAGGAGCCTTGGAAATTGGCTCAGTTCCTGGGATGAGCTCGATATTAAATTCCACTTCACGTGCATGTGATATGCCCGGAAGCTCTTCTGGAAATACATCTGGAAATTCTGACACTATCGGCTGATCCTGAATTAATGGGGATTCAACATCCATGGCATGAACAGTAGATAGATAACCCTCGCAACCATGTGAAAGTAGTGCACGTGCTTGCAGGGTTGATATGATTTGTACAGACCTACCGGGTACGAACCTGTTGTGAATGTACTCTGGCGCATTAACATCACCGAAGATGACTCGATATGAATGGCAGTCTATGGTAGCATGATGCTTGGATAGACAATCCATGCCCAAAATCATGTCAAAATCATTCATGTCCAGTGGAAGTGCGTCAACAGGACGAACCTTGTCGTCAAACTCTACGGAAAGACTCTTGTACACATGAGTTATACGTACAGAGTCTCTCAATGGCGTGGAAATACTCAGTATATTCTCTAATGGCAAGGGGAGTATCCTAACATTCTTGGCATACGCAGTAGAAATGACCTAGTGAGTAGCACCCGTATCAAATAGAACACATGCATCTTGACCATACATATACAAGATTCCAGTGATGGTACATGTAGACTTGTTGGCCTGATCGCGAGATGTCGTGTAAACGCGCCCAGTAGTAGGAGGCGGCTTGGTATCAGCATGTCTCGATGTGCCCTCCATCTCGCCCTTGCGGCAGTCCTTCATGTGATGGCCAGAAAGACCACACTTGAAGCATGCGTCACTGTCGCGGAGACATGGCCCTGGGTGCCTACGGTGGCAAGTAGAGCAAAGAGGATGAGTATATCCCCCAGCAGGTGTCCTGACTGGCTGAGAACCTGATAAAACATTATACATGAGACATGATAATAGGGTACAAAGGATAATGCGGATAATCGTAAGATTGAATACCAGTGATAGCTGGACGGTTAGGCTGAGAACCTCTCTGGTTCTGGTCCCTACCGTTACCATGATTCCTGGTAGAAGATTTGCTAATGTGTCAGAATTAAGAATTATAACATGTAATCATAAGAAATGCGTAAGTATTAGGACCTGCTTCTGTTGGAGTGTCCAGCGTTGTTACGGTAATTATCATTACCGCCACGCTTATCCGTAGCAGAACGGTCATTAGTCTGACCATTTCCCTTGGGCTGATTAGGCTGTTGCTGAGTAGCCGGGTGAGACCGGTCCCTAGTCTTCTGCCTGGAAGATAAAATTTAAAGAGATGAAATATTGACATATACTAAAAGAATACGGATTGGACACTGCTTGAATACGAATGTTTACCTCTTATCGGGTCTCTCTGCTTCCCCGAACTCATCTCTCTCCTGCAGCATCTCCAGCTTACGCGCTGCATCGGCCACTTGTGCTACCGTGTTGAACGTAGCACACACCAAGTTGTTTGCGACCGATGTGCGAAGAGCCCACCTGAAGTGGTGTGCCTGCTCTTCAGGAGTACCTGCTGCTGCACCAAGGAAACCAGCTAAGCAAAGAAAGCGCTGCATGAACTCGTTGCTATTCTCCCTAGCTCTCTGTCGGATCCCATGATACTCCATCTTCAGCTTGTCTTGCTCTGCCTTGGGAAAGAACTGCTCCATCACCCTATCCCTGAACTGAGCCCATGTCAATCCTGCCACCCAATCATCACCTCCCTCAGACTGCTTCAGTGCTATCCACCATGCTAACACATCACCTTCGAACCAGTAGCATGCCAACCTCGACTTGAAAATGGGGTCACAACCCATAGCATCGAAGATCTTCTCAATGTGAGCCAACCAGCTTTTAGCTTCACTGGGGCTATCTGTTCTCTCGAAAGCTCGAGGACGGAGCTTGTTGAATCTCTCCAGCCATGTGGCCAATATCGCTGAAGGAGGAGGAGGAGGTACTGGGTGATGCTGCTGATTGTTGGCAGCCTGAACCTCAGCCCTGATTTCGTTCCTTAGCTGAGGAAGCATAGCTTGCATTACAGCTTGGATTGCTGCATTGAGTTGTTCCTGCTCGCGTGTGAGAACCATCTGACAGTATAACATAAAATACATGATTAAACTGATCAAAACATAAACTATATACATGAAAAAAATTTATACCAATAAATCATGAGAAAAATTTTATGCAGGAAAATTTGTACATGAATGCATGATGCAGTTTTATGAAAACTTTTGTATGCTCGAGAGTGAACGCCTATGGTCAGTTCACTACAAACAAAAGACATGGCGAGGGGAAACCTATGGGTCGGTCCCAAATTTAAAAGTTTCGATAAAACACATGCGACTAAATAGGGCCAGTCCTGTACCCAACCGTTACTTAGTCATAAACCTGCGACAATGACATATATATATATGCATGGAAATGATGAATGCATGAAAACTGACTGTCAGTTCTAGGAAGACCATAGTGACTACCCACTAATCACAGGTCATGTTTTGATAGCCTACAGGTTGAAGCCTTGGCTCTGATACCATAATTGTAACACCCCATTTTGATAAATGGAATGTCACGCGTGATTATGTCGTGTCATCAAAGCATACAAGGATAAATGTCTAAACATTACATGACCATAAAGGAATACCGGAATCAAACATCGGTATCCCAAAAGTAGAACTCATCACACACAAACATAAGTACTGTAAATGAAAAAGACTAAACAATGTCCATGAAAATGAGTATCAAAGTATAGATAAATGCATAAATTAAAGAAGGCTAGGAAGCTTCCAATCCATATGCACGTACGCTTAAAGTCTACGAGCGTCCCTAAGTACCTGCCGTTTTGGGAACATGAAAAGGAAACCGGCTGAGCAATACGCTCAGTGCACGGATATAAAAGTATAACATGAATAAAATAAGCATATAAACATGAAACAGCGGAAGAAACTAAGTCCTGGATAACCTGGTTATATCTTAGTAAAACTAGTTTTATAGTTTGAAAAGCCTTATGTTTATCTTGTAAAAACTGTTTAACATATTTACCATTAGCCAGTATAGGTCATGAAATATCAACGTGCATGAATACTTGGAGGGGTGACCTCGTCATGCAAATTAGAAGGGCTGCCTCTATTTAATATACTGGTTTTGGGTAGGAGGGATCAGCTCCTTGTGAAGGATGCAAGGTACACACCACATTCACACTGAATAATCTGCTGAAAACATGTAAACTAGGATGCACCCATACGCCCCACCTGATAATATGATAAATGGCCAAAAGCTGAAAAGGACGCCACGAGCTATCACTCTGTCGTGGTGCAGTCATAACACTGGTGCCTCTAGTGTTATGGTTATGGTACCTCCATAACTAGGTGAAACTGGTCATGCATGTATATAGCTTTAGGTATTCTAATTAAACATAAGCAATTCATAAACATATAAAACATATACTGGGAAAACAGTTGGCTGCATACGGGGAAATCCTAATAAGGAAAGAATGTCCATACTGAAAGGACGGAGAATCCGTACCTTGTGTCCAGTGAACGAAGAAGACGAACGGAAGAGAATCCTACTTCGGTATCACTAATGCTACACAAATACACACGTGTATAAGTATATGATTACTGAGTACGTAACTGGTTTTATATCATGTCTTAGCTTGTTTTATATGTTCATGTCATGTTTTACTGATTTAAGCTTTATATACTGTGTTTATCCTATATTCTGTCTATTCTGATTAAATATTACTTGTATTTCATGTATTATTATACTTGTTGTTTAATAATAAGTAACTTTCTAAAATAGTAGGTTTCCTAAAATAGAAAGTTTCCAAAAATAGAAAGTTACCAAAAATAGAAAGTTTCCAAAGTAGAAAGTTTCCAAAAATATAAAGTTTACAAAAATATAAAGTTTCCAAAAATAGAATTACTGCTTAAAATAGATAAGTTTCTAAAAATAGAAAGTTTCCATAAATAGATTAGCTGCCTTAATTAAATAAGTTTATAAAAATAGAAAGTTTCCATAATTAGATATAAGCTGGATAATTAAGCTAATTATATAAGCTTAAGTGTTTTCTGATTAATATTCTAAGTCATGTGATTATATAGTATAGTTTATTAATTATTTCATGTAAATTAAATAAACTATATGTTAAAGTATTTAATTAAATGTAACATGATTTAATTAAATAAAGGTAAAATAAATACTTAGGTTAAAACATGTATTATTATCTATTAATAATATAACCTAAGTCATATAAATTAATTAATTATAAGTCATGGTTTCAATAATTAATTAATTATATAGTCAAATTAAATGATAAGTACTTAGGTTAAAATTCATGAATTAATAATATATTTAATAACCTAAGTCATGTAAATTAAATTAATCATGTTCATGCTTTTAATTAATTTAATTTAAGTCTTGAAAAATAATATAACTTGTAAAAATATTAACCTTGTAAAAATCACTCATGAACCAGACCATGTTTTTATTCTAACATGTGAACCGGACCCGTGTTTAAAACCCATTAACCGGACCCAAAACATCACAATACCCCGACCTAAGTCGGGGTTTCCCTTGTCCTTGCTGTTGCCGTGACATCACCACCACCAAACCGAGACCTTAAGGTCTCGGTGGTGTGAGTTTAAGCCAAGCCAAGACCCCTCTTGGGGCTCGGTTAGGCGTCGGCCAAACAACAAACACCCCTAAACCCATAATTGATTTAACCCCATGATTTATAATATGATTAAATACACTTGTTTTTAATTAGTTTATTAAAACATTCATGATTTTATGTGATTAAATAAATCAAAACATAAAATAAAAGAAGTTAGGGTTTATACCGATTACGTGAATCAAAGAGGACGAATATATGAATGATCCTTGCAATAATCAAAGACCAAAATCAACCCGAATCACCCTAGTGGTGATGCTAAACCTGGCGGCCAAAGGGAACCAAAAGAAAGAACTAGGGTTTTCTTTTTTTTCTAAACTTTGTGATTATGAAACATGTTTTCCCTTTTCCCTTTGTTTAGTAAATTTTTAATGGGCTAGGCCCTTTTGGTCTTGGTGTAGCCGCGGGTATGGGGCCCATAAAGGGGTAACCCGAACATTTTCCGTGTCTAAAATAATAGTGTGTTCTCGTGTTCGTGTTTTTACGTGATTTGATTAGTTATCGTTCGTGACTTAATATATTTATTCGTGCTCGTAATAAATATACATACATACGTAATATTAGCTCATGATTAATTTACGTTCATGATTTCATGTTCGTATGTTCGTGATTATAATTATTATTGGAATAATTATCGTCTGTTCATACGTAATAAATACTTAGCGTGTTATAACACGTACGTAATACTTGTAATTCTTGTACGTGAACGTAAACATGTTATAAAAGGAAAGTTCTAATCATGTACGGACTATCGTAAGGGTACTATTCATGGTTAAAGAATGCGGGTTTTACAATTATATTATCCATTGTGCCAATATCCTTATATGTTATGCCTAACCACTTGTTAATTTATAAATTTTATAATGTTCTCTTAAAAAATAAATAATAATAATAATAATAAAAATGTATGAAAAAGAAAGAAAAAAATAGTCAAGTACTAGTATAGTTTGTTCTATGACTTTGACAAAGGCATACTCTTTTTGATCCTACACCCACATCATTTATCACGTTTTGCTTCTTTGAAAATTTATCTGGTGCTCACGCAGCAACGGTTATGTTTATGTGTCCTGTACAAACCTATGGTAGCTATCTATTTTATTTCCGAGCTAATTGAGTGTTATCTTACATTTACCCTTTTGTGAGTGACATTTGTGTGAACTTAAAATCCAAACTATCCATGTGAGGTGCTAAAATTATTTTGTCATTTCCTTTTGCTATTCATAAAAATTAAATAATTTTCCTATCATACTTCACAACACTTAAAAACATTTTTAAAATTGAATTTGTTTTCTCGCTTTGATTGTTTGAGGGCAAGCAATAGCTAAGTGTGGAGGAATTTGATAACGACCTAATTATACATATTCAACCTATCATTATAATGCCACTTTGTAGTATAAATAATTGCTTCTGATACTTAATATGTTGTGTTTTATATGCAGATATAAAGTTTGAAGGAGCAAAGTGAAGATATACAAAGAAGGGGCCTCAATATGCAAATAAGTCAAAGTTATTAAAAGAAGATTCTGAATCGCCTAGAAGTGCGGCGCACATTCTCGTCTCCAAAGTGCGGCGTACTTTCGGAAGAGTGCGGCACACAAATGACCCCAGACATCACTATAAATAGAGGCCATTTCCACTCATTTTACACACACCTCTCTCTCTCTCAATACTCCATAGCTTGAGTATTTTAGCTTTACTAGTAAATTTTCAGTATTATCCACTTTTGGAAGATACTTGTAACGAGTGTATTCCACTCTTCGATTCTTGGAGGAACGATACAATCGTGACACTTGTGTACTCGTTTATTCAACCCAATCTAAGGATGATGTTCTCTTACTCTTTTCCAATTGTTACTTTGATTACTATGTTATGCTAAGCTATTTGTGACTATATGGGTATGTGACTATAATTAGTGATGATGCTATGATATGATCCTTTATATATGATTTCAAGCTGATGTTGTAGAACCATTTTACCACCTACTTCTACAAACCATATTTTATCTAAGTTGATTTGTTACGATAGTTTGGCGTTGAGAAACGCAAATTGTTATAATAAGTTTTCTAGAACTTGTCTATGGTCATGAATCTTTGGTTGGAGAAATCCGGTTAGAAACTTGATAAAATATTGAACTTGTTGGCAACTTGTTTTGAGCTTAATCGCTTAAATACACATAAATCTTGAATCAACCCAAGTAAATTGTGTAAACGTCGTTTTGACGAAAAAGGATTATCACTCTTTACCTACATAAACATATCTCGATCATTATTATCATCATCACAAACTTATACGAGCTATCCCATATTAGTCATACTTGTTATGATTGATATTACTTCAACTATTTATTTCTTCAATTATTATCTTGATTACCAAAACGAAACTAAGTCTCAGCGAACGATCCTGGCTTACCACTACAAAGCTATATTACGAATGGAAGGGTATACTTGCCCGTGTTTGTCTTCTAGTCCCTTGTTTTGTCTAAACCTTGTAATATAAATTTAAGACTTGCAAACGAACATCAATCCGTGATAATTTATTTTATGTGTTAGTATTTGGACAATGTGTGTTTAAACAATTATTATCAATAAAGGAATTAATTTTCATGGAAATATTGTTTTCATTTTATAATAATTCTATCATATATTTTCATGTTTATTCTATGAATATAATATCCGCACTTAGTGTATTATATATGTATTTTAAATATCCATTATCAATCATCAATATGGGAGTATGGATGAACTAAGACAAATATGAGGGTTGGTTGTATCTTTGGAAGATACATAAAAATGATTCTTCTAGACTCATAGGTTGAATAATTGGATTACCCTAATAGTGTAGATTTTCTTTATGGATCGGCGTCATTAAGAAACTACAACTAACGATAAAGTATTGCTAGTCCTTAGACTTGATATGCAAGTGGATCTCACATGGATGGATAACGTTTCTTGATTTAGCGTAAACGTTGTATTAGTAAAATGGACAGTTATAAAACCTATTTCGAAGATGTCTATTACATGTGTGAAATGTACTTGTAGTCAAAAGGAAATTTTTTCCTCCATGAATGGAGTATGATACATATTGGGCCCCTCGTAGGGTTGATCAAATGTTTGCGTGGTCATGCCAAAATCGTAGTAAAGAAGTTTCTTTTTACATTTGGCAATCTTGATTAATCGTTGAAACGAAAAACAAAATCTTTAATACATGAAATGACATATGATCCATACTCATGATTAACCGTACCATTAACAAAAGGGATGCAATATTAATTTATTCCATAAAGACTGAAGTTGTTTGTCAGAAACCAAACTCATGTACTTTTGGGAGCATTGAGAGTGTTGCTAGACTATCTCTCAATGTTGTATTAAAGTACGCTATGATGGAGACTTCTACTAGTGCGTAAGTCATAGTTAGTATTTTATACCACCGGGAGTACGTGGGCATAAGGGTTCACAAACTTAGATATCAAGATCATCTTTTATTAAGATATGTAATATGGTCATATTTATTGTATAATTTTAGTTTCATAAATGTGTTTACTTAATTGTAATTAATTAATAAGTTAAAAGGTTTAACAAGGATTAATTAATTAGACATAAGACTTTAAGGTAATTAATATAATTACTAATAAAATAATCTAGAAAGTCCAAAAGTCAACCCAAGGGTGTATAGAGGGGTGTTCAGCCGCCTAAACATAAAGAGGAAGGGAGAAGATTTTATAGAAGCTTAATTACTAGGAGACAAAGATTAGATCTTTACAATAATTAGCCTAAGACTTCTAGTATATAAACAAAGGGATGTGTTTCACTTTTTCATAACTTGAAAAACAAAAATCTCCTCCCTCTCTCTCTTTTGGTGGTCGACGGTCAAACAAACCCGACAAGAGTTTCGTGTTTTGTTCGTTGTTAATAATTACTAGTTCAAAATCTAGCAATCAAAGGTGATTGCATGAAGTGTCGTGTGAACTATCTTACTAACTTGATCTTTGGGTTTTAATAGACGAATCAGTTCGAGTTTGATAAGGGTTTTCTTGGTTTATTGATTTGGAGTTCTTGATCACCGTTCTTGGAAGAAAAGGTATGCATTCTTTATCTTTATGTTTATTATATTATGTACATATATGTTTGATTCTATCCATTACGTTTTACTCATGATGCATGTATATTAGATACATTAGGTTTTTAAATTCCAACACTACTACGCAGAGTGGACAAAGCCCTATGCGGTAGATGTTAATTTCAGCAACATATCAAATGATTTTGGAAAGAAAGACCTACGACGTATGTGATTGCCGGGTCTACGCCGTAGATACTTGTGTTATTTTGAATACCGTATATATGAAGACCTACGGCTTAGATGGAAATATCATCTACGCGTAGATGAAATGAGTACTATAAATACATAACGTTTTCAGCCATTTAAAAGCATTGAATTCACATTATGTGATCTGGTGGTTAGTACACAACAAAAGAGGAGTAAGTGAAGGTTTATAGCATGGGTATGGGGGCGAATCCTTTGGTGTTCGGCACGACATTTGGCTAGGAGATCAAGAACGCTAATTTTGCAAAATATGTATTCATCTTTTTATATCCAATATAATGGTATGGTCATTCTTGTTTACTTAATTTGTTGAAGTATTTTTGTTTGTTATGTTTAATTCTTGTCATTGTCATGATTAATTGTTCTGGTTTTATTGCAACATTATAATTTTTACTGTATGTTTTTAGATTCTCGTGTTTTGATTGAAATTGTGATATAAGGTAGTGTATGACTTTACTTTGGTCATAGATGACCATTCTTGGTGGATACTTATGATGACCATTAGGGCGATTTCTTATATTCACTGCTTTAAGTTAGAATACGAGACTAGTTGACATGAACAATATCAGCTGGCAGTGTTATCTTAGATTAGGAACAAAGTGAGCATAATAGTGATATGCTTTTGATAACGTACGAATTTATATAAAATATTAAAGTTTAACATATATTTTGTTTAAATAAAACTTTCAAGATACAACTTAAAATTACCTAGTCAATTTAAAATACAATAGGGAGCATCAAAGAAATCACAAGTGTTAGAGAAGTACTACGTATAATTCTTTAAAAGTTTAAACAAGAAATCAATCTTTAACTTGTAAAAGCTAAATGAATGAAAAGTTTGATGTGAGATACCTATTATATTTTAAATTTAGATGTGAATTTATATTATTATTATTATTTCAAAACAATAAAACTAAAATTTTATGATTGTTTTCTTATTAGTATTAGTTAAATATGTTAGTGTTAGATTCATTCTTTTTGTTTGAAAATTTTCGAAATAAATTTTACAGGAAACAACATAAATGAAGACAAATGTGCTCATAATTTGTGGCTTATAAAAAGAAAACTTGATTACAATTATTATATCTAACTAACTATATAAAATTACACAAAATTATAGCCAGAGATGCACAAATGATTAGAAAGCTCATTTTTTTTCAATACAAATTATGCACAATTAGCTACGTTAAACTTAACTAATATATTTTCTACTTAAAAATGTTAAAATTAGGGATGAGCTCGGGACCAATCCCGTCTCGAATCCGTCCTGATTTAGTGCTCCTGATTTTTTCTCGATTTAAAAAGTTATGTACCGATCCCGTACCGAACGGGATTCGGGAATCGGTACCGGTACGGGTATCGGTACCGATACCGAGAAATCGGGATTTACCAGTTTTTTCCGGAAATTTCCCGATTAGGTACCGGTCCCGACCCGAATTAGTGGTCCAGATTTTTTTACCTTATTTCGTAATTCCGATCCCGTATCGAACATGATTTGGGTATCGGGAATCAGTATAGTTCAGAGAACAGTTTTAAGTTCAGATTCAAAATTCGGGTCAAAATGCTCATCCTAGTTAAAACAGAGTTAAGATCTATATAGACAATTAAATTAGCATAGACATATCCAACCAATCATAATCACTCATTTTTTTAAGAACCCACTTCCCACCACTTTTTTAAAAATAAAATATCTCACAAACGGTAAATCGTCAAACGAAAAAAATACACAATTGTTTGAATTAAATAATCTATCTATCGAGGGGCACATGTATATACTTTCGCCGAACTTTTTTTTTGACTTTTTTTCTTAAGTCACGTCTGAAGAGAATCATATATGATTCGTCACGAATCATATATGATTTTCAGAAAATCATACATGATTTGTGATATGAATCATATATGATTTTCTGAGAATCTTATATGTTTCGTGACGAATCATATATGATTCTCTCCAGACGTGACTTAAGAAAAAAAGTCGAAAAAAAGTTCGTCGAAAGTATATACATGTGCCCCTCAATAGATAGGTTATTTAATTCTCGTGACGATGATATGTTTTGTTTTACGTAACGATAAACGGTTTGTGAGATATTTAATTTTTAAAAAATGAGTTTTTTTGTTAAATGATAAAAATGGATGATTGTGATTGATTGGTTGAGTTTATGCTAAACTAAAGGTATATGAGGATTTTTACAGTTAAAACAATAGGCTAATAAAAAGTGAAAGAATGAGGCACGATGAGTGCACGTGTTAGGAAATCTTTGAGCTTATCCCATGTGACATGATGTTGTTGGATCTATAAAAAGTTGGGGGCCCACAAAACCTGACCCAAGTGGTTTCGACCCGAATCCATCATAACCTTATGGGCAACCCACGTGCCAAGCTGCTGATCAGTGATCACTTTTTTGCTTACAAAGGCCCGACCCGACAATTTACGCCCCACAAATAAAGCCACTTCTATGTTTTCACAAATTATCAACTTTTTCTAACATGAATGTTTATCTTTTCATTATATAGTTTTCTATTTTTATTATTTGATCATCTGGAAACCGAGCAGCCATGGTGTGTAACAATCGTTCGCCGGTGATCTGGGTGCTAACTATGAGCTCGTATAGATTCGGGTGAATATACGAAGACGTGCCCTAATATGTTTATCAATGCCCTGGATATTTGAACAAATACCCTAATATGTGTATCAATCCCCTAAATATATGCAAACAAATGCCCTAAATATGTTTATCGATGACCTAAATATACAAATATATGCCCTAATATGTTTATCGATGCCCTACATATATAAACAGATAGTCCGGACCAAAGTAATAAGAAAGATCAAGATGGTAGTTTAGTAATTTAACTTTAGCAAGTGACCAAATGTACACTTGTAGGCTATTCACCGAGACGATGGATGCACTAGACTCAACCTGCAATTTGACCAAATCACATGAACGATTTTCGCATTTTAGTCTTTTTCTTTTATATGTATACAATAAACGAGTGTGGACTTGTATTTTGTTGTGGTGTGAACTTAGCTTAATCCGAAATGCCATATAGATTATGGTATCTAGTCAATTCTGTATAATTTGTGGTATGAACTTAGCTTAATGAGCTCGTATAGTTCTCTATATCTTGTGAAAATGAATTTTCACTTGCTTGAATAAAAAGCAAATTATTTAATTTGCACATTGTCAAATTTGAAACCTTTGATCACTTTTTTAGGAGATCCCAATCATAAAAGTGGTAAGGAAAACATCCAAACAATATTGTATTGCTATTAATTAATTGATCGGACTCATAATAAGTGTTCACATTACTATTTTCGGATGTCCAAATAAATGTTCATTTTGTATTTCTCGCAATAAGAAGAGAGTTTAGTGATTCGATATGATATTGGATTGGTGGAGAGTGTGGCCATTGAGATTTTCAAAACTGTGCATAATGAAAGTGGACAACGTTTGTGGGACGAAGGCAGTATCTACGATCGGTCAAATTAACGGGCCTCACACATTGTCGTATCCAAGCTTAAGGGACACTTTAATCAAGAGAGCTTAAAGGTTCAAGTCTTTAATTTGTGCATTCTTAAGCGAGAGTTGAAAGATATCAAATCAGCATATATTTATATGATTGACTTTGTATCATAATCCATTATCACGGATGACATACGAGGATTCCATTGTGAAAGCCAAGATACCCAAGTGATATGCTATTCTGCTCCATTAAAAAAGCAATATATGGATTCAATCTTTTGGCTTATTAGGGTTCAAAAGTTACCTAGCTTTCAACAAAGAGATGATTACTAGCTTATTTCAATAGCGAAAAGTCTCAAGTAAAGCTGTTATCACTGAAATGAATAAAAGCATTCATAGTTAAGGTCAGCGAAAAAACTCAAGTTTCTTCATAATATGGCAGTCTGGTTTTATTATTTCCGGAGTCAGGCTGCTTGGTGTTTACTGAGGTATGATTATGGCTCGTTTATTTACGTGTGCTTGCTGGTTTTAGGTGATGTATTGAGTTTATTTGTTTATGAGGTAGTTCTGTGGTGTGTACATTGGCATTGGTGTCTATTTTGGTTTTGCAGGATTACAGTTCGATACGTGTTCTCCTGCTTGTGGTCGCGGCAGTCTCATATATACGTGTTCTTATATATCTTGCTACTTATTGTACCCAACCGTAGTACAGAGTAATAAAGTTGGAGTCCACACCATTTAACGGAACTTTTACTATTTTATAACCATATAACAATGAGTTATCACACGCACCTTATATTCATGAGTCATGACTCATGACCATTCACATGTTATTTGGTTCTTAGTTCTTACTACATGTTATCTGCAATTCCGGATTTTCATATACAAATCTGAACACTTTATAAGCTGTAATTAAGCTGTGAGATCGTCACATGTTCGGGCCTAGCTAGCTATGCAATCTTACATGATCTGCATTCTAATTATATTCTATGGAAAAGGATTATCAGGTGGTAAAAGCTATGCATTTTTCACATGTCCTATAAGGCATGACAGAGATCGACATGATGCAAAAAATTAACATTGCGATGCAATGTCATCGATCACGTCGATTTTAGTCACACACCAAGGCCCCTACAAGTTTATAAGTACGATTAATTAGTTCATGATTCGCTTATATATGACATAAATCAAATTATAACAGGTAATTCCTTTCTTGTAAACAAAGTATTATGTAAAAGTTGGAAAAACCACTTATTGCCAAATAACGTGATCCGTTTCTTCAACCCTATAACAGTACAACGGAAATGTACCCTTTTTACAATATTTGACCTAATTACCCATCCACGTCAGCCACCTGACATGTATCAAACAAAAACACCTAAGGTTATATATGTCATTTGATAATCATATGTTAATTGTCATTTTGCATGGCAACCATGGGTATATTCGTAACTTTCACTTCAAGAAATGTGTTATATAAACACGAACATGCCTTTGCCACCTTAAATTTCACACACACAAAATCACATACAAAAAACACACACTAAAACATATTCACAAAAAAAAAATATGGAAGATGATCAAAGAGAGCTACAACTTCTTCCTACACCACCACACACCAGAGGCCCGTACTCACGGGCCTCTCCATGGGGGGCTTCTGACACAATGAGATATCGATCAGAAAGCTTCAAATATCCTATAGAAAGTGCTGGCCCATCGCTCGAATTACAACTATCCATTAGTACTTCTTTTGATTGTAGGGATGCTAAAACCGACAATAACGGACGTATTGAAGCTTTGAAATGGCAAGCAGCGGATCAAATTCGGATAGCAAAAATGGAGAAAGCGTATGCTGAGCGCGTGAGGGAAATGACTAAGCGTGAGATGGAATTAGCACAATCTGAATTCTCGCGTGCACGCCACATGTGGGAAAGAGCTCGAGATGAGGTTGAACGTGTTGAGAAGATGAAGGAACGAGCTACTCGTAGGATTGATTCGACTTGTATGGAGATTACTTGTCAAGCTTGCAGGCAAAAATTTCTACATTGATTTATTATTATTCAAACAATATTTCAGTTAATAAATATGATCTCTTTTTATGTTATTCCTTAACTAGAATTGTTCCATATGTTATATATATTGGTTAATTGTTTCGATCTCATCTTGATCAAATCGCACGTTGCTCCGAACGTGAGTTTGGAATAGGAATCAGAAAAAAATGGGATAAACTGGGAGATAAAGGTAGGAATAATTAACGTGACAATGGAACTTCACAAGTAAGATTATTCTAATTTTTATTATTTTTCTGATTATTTAATTGCTAATCTGCACATGAAGTTGTGTGTTTAATGATGACCGAATCATTCCTAGTTAGATTTCTTTTGCACTTTTTCATGATAAATTATCATCCAACACTATGTAAATTATTCATAATACCATCAGATTAAGAGTATAATCACGAAAAAACAATCCTTGAATAGGAAATCTGGTGTTAGTAAAAAAAAGGATATGTATAGCCAATTAATTAGTATCTTAAAGGATGGAGTTAAAATCTTTGATATTTCTTAGGTTGTTTCATGTTGTTGCAATCCTAGATTTATATGTGATCCTTAGTATTATATCTCTTCTCGGGTGTTAATTATGTTATTTCTGAGCATTGATCGATTGACATACTTAATTGATATGCCTAAAGCTACGTGATGCTACGAAAAGTAGTCATTCTCAATCGTTTTTTAATAATCTTTGCCGTTTAGCAGAAGCTTGCAAGGATTTGTGAAGGCAAAACACTCATTTCAATCACTATTCATTCTATTCGAAGGAATGGTTAACGTGTGGGAAAAGCGATAATCGTTTTTGGTGAAACCATGAGTTAATTCTAAACAAAGCTGAAACCAAATTTGTTAATTGCTTCGAATATTATTTTCGATCGGTAGATGTTTCTTGTTGAAATGAAATCGATATTTCATCCCACAACAGCTTGATTTAAAAGATCTACACCAATAATGATGGATTTGATCGTTTGATTCATCTTTTTTTTTTTTTTTTTTTTTTTTTTTTTTTTTTTTTACGCTGAGACTTTTATTGCAATTGACACTCTTAGACATGTCTTCATAAAATTACAAAGTATATAAAAGTTTAATTACATAACTGTAGAAGGCAAGCGAGCAACAAGCTGCGCCGCAAGCCCTTTTTGAATTGCAAAGCTAATTCTAGTAAAAACCACATTTGTGGATTTAGGTGTCATAACGTTGCTATTCATAACGCGCTGAACTCTATTCAGAAACTCCACCGCTTCAGGTGCAAGAAAACCGAAGGTATCAAATGCAAAAGGAATAAACACGTGTTGATTTTCAATGCATGCTTTTTCGTGTTTTGTCACTTTGCATGAGGCGGCTTTCAAAGCAGCCTGACCCGCTGTAAAACCCCGGCTACTCATCCGCTGTAAAACCCCGGCTATTCATCTTTGATAAGAAAGTAAATATTGGCTTAAAAGGTAAACTTTGGAGGAAAAATATAAACAGATTTGGAGTATGCAATAAAGCAAAGTTTTAGAAAAGTGTTTTACTTTTAAAAGCCAAAATAATTAAAAGCTTCTTAATTCGAATCTAAATCCATGGTATAGCTATAATTAACTAACACGAGCTTGTCATTTGATAGGCCAGTAGGCAACAAAATAGACCCTTTTGGATGTGGTTTTCTAAGTCATTATAAAAATATACTCATAAACTATATGTGTCTTATACAAGTTGACCAAGATTTGTTTCTATTATACTTAATTCTATAATTGAAAAAACATTCCAATCCGTGGCTAAATAAGGGATAGCTTAGTAATATAGTATGGATTATTCTCTTTTCTTATTAGATAGTAGTTAAGCTTTTGATGTGAAACTTTTTATTTTATTTAGGTCTGATTCGATATTACGAGACGACTAATCATAGAACGCTTATCATTTTGTATAAGTCGGAGTAGGCGTTAGGTAAACATCTGTGGCAATATTAAGGATAATGTGTAGAACTCTTAAGATATTTGTTATTCTTCACTGTGTATGAAGAAGTAAGCAAAAATGGAATAGTTTCTTGATGAGATCTATTATGATCTCTTCGCAATAGACTTAATAGCGCGTTTTAGATTTAGTAATCGGAGGCTAGAGAGGAATGTCACTTATTCAATAGCAAGTTACTCAAAGTGAGCAAGTCGATAGATAAAGTGTTGAAGTCCGTGACACTAAAACAAATATCTTTTAAGAGATATATAAGTTAGATGGGAAGGGTTGTGCATTGCATCACTGAGTCCATGATGTCTATCTTCAATACCGAGCATCTTTAAAATGATCCCAATAGCATGTGTATTGACCCGCTTTCTGCCTAAGTTGTAAAAAGAGTTGCTTTCTTTACACCCTTTATCTTTACATTTTTTTTCATCCTTCGACCCCTTCGATGCTTACCAAGACGTCATCACTAGCACTTTGTTTTGATTGTTCAGTGCTAGCTTAAGTCATTAGTCGGCATTCAACTACGTTCACAATCTTACTCCATCATTCCTAAGGACTAATACTTCTAGCTATGGGATGTCATTGAAAAGATTCCTTTGGTTCTAAAATAATCATTGGACTTATACCTATCCTACCATTCTTTTGTCACCACTATCGTCGTGAATAAATGTGTTGTAGGTAATTATTTGTCACCATGAAAATTTCTTTGAAAATCATTCAAAGTACTCCTGATACTAAAATCAAAGCTTTTGTACCTTAAATATATCTTATCGCCAAAACGCTCCCCCTCAGCATGTGCCTAGATAATCAAAAGAGTTTTGCACATGTAGTGTTGGAGCCCGCACATTGAGTCAAACCAATATTTTGATAAATGACATATTAAACCATATTTTATCCCCTTAATATTTTAGATATCAATTGATTTAATGATGTTTTAACATAAATTGGGAAGAGAAACGCAAGTCCGATTATCTTCATGATTTTCACAAGCTCCCCCTAAAATTATGAGGAATAATGTGTAGTGTTGAGTATGTGATTTTGAAAGATTTTGAATTTCACAAAAAATTCTTGAAAGTTCATACTCAAACACTACAATCGTCATAAGATAAGTCAATATCTTATATTTTACATATATTTACAAGTCCGATTTAATCACATTTTCTCCCCTTATCTAAAATGTTAACCCGTTGATATTTTAGATACCAATGGACTAAACGTTTTTATACTAATGGATTGTTAGGAATACGTTTTATCCATTAGAAGTATCGGTCACTCCAACGATGTAATCCATAGCTCGTAGTTAAGAAAGAAGTAAGTTGGCAAGCTAACCGGGCCTAAGCCCATGGTTAGCCCACAATGTAAGCCCATTGCCAGTTATGGTCATGGATATAAGAAACTCTCTCCGCACATGGAGAGGGGGTTGGGTGTTTCATTTGTTACACTTTTACTTTGTTATTTTCTATCTCTAAAGTGTCTTCCAACCCATTTTCTCTCTAGAAACCATTAAGGATTATCAATATTCTTCAATTGGTATCAAGAGCCATGGAGTGATTTGATTAGTTATTATGTTTTGTTCGTGAGTTTTTATACCAAATTATACGTTTTTATCTTTTTATTTGGGTTCGAAGCTTTAAATTTACACTAAATGATTATCTACCTTGGTGGATTTGTTCTAGTATCTCTATGATATAGGTGTAGTAGCTTAGAATCAAGAAAAATATCGTCTTTGTTTATTTTTGGTTCGATTACTTTAAGAAACTACAATTCTTGCTTTTGAATTTTTTGGCTTTAAAATCATAAAGTTTATATTTTTAAGGTTTGTTATTGCTTAGTATGTGCAAAAGTACAAGGGATTTTATGTAAAAACTTCAAAAAAGTGTATTTTAGTGTTTTGGAAAGTTGGTATTCTGAATAACAGGAACCAAAAGTGTCACCTTCAAACGAACCAGAATTGTCAGTCTCTTCAGGACCCGGAATTGTTAGTCTCTTCAAGAACCAGAATTGTCATTCTTTTCGGGAACCAAAATTGTCAGTCTCTTCATGAACCAAGATTGTCTGTCTCTTCAGGAACCGGAATTGTCAATCTCTTCAGGAACCGGAATTGTCAGTCTCTTCAGGAACCGGAATTGTCAGTCTCTTTAGGAACCTGAATTGTCAGTCTCTTCAGGAACCGGAATTGTCACTCTCTTCAGGATCTGGAATTGACATATTTAGGGGCCGAATTTGAGGTATTTAGGGGCCGGAATTGACGTTTCTAGGGGCCGGAATTGACAAGTTTTCAAGGAACCGGAATTGTCATCTCATTTCTAGGAACAGGAATTGCCGATTTTCTAAAACGTCACTTTCACTTAAGAATTTAATGGTTTATCTATTTGGTTCATAAAATCCAAAGATAGATTAATTTCTCGGTTTTACCAAGAGTTGTAAAATCCCGTATTGTTTTATAATTTTAAAATACCACTTAACAAACACAATTATTTTCTATCACCGCTCGATCTTAAGTAATCCTTAATTGTACCAATTTCATATTGGTTACTCTTTTCGATAAGGCAATACTCTCGGGTGCCGACAACCGTCCACCTATGTTGGAAAAGAAACTTATGAATCATGGAAGATCATAATGGAGTTATACATGATGAACCGACAATATGGACGAATGATACTTGATTCAGTCGAAAATGGTCCACTTGTTTGGCATACTATCAAAGAAAATGGTGTGACTAGACTAAGGAAGTACACTGAGTTGACTCCAGGTAACACAATTCAAGCAGATTGTGATGTCAAAGCTACTAACATTATTCTCCAAGGTCTCCCATCAGAAATTTATTTAATTGTTAGTCATCATCGTGTTGATAAGGAATTTTGGGCATTAATCGGAACACTAATGCAAGGAACTTCGTTGTCAAAGCACGAAGAAGAGTGTAAACTGTATGATGCATTTGATAGGTTTGTTATGGGAGATTTTTGTTACTGATTAATGAAATGAACATCTACAAGATGCAGACTGAAAATTTTCAAATCATCACCAAGTTTTGAATACCCTTCCTCATGAATGGAGCAAATTTGTCAATGATGTCTAATTGGTGAAAGACTTACACACGACCAATGTAGATCAACTTCATGCTTGTCTAAACCAACATGAAGGACATGCTAATGAATTTCGTATGTTGCAACAACGTTGTCAAGATCCATTGGCCCTCGTTGCTTCTCATCAAATGAACCAGTATCAAACTCGCACATATCCAAATTCCTTTAATCAACCATAGAATCTACCACAATATGTGCATCAACAGAACTTCACTCATCAAGCACCACCTTCTCTAATCATTAGTTATTAACCAAGGGAAGTTCATCAATTCACCATTCATCAAACTGGCTATGCTCCCACAATGGTTAATCAACAATCATAATCTAACTTTAATGATGCATTTCCTGAAATTATTGTGCAAGTGTTCAATCAACGAGATAACCCCATTTATGCACTAAAGCACCTGACTGCCTACTTGTCTGCAATTGTCACGCATCAATTTCTCTACAAAAAATCAGCTAAGGACTTCGTCAAATCCACGACAACGAGCTACAATTAAGGATGGAAGGGCAATCGTGACATTAGTTCGAGGGAGACAAAATTCATTCACAGCCCGTGCAAGTGGAAGTACTCCTGGAAAACCAAGAACTGTGATTTGTTACAACTAGGAGGAGAAAGGATGCTACTTGGTTTAAAGATAAGGTGTTATTGGTTGAATCTCAAGCAATTTGTCATGTTTTATATGAGGCAAAGCAGATCCTAGTTTTATAGAAGGTGAAGCCACTCAGACAGTCATTACTAATAATGCTTCTTATCAAGCTGATGATCTCAATGTATATGACTCAAATTGTGATGATATCAACACTGCCAAAGTTTCTCTCATGACCAACCTATCTCACTATGGTTTAGATGTTGTTCATGAGGTACCAATCACTAAAAGTACTCATCATATTGAATCACATTCTGTTGTGCACGAGTCTTAGTGCTCTGAACGGTATCATGTTGTGACTAGCTTATATATTAGGACAAAAAATAATAGTAATATCATTATACACTCTCAGCATTTGAGTGAAAATCGACGTGCAACTGTTCAAAATATGTCATCTTCTGGTCAACAAGATGAGATAATGTTACCTGTGCCTATGATAAATCAAAAGAATGTTGTTGTCTAGGAGACCTTAAGTGTTAATAACATACTATTTGTTGAGCTAGCCGTATATAAGGAAAAAGTAAAACTTTTGGAAGAAGGTAAAAATACGGTGTAAAAACTAGAAAGGGGGGGGGGGGGTGAATAGTTTGTACCATTTGAAAATGTGTTTCATAATTGTAAAGTCAATTCACTCCTCGAGTAACCATACTCGATAGTTTCACTATATTAACAAGCTCGTTTCTTGGTGGAGAAAACTGTACACATCACTTACACCAATTTCTGACACTAAGCTAAAATGGAGCCCTAATCTTAACTAGGACCAATCTAATGTGACAATCCTAAAATTTTACATATGTGTTATGTGTTATGATTGAATGAATATGAAAATTTGGCTGGAAATTTTTGCTTTTGTGCCTTACTTGGTAAGATGATGAGTCCTCACAACCTGAACTGCCATATCAACATATTCCTATATGTTGTAAAAAACAATGTATATATCAAGTCCAATATCTAAAAGTAATTAATAAGTACATTATGAATAAGAACATCTTAAATGTAACCATGATGCCCTAAATTCCCTTAGAAACCCTAGGATCCCTTTAAATGAGTTATAAAAATCAACTTAGTATCATATAAGGATCATACATTTATCTCAAGCTAAGTTACAAAATAATAAAGCACAATGTACAAGTTATTGAAGCATAAAACTATAAGTTAATTTAATTGTAACTAGGATATGACTACTAGGGGTGTCGAAAAAGTTGACCCGACCCGAACCCGAACCCGAATAATCATATTCGGGTCGGGTCACTCGGGTCCAAAAGCGTATTCGGGTCAATTCGGGTTGACCCGAATTGACCCGAGTTCTAATTAGGATCGGGTTCGGGTTATATATTTTTTACCCTTGACCCGACTTGACCCGACCCGAGTTGACCCGAACCCGACCAACCCGACTTGACCCGAACCCGAGTGACCCGAGTTCTAATTAGGCTCGGGTTCGGGTTATATATTTTTTACCCTTGACTCGACTTGACCCGACCCGACTTGACCCGAACCCGACCGGGTCAACCCGAATCACACCCCTAATGACTACCTTATATAAACCCTTAAACTAAGAATGTAGATGTAAAACCCGCATGCTTTTACCATGAATAGTACCCTTAAGATCGTACGTACTAGATTAAAACTTTCCTTTTATAGCACGATTACGTTTACGTGTTAGGATTTTACGTATTACATACGTGTTAGAACACGATAAGTATTTATTACGTACGAATACACAATAATTAATTAAACAATATATAATCACGAACATGCGGTCATGAAATCATGAACGTAATTTAATCACGAGCTAATATTTTACGTATATATATTTATTACAAACACGAATAAATATATTATGTCACGATCGATAACTAAATAAATCACGTAAACTACGTAACACGTAAACACGAACAATTAACACGATTAATATTATTACGTATATTTAATTAACGCGACAAGTAATCACGTAAATGATATTTACGTTTAAACACGTATAACGATAACTATGAAAATATACGACATATTAAATACATGATCACGCGTAACGTTTTAGCTAGTCGCGTATTAATTAAATAAAGAAGTAAAATGTTTTCGGGCCGTTTTAGACAAAGAAGAAAAAGGAAGGACTTGGGCTCAAAGCCCAAGTGTATTGTTGAGGCGTGCATACCAAAACAGACGAGGGGGTATTTTTATTTTTGGACAAACACAAAACATTCTAAAACCCTAAAACTAATTACAGCCGTATGTTTCTTCTTTGCCTCCTTTGCTGCCGACGGGTAACATCAAGAACCAAGGGATGTCATGCGTTTTCGGATTCAAGGGATCGTGATGATTCATGTTTTTGTTACTCCTAAACCCTAAATAACATGTACGAAAACCCTAATCTCAGTATATTTTTTTAATGACCACGAATAAAATTGATTTGGGTCGGATCTATTTGTTTTTGGTTCGGCTTGCACCAAACCGAGAGTCTATGACTCTCGGTGGTGGGTTCCTTCGAGTCGCAACAAACCAAACGGCCAGAGGCCTTGTTCTTTTTCAGCCGCAACCCCTTCAGTCAGCAGGGGTGCGCTTGGCTTAACAGTGGGAACGGAAGCCCAGCAGGGGCGTTTATGTACTAACAGTGGGAACCGAGACCACCAGGTCTCGGTGGGTTTTTATGCCAACAGTGGGAACCGGCTACTGCCGGTGGCACCATCACCACTGCCAGTGGAAACTGGCAGTGAGGGGGCTGTTTGGTTTTGGGTTTATGGTCACTTAAGGGTGCGTTTGGCAGTCAGGTTAATAAGACACAATTAAAGGGCTGTTTGGTTTGGTTTATAGTTATAATAACACGGGTTTTCACGGTTTGGTTTTCAACACGTTTTCATAAAATAATACACGGGTTCAGGGTATTGTTTTACGAGGTTAATTAACTTAACATGTATATTAATTACGAGACAATTGGACTAATATCATGACTTATTAGTACGAGAGTAATTAAATTAATTAAACATGTATATAATTAATTTGATTTAAACCATGACTTAGGTTAATTATTTTACTAATAATACATAGCTAAACCTAAGTATTTTAATCATGGAAATTTTGACTAAGTAATTAATTAATTATTAAACCATGACCTATAATTAATTAATTCTCATGACTTAGGTTTATTATAATAAATTGATAATACGTGATTTAACCTAAGCATTTTATTATTTAATTTACACTATAGTAATTAATTAATTATTAAACATGCCTTATAATTAATTAATTATCATGACTTAGGTTATATTAATATTAATACATGTTTTCAACCTAAGTATATTATACACCTATTTTTAATTAAATCATGTTATATTTAATTAAATACTTTTAACCTATAGTTTATTTAAATTACATGAAATAATTAATAAACTATACATTATAACCTCATGACTTAGAATATTAATCAGGAAACACTTAGCTTATATTATTAGCTTAATTAACCAGCTTATATCTAATTATGGAAACTTTCTATTTTTAGGAACTTATTTAATTAAGGCAATTAATCTTTTTATGGAAACTTTCTATTTTTAGAAACTTATCTATTTTAAGCAGTAATTCTATTTATGGTAAGTTTCTATTTTTGGGAACTTTCTATTTTAGGAAACCTGCTATTTTTGGAAAGTTACTTAATATTACACAACAAGTATAATAATACATGAAACACAAGAAATACTTAATCAGAATAGATAGAATATATGATAAACACAGTATTAAGCTTAAAACAGTAAAACATGACATGAACGTATTAAATAAGCTAAGACATAATATAAAGCCAGTATGTATTCAGTAATCAGATACTTATACACGTATGTATTTATGTAGCATTAGTGATACCGGAGTAGGACTCTTTTCCGTTCGTCTTCTTCGTTCACTGGACATAAGGTACGGATTCCCGTCCTTTCAGTATGGACATTCTTTCCTTATTAGGATTCCCCGTATGCAGCCAACTATTTTCCCGTAGTATAAGTTACGTGTTTGATTGCTTATGTTTAACTAAGATTACCTATAGCCATATACATGCATGACCAGTTTCACCTAGTTATGGAAGTACCATAACCATAACATTAGAGGCACTGATGTTATGACTTCACTACGGCGGAGTGATTGCTCGTGGCGTCCCTTCAGCTTTTGGCCATTTATATTATATTTATCATGTGGGGCGTATGGGTGCATCCTAGTTACATATTTTCACTCAGGATTTCATGGTGAATGTGGTGTGTGCCTTGCATCCTTCACAAAGAGCTGATCCCTCCTACCCAAAAACCAGTATATTAAATTAGAGGCAGCCCCTCTAATTTGCATGATGAGGTCACCCCTCCAAGTATTCATGCACGGTGGATTTTCATGACCTATATTGGCTAATGGTAAAATATGTTAAACAGTTTTCATAAGATAAACATAAGGCTTTTCAAACTATAAAATCAGTTTTATGAACATGTTCCAGGTTTTCCAGGACTTATACAATTTCGCTGCTATTAAGTCTTTATTATGTTTAGTCATTCATACTATGTCTATATCCGTGCACTGAGCGTTTTGCTCAGCCGTTACTTTCCTTTCCATGTCCCAAAACGACAGGTACCCTAGGAAAGACTCGAGCATTTGGAGGACGTGCATAGGATGGAAGCTGCTAGAGACTTCTTTTCCTTTTTTCCTTCATTTACTTATGCTTGTTCAGTCTTTCATTCTTTTCTTTTGCTTTATTATGTTTTGGGCTTATGTTTGGGAACCGATGTTTGATTCCGGTTATCCCTATGGTCATGTAATGTTTTATACATTTATCCTTGTATGCTTTGATGACACGCCATAAGTACGCGTGACATTCCATTATCAAAATGAGGTGTTACAATTATGGTATCAGAGCCAAGGCTTCGACCTGTAGGCTCTAAAACTCAACCTGTGACTAGTGGGTAGTCACCAGGAGCTTCCTCAGCCAACGTTTGTTATTCCACGTATTGATGTTTTCAGCGTATTGTTGTTTTAACCATGATTTTTTCAGCACCTTGAGGTTTTAACCTTGATGTTTTCATCGATATTGTTTTACTAATATGGATGGACAACCGTCATTCATATTTAGTTATGTGTCATTGTTTCATGCATAATGTTCCTCGTGAACTGTGTCTATGTGGACTGAACCCCAGTAGTTCATAATTAGTCACATAAAAAAATTTTCTGATAAGTTTTGACAGATGAGTTTCATTTATTTATGTTTCATGTATCATTGTTGCAGGGATTATGACTAAGTAATGGTTGGTACATGACTGGCCCTATTTAGTCGCATGTGCTTTTATCGAAACTTTTAACTTTGGGACCGACCCATAGGCGTCCCCTCGCCATGTCTTTTGTTTTGGAACCGACCCATAGGCGTTCCCTCGCACATATAAAGGTTTTATAAACTACATTACGCATTCATGCACTGTTTTTCATGCATAAAATTTTTCTCATGATTTAAATTGGCATAAAATTTTTTCATGTCCCCTCATAAGTTATTAGGTTTTTATGTCAAGTATGTTTTCATACTGTCATGGTTAACTTCAATTTCATGCTGATTATGTTATACACTTCTTCGTGATAGATGGTTTCATGTTTCTTCATGATAATTCCGTCTTCATGTTGATTATGTTTTCCGCCTCTTTTGTTATTTACGTGTCCTGCAAGACATTGTTAGATTTCATTGAATCATGCTTTCATGATAGTCATGGTTGGTTTTCATTGATCATGTTGCCAGGTAAATCATCGTTGAATTCTGTGTAACCACACTTTAGCGTTCCTCTATGCAACCAGAATGAGGTATATACTGGCATTGCCAGGTTATCATGATGGTTTTCGTAACCGTTTAACCGATAGACTTTCCTTAAATCATGATAAATGATCGACCCCATGCCGATCATTTCATGTGCGATCCACGTGTACTCCACATACCATATTCCATGTGTATTACACGTACCTAAATCCATGTGTATTTCACTTGCAATACTTCACGAGTATTTGCTAGTCGATTCTAAATCATCTCAGGCGTATTTTCAATTGCTGATATTCTACAAGATTGTTGATGCCGCTCATAACTGGGAGATGTTACTAAAGGTTGATGCTGCTGACGTTCGGAGACGCTACGAGATGCAGATGCTGTTCACAACCTGGAGATCCTACAAGACTAAGACAAAGGCGTCGGAGCAAAGTAATTGGACGAGAAGATGCTTCACCATCAGACGATTTCCATCAATCATTGTCCCTAATTCTTAGTTACATGTCACACGTCATTCAGCTGTCATTTCAGCTATATGAGTGCAAACCGGTACCAGCCGGCCACTCAGCTGAATAGTTACATGAATCACGGTCATGAGAATGACCATCATGGAACTGAAAGACAGGACGATAGTAACCACTACTATGACAGCAACTATCCTAGAAATCGCAACCGAAACTCTGGCCACGGACGTGATCAGAAATACAAAGATTAGTAGTCCAACCGATCCGCCAATTCTGGCATAATAACCTTATATTGTGGTTATATTTGTTTCACATCTCGAGACACATGTCAAGACATCAGTCAAGACACATGTCTCACGTATACTTCCTGAAGACACATGTCAAGACACCAGTCAACACATATGTCATGCTTATAGTTCCAAGACACGAGTCAAGACACATGACTCACGTCCAACTATGGAACATTTTTAAGAAATTTTGGGTACCCTCCAAGGGTATATCCATTTTGTTGTGCCATGTATTAATCAGGCCACAAGAATTTCAATACCATTATCTGCGCATCAGCGAGAACTGTCACGTTGCCGATGTCACTTTCGTTTCTTCCAACATAGTTCATATATTCATGACCATGAAGGACGCCTTTCGTATTCCCAAGCATACGAAGGTTTTCCTTCAGTTTAATGATGAGATCCAAGCTGCTAACGCATTTCCTCGGACAGACACGAGATGAATTTTATCCTAATTATGGACTACAAACAGCACACCATGCTACGATTCATAATTACGTACAGTAATGTTCAGGCTCCTGAATACATTCAGCTTGATTTTCCATCAGGAAAATCTGTACAAATTATCTATGCTTTCCAAGCACGTGCTTTGTTAGCCATGATTGCTAAGATTTTCTAGCTGTCAGTAACACACGACTACTAAAGTCCTTTTACGCATAACCAACGGATTACTCCAAAATTGTTCCTTACAGAAGAACCTTCAAGGAGAAGGACGGTAACATAATATTATGTGTCGACTACCGTCGATTTTAAACAAATCACCATTTACGACCGTTACTCTCTTCCATGTATTGACAAGATCGGATTCATGATCATGCTGCCAGTAGTGACGGGTGGAAGAGCAGGACATGTCCGTGACTACTATTCGTGCACGACTCTGTCATGCTAGATTTATCAATTCTGTTTGATTACAGTGACACGCTGAATCACATGGGTTTCTACGGTAAATCTTACCATGACTCTGCTTATGCATAAAGGAGAGAACCCTACACTACATTGGGTGTTCTAGGAAATCCTACGCTAGGAGAAGTCTAGATTCAGAGACTCAGAATTTCGCAACCTTCTATGTATCAAGTTTCCACGAAGCAGGATACAACTACGTCCATATATTGGTACCTGACATACCAACAGGCTAAGATAGGACACCAACAAACTGGGATGTTTCATCATCAAAATTTGTGAACTAAAATAGGACAAGATCTCCATGGATTTTGGTTACCAGATTAATGCAAACTCAGAAGAAGCATGATGCTATCTGGGTTATTGCAAACAGTTTGATCAAGTCTGCAGAACCCTTACATACGCAAGGATCGCAGAACCAACAGATTGATCAGACATGTTCCAGCCAAGGCTCATCCAACCACTTGGTAATCCCTCAGCTATCGGGTCAGACAAAGATTCGTAATTGTACTCCTAAATTACTTCACGTCTTCATTCTGATTTCACGACTTGCTTTCGTGCTCGCCTTCATGACACTATTCACATTCATGATCATATCTGGGCTTACGATTTTACGTTCTTTTCGTTCTGGGAAGTTTTGCAAGAACTTGAGAGACCAGACCCAGGTTTAGTATAACTCTCCATCATCTAATAGACGTTTCACGTCATATTCCACGTCTCACCTTGTAGTGTTTGGCGTTACCGCCATTGTATTCTATGATCATGATATGTTTCACATGTCATGTTCAATTCACGTTCCTCATATCATGATCAAGATATGTTACACGTATCATGGATCACGATAGGTCTACTCATACTACACTCGCCATATCTCCACGTAGCACGTTCAAAATTTTTCACGTATCACGTTCAAAATTTTTCATGTACTATGTTTTTTATGTCTCGCACATCGTTCTAATTATCAGTTAAGTCATATTGTCTTGCATCGTAACGTTCAGTTACCTTAGCACGTTAACTCTTATTTTCCTCGATCGAATTTAGGGGATCTACCTTCCGTTGATAACCAAGAATTTCTTCGTATTCCAAGTCAAGGTCAGGAGGACCAAGATTTATCAATTGTGTCAAGATCTTCTGAAGGAACCGTTCCAAGAGGGAGGCCACTTGGAAACGGACAAGTTCATCCGGACTTTTATCCGTTTTCTCTCATCAATTAGATATGTCCTTTCAGTCACGTCACGTTCCATGTCCTTTCAAGACATGTCACGTTCCATGTTCCTTCTACCATGTCACCTGTACGTTCATTAATCTTACATACCCTCTCAGTTTGATTCGGGTATGTTTCTCTTTCAGTTACGTTATCTATAATTCGGGGACGAATTATTCTTTTTAGGGGGGAAGAGTTGTAAAACCCGCATGCTTTTACCATGAATAGTACCCTTAAGATCGTACGTATTAGATTAAAACTTTCCTTTTATAGCACGATTACGTTTACGTGTTAGGATTTTATGTATTACGTACGTGTTAGAACACGATAAGTATTTATTACGTACGAATAACAATAATTAATAAAACAATATATAATCACGAACATGCAATCATGAAATCATGAACGTAATTTAATCACGAGCTAATATTTTACGTATATATATTTATTACGAACACGAATAAATATATTATGTCACGATCGATAACTAAATAAATCACGTAAACTACGTAACACGTAAACACGAACATTTAACACGATTAATATTATTACGTATATTTAATTAACGCGACAAGTAATCACGTAAATGATATTTACGTTTAAACACGTATAACTGATAACTATGAAAATATACGACATATTAAATACATGATCACGCGTAACGTTTTAGCTAGTCGCGTATTAATTAAATAAAGAAGTAAAATGTTTTCGGGCCGTTTTAGACAAAGAAGAAAAAGGAAGGACTTGGGTTCAAAGCCCAAGTGTATTGTTGAGGCGTGCATACCAAAACAGACGAGGGGGTATTTTTATTTTTGGACAAACACAAAACATTCTAAAACCCTAAAACTAATTACAGCCGTATGTTTCTTCTTTGCCTCCTTTGCTGCCGACGGGTAACATCAAGAACCAAGGGATGTCATGCGTTTTCGGATTCAAGGGATCGTGATGATTCATGTTTTTGTTACTCCTAAACGCTAAATAACATGTAAGAAAACCCTAATCTTAGTATTTATTTATTTTTTAATGACCACGAATAAAATTGATTTGGGTCGGATCTATTTGTTTTTGGTTCGGCTTGCACCAAACCGAGAGTCTATGACTCTCGGTGGTGGGTTCCTTCAAGTCGCAGCAAACCAAACGGCTAGAGGCCTTGTTCTTTTTCAGCCGCAACCCCTGCAGTCAGCAGGGGTGCGCTTGGCTTAACAGTGGGAACGGAAGCCCAATAGGGGCGTTTATGTACTAACAGTGGGAACCGAGACCACTAGGTCTCGGTGGGTTTTTATGCCAACAGTGGGAACCGGCTACTGCCGGTGGCACCATCACCACTGCCAGTGGAAACTGGCAGTGAGGGGGCTGTTTGGTTTTGGGTTTATGGTCACTTAAGGGTGCGTTTGGCAGTCAGGTTAATAAGACACAATTAAAGGGCTGTTTGGTTTGGTTTATAGTTATAATAACACGGGTTTTCACGGTGTGGTTTTCAACACGTTTTCATAAAATAATACACGGGTTCGGGGTATTGTTTTACGAGGTTAATTAACTTAACATGTATATTAATTACGAGACAATTGGACTAATATCATGACTTATTAGTACGAGAGTAATTAAATTAATTAAACATGTATATAATTAATTTGATTTAAACCATGACTTAGGTTAATTATTTTACTAATAATACATAGCTAAACCTAAGTATTTTAATCATGGAAATTTTGACTAAGTAATTAATTAATTATTAAACCATGACCTATAATTAATTAATTCTCATGACTTAGGTTTATTGTTATAAATTGATAATACGTGATTTAACCTAAGCATTTTATTATTTAATTTACACTATAGTAATTAATTAATTATTAAACATGCCTTATAATTAATTAATTATCATGACTTAGGTTATATTAATATTAATATTAATACATGTTTTCAACCTAAGTATATTATACACCTATTTTTAATTAAATCATGTTATATTTAATTAAATACTTTTAACCTATAGTTTATTTAAATTACATGAAAAATTAATAAACTATACATTATAACCTCATGACTTAGAATATTAATCAGGAAACACTTAGCTTATATTATTAGCTTAATTAACCAGCTTATATCTAATTATGGAAACTTTCTATTTTTAGGAAATTATTTAATTAAGGCAGTTAATCTATTTATGGAAACTTTCTATTTTTAGAAACTTATCTATTTTAAGCAGTAATTCTATTTATGGTAACTTTCTATTTTTGGAAACTTTCTATTTTAGGAAACCTGCTATTTTTGGAAAGTTACTTAATATTACACAACAAGTATAATAATACATGAAACACAAGAAATACTTAATCAGAATAGACAGAATATATGATAAACACAATATTAAGCTTAAAACAGTAAAACATGACATGAACGTATTAAATAAGCTAAGACATAATATAAAGGCAGTATGTATTCAGTAGTCAGATACTTATACATGTATGTATTTATGTAGCATTAGTGATACCGGAGTAGGACTCTTTTCCATTCGTCTTCTTCGTTCACTGGACATAAGGTACGGATTCCCGTCCTTTCAGTATGGACATTCTTTCCTTATTAGGATTCCCCGTATGCAGCCAACTATTTTCCCGTAGTATAAGTTACGTGTTTGATTGCTTATGTTTAATTAAGATTACCTATAGCCATATATATGCATGACCAGTTTCACCTAGTTATGGAGGTACCATAACCATAACATTAGAGGCACTGATGTTATGACTTCACCACGGCGGAGTGATTGCTCGTGGCGTCCCTTCAGCTTTTGGCCATTTATATTATATTTATCATGTGGGGCGTATGGGTGCATCCTAGTTACATGTTTTGAGTCAGGATTTCATGGTGAATGTGGTGTGTGCCTTGCATCCTTCACAAGGAGCTGATCCCTCCTACCTAAAAACAAGTATATTAAATTAGAGGCAACCCCTCTAATTTGCATGATGAGGTCACCCCTCCAAGTATTCATGCACGGTGGATTTTCATGACCTATATTGGCTAATGGTAAAATAGGTTAAACAGTTTTCATAAGATAAACATAAGGTTTTTCAAACTATAAAACCAGTTTTATGAACATGTTCCAGGTTTTCCAGGACTTATACAATTCCGCTGCTATTAAGTCTTTATTATGTTTAGTCATTCATACTATATCTATATCCGTGCACTGAGCGTTTTGCTCAGCCGTTACTTTCCTTTCCATGTCCCTAAACGGCAGGTACCCTAGGAAAGACTCGAGCATTTGGAGGACGTGCATAGGATGGAAGCTGCTAGAGACTTCTTTTCCTTTCTGCCTTCATTTACTTATGCTTGTTTAGTCTTTCATTCTTTTATTTTGCTTTATTATGTTTTGGGCTTATGTTTGGGAACCGATGTTTGATTCCGGTTATCCCTTTGGTCATGTAATGTTTTATACATTTATCCTTGTATGCTTTGATGACACGCCATAAGTACGCGTGACATTCCATTATCAAAATGGGGTGTTACAATTATGGTATCAGAGCCAAGGCTTCGTCCTGTAGGCTCTAAAACTCGACCTGTGACTAGTGGGTAGTCACCAGGAGCTTCCTAAGCCAACGTTTGTTATTCCACGTATTGATGTTTTCATCGTATTGTTGTTTTAACCATGATTTTTTCAGCACCTTGAGGTTTTAACCTTGATATTTTCATCGATATTGTTTTACTAATATGGATGGACAACCGTCATTCATATTTAGTTATGTGTCATTGTTTCATGCATAATGTTCATCGTGAACTGTGGCTATGTGGACTGAACCCCAGTAGTTCATAATTAGTCACATAAAATTTTTTTCTGATAAGTTTTGACAGATGAGTTTCATTTATTTATGTTTCATGTATCATTGTTGCAGGGATTATGACTAGGTAATGGTTGGTACAGGACTGGCCCTATTTAGTCGCATGTGCTTTTATCGAAACTTTTAACTTTGGGACCGACCCATAGGGGTCCCGTCTCCATGTCTTTTGTTTTGGAACCGACCCATAGGCGTTCCCTCGCACATATAAAGGTTTTATAAACTACATTACGCATTCATGCACTGTTTTTCATGCATAAAATTTTTCTCATGATTTAAATTGGCATAAATTTTTTTCATGTCCCCTCATAAGTTATTATGTTTTTATGTCAAGTATGTTTTCATACTGTCATGGTTAACTTCAGTTTCATGCTGATTATGTTATACACTTCTTCGTGATAGATGGTTTCATGTTTCTTCATGATAATTCCGTCTTCATGTTGATTATGTTTTCTGCCTCTTTTTTTATTTACGTGTCCTGCAAGAAATTGTTAGATTTCATTGAATCATGCTTTCATGATAGTCATGGTTGGTTTTCATTGATCATGTTGTCAGGCAAATCATCGTTGAATTTTGTGTAACCACACTTTAGCGTTCCTCTATGCAACCAGAATGAGGTATATACTGGCATTGCCAGGTTATCATGATGGTTTTCGTAACCGTTTAACCGATAGACTTTCCTTAAATCATGATAAATGATCGACCCCATACCGATCATTTCATGTGCGATCCACGTGTACTCCACATACCGTATTCCATGTGTATTACACGTACCTAAATCCATGTGTATTTCACTTGCAATACTTCACGAGTATTCGCTAGTCGATTCTAAATCATCTCAGGCGTATTTTCAATTGCTGATATTCTACAAGATTGTTGATGCCGCTCATAACTGGGAGATGTTACTAAAGGTTGATGCTACTGACGTTCAGAGACGCTACGAGATGCGGATGCTGTTCAGAACCTGGAGATCCTACAAGACGAAGACAAAGGCGTCGGAGCAAAGCAATTGGACGAGAAGATGCTTCACCATAAGACGATTTCCATCAATCATTGTCCCTAATTCTTAGTTACATGTCACACGTCATTCAGCTGTCATTTCAGCCATATGAGTGCAAACCGGTACCAGCCGGCCACTCAGCTGAATAGTTACATGAATCACGGTCATGAGAATGACCATCATGGAACTGAAAGACAAGACGATAGTAACCACTACTATGACAACAACTATCCTAGAAATCGCAACCGAAACTCTGGCTACGGACGTGATCAGAAATACAAAGATTAGTAGTCCAACCGATCCGCCAATTCTGGCATAATAACCTTATATTGTGGTTATATTTGTTTCACATCTCGAGACACATGTCAAGACATCAGTCAAGACACATGTCTCACGTATACTTCCTGAAGACACATGTCAAGACACCAGTCAAGACATATGTCATGCTTATAGTTCCAAGACACGAGTCAAGACACATGACTCAAGTCCAACTATGGAACATTTCTAAGAAATTCAGGGTACCCTCCAAGGGTATATCCATTTTATTGTGACATGTATTAATTAGGCCACAAGAATTTCAATACCATTATCTGCGCATCAGTGAGAACTGTCACGTTGCCGATATCACTTTCGTTTCTTCCAACATAGTTTATATATTCATGACCATGAAGGACGCCTTTCGTATTCCCAAGCATACGAAGGTTTTCCTTCAGTTTAATGATGAGATCCAAGCTGCTAACGCATTTCCTCGGACAGAAACGAGATGAATTTTATCCTAATTATGGACTACAAACAGCACACCATGCTACGATTCATAATTATGTACAGTAATGTTCAGGCTCCTGAATACATTCAGCTTGATTTTCCATCAGGAAAATCTGTACAAATTATCTATGCTTTCCAAGCACGTGCTTTGTTAGCCATGATTGCTAAGATTTTCTAGCTGTCAGTAACACATGACTACTAAAGTCCTTTTACGCATAACCAACGGATTACTCCAAAATTGTTCCTTACAGAAGAACCTTCAAGGAGAAGGACGGTAACATAAGATTATGTGTCGACTACCGTCGATTTTAAACAAATCACCATTTACGACCGTTACTCTCTTCCATGTATTGACAAGATCGGATTCATGATCATGCTGCCAATAGTGACGGGTGGAAGAGCAGGACATGTCCGTGACTACTATTCGTGCACGAATCTGTCATGCTAGATTTATGATTTTGATTTAGGCTCATAAATGCTCCAACAACATTATGGACTTAATAAATTGAGTTTCCATGAAATCCTAAACAAGTTCATCAGTGTTTTCATTAAGGATAACCATATCTGCACTATGTTGCAAACTCTTGACAAGAGAAAATTTTACCCTAGAAATTTTTCCAATATCAATTTTGTTTGATTACAGTGACACGCTGAATCACATGGGTTTCTACGGTAAATCTTACCATGACTATGCTTATGCGTAAAGGAGAGAACCCTACACTACATTAGGTGTTCTAGGAAATCCTACGCTAGGAGAAGTCTAGATTCAGAGATTCAGAATTTCGCAACCTTTTATGTATCAAGTTTCTACGAAGCAGGATACAGCTACGTCCATATATTGGTACCTGACATACCAACAGGCTAAGATAGGACACCAACAAACTGGGATGTTTCATCATCTAAATTTGTGAACTAAAATAGGACAAGATCTCCATGGATTTTGGTTACCAGATTAATGCAAACTCAGAAGAAGCATGATGCTATCTGGGTTATTGCAAACAGTTTGATCAAGTCTGCAGAACCCTTACATACGCAAGGATCGTAGAACCAACAGATTGATCGGACATGTTCTAGCCAAGGCTCATCCGACCACTTGGTAATCCCTCAACTATCGGGTCAGACAAAGATTCGCAATTGTACTCCTAAATTACTTCACGTCTTCATTCTGATTTCATGACTTGCTTTCGTGCTCGCGTTCATGACACTATTCACATTCATGATCATATCTGGGCTTACGATTTTACGTTCTTTTCATTCTGGGAAGTTTTGCAAGAACTTGAGAGACCAGACCCAGGTTTAGTATAACTCTCCATCATCTGGTAGACGTTTCACGTAATATTCCACGTCTCACCTTGTAGTGTTTGGCGTTACTGCCATTGTATTCTATGATCATGATATGTTTCACATGTCATGTTCAATTCACGTTCCTTATATCATGATCAAGATATGTTACACGTATCATGGATCACGATAGGTCTACTCATACTACACTCGCCATATCTCCACGTAGCACGTTCAAAATTTTTCACGTATCACGTTCAAAAATTTTCATGTACTACGTTTTTTATGTCTCGCACATCGTTCTAATTATCAGTTAAGTCAGATTGTCTTGCATCGTAACGTTCAGTTACCCTAGCACGTTAACTCTTATTTTCCTCGATCGAATTTAGGGGATCTACCTTCCGTTGATAACCAAGAATTTCTTCGTATTCCAAGTCAAGGTCAGGAGGACCAAGATTTATCAATTGTGTCAAGATCTTCTGAAGGAACCGTTCCAAGAGGGAGGCCACTTGGAAACGGACAAGTTCATCCGGACTTTTATCCGTTTTCTCTCATCAATTAGATATGTCCTTTCAGTCACGTCACGTTCCATGTCCTTTCAAGACATGTCACGTTCCATGTTCCTTCTACCATGTCACCTGTACGTTCATTAATCTTACATACCCTCTCAGTTTGATTCGGGTATGTTTCTCTTTCAGTTACGTTATCTATAATTCGGGGACGAATTATTCTTTTTAGGGGGGAAGAGTTGTAAAACCCGCATGCTTTTACCATGAATAGTACCCTTAAGATCGTACGTACTAGATTAAAACTTTCCTTTTATAGCACGATTACGTTTACGTGTTAGGATTTTACGTATTACGTACGTGTTAGAACACGATAAGTATTTATTACGTATGAATAACAATAATTAATTAAACAATATATAATCCAGAACATGCGATCATGAAATCATGAACGTAATTTAATCACGAGCTAATATTTTACGTATATATATTTATTACGAACACGAATAAATATATTATGTCACGATCGATAACTAAATAAATCACGTAAACTACGTAACACGTAAACACAAACATTTAACACGATTAATATTATTACGTATATTTAATTAACGCGACAAGTAATCACGTAAATGATATTTACGTTTAAACACGTATAACGATAACTATGAAAATATACGACATATTAAATACATGATCACGCGTAACGTTTTAGCTAGTCGTGTATTAATTAAATAAAGAAGTAAAATGTTTTCGGGTCGTTTTAGACAAAGAAGAAAAAGGAAGGACTTGGGCTCAAAGCCCAAGTGTATTGTTGAGGCATGCATACCAAAACAGACCAGGGGGTATTTTTATTTTTGGACAAACACAAAACATTCTAAAACCCTAAAACTAATTACAGCCGTATGTTTCTTCTTTGCCTCCTTTGCTGCCGACGGGTAACATCAAGAACCAAGGGATGTCATGCGTTTTCGGATTCAAGGGATCGTGATGATTCATGTTTTTGTTACTCCTAAACCCTAAATAACATGTAAGAAAACCCTAATCTCAGTATTTATTTATTTTTTAATGACCACGAATAAAATTGATTTGGGTCGGATCTATTTGTTTTTGGTTCGGCTTGCACCAAACCGAGAGTCTATGACTCTCGGTGGTGGGTTCCTTCGAGTCGCAGCAAACCAAACGGCCAGAGGCCTTGTTCTTTTTCAGCCGCAGCCCCTGCAGTCAGCAGGGGTGCGCTTGGCTTAACAGTGGGAACGGAAGCCCAGCAGGGGCGTTTATGTACTAACAGTGGGAACCGAGACCACCAGGTCTCGGTGGGTTTTTATGCCAACAGTGGGAACCGGCTACTGCCGGTGGCACCATCACCACTGCCAATGGAAACTGGCAGTGAGGGGGCTGTTTGGTTTTGGGTTTATGGTCACTTAAGGGTGCGTTTGGCAGTCAGGTTAATAAGACACAATTAAAGGGCTGTTTTGTTTGGTTTATAGTTATAATAACACGGGTTTTCACGGTTTGGTTTTCAACACGTTTTCATAAAATAATACACGGGTTCGGGGTATTGTTTTACGAGGTTAATTAACTTAACATGTATATTAATTACGAGACAATTGGACTAATACCATGACTTATTAGTACGAGAGTAATTAAATTAATTAAACATGTATATAATTAATTTGATTTAAACCATGACTTAGGTTAATTATTTTACTAATAATACATAGCTAAACCTAAGTATTTTAATCGTGGAATATTTGACTAAGTAATTAATTAATTATTAAACCATGACCTATAATTAATTAATTCTCATGACTTAGGTTTATTATTATAAATTGATAATACGTTATTTAACCTAAGCATTTTATTATTTAATTTACACTATAGTAATTAATTAATTATTAAACATGTCTTATAATTAATTAATTATCATGACTTAGGTTATATTAATATTAATATTAATACATGTTTTCAACCTAAGTATATTATACACCTATTTTTAATTAAATCATGTTATATTTAATTAAATACTTTTAACCTATAGTTTATTTAAATTACATGAAATAATTAATAAACTATACATTATAACCTCATGACTTAGAATATTAATCAGGAAACACTTAGCTTATATTATTAGCTTAATTAACCAGCTTATATCTAATTATGGAAACTTTCTATTTTTAGGAACTTATTTAATTAAGGCAGTTAATCTATTTATGGAAACTTTCTATTTTTAGAAACTTATCTTTTTTAAGCAGTACTTCTATTTATGGTAACTTTCTATTTTTGGAAACTTTCTATTTTAGGAAACCTGCTATTTTTGGAAAGTTACTTAATATTACGCAACAAGTATAATAATACATGAAACACAAGAAATACCTAATCAGAATAGACAGAATATATGATAAACACAGTATTAAGCTTAAAATAGTAAAACATGACATGAACGTATTAAAAGCTAAGACATAATATAAAGCCAGTATGTATTCAGTAATCAGATACTTATACACGTATGTATTTATGTAGCATTTGTGATACCGGAGTAGGACTCTTTTCCGTTCGTCTTCTTCGTTCACTGGACATAAGGTCTGGATTCCCGTCCTTTCAGTATGGACATTCTTTCCTTATTAGGATTCCCCGTATGCAGCCAACTGTTTTCCCGTAGTATAAGTTACGTGTTTGATTGCTTATGTTTAATTAAGATTACCTATAGCCATATACATGCATGACCAGTTTCACCTAGTTATGGAGGTATCATAACCATAACATTAGAGGCACTGATGTTATGACTTCACCACGGCGGAGTGATTGCTCGTGGCGTCCCTTCAGCTTTTGGCCATTTACATTATATTTATCATGTGGGGCGTATGGGTGCATCCTAGTTACATGTTTTCAGTTAGGATTTCATGGTGAATGTGGTGTGCCTTGCATCCTTCACAAGGAGCTGATCCCTCCTACCCAAAAACCAGTATATTAAATTAGAGGCAGCCCCTCTAATTTGCATGATGAGGTCACCCCTCCAAGTATTCATGCACGGTGGATTTTCATGACCTATATTGGCTAATGGTAAAATATGTTAAACAGTTTTCATAAGATAAACATAAGGCTTTTCAAACTATAAAACCAGTTTTATGAACATGTTCCAGGTTTTCCAGGACTTATACAATTCCGCTGCTATTAAGTCTTTATTATGTTTAGTCATTCATACTATGTCTATATCCGTGCACTGAGCGTTTTGCTCAGCCGTTACTTTCCTTTCCATGTCCCAAAACGGCAGGTACCCTAGGAAAGACTCGAGCATTTAGAGGACGTGCATAGGATGAAAGCTGCTAGAGACTTCTTTTCCTTTTTGTCTTCATTTACTTATGCTTGTTTAGTCTTTCGTTCTTTTCTTTTGCTTTATTATGTTTTGGGCTTATGTTTGGGAACCGATGTTTGATTCCGGTTATCCCTATGGTCATGTAATGTTTTATACATTTATCCTTGTATGCTTTGATGACACGCCATAAGTACGCGTGACATTCCATTATCAAAATGGAGTGTTACAGTAGAATCCCTAGAATTCATTAACATACTATATAAGACCTAGAATAAGTTTACATTATGATATAAACACTAATTACTCAAGATAGAAAGTCATTAGGCTTAATGACCTAAAAACCCTTATATTAAGCATTTTACTTAGAATCAATACCTAGTCTTTTAAGACAAGTCTACAAACACTTATATCATTACATTAAGGTTATAAGATTATGTTAAGACAATGTACAAGTACCCTTAAGCACAAAGTACAAGGTTTCAATGCATGACTTGTAAACTAGGTCAAAATAGGTATTTTCACTCTTTGGACATGTTTACTTAGAATAACTTAGTAAAACCAATGTAAAGACTTCATAAACACATTGAGGATAACGTAGGAGGCATAAATTTAGTTTACATTAGTAGCTAAATCAAGGATAATGGATTTAACAAAGATTTAGCCCTAAATCATTAGAAACCCTAACCCAGCTAGGTTTTCTTCCCAATTTCACCTAAAACCTTTGTTAAACTTCAAACCAAAGATCCAAAATTCTTAATTACAATGTCTAAACCCTAATTACACTCTAATCCATCACTAATCACATTCCAAAACCCTTAATTACAAGAATTAGTTACAAAGTTACAAGCCTTGGATTTGCATCCGGCTAGGTTTTTCCCTCCAAAAACCCATTTAAAACCTTTCCTTCCAAAATTCAAACTTAGGATCAGTAACAATAGATATTTTGTGATATTTTCTAGTAGGTGGATCACCTACTTGTAGATTACACATCTTCATTCCTATCTATATATTGTTGTGACTTAATATGAGCAATAAGACTTAGATATTTTGTTCCTAGGCTCTACAAACTTGCATATATCTTTCCTAGCTTTCCTTAGTCACTAACCTATCCATCCTACACGTTTCATGGCAAAACTTGGAGCCTAAGTGTTGAAAATACTATAAATAGGAGCCTTTAGCTTCATTTTCATATCATCCTTCACTTTCAATCTTCTACACCTACACCTTATGCTCTAGAGACTCCATTTAAGCCCTAAGAATTCTCTAAGATCAGTATCAAGCTTTGGAAGAATTTCTAAGAGTTCTTGAAGAGTTGTGAAGAAGATATAGTCCATATGACCCATTAGGAGCTATTTTGGAGCTACCTAGGTAATCACTTTGTTAGCTAAGCTTTGATATTGTTATAATACTTTCTTAGACTTGTTATAATGTTTATAGGATGTTAATAAGATAATCTAAAAGAAATTAGCTCATATGATCACTTAGAATGAAAGTTGTAAGCTAAAGATGTCTTAAAATCCTATTTTTATAATTTACATGAAATAATAAGAAAAAACCCATTTCAATAGCTATAACTATGTATAAATGTTGTTATTACTATTATAAATCTGTTTTGAAACTTTATACTAAAATCCTATATCATTTGGTACATTTTTGAGGTTGTTATATGATTTTTAACAAGTGCATGGACTAAAACTATAATTTCTGAAACTATTAACTTTTGGGGCAAAAGTGTTATTTTATGAAATTTAAAACTATAAGAATAAATATTGGAAAGTTTGAGACCCTAAGGTTAATATTTGAAGGTTTAAAAGGTAAATATTAAAACTATATACTTTAGCGGTTAAAAGTGTAATTAAGCTAAAGTATAACTAAAAGGGTTATTTTTGCCAATTTTGAAACTAAAGAAGATAAATTATAAATATGAGAAAGTAATGAAGGTATCATGTTATTAGCGAGTTTTGTACAAAGATGTTCCATCTCGATATCACGTTTGACTGAGTGGTTGGGTTTATGATTTAAAGTGCCCTCACTCCTCATACGTTTATAGAATGACTTCTGAGTATGATGGACCGAACAATGATGCTATAATTACAACAAAATATTAATTAAAGAATACATAACTAATAATTAAAATTATTGTACTAAAGATCAAAGACTTGATACTATACACAATGTGTTAACCCAGGTTTGTGTGAGACCAATTTGTTATTTGTAAGACCAAGTTGTTCTCTGTGAATGAAATATATCTGATTGCATCTCAGATTCTATGGACATAAGGTGAGTTCATAGCCTCACTTTCTTTCTAAATGATTTGAAAACCCATGAGGGGGATATATGCTAAAACCGTAATACAAGTGCTTGTGTATGTTACATGGTATGATTACCGACACTATGTTTACTACTGTAGTTAAGCCCCTTTTCAATCATGACCGTTAATCATTCTAGAAATGAGCGTTAATATTATGAATAGTACTATTTGGGGACTGACATCCCCTATCTAGGCAAGTCACACTTGCTGGAATGCTGATGGTTCCGACCTAGGCTAAACGGATACACTTTATTTTGCTAAACTCAGGAGTCCGACCAACTACCTGCACAAGGGGAATTTGTTGGTTTATGTATGTCAAGTAGCGGTGCATGAGCATAGAGCATTATGATAACTATTCTATGTAGGCGTATAACAATGTAGCCCAGATGATATACTTGTATTCAAAATATGTTTAACCCTATGAATTCACTCAATCTTTGTGTTAACTTTTAAGCATATATTTAAGATAATTATGACTGATAGCATGGAGCAGCACAAGGATGGCATGAAGAGGCACAAGCTTGAAATTATTATCTTAGATTTTGGGAACCTCATATTGTAAAACTCTGATTTTAAATGATATATAAAGAAAGTTGATTTAATCACTCTTTTGAGTTGTTTTCTATCATTATAACTTATCTTCTATGAAGTAATACCCCAAATAAATACTTCGTTGCGTTAAGGTTAAAATCGTGGTGTTACATCTACACACGTCACCTAATTCTTTTTATCGACACAAGGCTTGATGTCGAGTCCTAATCTTAGCTAGGACCAATCTAAACACATGACACACACGTACATCAATTTAAAGCCAAATGAGAACTTAGACACACTACACTTCCAAGTATACACATAACTTAGATCAACACAAGATACAAAAGAATTAAATTGATGATCATGACTAGATCTTTAGAAGAGGGATCTTCATTAATGCTTCATCTTTAAACACTTCACAAGGATGTGAGTGCTCTTATCTTTGGACATATGAAGAGAAGGATTAAGGAGATAATCATATATAAACATACTTAACACATTAAGTGATCATTTATGAAAGTCCTTAATCAATGCTAGAAACACTAAACTTAACTAATCAACACAAGTTAATACTTTTCAAACGTAATCTTATTATTATATTATAAAGAATTACAAGTGTTATGGATAACACCGTTTGATGACAATGTGTTGTGCACACTTTGAATAACTATAAACCCTAACTTATGAATACAGTCGCAGCTGTTTGATTCAATAAGTTCTAAGCATTAATGTTATGAATATTCTCAAAGTGTTAAACATTAATGCTGGGATACACATCCTATTTATAGTGATACGAGGTTGACCTAAATAGTACTTGATGGTGACTACACAAGACATTCACTTTTCAGACATCAGTCACATGATGCTCTTCTATTCTTGGTAGTCTGCCATAATGCTTTAAGGAAACAGAACTTGAAACAGTTTCCTTTTTCTTCATTGTCTCGAACACATAAATGGCATGTCCAAAGTGTGCTGAGTGTTTACAGGGTATTGCCACCCCTGTTAACCCTCAACCCCTTAGAGTCCCTGATACATCTTGGTTGTTATACATCACAACCAATGAGTATGTCTTCAAGTAATCTTTGACTTCCTTGACAATGTCTCTGGCATGGACTCCTCTGAGGTTGCTCACAAAGACTTAGATCTCTGTGAGTCTTGCGATACTTGCCTGTCTCCTAGGCACAGGCAAGTGACTATCTAACAGCTTACTTTGTGTTTAAATCTATGATCAGGGAATCTAACAAACTTAGATTCCCAACAATCTCCCCCTATTCAAACATAAATAAAGCTAGATCTATCTAAGTTAAGGTAAGTGAGTTAATAGCTTCTTCTTACTCATAACAGATCTAAACAAACATGCCTCATGATTTTATTCATACTTAAAGAAAAATTACAAATACATTACAAGAGTGAAATAAAATGTGAAGGTAAAATTGAGCTGTGAATTTCTTCAATAGTCATCATTTTTGATCTTTTCTTCAGCTTCAGCTATGTCTGATCTAGTATCCAATTCTGCCTGCAAAGCTTTTGCAAAAACTTTGGAATACTCTGTGTTAATCTTGAGTCCTTTCTTTAGACAAAGAAGTTGAATTGTTGATGCTAAACCAAGCTCATCTTCTCTTTGAAATGCATACTGGCAAGCTCTATTCATGAATGCCATTCTTCTTTCAGGCTCTCTGTAGGTCTGACCATTTGGTAGGATCAAATCCCTGTGCATTCCATCCACTTGAACATCATCTGTGACAAAAGTTTCCTTAACAAGTTGAGAAACTCTTCTTCTTTTCTTGCCAGACTTTGGGGGTTCTTGTTCAAAAAGCTGTGGTGGGGGATCTATTTTGAGTTTGGCAGCCGTTCTTTGATCCAGGTAAACTTAGCCTTAAGAGTTTTAAGCAGAAGAAAATTAGCCCGACCAGTTCTTTTGGCTGCTAAGGCTTTAAGTTCAAACCATTCAGATAACCCAAGTTGCTTTAGCCTGAAGTCTTCAAATACATTCATGTTTCCCTGTTGGTTGTCTCTCCACAAGATCATCTGTGGTGTGTTGGTGGATTTGTGAATTGTGTATTTGAACTTGGTTATCTTGCCAGGTGCATACTTGTTGTTAACGCAGGCATCATAATCAGCTTTGACTTTTCTTAGTGCCTCTGCGGGTTTAGCTTCCATTTCCCTCAACCTTTGTCTCTGCTTCTCCCTTTCAGGTGGAGTCATCTTCCTTAGAGTTGCCTCATTCAGTTCCTTGGCGTTCTTGATTTCATTTAATCTCTTGAATTCCTCAGCCTGTTTCTCTATTTCTTTAGGTGTTAAGGGATTCTCATTGGAAAGTGTGAAGGTTGAAAATTGGGAAAGGTCTGTGGTGGATCCTCCTGTCTCTAGCATCGCAGCTATTTTCTTTAGTTTTGTGTATGTGTCAACCAAAACTATCTTCTTTCCTTTCTTCGAGACAGAGGATTCCATACTCATGTTTTTCAAAACTTTAGCTCTTCTGATAAACGTTGTCTAAGCTTGAGTTTGTATTGCTTTGGGAAGGGAGCTAATAGTGAACTTTAGTTTCTTGGCAGCTAGTTCACCATCATCCCCAGACTCGCTGGTGTTAACCAAAGTCAGGGACTTTGATGAATCAACTCCATCTTTATTCTGTTGCTCCCCCTGAGTGTTATCCTCATCATCAGGTATGATAACAGGTGTGATGACTTGGAGGGGGACATGTGAAGGAATGGTGTTGTCAGCGGATGTTGAGCCCTGTTTAGCAGATTCAAGGTTAAGTACCTGTTCCTTCTCCCCCTCACGTTCATCCTGGCTCCTCAGACGTTTGGATGAACGTGTTTGAAAGTGCCTTGCAATCTGTTCAACAGAGGCAGCCATAGCACGTTGCCTTTTACTTGAAGCTCTGGCAATCTTCAGCAGAAGGTTGCAGTTTCCATTGGTATTTCCCTGAACTCGATTAACGATGAAGTTTGCATGACGATATTGCCTGTTTCGAATAGCTTCAAACTCTCTGTGCATAGTTAACTCATGTTCATGAAATAGAGCAGGGACCTCTGTGTCAATGACATCCTTGATTCTTGTGGATAAATGACTAAGTCCTTGTGCTACACCTTTTCGTGCACCATCCTTGATAGGTTCAGTGACTGCTTCAGCGACTGCCTTTTTGATAATCCCTAGAAATGTAACCGTGAAGTTATGCATTTCAGACTTGATAACATCCAGCTTTCGTGATAGGCGTTCAATATCAGATTGATGATGAACAGGCTGAAGATTATGGATGTTCAGGCTTTGTTGAGCATAATCATCCCCCCTTGGCAAGAGATCAAAGTTGGTTTGGGCAGGGTGATTAAACATGAGAAATTCAACAGTTGGATCATAAGCAGGGCGGTGGAAGACTGTTGTTGTGGAGGTAGCAGAGGTGGGAGTGACAACAGCTTCCTTAGGAGGAGGAGTATTATTATCAGCTGGTGTGGACACAGCTATTTCCTTGGGAGGAGAGACAGATTGTTGATCATCTTCTTCTTTCTCATCCTCCTTCTCAAACATCCCCTCAGGGATTTCATCCTCAGGCATTGATTCAAGATCAGAGACATCATCAACTAGGGACAACACTTCCTCTTCAATATTAAGCAGGGGCTCTTCGTCATTTGGTTGATCTTGAATGATTGTATCAGCCTCTTTGTCTTGTTGTACCTGGGATTCAGTGGCTGGTTGTACAATTTCAGCCTGCAAGTTGTTATAATTAGTAACAGTGAAATAAGTAAGGGGAATGGTCGCCATTTCGCTGTCCCAGAGAGGCTGAGGGTGATTACTCAGCCACTCCAAAGGATAAATCCTTGGGATTCTTTTAAGAGTGAAAAATATATGGTTAATGATCGCCATTCGCTGCCCCTAGGAAAGTTGAGTGTGATTATTCAGCCCCCCCCAAAAGGTTAAAACCTTTGGGACTCTTTTGATTGTGAAACATATGTTGTTAAGGATCGCCATTCGCTGCCCCTAGGAAGGCTGAGGGTGATTATTCAACCCCCCCAAAAGGTTAAAAAACCTTTGGGACTCTTTTAATAGTGAAACATATGTGGGTGAAGGTCGCCTGTTACGCTGCCCCTAGGAAAGCTGAGGGTGATGATTCAGCTCCCCCTGAAAAGGATAAATCCTTTGGGATTCTTTTAAGGTGAAAACGTTATGGGTTAAGATCGTCTTATTACGCAGTCCCTAGAAGATCTGAGGATGATTATTCAGCTCCCCTAAAAGTAAAACTTTTGGGATTCTTTTTCTGAGGGAACCAAAAGACTGTGTGAGGTACAGCTGATCAAGGTTGAGACATATGTGTATTCAGGTTGTTGTTGGCCTGAATACTGTCTAGAGGGTGCAGGGTCATCGGGGTGCTTTATAAACACAAATGAATCATTCCTTGGTGCATAGACAGGGTGTACAGAAGTCTTAAAGAGTTCTAAGTGCATAGACAGACTTCTATGGGTCGAGGATTACCCTAACTTCACCACTCTCACCTACAGACATTTGAGAGTGGCTGCTTGTGTACCTCTAAAAATTTACACTGATTACCTATGAGATATCAGCTGGATTTGGCTGGTTTCCTGTTGTCTCAGCTGACATTAAGACGCTAGACCCCTGTTGTTGGTCAGCTGAAGTCTCTGATTCCACATGAGTATCTGGAACAAAGGAGGTGTCTTGGTTCACAGTCTTCTTTCTCTTGGCCTTAGCAACAGATTTAGTGTAGGAAGAAGATGGGTTTTTCTTCTTCTTAGGCTGTTGGCCAGATGAAGCCTTGGACGTCGTGGTGTGCTGCCCAGAGGTCAAAGACTTAGACTTGCCAGACACACCAGAGGTAATCATCTTCTCAGAAGAAGGGAGAAAGGACTTCTCAGCTGAGGGTAGTTTGTTAGCAACGTTCATCATATGGGAGGTGACAGGGACATCTTCAGCTCCAATTTCTTTGTAGATGGCACCTGTGATGCGATAGGGCTTCAGAGCAATGAGAGCAGAGTTATGATAGTTGTCTCCCAACAGGCTTTCAAAGATCAGCGATAGAAAGCGAACATAGCAAATATTCTTTTCCCTGACTTGGTTCCTTCCTTTCAGCTGTTCAACTAGATTGGAGAAGAGAATACTTCCTACATCAACATCAGCTCCCCAGATCAGCCCATAAGCTATAGATTGGTGGTTGAAGGACATCTGATCTTGGGATCCCGGCATTCCTCCCAGGGATTTGACTATGTGGGTGAAGAGGACACGCCACATAGGTGTAAAGTACTTGATCTTCAGAGGAGACTTCGAGAGGACCTCAGCGGGTGTAAGAGCAGGGTTTACATCATGGAAGGGTTTGAGTGTGGCCAGAGCATCCTTAACAGCCTTTTTATCAACCACCTTTAGGCATTCATCACCATGTTTTAACCCAGCCACACTAGAGAAATCTTTGAGTGAGAAGGCAAAAGGGTGTTCGTTGCAAGAGAGGCTAAGGTTATTGTGTCATCAACTACTTCAGCAGAGTACCAGAATTCCCTAAGGTATTCTTGGTAGAAGGTGGATGGGGATTTTGTGAATGCTTCACTTACATCACAATTTAGCATGAAGTTAACCAGATCTGAGTAGGAGTTATTTGGATCCTTGATCCATCCAATGGAGTTGTTTGATGCAAGGATGCTTTCGTTGAGTTCAAAGTTAACGTTTGCTGCCTTGGGAACGGGAAAAGCCATGGATTCAAGGTCGAAGAAGAATGAAAATGGAGGATGGGTTTAGAGAGAGAAGAACTTAGAGAGAGAAATAGATTTGTGAAATGAGAATAGTGGTAGGTGAGGAGAGACGAGAGACAATATATATATATTCAAATATGAAAACAGTTATTCAACCGCATTTAATGCTAAGTGGGAAAATGACTGCTCATGTGGGTCCCTTGACCTTTCAAAACTTATTTGTCTCCTCGTTATTCGAAAAATAAATGATTAAATATTTGAGAATGTTTTTCAAATATTTGAGAATGTTTTTTGCATTTACTTGGAAAGTAACTACCTAGTTTCATGTGAAAAACATTTAATATAGAATCAGTCATTTAATGAACACATTTATTATCAAGCCACATGCTTTGAGATATTGAGCATCCCTAGCTCAGCAACTAGCCTGTTGAATGAAGGTTCAACCAAAGGCTTTGTGAAAATATCAGCTAGTTGCAGCTCTGTGGGAACAAAGTGTAGCTCAATATCTCCCTTCATTATGTGATCCCTGATAAAATGATACCTGATATCAATGTGTTTGGTACGAGAGTGAAGAACAGGGTTGTTGGAGATGGCAATGGCACTGGTGTTGTCACAAAAGATTGGCACTTTGTCATATAGAATTTCATAGTCAGCCAATTGACTTTTCATCCAGAGCACCTGAGCACAACAGCTGGCTGCAGCGACATATTCTGCTTCAGCTGAAGACATGGCCACAGAGTTTTGCTTCTTAGCACTCCATCCAACCAATTTTCCTCCTAGGATCTGACAGCTGCCTGAGGTGCTTTTCCTGTCAATACAGCATCCAGCATAGTCTGAATCTGAATAGGCCTTGAGATCAAAGCCTGATTCCTTGGGATACCATAGACCTAGGGATGGTGTTCCTTTGAGATACCTGAAAATTTTCTTAACGGCCACTAGAGGGGTTTCTTTTGGGTTAGCTTGGTACCTTGCACAGAGACATGTGGAGAATTGGATATCAGGACGACTAGTTGTCAGATACATGAGTGACCCAATCATGCCTCTATATAAAGTCTCATTAACAGAGACCCCTGACTCATCAGGACCCAAGTTGTTGGGTAGAAGCATGAGGCATTTCACTGATGCACAATCAGCTAAGTTATATTTTTTAAGTAGATCTTTAACATATTTTTCTTGACAAATTGAAATTCCCTTAGGACATTGTTTAATTTGAAAACCCAATAAGTAAGTTAATTCACCCATCATACTCATCTCATATTTCTTGGTCATAAATTTAGCAAATCGTTTACTAAGATTAACATTAGTTGACCCAAAGATGATATCATCCACATAAATCTACACAATGATGAAATCACTCTTATCCTTGAAGGTAAAGAGTGTTTTATCAATAGAACCCCTGACAAATTTGTTTTCAGTTAAGAAATTAGAAAGAGTTTCATACCATGATCTTGGAGCTTGTTTCAACCATACATGGCTTTGTGTAATCTGTACACATGATTGGGAAACTCGATGTTCTCAAATCCTTCAGGTTGTTCAACATACGCTTCCTCAGCCAAATCTCCATTGAGGAATGCACTCTTAACATCCATCTGGTACACAGTGAAGTTCATATAAGCAGCATAAGCCAGGAAGATTCTGATGGCTTCAAGTCTTGCAACAGGAGCAAATGTTTCATCATAATCAATTCCTTCAGTCTGAGTATACCCCTGTGCCACCAGCCTGGCCTTGTTTCTGATGATGTTTCCAATTTCATCCATCTTGTTTCTATAGATCCATCTAGTGCCTGTGATATTCTTTCCAGTTGGAGGTGGCACTAGTGTCCATACTTTGTTCCTTTTGAACTGATTGATTTCGTCCTGCATAGCAGCTACCCACCATCTAATATAAGAGCCTCAGCTACTCTCTTAGGTTCAATTTGAGAGAGAAATTCAGCAAAGAGACATTCATTGGCTGAGGCAGATTCTGAGTCATGAATTTGTTGTCTAGTGGTAACCCCTACATTAGGTTCCCCAATAATGTTGACAAGAAGAATGTGTTGATCTCTTGACCACTTATTTTGAGGAGCAGGGGACTCAAGGACAGGAACACTTGTGGGGACAGCTGGGACTGTTTGAGTTTCATCCTGCTGACTAGGAGGGCTTTCTTCAAAGACTACTTCAGTGTCAGAGTCTACTTCAGCCATATCAAGAGGTACAAGTTCATTATCAGCAGGAGATTCTTCAGGGATTTGAAGAATTGGTGAGTCATCAATAGCAGTAGAGGAAGAAGGACTACAAGAGGTATGTGGTTCTTCTTCATCAAGCTCCTGAGAGGTAGGAACTTCTATGTTGTGAGTAGACAGAGGGTCAAAGGCAGGAACATAAAGAGTGAGAGTGTTGGTGTGATGATGGTGATGACTGGTAGGTCTAGGTTCGGAGAATTCATCACTTGGGAAAGACACATTTTCATTAAAATCAATTTCATCACCCTCTGTTCCAGTTCTCTGTATGACATCATCATCTTCATTGAATTTGACATGAAAGGTTTCTTCTACTTCTTGTCTTCTGATGTTGAATACTCTGAAGGCTTTGGCTGTTGGAGAGTATCCCAAGAAGAAACCATCATCAGCTTTTTCATCAAATTTTCCAAGTTTATCCCTGTAGTTGTAAATGAACACAGGGCATCCAAAAACATGAAAATAGCTGACATCTGGAGATCTGTTTCTAAAAACTTCATAGGAAGTTTTACCATGTCTTTTGACAATGATTGATTTGTTTTGTGTGTAGCAGGCAGTGTGAACAGCTTCTCCCCAAAATTGCTTTGGTAAGGCTGCACCATTCAACATGGTTCTGTCTACTTCAATCAAAGTCCAGTTTCTTCTTTCAGCCACACCATTTTGTTCAGGGGTGCCAACTGAAGAGAAGTTTTGTGAAATACCTTTTTCATCACAAAAAGATTCAAGTTGATGATTCTTGAATTCAGTACCATTATCACTTCTTAGAGCTTTGACTCTAACATCATTCATATTTTCAACCTGTCTGATGAAGGACATGATGATATCAGCTGCATCACTTTTCCTTCTGAGGAAGAACACCAATATGTATCTTGAAAACTCATCAACTATGACCAAGGTGTATTTGTTGTGATTAATGGTCTGAAGTTTGACAGGCCCAAACAAATCCATGTGAAGGAGATGTAAGCACTTGTCAATAGAGAATGATTGCCTAGTCTTGAATGAAGACCTGTGATACTTTCCCTTGACACAGGCAGAACAAGTCTTGTCTTTAGAAAACATCACTGAAGGTAGACCAGCAACCAGGTTTTGTGTGGCTATCTTGTTGATGTTCTTGAAGTTGAGATGAGACAGTCTTTTGTGCCACAGCCAATTGACACTTTCAGAGGCTTTAGCAAGAAAACAATTTGAGCTGTCTTCAGAGCAAACAACCATGTTGATGACATAAACATCTCTCCTTCTAGGTGCAATAAGCACAAAATCATTGTTTTTTGTTGAATATGGTTCCCTGAGTCTTAGTAAACAAAACCTTGTAGTCAGCATCACACAATTGGCTGATGCTAATAAGATTGTGTTTAAGACCATTCACATATGCAACCCTTGTAAACGTTATCCCATTGCAGTTCACTGAGTCGTATCCCTCTGTGTCACCTGAAGAATTATCTCCAAACACCACTTTAGGACCTGGCTCCCTTGAGTATCTGTGCAGGTATTGTTGAATCCCTGTCATGTGTCTAGAGCAGCCACTGTCTAGATACCATACCGATTCCTTGAGATGTTTCTGCACAGATACATAGAAACATGTTAGTTCCTATAGTGAACCCACTTTCCAGTGGGTTCCCTGAATTGCTGATTAGCAATTCTTGTGTTCCTGTAGAACTTTTGGCGATGGGAGGGACAATTGGCTGTCTCATGGGTAAAACTTCCACAGATATCACAACCTGGGAAGTCACCACACTCGTCTGAGTGATGGTCTGTGAATCCACAAAATTTACAAGGAGGGTAAGGTCTGTAGTTTCCTTGTTGTCTTTTTTAACCCTGTTGTCTATCCCTAGAGGGTGTCTGAGCTCTCTTAACTGCCATGTGTCTATCATGATCTAAGTTCATGTGGTGAGAGTTCTTATAGATATTGCAATAAGGTTTGACTAACCTTTCCCCCTTGGGTTCACCTAGGACAGACTTAGGTTCACGAGAAGTAGAGCATTCAGCGAAAGGCTTAATGTGTTGTTTTAAGAGTTCTACTTCTTTCATTAGAGACAACATGCGTTCTTCAGTGGAAGGGTCAACCTTGTTCACAGCTTTTGTTGAGACAGGCTTAAAAGCAACTTGCTTACCAGATTGTTTAGCAGGTACAAAAAAAATTTTAGTTGGTGGTTTCTCAACATCTGTTCTAAGTTCACCCTTAGCAGCTCGTGAGGAACTGCTGGGTTCAACTCCAGAGAGTTTGGGCAAAGGTGGTAATTCAGCCACATCTTCAGAGACAGGGTCATCAGTCAAAATGGGATCTGACATATGAATAGTCTCTGTAGATTTGAAAATGATATCTTTGGGTTTGGTGAGAATTTTCAGCTTATTTTTCTTAGCAGATACATCCCTTTTAATGTCAGCAGGCAGCTCATCATTAAGCAATTGATCTATAGTGAACCTACTACACAGCCATTTTTCAATAACCTTGTTTAATTCAGATACTTGATCATTTAAGGCAATGTTTTTCAAGGTTAACCTAGTGACTTCATTTTGAAGGGATATTTTCTCTAAATTAACCCATCTGAGAGTTTCACATTCAGATTTAGCATTTAACAGTTAAGTTTTAACAGAGTGAAACTTATCAAGTAGGTTCTTTATTTGTTCCTAAACAAAGTGTAAATCAACAATGATGTAGTCAAGGACATGTTTTCGTTCATCACTATCAGACATAGATAAAAGCCTGTGTACCTTTTTCATTGTGATGTCAACCCATTGTCCTGATCTTGCATCACCTTTTCCAACAGCTGGTTCATCCTCAGCTATAGCCATGAAAGCCCTGACTCTAGTAGTATCTTCCTCATCTGAAGTCAGTGGCTCATCATTCCAATCATAAGCTTCAGCTACCAACCCTTTCTCTGTCTTTTTATCACCTCCCTTCTTCTTAGACAGAGCTTCAAGCTTCAAATTCATCTGTTCTAACTCAGCTTTAAGTGCCTTGTACTTGTTTTTGTAATCCTTCTTCTCATTGTCTGATGAGTTGGATTGGTGAGATGAGTTATTGTGTTGTTGTTTGAACTTGTAAGGTTTGGTGGAAGATGATGGATAGGAAGGTGAGGATGTCTTGGTGGAAGAACAGTCTTTTTGGAAGTGTCCAAGCTTTCCACAGGCAAAGCAAGTTTCTTTTGATCTGTTAGTTTGTTTACTAGCTGATCCTATTCTCCCTGATCTTTTGAAGAATCTTCTTTGATTGGCTAGCAAGGCTCTTTCATGAAACTTTGCATTAAGGTCTGTTAAGAACTCTTGGCTGCTGTGGTGTCTTCTTCAACAATAGAGTCGCTGTCATGAGGATGTGGTGCAGAGATCAAGGCTTTGGAAGATGCTCCTTGAACTACAAATCTTTCAGTCTCTGACTTGTATATAGTATCAATCAGCCCTTCTTCATAATTATACTTTCCATAAAGCTGAGCTAAGGTGTCATTCTTGATCGAGCTATTTGCTCTCTGAGTCTGATTCATACTCAGCCACTTTCTTGGAAGGCTGTTGACAAATGTGGCATTAATCTCAGCTTGACCAATGGTGACATCATTCATTGCTAGGTCATTGAGAAGAATCTTCAGCCTTGTATAGGTTTGTTGAACCTTTTCACCTTCAAGTGACTTGAAGGCATTAAACTGAAGTCTGAGTGCCTGAATCTTTGTTTCTCTGGTTTCAGAGGGTCCTTCATGGCCAAGAATAAGGTCTGTCCACATTTGTTTGGCTGTGTGACACTGAATGACAAACTTCATGATGTGTTTGGGAAGACAGGATATGATGATGCTTTTTACGTTTATCTTGGTTTGCCAATTTTCTATCAGCTGGAGTCCATTGTTTGAGAGGTTTGGGAAGAGGGTTTTCTTTAGTGGAGGTAAGCGCCATGGGAACATAAGGGCCATTTTCTAAAATTTCTAGAAGAAATGGTTCAAGTCCATCGAGATACACAAGAAATTGACTCTTCCAACTAGCAATATCTTCTTCATCAAAGACTGGTACACTTGTGACATGTGATCCGCCTCTTGAGTCAAGAAGTTGGGGTAGATCATCGTCATTAGGAGGTGGAGGGGTGAGTCTTGGTGAATATGGTGCATTGTTGTTGTTTCCAGAAGGTGATTGTGGTGGGTTAGAAGTTTCTGGCATGGTGGATCTTGATTATAAAACTGAGAACGATGTTTCTTGAAGGTTTTAATATCAAACACCGCTCTGATACCAGTTGAAAGTCCTTAATCAATGCTAGAAACACTAAACTTAACTAATCAACACAAGTAAATACTTTTCAAACGTAATCTTATTATTGTATAATAAAGAATTACAAGTGTTATGGATAACACCGTTTGATGACAATGTGTTGTGCACACTTTGAACAACTATAAACCCTAACTTATGAATACAGTCGCAGCTGTTTGATTCAATTAGTTCTAAGCATTAATGTTATGAATATTCTCAAAGTGTTTAACATTAATGCTGGGATACACATCCTATTTATAGTGATACGAGGTTGACCTAAATAGTACTTGATGGTGACTACACAAGACATTCACTTTTCAGACATCAGTCACATGATGCACTTTTATTCTTGGTAGTCTGCCATAATGCTTTAAGGAAACAGAACTTGAAACAGTTTCCTTTTTCTTCATTGTCTCGAACATACAAATGGCATGTCCAAAGTGTGCTGAGTGTTAACAGGGTATTGCCACCCCTGTTAACCCTCAACCCCTCAGAGTCCCTGATATATCTTGGCTGTTATCCATCACAGCCAATGAGTATGTCTTCAAGTAATCTTTGACTTCCTTGACAATGTCTCTGACATGGACTCCTCTAAGGTTGCTCACAAAGACTTGGATCTTTGTGAGTCTTGCGATACTTGCCTGTCTCCTAGGCACAGGCAAGTGACTATCTAACAGCTTACTTTGTGTTTAAATCTATGATCAGGGAATCTAACAAACTTAGATTCCCAATAATTTACAAATGATTGGAAAATAGAACAGAAAAGAGAAGTCCAAAAAGGTTGTTGGTAATAAAAAATGATCCACTATTTATAGGGACAAAGAGGCCAACGGATATATTCACACTGTTATTTAGTGTTGCTACTGAGAACCATGCATATAGTTTGCTCTTTAGTGGGGAAAGTTGTTTTGGTTAGGTTAAACCTATTGGGGAAGGGAATACCAAATTCAAATTTCCTATTTTTCATTAAAAAATTTCATAAAAAAAGTATATTAGAAAATGTTTTGTCATAGTTTAACAAATATGAGTTTTAAGGTAAATCATTTTTGATGATCACTAAACATGTTAGAAGTATGTTTGTGCAAACCTTAAATGATTAAGACCCAAATGGAAGTATTTGTTAAGTAACTCGTTTACGATTATTTTTAACGATAAATGTTTTTACACTTTTTCGTGATCAAAAATTAGAAAGATTAATTATCACAAATAATGTTTTTAGGCATCGTTTGCATTAACATACGGATGTACCTAAACAAAAAATATGACATATTCACAATTTGATCATTTTAGAAGGGATAAAGAAGCACATCTTAAGGAGATTGAAAATCTTAAAGAAACTCTTTCTAAAAACCTTATAGAAAAGGAGTCTTTAGCAAAAACTGTCAGTGACCTCAAAAATGATTTCAAAACAATTGATTCAAAGAAACTTGATAATGAATTAAAACTGACAAACGAATTAGAGAGTTAGAAAAATTTATTTTCATGCAATATCATTCAATTCAAGTTTTACACACGTTAGCAACACCACTAAAGTATTATGATAATGTAAGTCATCAAGATCTTGGGTATCAAAATCCTTATTATCATAGGCATGGTCAGTAGATTGAATCCAGATTTTATGATGAAACTGAGATTGGTAAGATGATTTTGCTGAAGATACTTTGATGATTGCTGAAGAGAGTCGGTCAAAGATGATTTTGAAACAAAAGGATAATGATCTAATAGAAAAAGAAAGGTCAACACCATACCAATTGACTATGTTGCTATTAATAAACTGTCGCTTGATTTTCAAACTTAATTCATTCCACGAAAGGAAATTTCAACTGAACCGGTTTTTATGTCAAAGAGGTCCTCGAGCTATGAAGACTCTGGTACTTCTTGTACATATGTACAAAACGATGTTCCAAAAGCACTTCCTAAGGTAAGTATGGTGTTTTCAAGCTGCAAAAGCTAAAACAACATCTTATCGGTTTTGACGCGTTTATAAAAGAACGTACCACTCCGACGGCCATAGCCGAAGGAACATGGGATTTTTAACACACAAAGGTTGCATTTCCTGATGAAATTTTTCCTTTTATGAAAAGTCTTAAGGGGTTTGTAATACATTCGGTCAACATCTTATTTCTGAAATAAAAGAAGTTACAAACGATTATTGAACAAATAGAACTCGTTGTCGAACAACATCGTGTTGAGAAAGAAGAATTTAAAAATCAAACAAAGTTTTGTACAAAAATGATCGAATCTTGGAGCAAGTCATTGCGAATGATCTTATGAATGTTATGATAAATGCTTTTGTTGATATGAATAATTCTGTTAATTCTAGTGTCGATACTTTGGAATAGTGCCAAAATTGTCACAAACTTGAAGCTGAAGTTTTACATCTGAAAATTTTAAATAATCAGGAATCTTATTATGCACTCTAAAAAAGATTTGATAAACTCCAACATTATTGTATTTCTCTTGAACTTGAAAAACAATCAAACAACGAGATTTTTTTGTAGCAAAACGATTGTGAAAATAAAGATGGCCTTACCTTTAATCAGATATTTGAAGTTAATAAACTAAAAATTTAGCTTGAGAAACGTGACAATGCCATCAATATTTAGAAAAGGAGATTAAGATATTAGAGGAAATAACCCCGGTTGATATCAGAAAATGGAGTTAGAAGTTAATGAGACACAAAATATTGAATTGGAAAATAGGGTGTTCAAACTTTTGACTAAGAATGAACATTTAAAGCAAACATGTAAGCATATGTTTGATTCAGTACACCCAGCACGTGCTTAATCTGATGAGAGTGTAAATCATTAATTGATCAACTGAATCATAAATATGTGAACATTTCTAATTTAAATGCACAACTTTTGGATAAGGTTCTGGCATTACCTGCATTAAGGAATGACCTTAGAAAACTCAAAGGGAAGGAAGTTTTTGATAATGCATCCAAGATATCATGATCTACCCCTAGTGCTCCCAAGGTGTGCTAAATTGAACCAATCATTCAGAACCCTAGGGATAACCTAGTTGTTGTCACACCGGTAAACAAAGACAAAAGAATTATATTCTCTCAGCCACTTATTAAACCTAGACACACTTCTTCGAACCTAGTTTCTAACACTCCCATGTTTCCTTCTAAAAGAGTAAAACCTCCTATTAGTGCTAGCAGATCACAGCCTTCAGGCAATACAAAGAAAGATAGGATCTCGCGACCATCAAGTAGTAGCGTGAAGAATAATGTAGAAGTCCACCTTAGGAAAGTTAATTCTTGTTTGAATAAAATGAATCGTGTTATTAGAACTAATTGACCCACTGTTATGTAGTCTTCCAAGTGTATTGTGAATTCTGATTTAAAATGTCATGTATGTTTTCATATATACATGATTCGTGTGTTGTGGATTGTGTTAATGAGATGAATGCTAAAAGAAAACCTGCTAAGAAACATACTATTAAGCAAGTATGGAAACCAACTGGCAAAGTGTTCATTAAATTAGATGGATGTGGCGCCCCACTGGTAGAACATTTGCTATTGTAGAAAATAAATGACCTTTAACTAGGATCACCTCCACTCCTATAGTGCCTACTAGGCAGCATATTATAAAGGATGTAACATCTCTTAAGCCTTCCATTAGGTTGGTTTATAGTAGGAAAGCTCGGATAGCTAAGGATAGTGATAATGTTAGCAAATCTAAGTTTAATAAATATGTACCTGCTAACGAATCGGAACCGAATATATCATAGGGGTCCACAAATTCCGATACTCTATATTTCTTTGTTTCTAATTGTAGGTGGCCCAAATCTTCCTCTGGTATTTAGACTCTGGTTGCTCCAAGCATATGACTGGAGACCGCTCTCAGCTTAAAAAATTTGCCAACAAAGTTTCTTGGTACCGTCAAATTTGGGAATGATCATATAGTAAAGATAACGGGATATGATCAATATCAAATTGGAAATGTTACGATTTCAGGAGTTTAATATGTGGAAGGAATCGGTCATAACCTAATCTTTGTTGGACAATTATGTGATTCAAACCTTGAAGTTTCTTTTCGTCACCACACTTGCTTCATTCATAATTTAGAAGGTCTTGATCTATTAACTAGATCTCAAGGCGTAAATATGTATACTATATCCTTAAGTGATATGATGGTGTCTTCTCCAATATGTCTTCTCTCTAAAGCTTCAAAGACCAAGTCATGGATGTGGCATCGATGGTTATCTCATCTTAACTTTGATGCTATTAAACACCTAGCTAAAAATGGTTTTGTTCGAGGTCTTCCTAAACTTAAATGTTAGAAGGATCATTTATGTTCTATGTATGTTATGGGAAAAAACAAGAAATCTCACAAACCCAAAGCTGAGGACACCAATTAAAAAACTTTATTTGCTATGTATGGTATTTGTGTCCCGATGCATACTGAAAGTGTGAATGGGAAAAATTACATCCTCATCATTGTTGATTATTACTCAAGGTTTACATGGTTAAAGTTCTTACGATATAAAGATGAACCTCCCGATTTTATAATCAAGTTTCTCAAAATGATTCAAGTAAGACTTAAGCACAACTGTCCGACGCATTTGAACAGATAATGGTACTGAATTTTTGAATCAAATATTGCGTGAATATTCTAAGAAGGTTGCATCTCTCATGAAAAATCTGTAGCTCGCACTCTGCAACAGAATGGTGCCTTTGAAATACGAAATCGTACTCGAATTGAAGCAGCTCGTACAATGTTAATTTAAACTAAAGCTCCATTATTCTTATAGGTAGAAGCAGTTGCTATCGCATGCTACACTCAAAACCAATCCCTTGTACACCAACGCCATGGAAAAACACCTTATAAGCTTCTACATAATAAAACTTCCGATCTTTCATTTCTTCATGTGTTTGGTGCTTTATGTTACCCAACTAATGATAGCAAAAACTTGGGAAGATTACAACCACAAGCTGATATTGGAATTTTCATTGCTTACGCACCAAAAAAATAAAGCATTCTGAATTTACACCTGACGTACTCAAAGAATTGTTGAAACTATGAATGTCGATTTTGATGAGCTAACAACAATGGCTTTTAAACAAAGCAATTCAAAACTCGCACTTCATGAGGTGACTCTTGCAACAATCAGTTTAGTACTCTTATCGAACCTTTCTTATTGCACATAATTTATACCACCTACAAGACCCTGATTAGGATATTCTATTACAATCATTGTTTGATAAATTATTTATTCCTCCAAGTGTTGATTCTCCTGAACTTGAACTAATTGCTCTAATTCCCGAAGTAGTTGCTCCAATCCTTGCTACACCAACCGGTACATCTCTAGTTACTATTGAACAAGATGCCCTTCACCAAGTAATTCTCAAACTATACTTGAAACTGAATCACCACTCATCGTTAATGTTGTTAAAGAAGACGATCATGATCTGGATTTCATTCACATGAATAACCTTCCATTCTTTGAAATTCCCATTCCAGATGCTAATTTGGAGGCATCTTCATTTTCGGAAGTTATTCTTGATGCAATACACTCCAACATAAAGATTAATGAACACAATAGCAAATGAACAAAGGATCACCAACTGTAAAACATTATTGGTAAACTCGACCGACCGGTTTCCACCCGACTCCAATTACATGAACAATATTTGTTTTGTTACTATGATTTATTCCTCACCGAAGTTTAACCACACACTTACAAAGAATCCTTACTCAGTCATGTTGGATTGAGGCTATGCAAGAAGAATGTAATGAAATTCAACGTCTTGAAGTTTGGGAACTTGTTCCACGTCCAGATAAAGTGACGGTTATAACCCTTAAATATATTTACAAGGTGAAACTCGATGAACTCGGAGGAATCTTGGAAAACAAAGCTAGATTGGTTGCTCGTGATTATCATCGGACAAATATAATTTTTATGGAATCCTTCGCACCCGTTGCTAGACTTGAGGCTATTCGATTATTCCTCGTGTATGCTGCTCATATGAATATGATCGTCTATCAAATGGATGTCAAGACGGATTTTCTGAATGGTTTTCTACGAGAAGAGGTCTATGTCAGTCAACCAGATGAATTTGTGGACTCTGAACATTTGAACCATGTGTATAACTTAAGAAGGCTCTTTATGGGCAAACGCTATGTCGACGTTCCTAATTTTTGAAGGTTTCTTTGAAGGCACAGTGGATCCGACGTTGTTCATCCGCAAAGAAGGCAAAGACATCTAACTTGTATAAATTTACGTAGATGATATAATCTTTGCTGCAACCACACAAAAACTTTCGGATAAATTTGCGGAAATTATGTGTTCAAAATTCAAGATGTCGATGACGGGCAATATCTCATTCTTTCTTGGACTTCAAATTTCTCAAAGTCCTAGAGGCATATTTATAAACCAGTCTAAATTTGCTCTTGAATCACTTAAGAAATATATTTAATCTTGCGACCCCGTGGATACTCCAATGGTGGAGAAATCCAAACTAGACAAGGATTCATAAAGGAAAGCTATTAATCCTTCACTTTATCATGGAATGATTGGCACCCTCCCGTATCTAACCGCTGGTAGACCAGACCTTCAGTTTAATGTATGCATGTGTGACCGGTATCAGGCACGGCTTACCGAAAAGCACTTACTTGCTGTGAAAAGGGTCTTTTGGTACTTAAGAGGAACCGTTAACTAGGGACAATGATATCCGATGGATTCCTCTATTGCTCTAATGGCATTTGAAGAAGCTGATCATGCGGGTTGTCAAGATATAAGATGTAGCACTTCTGGAAGTATGCAATTACTTAGAGATAGACTTGTAATCTGGTCATCAAAAAGGCAAAAAACCGCTACAATATCCAGTACGGAAGCTGAATACATAGCTATGTCAGGTGGTTCTGCTCAAATCTTATTGATGAGATCACATTTAACCTACTATGTCCATGGATTCAACAAAATTACAATGTATTATGATAATCAAAACGCTATTGCCTTATGCTGCAATAATGTTCAACACTCCTGGTCTAAGCATATCGACATTCGCTGCCATTAGATCAAGGAGCATGTGACAAATGAAGTTATTGAGCTTTCCTTTGTCAACACAGAATATCAGTTGGTTGATATTTTCATAATTATGTCGAAATCGGATTGAGTTTCTCGCAAATAAGTTGTGTCTTCAAACATTTACTCCTGAGACTTTGAAGAAGTTGGCAGATGAAGTGGAAGAATAGTGGTGGGAACTATGTATATATATAAAACCTAAAAAGAAAAAAATATTTTCTTCTTATATAAATTTTTCAAAAATATAAAACCGAGAAAAACACCTTAAAACTATGAAATCAGAAAAAATACAAAAATATGGATTTATGGCATGTCTTCTGGTATCGATAATATTTAGGACCTTATAAATTTCATTAAGTAATGACACAATGTTGTAACTAGAGTTCGTAGAAAGGTTATAAATATGTTTTCAAAAGATGATAAAATGGCTTGTAGTTATTTGAGACTACAACCCGGTCTTCAGCTTAAAGGAAATATTTTCTTTATGGAAACTTGACCTCACAACGAGAATTAATTTTCTCGGGCATGGTTTACTTTATTACCGTGCAAAGGCTTGTGTTTACATTGCAACATAACCCGTGATTTCTTCATTCAAATTAATGTACATGTCTATGCATTTCTTTGTTAAAATAAGAGAAATCTTATTGGAAAAAAGTTGTCTTCTCAATGAATCAGCAATTTCAAGTAATCACCAAATGATCTTCAAACGACAAGGCGACTACTCAGATAATGACTACAACTCTTTAAATAGAAAATGGGTCAAAGTTTGATGGGGAGCAAATGCAGCTTGAAAGAAAGTTCTACATCAATTCAAGAAAGGATTGATGGTTTACGATAAGCTAAGAAAACTTCCATCAATATATTATGAGGAAGACTTATAGTTGCTACAAAGAAAAACATGATTATATCATATTATGTTCTAATTATTTAGGACAAACCTCGTAATTAATACAAGTGTGAATATGTTATATATAATATCTAGAATTATCTACTAACGATTGTAGTGTTCGAGTATGTATTTTTCAAGAATTTTTCACCAAATTCAGAATCTTTCTAAACCACATACTTAAAACTACACATTATTCTTCATAATTTAAAGGAGGCTTGTGAAAATAAAGAAGATAATTAGACTCGCGTTTCTCTTCCCAAAATTTGTTAAAACATCATTAAATCAATCGATATCAAAAATATCAAGTGGGTTAATATTTTTTATAAGCGGAGGAAATGTAATTAAATATGTGTTTTATCAAAATAATGGTTTGACTCAATGTGTGTGCTTTACCCAACATATGCAAAATATTTTCGAATATCAAGGCATATGTATGGGGGGAGCAAATAGATTTGATGATAAAAAAATATTTAAGGTACAAAAACTTTGATTTTATCACAAGTACCATGAATGATTTTGCAAAGAAGTTTTCATGGTGACAAATACTTACCCACAAACCATTTAATTTACAAAGATTGTGGTGACATAAGGATAGTAGGATAGGTTTTAGTCCAATGATTTTTTAGAGCTGGAGGAATTTCCTAATGGCATCCCATAGCTAGAAAAAGTAGCCTTTAAGAAAGATTGAGTTAGATTATGAATGTAGCTGAATTCCGACTAATGACCTAAGCTAGCCCTAGAACAATCATAACAAGATGTTAGTGATGACGTCTTCGTAAGCATTGAAGGGGTTGAAGAAAGAAAATGTATTGTAAAGATAAAGGGTGTAAAGAAAGAATCCCTCCTTACAACTTAGGCCGAAATCGAATCAATACATATGATATCAGGAAAAATTTAAATGATGCTCGGTATTTAAGATAGACATCATGAACCCCGGTGATGCAATGTACAACCCTTCCCAACTAACTTAGATATCACTCAAAAGATTTTTTTAATCACACGAGCTCAACACATTATCCATCGGCATGCTCACTTCGAGTAAGTTGGTATTGAAATGGTGGCACTCATCTCTAGCCTTCGATCTCTAAATCTGAAATTCATAATCGAGTATAGACCCATTTTGAGATCACACAGTTAATCTCATTAGGACACTATTTCCTGACAATACTTGTTGTTCACCTTGAACACATGTATTTAATTATATCGAGTCCTACGAAAAATCTTCATGGTCTTGCCAGGACATTCCAAGTGATACTATTGAGTATTCACAATGAAGAATGGAAAACTTTCTAGTGTTAACATCAAACAGCACTACAGTAGGTCACATGTAAGCTTCATTATGAATTAGACATATGTTAACTACAAGAAATGATGGTTTAATTCTTAATTGAATTCAAAATTATTCCAGGCATCTATGCAATATCCTTGTGATCTTAGCAGAACATTCAGAGTGACACTCTTCAGAGTTCACAGCGACGAATGGAAATCCTTCTAGTGTTAACATCAAACAACACTGTGGTAGGTGATTTGAAAGATTCTTTATGAATCAAGCTCGTGATAAACTGGAACGCAACGATGGTGTGATTCTTAATTGATTCAATCTTGTTATAAGAATCAGAATTGACGATTCTAATCAGCTGGATAATTTATCCAACTGATTCACTCTTACCATCGGAGCCTGCTTTGAGATGGTCTAAAAAAGAGAACATGCTAGTATAGCCGTGAAACCCTGTCAAGGAGACTCTTAATTGAATCTACCTGATCACAGGTATGGTATCTAATACCGTATAACGGTCTTCACCGACTAAAGGTAAAACGCAACGATTTAGGGTGAATGACAACCATTTCGTCTGTGTCTATGTTTTGTTACTGGTTGTCTTATGCAGCGTATCAAAAAGGTGGCTTTACAGTTCACTAACTAAAGTCGTCCCCACATGCTCCTACCAAAAGTTAAAGACTTTAAAGAATTCAAGAAAGCTAAAGATTAAAAATTTCGATGTGTACAATACATCTTCCTTAACGTCAAGATGTATGTAGTTTGAAGTTAATGAAGGAAGAGCGTTAAAGGCTTTCAAGAAATCAACAAAGTATGAGCATGACGAACCAAAATTCATAACTACACAAGGAGGCGAGAGTCAACTATTGGAATTTAACAACCTTAACGTATCTAGCATACATGCATCATGAGTAAACGCAGTGGATAGGATCATATAACTATGCACATAATGTAATTAACATAAAGATTAATAACACGTGTGATAGGTGTGAAAACACCCATCCTTTTACCACTTAAATCGGGCTAAAACGAGACCAAAACACGTATTTAATATCATTTGTTTGGAATTATGCGTGGTTTTTGTGTTTATTGTGTTTTCAGAGTCGACCGGATGAATATTAAAGAAAACATGGGATTGCACGGGTTTTATCGAAGAAAAGGGCTCAAGACAAAGTCTATTGTCCAAAAGGTGCAAAAGAATTGAAGTCATTGTGCCTATTTGAAGATTTATCGAAGAATAGAGCCAAAGATGGAAGATTCACTTATGTCGAAGAACTCGAGTCTATTAAATAAAAGATTATAAGACGAGTTGGAATTATTCACCGACACTTCTCAAATCCAAGTCGGAAACGTTTATTTAAAGACGCATGAAGACTTAAGAAGAAAGAAGAAAAAGAAGCCCAAATCAAAGCCCAATCAAAAGCCCATCAACACCATACACACGCCTATATAAAGCCTTCACCTCACAAATTTTCACACACTTAGTTTTTTAGCTAGTCTTTAGCTTTTCATTTTTTTCTAGTTTTAGAGAGAGAAAGTTCCAAACTTTCTCTCACTAAACTTTTCCTTTGATTTAATCTTTTAAATTTAAGCTTTCTTGTACTTTTGATTTCATTAATCTTAATCAAGTTTATGCTTTTAAGTTCTTCAAGTTTTTCCTACTTTCCTTGATTTGTCAAAATCCTTGATCCGATTGTTGAAATCCATACGGTTTGGATTTGGATGTGTTCGTGAATAGAGTTTGATCTTTTTAGTTTCTTTTGAAGCTCTACGTGAATAGGCCATAAGCTCTCCATGCTTATTGGTTTATTACTTATTGAAGCTTGTTATTGTTTTCGGATTACTTCATAGTTTTAATCATCCACAAGTTTTGTTTATTAAGTTTAAAGTTTCTTGTTTTCAAAAGTGGTTAAATTTAAGTGTTTTGAGTTATTTAAGTTTCGGATTATATAGCTTATTGTAAGTGCTTATTGAACTTTTTGAGTTTCCACCATTTTCGGAAAATAGCTGCCTTTATTCCATCGCAATACAAGGGTTTTAACACATTCCGATGGATCTTCGTTGCTTGGTATCGCAATAACCCAAAAAGGGGTTTTACTTTGCGATAGGGTGTAAGTCCCCCTATTCCGATCTGGGATTGCGATCGCATATTGCGATCGCACATTCCGACGGGTTTAGGTCCATTTTCTAGTCGAAACTCTGGCCAATTTTTGTCTTCCATATTCCGATAGAATTAATATTCCGATCTGGGACATTCCGATAGCCTCATTCCGACAGCTTGATTTTAGAGTATTCCGATGGTGATTGTTAGAAACATTCCGATGAACTTTCACGTGAGATATTCCGATGGATCATTTTAATTGCATTCTGATAGTAGTAATTTTCAACATTCCGATAAGAACAAGTTTCTAAGCATTAATTTAATTAAGTTTTCAAAGTAATTTTCTAATCTTTCCTTTACGTTTTCAAGCACTCAATTTTAAATTACTCAACGTCATTTACATTTAAATGTTATTAGTTTAAAAATAGATAAACAAACCAACTCTTTTTTTAGTAACCAAGAACAAATCATTCCACTTAAGGCCGAGATCAATTCGAGAGGATATCGAGAAATATTTTGAACCCCATAGAAAAACAGAGTATCAAATGGCGCCGCTGCCGGCTCCTCTCGTTAAGATCAAAAGTTTTTTGTGAGAACTTGGATTTTGGGATCCGTTCTCCGTGAACGTTCTTTTTCATCAAAAATTTTCAAAAACAACTAAAAAATATAAAATTTTCAAAAATCCTAAAAATTAAAAAACCAAAAATATTTTTGCTTTGTTTTCCTTTGTTCGTTCTTTTGCAGGTGTATGCGCACTCGATCCACGTCTTATCAAGAGCCCGAGCCTCTCGATAACTTAGACATGGCTGGTGTACAAAACAACAATAACATACCACCTCCGAACAACAATAATAACAACAACAATCCGCCTTTCAACAACATGAACAATAACAACAACAATGAGCACCTTCCGGATAATCGACCAATGATTGAATTGCTGCAAGCTCATGTAGATGGCAATACGGATCCAATTGTTATACCACCAATTGCCGCCAACAATTTCGAGCTAAAGTCAGGCTTTATCCAGATGGTCTCAGCTCAACCATTCTTGGGACGAACCATTGATGACCCACACGACCATATCAAGAGATTTTTACAACTCACCAACACGGTCAAGTTCAATGGTGTTCCACAAGAGGTTATAAGGTTACAACTTTTTCCCTTTTCTTTAGAGGGACAAGCCCGGCATTGGCTTGCTAAGGAACCGCCACAGAGTATTCTCTCGTGGACGGATTTGGAAACAAAATTTATCAACTACTTTTTTCCACCCTCTCGTACTACCGCTTTGCGGAATGAGATCATAAATTTTGAACAAAAGTACGATGAGTCGTTCAGTGAATCTTGGGATCGTTTTAAAGACCTTTTAAGAAAATGCCCACAACATGGTTTTACCAAAGTACATCAAATCAATACTTTTTACAATGGTTTAAGCATGAGTGACCAAGATTCACTGAACAGTGCCTCGGGGGGTAATCTATTGGCTAAGACTTCCAATGCTGCTTGGGATATCATTGAGAACAAATCTCGTGTGCAAACCAAGAGTGTTAGGACCAATGTTGCTAGTGCTAGCACTAATGACAGCGACAAGCGACTTGACAAAATCACCACGCTTCTTGAATCGCTTGTCACCCACACCGTCAGCAACAACAACAGCAACAACGCCAAAAACGCACAAGTGAATGCTGTCAGCCAACCTTGTGAGATATGCGGTGGTCCCCACTCTTACACAACTTGTACCGCCACCCAAGATTACCCTGTTGAGAATGTGAATGCGGCATATGGCACCTACCAACAACCTGCTTATCAAGCTAGACCTCAAGGTGACCGTAACTTGCTTAGCTATCGATCAAACAACTATCTTTCACCACCTGGTTTTAATCCTAACAACCAAAACCAAAACCAACAACAAAACCTCAACCGCCCTCCTCAACAACAACAAACTCGTACACCATACATCCCTCCTCACAAACAGCAACAACCACCTCAACGAAACACCCAAGTTTACCAGCAACCTGCTTATCAATCACCCGCATACACTGCTCCTTCCAACCAAACCCCCGCATCACATCAAGACATTGGAACCTACATGAGGACTAACGATGTGATCGTGGATAATCTCCAACAGGAAGTGCGCAACTTGAAAGCAGACTTGATGAAACAAGGGAATGATCTGAGAACTGATATGAAACACACTATGGATAGTCAAACGAATGACTTAAGGAACATGATGGCTAGCTTTTTCCAAGATAATCAACCCTCTTCTTCGGGTACTCTTCCGAGTAACACCGTTGCGAATCCAAGAGGGGAGATGAAAGCAATCACCACTCGAAGTGGCAAAGGTACCAAGGAACCCGAGCTTCCTATACCTCCACCGGTGGTTGTGACTAAGGAGAACGAGTCACCTGCTCCTATTCCTCATCCTTCTCCTTCCCCAATTTCTCCACCTCTTCCTTCTACCCCTCCTCCACCCAAGGATGTGAGTGATCCTATTATTCCAAAGCCTTCCTCTTCTTCCAATATACCTTATCCATCTAGGTTGAGGAAAGAGAAGCTCAAAAGCAAGGATGATATTCAGGTTTCGAACTTCCTTAAAATGTTCAAACAATTGAATTTCAATATCTCCTTCACTGAGGCTCTCGCTCACATGCCTAAATATGCTAAAATGTTTAAAGATCTTCTGAGCGACAAGGAAAAGCTCCTCGATCTCGCCAACACCCAACTGAATGAGAACTGCTCTGCAGCGCTCTTAAGGAAATTGCCAATCAAGCTTGGTGATCCGGGTCGTTTTCTTATCCCTTGCAATTTCCCGGGAGTAGAGAATTGCATGGCCCTAGCCGATCTAGGTGCCAGTATTAATCTCATGCCTCTAAGTGTTTGGAAGCAATTATCTCTCCCAGAGCTAGTCCCCACTAAAATGACTTTGGAATTGGCCAACCGTACGGTTGCTTATCCAGTGGGGATAGCCGAAGACGTCATTGTAGGAGTCGACAAATTCACCTTCCCTGCTGATTTTGTTGTCGTCGACTACGAGATGGACCCCCGTGTACCACTGATTGTTGGTCGTCCATTCCTTAGGACCGGTCGCACTCTCATTGATGTTGAAGCCGGTGAGCTTATCATGAGAGTGGGTGACGATAAAGTAGTCTTCAACATGGGAAAGTTGTCTAAACAACCTTATTCCAACGAGAGTGTTAATTGTATTGACGTTCTGGATGAGGCTTGTGAAGCACACTTTATTGATGCTTGCAAAAGTATTCCTTCCTCTCTTCCCAATGTTGAGACCGTGTCCTCTATTGATTCATCGTTGTCTCTATTTGGAGATAGTGATTTATTTTGGAACAATCTTGAAGATACCATGGGAGATGCGAATTTAGCTACTAATGATTCTCCTATCGATGCGGATGAAGATATGAATTTCTTTGACAATCTTCTCACCGAAGACAATCCTTCTCCTCCATCTCCCACGGTTATTGCTATCGATGCCACGACTTTGAAAACGCCTCCCGTCGAAAATCCTCCGGATTTAGAACTTAAGGAGTTGCCGCCTCATCTCGAGTATGCGTTCCTTGAAGCAGAGAAGAAGTCACCCGTCATTATCGCTAAGGACTTGCAAGAAGAAGAGAAAACTCGTCTCATCGATGTGCTTAAAGCTCATAAGAAGGCAATTGCTTGTAAAATTTCCGATATCCGCGGAATTGATCCGAACTTTTGTACTCACAAGATTCTCATGGAAGATGACTTCAAACCCACAATCCAGAGCCAAAGAAGGGTTAATCCTAAAATTCATGACGTCATCAAACAAGAGGTTATCAAACTTCTAGATGCCGGCTTGATCTACCCTATTTTGGATTCGCCGTGGGTAAGTCCCGTCCATTGTGTGCCCAAGAAGGGCGGAATAACCGTTGTTCCCAATGAACACAACGAGTTGATTCCCACTCGTCTCGTTACTGGGTGGAGAGTTTGTATTGATTATCGCAAGCTCAATGATGCCACGAGAAAAGACCACTTTCCTCTTCCCTTCATGGATCAAATGCTCGAGCGTCTAGCTGGTAATGACTATTACTGCTTCTTAGACGGTTTCTCCGGGTATTTTCAAATTCCCATCGATCCCAAGGACCAAGAAAAGACCACATTCACTTGTCCCTATGGAACATTTGCTTACAAACGCATGCCTTTTGGTTTATGTAATGCTCCTGGGACATTCCAAAGGTGTATGATGGCGATCTTCCATGACATGGTGGAAGACACTATGGAAGTATTCATGGATGATTTCTCGGTCTATGGCGATTCCTTCTCTGCTTGCCTTGCCAATTTAGAACGTATGCTAAAGCGGTGCGAAGACACTCGCCTTGTTCTAAATTGGGAAAAATGCCATTTTATGGTAAAAGAAGGCGTCGTGCTTGGACATAAGATCTCGAAAGCCGGTCTTGAAGTAGACCGTGCTAAAGTCGATGTTATCGCAAAGTTGCCTCCACCTTCAACTGTGAAGGGTGTGAGAAGTTTCTTAGGTCATGCGGGCTTCTATCGTCGATTCATTCAAGATTTTTCTCAAATCGCTCGCCCGATGACCCACCTCTTGGAAAAAGATACTCCTTTTATCTTTTCCAAAGAGTGCCTTGAAGCCTTTAACTCACTTAAGGATAAGCTCACTAAGGCACCCGTCTTGGTTACCCCTAATTAGGAGCTTCCTTTTGAGTTGATGTGCGATGCTAGTGATTTTGCTATTGGAGCGGTTCTTGGACAAAGAGTGAACAAACACTTCCAACCGATCCATTACGCTAGCAAGACAATGACTGGGGCACAATTGCATTATACGACAACCAAAAAAGAGCTTTTAGCTGTTGTCTATGCCTTTGAAAAGTTCCGCCCCTATCTTGTCCTTTCCACCACCATTGTGTACACCGATCATTCCGCGCTGAAGTACTTGTTGACAAAGCAAGATTCCAAACCAAGACTTCTTCGCTGGGTTTTGCTGCTCCAGGAATTTAAAATCGAAATTCGCGATAAAAAAGGAGCAGAAAACCTAGCCGCAGATCATCTCAGTAGACTTGAGGATCCTTACCAAGGGGATCATCCGAACAAAGAAATCAATGATTCTTTTCCCCTGGAGACCTTAATGTCTATCAACTCAACTGCTGACGAAACCCCGTGGTTCGCAGACATTGCAAACTACTTAGCGGGTGGAATCCTCGTTGACAGGTTAACATCCCAGCAAAAGAAGAAGTTCTTCAAAGACATAAAGACTTACTTCTGGGATGACCCGTATCTTTTCAAACAATGTGCTGACTTGATTATTCGCCGATGTGTTGATGGACCGGCAGCTTTCGAAATCCTTGATGCTTGCCACAAAGGACCCACTGGTGGTCACTTTGGTCCCAACTACACCGCCAAAAAAGTGTTTGATTCAGGATTTTATTGGCCCTCCATTTATCGTGACGCTCACGATATGGTTAAAAAATGTGATGCTTGCCAGAAACAAGGCACGATCACACATAAAGACGAGATGCCTCAGAATTTCATTCAAGAGTGTGAAATCTTTGATGTTTGGGGTATCGACTTTATGGGGCCATTTCCTTCATCTAAAGGAAACAAATACATCCTTGTTGCCGTTGACTACGTCTCCAAGTGGGTTGAAGCCAAAGCTTTACCTACTAATGATGCAAGGGTGGTTTGTAACTTTTTGAAATCGCTGTTCTCTCGATTCGGCGTTCCTCGTGCTATTATCAGTGACCGCGGGACTCATTTTTTCAACGATCAATTTGCAAGAGTCATGGCCAAGTATGGTGTCAATCACCGTCTTTCCACCGCTTATCATCCCCAAACCAATGGGCAAGCCGAGATATCCAACCGTGGATTGAAGCGAATTTTGGAGCGCACTGTGGGAGAGCATCGTGCCGCGTGGGCCGATAAGTTAGATGATGCTCTGTGGGCTTTCCGTACTGCTTACAAGACCCCGATCGGTTGTACACCTTATCGTCTTGTGTACGGGAAAGCATGCCACCTTCCCATCGAACTGGAGCATAAGGCGCACTGGGCCTTAAAGTGGGCTAACTTCGACATCAACAAAGCCGGTGATCATCGCAAGATTCAACTCAACGAGCTCAATGAACTGAGAAATGAAGCTTATGAGAACTCGCTGATCTACAAAGAGAAGACGAAGATCCTCCATGACGCAAAAATCAAGAACCGAGAGTTCCATATTGGTGATCAAGTCTTACTTTTCAACTCTCGGTTGAAGATCTTCTTTGGCAAGTTGAAGAGCCGCTGGTCTGGTCCATTCACCGTCGCCAACGTCTTTCCGTATGGGACCATTGAGCTTTCTCAGCCAAATGGGCCCAATTTCAAGGTGAATGGCCAGCGTCTGAAGCTGTACTTTGGTGAGGACATCTCTCAGAAGATGATTCCATCCCTCACCACGTTCCCCATGAACTAATTTTGGGTCGAGTCAAGCTCGTGACTCGGTCATCAAAAACAAGCGCTCCTCGGGAGGCAGCCCGAGTATCTATCCTTTTACGTTTTAACCTCCTAAGTGTAGGGGGCCTGCATAGGTGTTTGTATTTGTGTGGTGATGTGATTACAGGGATAAGTGCACTCTTGGAAACTTTGAAGAACCGTGCTCCCGTGTTATCCGAAATCCGGTTCTATCTCTCAACTATCGTGATTCAATTTTCTTCATACTCACATTTGAAATTGATCACTTTAGTCGTCTCTTCCTTAGCTTGAGTTAACCAACGTGCACAATGTCATAAGTGTAGGGGAAACTTTTCCCACATGCTTAAACATTGAGGACAATGTTTATCTTAAGTGTAGGGGGGACTTCTATCGAAGTTTTAAGTGGACCTTTCCATGAAAATGCCTTCAATTAACCGGAAAATCATCTTTTTCAACATTTTTCAAATTTTTAATTAACTTTGGCCATTTAGTCGTAATTTTTAAAATTTTTTATCGTTGCTTTCATATGTATATATTCCGCAATAAAGTCAAAAATATTAATAAGTGGTGTAGCTAGTTTAGAAATCTTTGACATATTAGGCCCGTTGCGTTTATTTTGACTCAACCCGAATAGACTTATCCAAGTTTATTCTAGCTAGTATCCTTAACCATGTAGACCTTAATTGGTTTATTAGGCTAAGTGTCCACGAGTCTCGTTACTTGAGATTTTAAATTGTGGAGGACGAGAAATGATAGAGTCAATTATAAGTCGGTATTCTTGCGCAAGCTCACTTGGTGTAATTATTTGCCTATTCTCCCATCACTTGCTAAAAATTTATCTGCAATAAGTAAGGTCGTACGATTTGAAAAGTTACTTAGCTTCTAGCCCAAGATCGTTTAAAAGTTGCTCGGTAATGACGAGAGTTCATAGCCAAGGCATAACTTATGAAGCGGGGCGCGAAGATTGGCGAGTCCGAAAAGGACCTAACAAGGCATGAGGATTCAATATTATTGCTGAAGATCCAAAGTGATGTGAAAAGCATTATTCCTAAAGTCAATATGAAGGATCAAGACTCACGACGAAAAGCAATCAACTCCCATAAAGATCATGGAGAAGTCTATCCGAAAAGACCCTAACAAGGTATGAGGATAAATAGATCCAAGTCCGAAAAGGAGGCGGATCGTTGTATCTCAAAATCCCAATTAGAGATTGAAGAAATAATCATGAAGTCGTGGTCAACAAAGTTGGAGTACCCCTCAAAAGTCTCCAAGTGAAGAAACTCTATGAACGATGAGAAGACCATTACCTCAAGAACGTCTCTCAAGATATGAAGTATGAAGTACATGCCAAATATCGACCCGAGAAAGGTCTCAAATCGCGAACCAAGTTATGCCAAGATATGAACTTTTTGATATCCCGAGAAGCAGTTTTAAAAGATTTTGTCCTTTAGCTAACTATTGATCAAATCGTCCTACTTTGCTTTCAGCCCTAAATAACTATCGAAATAAGTCCAAAAATGCATCTTCATGATCATTCTAAGACAAAAATAAAATATAAGAGATACACCTAGGAATAAGGGAGTTTAAGCATTTAATTAAGCCATGTGTGTGAGTGTTTGAATTACTAACTTATAATAACAATGATCTCGTTTTTAAGCTTAGTTTGGGGAACGTGAAACTTGAGGGTGATAAATCTTCGCAGCACCGAAGCCCTAATGTAAGTCCTCGATCTCTTTCCAAGTGATTACCACATAAGTTATTTTCTATTCTTTTACATTAAAATTTTAATTTCTTAGTACTTTAAATTTTTGTTTAGTAATATTTTAATAAGGCCAAGGTTAATTAATAATGAGAAAAGTGTAATTATGCTTTGTCACTAAGCATTGCATGAGGGCATGGCAATGGTTAAGTGTAGGGGATTTGATAGGTGTGAAAACACCCATCCTTTTACCACTTAAATCGGGCTAAAACGAGACCAAAACACGTATTTAATATCATTTGTTTGGAATTATGCGTGGTTTTTGTGTTTATTGTGTTTTCAGAGTCGACCGGATGAATATTAAAGAAAACATGGGATTGCACGGGTTTTATCGAAGAAAAGGGCTCAAGACGAAGTCTATTGTCCAAAAGGTGCAAAAGAATTGAAGTCATTGTGCCTATTTGAAGATTTATCGAAGAATAGAGCCAAAGATGGAAGATTCACTTATGTCGAAGAACTCGAGTCTATTAAATAAAAGATTATAAGACGAGTTGGAATTATTCACCGACACTTCTCAAATCCAAGTCGGAAACGTTTATTTAAAGACGCATGAAGACTTAAGAAGAAAGAAGAAAAAGAAGCCCAAATCAAAGCCCAATCAAAAGCCCATCAACACCATACACACGCCTATATAAAGCCTTCACCTCACAAATTTTCACACACTTAGTTTTTTAGCTAGTCTTTAGCTTTTCATTTTTTTTCTAGTTTTAGAGAGAGAAAGTTCCAAACTTTCTCTCACTAAACTTTTCCTTTGATTTAATCTTTTAAATTTAAGCTTTCTTGTACTTTTGATTTCATTAATCTTAATCAAGTTTATGCTTTTAAGTTCTTCAAGTTTTTCCTACTTTCCTTGATTTGTCAAAATCCTTGATCCGATTGTTGAAATCCATACGGTTTGGATTTGGATGTGTTCGTGAATAGAGTTTGATCTTTTTAGTTTCTTTTGAAGCTCTACGTGAATAGGCCATAAGCTCTCCATGCTTATTGGTTTATTACTTATTGAAGCTTATTATTGTTTTCGGATTACTTCATAGTTTTAATCATCCACAAGTTTTGTTTATTAAGTTTAAAGTTTCTTGTTTTCAAAAGTGGTTAAATTTAAGTGTTTTGAGTTATTTAAGTTTCGGATTATATAGCTTATTGTAAGTGCTTATTGAACTTTTTGAGTTTCCACCATTTTCGGAAAATAGCTGCCTTTATTCCATCGCAATACAAGGGTTTTAACACATTCCGATGGATCTTCGTTGCTTGGTATCGCAATAACCCAAAAAGGGGTTTTACTTTGCGATAGGGTGTAAGTCCCCCTATTCCGATCTGGGATTGCGATCGCATATTGCGATCGCACATTCCGACGGGTTTAGGTCCATTTTCTAGTCGAAACTCTGGCCAATTTTTGTCTTCCATATTCCGATAGAATTAATATTCCGATCTGGGACATTCCGATAGCCTCATTCCGACAGCTTGATTTTAGAGTATTCCGATGGTGATTGTTAGAAACATTCCGATGAACTTTCACGTGAGATATTCCGATGGATCATTTTAATTGCATTCCGATAGTAGTAATTTTCAACATTCCGATAAGAACAAGTTTCTAAGCATTAATTTAATTAAGTTTTCAAAGTAATTTTCTAATCTTTCCTTTACGTTTTCAAGCACTCAATTTTAAATTACTCAACGTCATTTACATTTAAATGTTATTAGTTTAAAAATAGATAAACAAACCAACTCTTTTTTTTAGTAACCAAGAAAAAATCATTCCACTTAAGGCCGAGATCAATTCGATAGGATATCGAGAAATATTTTGAACCCCATAGAAAAACAGAGTATCAACGTGCTTTTTCTCCAAGAAAGATAATCAAGAACACTTAAATCACCAAACCAATCAAACCCTAAACGAATGCCAAATTCTGATTCACCAGTAAACCTAAAGATCAAGTTAGATATTCTCTAAGATAGTCACACGACACTTCAATCAACCACCTTCAATTTCTAGATCTTGATTAAGTAAATATGTAACAAAAATCAAAACCCAAAAACCCTATTGGGGGTTTGTTTTCATCGACCAAAGAGAGAGTGAGATAGATTTTGTGGGTTAAAGTTATAAAATAATGAATCACATCCTTTTTTTATATACTAGAGCTTTAGGATATTTATCGTAAAGATTACAACTTAACCTCCAAGAAAATTACTTTTTAGAATCTCTTATCACCTTCTTTTGTTACTATTCGACCGACCATCACCCACCATGGGTCTTGGGTTGAATTTTTAACTTTCTATAAACTTGTTTAATAATTACTTTAATTATCTTAAATCTTGAGTCTTTTTAGTTAATCCTAGTTAAACCTTTTAACTAATTATTTAATTACCGTTTAGTATACACTTTTATCAAACAAAGATTATACAATAACTATAGTCATGTTATATCGTACATTTAATAAAATATGATCTGGATGTCTAAGTGTGTGACCCCTTCGGCCCGCGTACTCCTGGTCGTATAAAACACTAACTATAACTTATGCACAACCTAACAGCTTCCACTTGCGAAAGTCTCCATCATAGCGTACTTTAATACTAACATTGACAGATAGTTTAGCAACACTATCAATGCTCCCAAAAGTACTTAATTTTGGTTTCTGGTAAACAAGATCAACCTTTATGGTAAAAATAATATTGCATCCCTTTTATTTTTTATATGGTTAATCATGAATATGGATCATATGCCATTTCATGTATTAACGATTATATTTCTCGTTTCTATGATCAATCAAGATTACAAAATGTAAAAAGAAACTTCTTTAATACGATTTGGGCATGGCCATGTAAACATCTTATCAACCCTATGAGGGGTCCAGTATATTTCATACTTTATTCATGGAGGAACAAAATCCTAGTTTTACTACAAGTACCTTTAACACATGTAATGGACACTTCTGAAATAGGTTTTCTAACTATCCATTTTACTGACACACCGTTTACTCTAAATCAAGAAATGTTATCCATCCATGCAAAGATCCATTTGCATCTCAGATCTAAGAAAAATAATACTTTACCATAATTGTAGATTCTTGATTATGCCGATCCATAAAGAAAACTACACGGTGGGGTAATTCAATTATTCAACCATATTGAATAACTTATGAGTTTGGAAGAATCATCTTTATGTATCTTCCAAAGATACAACCAACCCTCATATTTGACTTAGTTCATCAATACTCCTATATTGACAATTGAACATAAATTTAGAATACATATAATACACAAATTTTGCCAACATTATATTCAATGATTAAACATAAAAATATAGATACAACTATTAAAAAATGAAAACAATATTTCCACGAAAATTAATTCATTTATTGATAACAAGTTCTTAAACATCCCTTGTCCAAATACCAACACATAAAATAAATTATCATAGATGTACATGAGATTAGCATAACGAACAAGACCAATATACACAGCATTCTAAAAATGCTTATTCAAAGGCATTGGTTTTGTGAATGGATCTAGAACGTTGTCACCTGAGTGAAATTTGTTAATGAAAATTTCACCATCTTCGATAACCTCTCAAATGTAGTGAAATCTCCTTTTATAATGTCTAGCTCCCCGCATGATTCAAGGATCATTGGCGATGGAAATTGCAGTAGAAATATCGCATAACATTTCCTTAGGCTTATTATTAGTCAACATGACTCCAGCAAGACCACTAATAAACTTCCTTATCCAAACAACTTCCATTGCAACATCGGCAGCAGCAACATATTCAGCTTCTGTAGAGAACATTGTTGTAATGCTTTGCTTACTACTCTTCCAGTCCATGGCTCCACTATTGAGAACGAACACATACCCAGTTTGGGATTTTGTATCGTCCTTTTCGATTTGAAAACTAGCATCGATATAACAATTAACTCGCAACTCGTTTTCTGTCTTGGCCCCATAAACAAGTTTCATGTCTCTAGTATTCCTAAGATACTTAAGAATGGTCTTAATAGCAGTCCAATGTTTCTCACCAAGATTCAGTTGGAATCTACTACACAAATTTTGCGCAAACGTAATATCAGGTCTAGTACATCTTACTACACATACGATAGAACCAATTGCCGAAGCATATGGGACTCTCTGCATGCGTTTCACTTGACTTGGTGTGATCGCACCATGATTTTTACTTAATTTCGGCTTTTATTGCATTGGAACAAATCCTTTCTTTGATTTATCCATCCTATACTTCTTTAGGACTTCATCAAAATAAGCCCTTTGACTTAAATACAACAACCACTTAGATCTATCTCGTAGATCTTAATTCCAATAAAATATGCAGCTTCACCTAAATCTTTCATGGAAAAACACTTGCCTAACCAAGCTTTCACTTCCTCAAGCATTGAAGTGCTATTTCCATGATTAATATGTCATCCACATATAAGACTACTCCCATTAGCTTTGTCATATACACATGGCTCACCGAGATTCTAAACGAAATCAATAAATATAATTTCTTCATCAAACCTCTTATTCTAGGTTCTAGGGGCTTGCTTCAATCTATAAATGGATCTCTACAACTTAGAGACTTTTCCGAGATACTTTGGATCAACAAAACCTTTAGGTTGCACCATGTAAACATCTTCACTAAGGTGTTTTGACATCCATTTACCAAATATCATAGTCATAGAACGCTGCTATAGGTAAGAGAATCCTTATAGCTCTAATTTTTACAACCGTAGAGAATGTTTCCTCATAATCTAACCCGTAGGTTTGAGTATAGACTTTTGCCACAAGACGAGCTTTATAGGTGTGTACCTTGCCATCCATGTCCGTCTTTATCTAATAAAGCCATCTACATCTTACGATTCTTCCACCCATAGGAAGATCAACCAAAATCCAAACTTGGTTATCTTTCATGGATTGCATTTCCACGTTCATTGCTTCAAGCCATTATTAGATCTAACATCCGAAATTGCGGCTTGAGTATTAGGAGGCTTGCCATGATCTTCTAATTCGTGTTCCTCAGTGTCTACATAGGAACCGTATATATCAAGCGCTTGAGACGTCCTACCGGACCTACGAATGGTAATGTCTACATTTTGAGGTTCTACACTTTCATGTGGAACTTCATCATGTACTTTGCTAGCGTTACCAGAAGGCCGTGTATCGACATTTTGAACAAGATCAAGAACGTCAATACTCCCACTTACTTCAAGTAGTGGAGTACTCCCACTTGCTTCTTGATCTATGAGACTTGTCTCAAAGAATTCAGCATTTTGAGAAACAAATATTTTCTTCTCGATTGGTTAGTAAAAGTAGTATCTCATCGTTTCCTTTAGGTATCCTACAAAATATACTTAATTAATCTAGGGTATAGTTTGTTAGGATTATCTCGCTTCACGATTGCCTCACAACACAAAACCCTTAAATAAGACAATTTGGGAGTTTTCCCACGACATACCTCATATGGTGTCTTATTGACCTTCTTGGTTGGAATCATATTGAGAATGCGTGCAACAAACGCTAAAGCATAACCCTAAAAGGACTTTAGTAGAGTAGTCGAGTTCATCATGGAACAAACCATATCCAATAAAGTTATATTCCTCCTTTCCAACACTCCATTATTTTGGGTCGTGTACTAATAAGTGTGAAAACACTTATCCTTTTACCACTTAATTATAATAATAACCAAGCCTAAACGTGTATTTTATGTCGTAAATGTCAGAATTATGCGTGGTTTGTGTTTTTGTTGTGATTTAGGACCAAAATGTGAAAAGGGAAGAAAACACGGGCTTTCACGGGCTTTTATCGAAGAAAAAGACCAAAGACGAAGTCAAAAGATCAAGAGTGCAAAAAGAACGAAAGTCCAAGGCCTATTCTGAAGATTTATCGAAGAAAAAGTCTAAAGACGAAAGTTCAATAAAGCCGAAGAACTCAAGTCTAATTAATGAAGAAATTACAAGACGAGTTTAAATAATCCCGAGACAAAGTCGAAAAAAGTCGAAGAATTTAGAAGACGAAAAGACGAGAAAGAAAGAAAGAAGGAAGCAACACATGCTTAACCTCCCTAATCACTATAAATACCCTCCTAATGACACATTAGGAGGTGTTGGCTATTTTGACAAACTAGTCTTCCATTTAATTACTTGCACTTTTCTTAATGTCAATTACTTAATTGCACCTTTAATTTCTTGTCTTGCACCTTAAATTTGTAAGCTTTTAATTATTGCTTTCACTTTTACTGTTGAATCTTAATTTTAATCAAGTTTTTAATTAATCTCTCATTCTACCTTACTTGTTTTGATTAAATCTTTATGTTTATGTGCTTATTGTTATGCTTATTTGATTATTTGTCATGCTTTTATTTTTATGATTGTGTTAGCTTATTGATTTTATAGCTTATTGTGTTTTTTTTAAATTTAATTAAGTGCTTATTAGTTATTTTTTATAAAAAGTTGATTTTAAATATTTTTATTATTTAGTGTTTTTAAAAGTTTTTCAATCTTGGCTTATTAGCTTTTTATTAAGTTTGATTTTGTTAAAGTTTTAGTTAAGTGCTTATTTGTTTTTAGCTTAATTTTAGTTTTTAGCTTATTTGCATCTATTTGTTATTCGGAATATTTAAAACCCTAGGATTCCGTATAAGCCAAAGAATCAACATTCCGAATAGCATTCATTTCTGAAATCCGGATAAGCCTCAAACCCTTATATTCCGGATAGTGGGTTTTCTAGTTATTGCGGATAGTACTACAAACAGTGATTCTGGATATGATGAAGAAGACTGATTCCGGATAATGGTTAGAAAGTGATTCCGGATAAAGGTTCAGAAGGGGATTCCGAATAAGGTTCTAGAGTGTGAATTCCGGATAACAAGTTGAAGATTATTCCGGATAAGGATTCGAAGGGGATTCCGGATATAGCTACAAGTTTAAATTCCGGATAGTGAGGTTTTGTGGGTAATTCCGGATAAGATCTTGATCTCGTATTCCGGATAAGCTTCGGAACCAAACATTCCAGATAAGGGATTCGAGCACTAATTCCGGATAAGTAGACCTAGACATTCCGTATAAGGTCCTAAAGACGAATTCCGGATAAGCACCTCGAAGGACTATTCCGGATAACATGCTGAAGCAACATTCCAGATAAGAGTGACAGTTTTATTCCGGATAAGCATCAGGTTTGTTATTCAGGATAAGAGTAAGATTGGATTCCGGATAGTGACAGTATTTTGGATCCCAGCTCAGGTTCTTGTTTACTTCCTTTTTATTTTTAAGCAATTATTTTCCCGCCATTTTTCTTAAGTGTTATTTTAATTGTCTTTCTTTATTTTAAATTTCAAGTTTTCATTTTTATTACGTTGTCCAATTAATTTTTCGTCAAGCTTAAATTTCTGTCTTTTAATTAAATTACCTTTTAAAGATTTAATTTTGCACCATTTACGTTTTAATTAGTTTTAGCTTTAATTACCGTCATTTACGTTAAAGTTTTGCACATTTAGTTATACTACAACGACCAATCTATTTGTTTTCATCAAAAGACGACTGAGTCGCACTTAAACCAATAATCAATTCGATTAGACATACTTCAAAGAACGATTTTTCTAACTAAAACCCAGTTATTAAACGGCGCCGCTGCCGGCTCTTTTCGTAAAGATTAACGGTTTTCTATGAGAGACGCGTTAAATTTTGGGATCTTTTCACTTTTGAACGTTATTTTTCTTGCTTAAATTTTTTCAAAAAGTCCATAAAAATTAAAAATTTTCAAAAATACAAAAACATTAAAAAAAAACTCATAAAAAGTAATTCTTTTTCAAAGGTTTTACACCAAAAAGAGTTTTATTTTTATTTTTACACGTACATATATATTCTCTATTTCTTTGGTATCTTTTTCTTTTTCTTTTGCAGGTGCATGCGTACTAGATCTTCAACTTATTTAGATCCCGAGACTCGTGAAGATTTAGATATGGCTGGTGTGCAAAACAACAATAACCCACCGCACCTCAACAATAATAATAACAACAATGTTCCCCCACCAGACCTTCGAACGATAGAGGAGCTTTGTCAACCTACGATGAATGGACGAGGAGGACCGATTGCGCCGATGCAAATCACGGCTCCAGAATTTTCGTTGAAGCATCACATGATCCAACAAGTCCAAAACACTTGTCCATTTCGCGGATTACCGGATGATGATGCCAACAAACACCTCGACAAGTTCATTACCGTTACTCAAAGCATGAAGTTGCCTGGTGTTACTATGGATTTCCTTCGCCTTCACCTATTTCCACACACCTTATCCCACCATACCAAAAAATGGTTTGATCGTCTTCCGAAGAATTCAATTCATACTTGGGATGAGATGACTCAACGCCTTTTGTCACGCTACTTTCCACCATCCATGGTCACGAGCCTTCGGAATCAATATAGTGGATTTACACAAGAACCTGATGAATCACTATTTGATGCTTGGGAACGATATAATGTTTTGATCGATCGATGTCCAAACCATAACATGCTCCCCGTTACTTTGATTGATACGTTCTACAATGGTTTAACTTTTCGTGATCGTGATACGATTAATGCAGCCGCCGGTGGCACATTTATGAAAAGAAGAGCTGAAGAGTGTAGAGAGCTTATAGAGAACATGACTACTCACCACAAAAATTGGGATTCATCCGCATCTTCAAGGAATAACCTGAGAGTCAATGTGTCTTCTACTTCTTCAAACCCTGATATCACCGAATTGACCCGTGCAATGGTCGAAATGAGCAAAAACATGCAACTTTTAGCTACAAATCAACAACAACAAGTTAAAGCTGTAGCACTTTCTTGTGAGATTTGCGGGGGTTCTCATTCATACACTGATTGTCCTTCTACTCATGACAATCCGGAAAACGTGTATCCAGCTTATGGTAACTATTCAACGGAAAACCATCAAGCTCGACAACAAGGTGATCGTAACTTGCTAAGTTACCGTTCTAACAACTTTCTTTCCCCCGGTTTTTCTCCTCAAAACCACAACCCCAACAACTACTATAGAAGCAACCCAAACCCACCTCGAGCTTCTAATCCTTATCACCCACCCGCTCAACAAGTCCCACCCATTAATCAAGATGTTGAAGCTTTTATGAGAACCCAAGGAGAGCAAATCAAGAATCTGCAAAGCCAAATCATCAATTTGAAAGGAGATATCACTAAGCAAGGTAATGATATTAGATCCGAGCTTCGACATGATATACAAACCTCTTTTAGCACTCAAACAAATGATTTGAAGAATATACTGGCTAGTTTCTTACCAACTCCTCAAACCTCTACTTCGTCTCTCTACCTTCAAATACCGTCACCAACCCAAGAGCGAATGTGAGTGCTATTACTACACGCAGTGGAGCAACCTTAGTAGGACCATCTATCCCTCCCCCATTTACTCCATCTACACCTCATCTACTACCATTTATCCCTCCTACTCCCACGCCTAGTATTAGTTTTCCATTACCGTCTCCACCCCTTACTAAAGAACTACCCAAGGAACACCCTTCATCAACCCCACCTTCCACCTTTAAACCTTCAACATCTCAACCTTTACCTGCTACACCTTCCACCTATAAACCCAATATCCCTTATCCTTCTCGCTTAGACAAGGCCAAATTGCAAACCAAGGATGACATTCAAGTGTCGAACTATTTGAAGAAGATTTCAGGACTGACCATCACCTTTAGCCTTGTTGAAGCTCTAGCCCAAATGCCTACATTTGTTAAGATGTTTAAGGAATTGCTTAATAAGAAGGAGAAGATGGTCGAGTTTGTTAATACTCGATTGAATGAAAATTGTTCTGCCGTCCTTCTTAAAGAACTTCTAGAGAAACTTGGAGATCTCGGTCGTTTTGTGCTACCATGTACTTTTCACCAAACCAAAGAATTTACTGCCTTAGCCGATCTCGGGGCAAGTATAAATCTGATGCCTTTAAGTGTTTGGAAAAAGTTATCATTACCCGATCTTACTCCAACAAAGATGACTCTTGAGCTTGCAAATCGCACTCTCACTTACCTCGTTGGTATTGCCAAAGATGTGTTCATTAAAGTTGGCACCTTCACTTTTCCGGTCGACTTTGTTGTTGTTGATTATGAAATGGACCCTCGTATTCCGTTAATACTTGGTCGTGCCATTCTTGAGAACCGGAAAAGCCTTAGTCGATGTTGCCGAAGGTGAGTTAATCTTAAGAGTCGGGAATGATGCTCAAGTGTTTAAAATGGGGAAGATCACAACCAAATCAAATGGAAGAGAATCAGCAAATATGATTAATGTGCTTGATGATTTTGTCGTCTACAATAATCCTCTTTTCGATTCTTGCTATGATAATCCACTGTTCAAAGATGATGTGGATGATTCTCTCTCCAATTTAGATCCTCCACCAATTCATGATTCTCCTCCAATTTATGATGACTATGATGATGATTCTAGTTCCGATGGGGATGATTATGATAATTTTGTTTCAGAGTATCCAGACATGCCAACTTATGATGATTTTGATGATGCTGATACTCTCTCGAGTGATTCTTCTCATGATGGCCTTGTTCCTACTTTTGATGAAGATCCTCCACCAACCATGCTTGATCCTACTTTGGATGACTACTCATTTGAGGAAGATTTTGCAGCTTTTCTCAACACTTACTTCCCAAATGAGAGTGATTCTCCTCCTTTGGACTTTGATGATTATGGTCTTTATCCTTCTTTGGATATGAAGAAACCCGTTTCAAAGGAGAAGAAATCGACCGACACCGATATCCGTAGTACTTATGTCCTGACACCTCTCTATCCACCTTCTGAGGATGAGATTGTAAGATTTATGAGCGGATCCTCTTCAAGGACTACTGAGCCTGAGTGTTATTTTCCCCTAAAGGAAAAGGTGTTCGACCCCGGTATTGCAATTTTTAAGCCATCTCAGTATCCATCTGATGAAATAAAAGGAAAGATTTTTGGAAGCCATGGAGATATGCTTGCACCTCATCACCCTTGCTACCACCATGCTCAACAACTGCTTAAGGGAACCTTGCCTACTCTTCTTTGGCTTGCCTTGTTCGCCTTAAGCTTGTGCTATTTGATGGATGAAAACCATGTATTTGATCCCGATGGATGTCCTTCAAGTGTCTTCCCATGCCAATCAAGGTCGAGTCAGGCTCACGACTCGGTTAACAAAAACAAGCGCTTCTCGGGAGGCAACCCGCAATATCTATCCTTTTTCTTTGTTTTTATAATAAGTGTAGGGGGAGACCCTAGTATGTGTTTGTTGTTTTTTTTTCTAATCATGTGCAGGGATTCGAGCTTTCAAAGATCCATTCTTGATGTATTTTGATGACCCGTGACCCCGTGTACCCGTCTTCCCGGTTCTATCCTAAACTCTTTTGATTCTCTATTTTATATTCTTCAATATTAAAATAGGAAGCACTTTAGTTGTCTCTTCCTTAGCAAGATTTAAGCAAAGTGCACAATGTCCTAAAAGTGTAGGGGAGGTTACTTCCACACGCTTAAACAATTTTGGACAATGTTTATATTAAGTGTAGGGGGGACTTGTATCGAAGTTAAGTGGGCTTTTCCTTGTATTTGTCCTCATTTTAACCGGAAAATTGATTTTTCGACATTTTTCAAAAATTTTGATCTATTTTGGCCTAGTTGTTTTTATTTTTGTATAGTTATTTTCTTTCTTTGCTAATAAATTTGAATAAAGTGGTTTTAATTTTTAACCGTTGTGAATCTTTTGACTCAACCCGAGTTTACTTATCTAAGTTTACTCTAGCTAGTATCCTTAACGTGTTTAAGTCAAGTTTTGCTAGGCTTTTATATAGGGAACTTTAAAACGCGAAAGTCTTAACTCTCACGGGTTAAGAACAAGAACTTTTCGCAAGTTCCTATAATTGATCCTATAAAGTCTTTTATCAAGGGAACTTTAAAATGCGAATTCTAAACTTGAAAAAGTCTAAGAGTTTGCAAAATCCTATAGATGACTTGAAAACCCAAAACTTCGATTTAATTGGCTAAGTATCCATGAGTCTCATTCCTTGAAATTTAAATTGTGGAGAACGAGAGATGATAGAGTCAATTATAAGTTTGGTATTCTTTCGTGAATTTATGTGAGTTGATTGTAAGCTTTTTCTCCCATCGCTTGTTAATAAATTTAATTGCAATAAATAAGGTTGTACGATTTGAAAAGTTACTTAGCTTCTAGCCCAAGATCGTTTAAAAGATGCTCGGTATTAATTAGAGTCCATAGCCAAGGCATAACTTATTGAAGCGGGATGCGAAGATTGGCGAGTCCGAAAAGGCCCTAACAAGGCATGAGGGCTACATTTTGTTGCTAAGATCCCAAGTGATGTGAAGAATCATTTATCAAAAATCAATATGAAGGATCGAGACACACGACGAAAAGCAAAAACTCCCCAAAAGATCATGGAGAAGTCTATCCAAAAAGGCCCTAACAAGGTATGAGGATAAATAGATCCAAGTCCTAAAAGGAGGCGGATCGTTGTATATCAAAATCCCAAATAAAGATTGGAGGAAAATGAAGAAGTCGTGGTCCAAATATGAAGAATCTCTCAAAAAGTTCAAGTGAAGAAATTCCTATTATGAAGAGAAGCCCATTATTTCATGAACGTCTCTCAAGATTTGAAGTATGAAGTCGCTGCCAAATATCGGTCCGAGAAAGGTCTCAAATCGTGAAGCGAGTTATGCCAAGATATGAACTTTATGAGGTCCCGAGAAGCAATTTTAAAAGATTTTATCCTTTAGCTAACTATTGATTAAATCGTCCCACTTTATTTTCAGCCTAATAACTATCGAAATAAGTCAACAATGCATCTTCGTGATCATTCAAGACAATAATAAAATATAAGAGATACACCTAGGAATAAGGTAGTCTAAGTGAATAATTGGCCCACATGAATTTGTGTTCGTTTGCTAACTTATAATAACAATGATCTCGTTTTTAAGCTTGGTATGAGGAACGTGAAACTTGAGGATGATAATCATTCATGACATTTCCAAAACCCTAAGGTAAGTTTTTGATCTTTTTACTTGTTTTCCTCCTTTAAATATTTTGTCTCTTTAATAAAGGCCAATGTAGATTGATTGTGATGGTAAATGTAAAATTTGCTTTGTAACTAATGCATTGCATGAGGACATTGCAATGGTCAAGTGTAGGGGATTTAATAAGTGTGAAAACACTTATCCTTTTACCACTTAATTATAATAATAACCAAGCCTAAACGTGTATTTTATGTCGTAAATGTCAGAATTATGCGTGGTTTGTGTTTTTGTTGTTATTTAGGACCCAAATGTGAAAAGGGAAGAAAACACGAGCTTTCATGGGCTTTTATCGAAGAAAAAGACAAAAGACGAAGTCAAAAGATCAAGAGTGCAAAAAGAACGGAAGTCCAAGGCCTATTCTAAAGATTTATCGAAGAAAAAGTCTAAAGAAGGAAGTTTAATAAAGCCGAAGAACTCAAGTCTAATTAATGAAGAAATTATAAGACGAGTTTAAATAATCCCGAGACAAAGTCGAAAAAAGTCGAAGAATTTAGAAGACGAAAAGATGAGAAAGAAAGAAAGAAGGAAGCAACACATGCTTAACCTCCCTAATCACTATAAATACCCTCCTAATGACACATTACGAGGTGTTGACTATTTTGACAAACTAGTCTTCCATTTAATTACTTGCAGTTTTCTTAATGTCATTTACTTAATTGCACCTTTAATTTCTTGTCTTGCACCTTAAATTTTTAAGCTTTTAATTCTTGCTTTTACTTTTATTGTTGAATCTTAATTTTAATCAAGTTTTTAATTAATCTCTCATTCTACCTTTCTTGTTTTGATTAAATCTTTATGTTTATGTGCTTATTCTTATGCTTATTTGATTATTTGTCATGCTTTTATTTTTATGATTGTGTTAGCTTATTGATTTTATAGCTTATTGTGTTTTTCTTAAATCTAATTAAGTGCTTATTAGTTAATTTTTATAAAAAGTTGATTTTAAATATTTTTATTATTTAGTGTTTTTAAAAGTTTTTCAATTTTGGCTTATTAGCTTTTTATTAAGTTTGATTTTGTTAAAATTTTAGTTAAGTGCTTATTTGTTTTTAGCTTAATTTTAGTTTTTAGCTTATTTGCATCTATTTGTTATTCGGAATATTTAAAACCCTAGGATTCCGTATAAGCCAAAGAATCAACATTCCGAATAGCATTCATTTCTGAAATCCGGATAAGCCTCAAACCCTTATATTCCGGATAGTGGGTTTTCTAGTTATTCCGGATAGTACTACAAATAGTTATTTCGGATATGATGAATGACTGATTCCGGATAATGGTTAGAAAGTGATTCCGGATAAAGCTTCAGAAGGGGATTCCGAATAAGGTTCTAGAGTGTGAATTCCGGATAACAAGTTGAAGATTATTCTGGATAAGGATTCGAAGGGGATTCCGGATATAGCTACAAGTTTAAATTCCGGATAGTGAGGTTTCGTGGGTAATTCCGGATAAGATCTTGATCTCGTATTCCGGATAAGCTTCGGAACTAAACATTCTGGATAAGGGATTCGAGCACTAATTCCGGATAAGCAGACCTAGACATTCCGGATAAGGTCCTAAAGACGAATTCCGGATAAGCACCTCGAAGGACTATTCCGGATAGCATGCTGAAGCAACATTCCGGATAAGAGTGACAGTTTTATTCCGGATAAGATCAGGTTTGTTATTCATGATAAGAGTAAGATTGGATTACGGATAGTGACAATATTTTGGATCCCAGCTCAGGTTCTTGTTTACTTCCTTTTTATTTTTAAGCAATTATTTTCCCGCCATTTTTCTTAAGTGTTATTTTAATTGTCTTTCTTTATTTTAAGTTTCAAGTTTGCATTTTTATTACATTGTCAAATTAATTTTTAGTCAAGCTTAAATTTTTGTCTTTTAATTAAATTACCTTTTAAAGTTTTAATTTTGCACCATTTACGTTTTAATTAGTTTTACCTTTAATTACCGTCATTTACGTTAAAGTTTTGCACATTTAATTATACTACAACGACCAATCTATTTGTTTTCACCAAAAGATGACTGAGTCGCACTTAAACCAGTAATCAATTCGATTAGACATACTTCAAAGAACGATTTTTCTAACTAAAACCCAGTTATTATGTACGTACGAGTGAGACGTGACACAATGCCACATTTCTTCAAATGTTCCACGAAATCAAAACTCATGTATTCGCCTCCTCTATCGGATCGAATAGCCTTGATTTTCTTGCCGAGTTGATTTTCTACTTCATTATGAAATTACTTAAATGCCTCAAATACCTCATGTTTATGTTTCAAAAGGTAAACCTAATCATAACGGCTAAAATCATTAGTATACGTAATGCAGTAGCTAGCACCTTCTCTAACATGATTCTAAAGGAGTCGCACACATCAGTGTGAATGAGTCCCAAAATAGCTTTAGCTCTTTCGAACACATGTGTGAAAATCTTACGCGTTCATCATCCCATACTCAAAAGACTTGCATTTTTCATTGAAAGAGTTAACGTTGGTGGGATTCAAAACTCCATCACATTGAAGCTTCTTGATGTGTTTCTTGTTTGCATGAACAGGCGACAGTGCCATAGATAGGTCGAGTTCAACGAATGCTTGGCTCTTTTCCTACTAACATTAAATATAGAACTATCATTCAAATTAAGACCATGCATATCAATTTCAAAAATGCCATCACGTGGTATTGTATTAAATTAAAATACATTGTCTTTGTAAACGGAAATTACATTATTCAAAATAACATGATTAAAACAGTCTTCAATCAACGAGAAAATGAAACAACACCCCTAGTAATAGAAGGTGCAAAGTGACAATTATTCAAAGTAATAACTTGTCTATTTGGAAGTATCAAATCATAGCTTCCAATTGCTTCGACGTTTGCGCGCATGTCATTTCCTACGTACAAGCTTAAAGTTCCTTGCTTCAATTTCCTGCTATTTTTAAGTCCCGGCGATGTATTACAAATATGATATCTACAACTCGTATCATATACCTTCGACTTATTATTAGACACAACATAAAAATCTATAATGAAGATACTTGAAGTACTAGCTCCGCTAGCATTCTTGCGTTTCTTCACCTCAGCAAGATACTTTGGGCAATTCCTTTTTTAGTGTCCTACCTCTTTGCAATGGTGACACTCGGAGTCCTTTACCGGATTATCTTTCTTTGGTGGTGGAGGAATTTTTTGCTTTGAGGGTAAGATGACTTACCCTTTCCAGCACTATTTCCTTTACCCCCTTGCGGTTTCTTACCCTTGTCTTTCTGGATTCCTCCTGCTCTAATAGCCTTAGAGAAGGAGTTTTAACCTTATTTGGAATCTCTTTCTCATGAGACTTTAGCATAGCATGTAGCTCTACTAATGTCTTCCCCATGCTATGCAAATTATACAAGTTTTTCAAAATCCTTGTTGAGAGAGTTCAAAATAAGACTCACAGCAAGTTCTTGTGGCATGGGATAGCCTAGGCGTTCCAGAGTGTCCAAGTAGACTTCTATTTTCAGAAAATGAGAGCTTACGGACTGTCCCTCTTCATGTCTGCAATTGTGAATGCCTTCGCAGTGTCATACATTTCCATCTTGCCTTGTTCCTGAAATAAAGTTTTAAGTTTGTTTATCATGTCATATGCAGTGAAGTGTTCAAATGGCATTTGTAACTCTTGTATCATCGCACCAAGCATAAGACATGAGACGTCTTTCTCTTTGTTAACTTCCTCATAGTACTCATTAATTTGAGCCTTCAAAGTTACATCAGGATCAGGGACCTCTCCAAGAGATTGTTTAATGAATTTCAACTTATCTTCATTCTTGAGACAAATTCTTAAGTTTCGATACGAGTTACTGAAATTCACTCTAGTTAATTTCTCATCAGTGAGAATTGACCTTAATGTAGTTTCCTTGTTTTGGGCAGCAACCATCTACAAAACAAAGTTCACAAAATATTAGTATTTTTAACAATTATTCTCTTATAAAATTAACTACCCAAGTTGAAAAATTAATTTTGTCAAGATCCTAAGACCCAACTTGAACTTATTGCATCAATGCAGTTGATCTACTAGAGATGTAGTAATTCGTAATCATCGAATGATAATTTCTACTGGTGCAACTCTTAGCCATAATGAGGCCATGACTACAATATGTAGCATAAAAGTAGTCACGTCATGTTTTACCTCATCTAGTACTTCGTGCTAAAGGTCTGAACGGAATGTACGACGTAAGTCATCCACTGCATAGTCCGCAATTTTATAGCCTTGGGTCTGACCTACGGTTATTGTATTGCCTTGTCTTAGTTAAGACTTAAGATTGTATTTGATGAATTAACCAAGTTCAAGTGACCTAGTACTTGGATAGTACAAAACTTACTTTATTGGATATTAAATAAATTTTAAAAATCATGACGAACTTTGTATAAAATGAAATATGTAAAACTTCCTTTTAAAACGAGTTTATAAAACAATGAATTTTCCATATAACATATGCCTTGGTTTCATGAATCCTTCGTTAATTCAAAACCGAGATACTCATTATATTAAAAAAGTTGTACAAGTTTCATAAACGTGCCATAGGTTTGTTTAATCGGGTTTTCCTCAAACCTCTTATAAGCCAATGTAAAACTCAGTGGAACCTTGCTATGGTCACATTTGACTCTATGGCGTCTTGAAACGCACAAAAAAAGACTCGAAGAAGTTGGTTAGCGCATAGCTAGTTAAGCATCTCCTTCGTTAAATAACATGGGACCTGAGGATAAATATGTGTTGTAGCTTTAGTTACATATGATACCATATATGCAGTAGAGATTACCATATACAAATGTGTTAACTATGTTTTTATTATGAATAGCAACTATTTAATATAAATTCAATTCATAGAAGTTACACAAAGTCACTTAAGGATCGTTTACTTTATGGTTTTGCCAATGTGCATTATGTGGATAATCTTTTAGGATGAAGAGATTCATGCGTTCCTATAGTATACAAAATATATGTAATAGCTGCAAGATTACGCTGGCAGAGTCCCTCAGAATCATCACATATATCTTTGATGTCTTCAATATATTATGTGGTTTCCTTGTAATCTTTCGAAAGAAGATCTCACTATCGAAAACAAAAGAAGTGAATGATAACTCAGTTTCTGAACCAACTGTTTACAAATTAACTACATCATAACCTTTATATGATCAGGGAGTTGAATATAGGGTTGTCATGCACCTAAGCTTACATGCAAAAAAATTATTTAAAATCACTAACAAAAATGACATTTTGATTTTTTTTAAATTTGAGTGGTGAAACTATAAATACTTAGTAATACACTTTTCAATGATGAATTAAATCAAAATATAGTTGAATCTAGAACTAATTGGTTGCTTGATAAAAACACTCAGCAACATGATGTAGAAAAATACATGTTTTAAAGTGAATCTAAATTCAGTGATGTTGTGATGAAATCATATAGAAACACTAATATTGTGAATGACAGAATACAAATGAGGTGAATTTCACATTTTTGTTGTTAAAACAATAAACTTTGTCATAATTTTGCATGTAAGCTTAAATGCATGACAATCCCATGACCATCCTGTTTGGTTCGGGGATATTCGAGAATATTGGAGGATATTCAATATATATACATTTCAATATCCTCCAAATATTGTGTTTGGTATAACCAACGAAGGAATTTAAAATTCCTCGAATTCCCAAAATGAAGGATATTAGAATTCCTCCAAAAAGTGAGGAATTTTAATTTACTTGAAAATTATTTTTCATAAACTTTTTTTCTTGTCGTTATTATTTGGGTTTTTATGTTTATATAAAAATTATAAAAATTTAAAAAATTTATATAAAATTACTTTCTATAAAATTTATATAAATTTAAATATATATTTATATAGATTTTTTTATAAAATATATATATATATAATTTTTATAAAATTTATTGAAATTTCTTATAAAATTTAAATATTTTTTTTTTATAAAATTTAATGATTTTTTTTATAAACTTTATATAAATTATTTTATAAAATTTAATGATTTTTTGGTAAAACTTTAATGATTTTTTTATAAAACTTATATAAAATTTAAATTAATTTTTTATAAGATTTTTATAAATATTTTAATAAAATTTAGATAAGTTTTTTATAAATTTTTACAAAAATTAAATTTAATGAGTTTTTTATGATGTTTATATAAATTTTTTAAAATTTAGGATTTTTTTATAAGGTTTATTTAAATAATTTTATAAAAATTATATAAACTTTTTATAAAATTTATATAATTTTTTTATAAGAATTCATAAAATTTATAGAACACTTTTATAATATTTATAGAAATTTTTTATAATATTTATATAAATATTTTATAAAATTTAAGTAAATTTTTTATATATTTTTTATATATTTTTTAGAAAATATAAATAAATTTATAAAATTTATAAATTTTTTATAAAATTTATAAATTTATTTATAAAATTTATATAAAATTGAAAATTCGATTTTTCCTCTTTTAAAAAAAATATATATGTAAAAAAATATTTATTCGTTAACAGATTCAACCCAAAATCAAGATTTCAAAAAATTATAAATTTTTTTCAACCAAACAGGCGTAGACATTTTAAATTCTAGAATTTTAAATTCTGAGGAATTATAATATAATAGAATTTAGAATTCCAGAATTTTAATATTTTTAACCAAACGGCCCCTTATATGATTGTCTTTACCACCCATGAAACATTATATGCATTGAACCAATTATGGTTTATCGAAATCGTGTCCTCCTATAATCAATTGGTTCACATATTACAAACAACGATGTAACGAATATCATAAACATCTTTATATAGTTTTTTCAGTGACTCTGATGAAATATCATCTGCAATATTATGGCTCGCAATTATGGTATAACTATTTTATGTAAACGGCATTAGTTTTGAATCCATAACTACTTGTTTAAAGTTAGCTTGTTAAATCAAAGACCAATTTAATGGTCGTCTTATATTGGTGGCGACGGTGGTGGTAATCTTGGAAAATCAAAGTAAGGAAGAAGTGGGGAAAAGATAGTTTGATGGACAAGTTTTGCACGAGAGAAAGGTGGAGGGTGGGCGGTTATGAAGGGGGCGAGTTGATATGACGAAAGTGGCCTCACGTGCATGGCACGTGAGGTGAGATAACAGTGATAACGAATGAATGTGAGATTTAACATCTCAAGGGTTTTTTCGTATGAAAATGTAAAGTTTATGGACGTTTTTGCATGATTTTTTGTCTTAAAGATTTTTTTTTCTTATTTTTAGTATATTATACAAGATTTCAGTTTACCAAAAAAAAAGTCTTGTTACAACCTTTGAAATGTTTTGATCTATGGTACGTGTAGCATAGATATATACGATTAATAAGGGGGTCCGAATACCTTATTCTTCAAAAATATACATGTAAACAAAGAACGAAAAAACACGATAAGTTAAAGATAGAAATGGGAAAAAAGTTATGGACTCCACCTGGTTAGCTTTTTGGGATTCAAACCAAACACCCACTACCCTTGTCTCCCTTGCTAATTTGATTCCATACACTAAAGCCAATCATTATTGTCACATTCATCCATGTATATAAGTACTAGTTTTCATGCTCATGGTACGACCCTTGAAGTTGACATCTAAAAAGCTTTATCAAAGTGAGTGCAAATCAAAATGCAGCTTTTTAGTGAAGATATGAAGAGGAAATGGCAAATAAAAGAGACAACTAATATGTATATTACTCTTTTTTTTAACGGCAAGGTTATTTTTACTCTTATATTATCAAATTTTTAGAATTTATTTTTGTTTTATACGACTCTTTAAATGTCTCTAAACGCATATAGAAATGATTGATAGAATTAGTGTTTATTTAACTTATGCTATAAATTACATGTAAATCATCTAACAACGGACCCATTTTGTCACAAATAAATCAACTAGTGACATGATGGTTTAGCAACAAGTGCATGCCAATTATTTCTCAAAAGGCATTACTTATGACTAAAATACAATATGTTTCAGTATTAAGTATAGGTTGATGTATACTAGTCTTCAGAAACTAAACATAACTCATGCATGTTGTTGGAGTTGCAAGCATGTGTATGTCAAATCAAAGGTTAGTGACATTAAGAAATGTTAAAATAGTTATACCATACGTTGGCAAGGATGTGGTTTGGTTGACATAATGTTTTTCAAAAGAAAAGAAAAACATACGAAAAGCAACAATATAATACGACATACTCTTAATTTAGGTCAGGAAAAGATTCGGCATCTCATTGCAAGGCTACACATATATAAGAATGTAACCACTTCACTAACAGTTTGGGAAGAAGATGAGACAAAACTTTGGTTCAAAATGAAACAAACCAAGTAATATATATAAAGAGCGATAAGCCATAAACTAATTAACTTTCTAGTTATTAGGATGAACTTCAAATCCAGTTTAAAGAGCTCAAGTATGACGAGGGCTGTTTTTATGGGAGTGCAATAAGTACGATCACATACGATTATCGCTTAACGAGGACCTCTAAATATTAAGTCATTCTATTTTATATATACAGATAATATGATGCTTGAGCTTAATTAATTTATAATGTTTTCATACACGTGTATTTTTTTTTTTGTTAAAAGGCCTCTTAACGGTAATGACACGGGGTCATCGAAATCCACGAAATGGGCCTAAGTACGAAAGTATCATAACTTGATATGTATATTTTCAATAGCATATCCAATGCTATGAACTTTACCGTCCGAAAAAAATGCTATGAACTTTACCGAGTCCATATCACTGTCACTAGAGGCGGAACTCTGTGAGTGCCTGAGAACCCTATAGATTTTTTCGATGTAGTGTTAATATTTGAAAACATCAATTTTTCTTAAATATATATAAATGCACCCAATCCAAAAAAAATATGTTTCTAATATTACGATTAAAAAATTTATGTACATCTAACGATATTTAATCATGGTTTCGTCCCTGACTGACACGTCATGCCACATGAGATATACGTTGATCATGCCACGTCAGATATTTGTATAAACATTCACTGCCTATAAAATTACATCTTTACTCTTATAAACTTTCCAAAGTCTATGATTTATCAATTTACCATGTTTTATATTTCATAAAATAAGAGTAAAGTGTGTGAGTGAGACCCAAATATACCATCTCTCCTAAGTTTTATACACATAAAACTCTTTTTCTCTTTCTATATAAACCCTCATGAACTTGGTACTACAATGGAAGGTTTAAGTTTTTGGAATCTATGTCACCATGGACCTTCATTGGAGATGCTCTTATTGGCCAAATTAAACTCTAGAAATATGTACATATATGTAGATGGCAGCAACAATGATGATATGGTTAGATGGGCCAAAAATAAATCTGAGGGTTGCAAGTACCTAGCATCAAATGCTAGTTTGACAATGATACATCTGAAAATAACATTGATATTTCCGAATACCATGTCCCCCTTTATTGAAATTTAGTAATATATTCACTGTGTCATTGATTATACGAACCGAACAATATATAAGTGCGTGTGTGTATATAAGAAGAGGATGAATATATGAACAATAGGTATCATATAGTAATAATCATCGTTACAGACTCTACAACAAGTACATGTGGCGGGAACACCCTCACCCCGAGTACCTTTTGGCACCCGCCATTGTTCACTCCTCTAGGAATATCTCCGGCAACTCTCATGGCCAGTGAGGCACCAGTTAGAGTAGAAAGGAGCCGAGAATCAAACCCTTTAGGTACATTTAATGACAACATTGTGTTCATATATGTATAGTAACACTATTTGTCCCTTATGTTTGATTTGGATACAGTCATGAAATAGAAGAACGTGTAGGACATGTTTTCTTTGGAAAAATCATCAACCCTTAGGCTATCGCCATTATCAATCCTTAACATTTTGTCTTTTCACATGTGTCATTTTTCTTTCTCCTGTTATCTAGTGAAATGTTGCTTTCCCATCTCCCATCTCCATTTTATGATGGTGATGTATGGGTACTCAACACTAATAACAATAATTTAACTACATTATTGAGTTCCAAGCAAAACAAGTAAGTACGTCGATCGTGTCAAAAACTTCATTTATAATCCACTGATCAGAAGCAAAAGCTGGAGCCATCCTAGAGAGGAATTGGAAATGACAGTCAATGTCGGCGAGAGGACACATACGATCCAAACGAACAAGATTTTGTCAAATTTCTTTAGTAATCATTGTAGTTTTGTTATTTAAACTGAAACTGTTAAAAAATTTCAATGTAGACCATAAACTGGATACTTTAACACAATCGTTGTTGTTTAGTTTAGATAACTCCCTTATATGACTTAAGTATATGTCTTTTTGCCAAACTAGAGATGATTTAAGATGATTTTTCTATCTTTTCATGATGTGATCGCGAAACTAGAGATGATTTAAAATGAATTTTCTATCTTTTCATGATGTGATTGAGTGAGTCAAAGTGACAAACGATGAAAAGACAATCAAAGTAAAGAGACTGATCTGGAAACACCATGGGTGAAATCTTTGGTGTTATGCACAATATGATGTTCCACCCATTTCAATATAACGTTTGGAACAATTGATTCGGACAATAGCTAAGTGATATGCAATGTAAATTTGCAAGGGACAAACAATGGTGGATGTGTTTCTTCCATGTGAGGATTCACAGTTCAATCCTTTAATTTTCTATGTCCAATTTTATCCTTTCAAATGTGTAAAAGATCAAACTGTACTAAATATATTTGTAAACATAGTACTCTCTCAGTCACCTTTTCATTGCCAACATCACGATTTTGTTTGTCTCAAAATAATTATCTACTTCTATTTTACCTTTAAATACTTCTTATATTATACAATCTGCATTTTCACTAGTATATTAACCATCAATTTTGTTAACTAAAATTTACATAAATTACATATATCCAAAATTCGTAACATATATGTTTTTGAATACTTTTGTAAGACGCCGGAAGCAATATTTTTGGAGAAAATACAAAGAATTTACGTTCATCGCATATTTAGCAAAATGCTAAGAATGATTATATATATTGAGACAAAGAATATGTGTGTGCTTAAACTTAGTTTATAGAACCATCTAAAACTATGTTTTCTTTTTTCCTTTGTTTCTTTAAATTATTGACGACGTGGACCATTTGCTACTCTGTTTTCATTTGAGCTAACGATGCAGCTTGTTGTCCGTTTGACTTCTTCTACTATGTAAATTATAATTATTGAATAAAACAAGTTTATTCGAAGTCCTTTTCTATCTTTGATAGAACCGAACCAGTCTTTCTATCATTGGTAGGAGTATGACGTCCTACACGGTATTAGGATCCATAACTGTGAAAGACGGCATTGGGTGTTACTTTACTTTACTTACAAAAAAGAGTTCCCTCAGAAGTACTGCGTAGTACTGTAAATGGTTAACATTTGAAGAGTCAATATCATATTTCTTGAAACCCCCAAAACAGATGAGAAAACTACTTTATTAATGGAAATGGAAAGAATGGGTTTTTAGCAATAAATAGTTGTGGAGGTGGTAGGGTTCAAAATTAGGAATCTTATACAATCTGGAAATTGTGGATCACACCTATTTAGAAATAGCAATGTTACATTGAATTGGACAAACATGAGTTAGGAGAGTGGGGGCAATTTTGTCTTTTTGAGATAAAAAAGTTACATTTTCAGCTCAAAATGATTAGTCCAAGCCGGTACATACTACATATCATTCAGTGTATCAGATATAAGTTTGTACAATGATATGCCTATGCTAATGCTTTTCTCTTGTGGGGTTTTGAATCCTTTATCACAGACCCAAGTTCAAACCATATAAGCTCAACTTTGCAAGAAAGTGGTCACATCCCCTAACACACATGACACATACACTCGTATGTGTTAGTTGCTTAATCTATACGCGACATACGAGCTTGTATGCTTGTTATCAACTTTTGCAATTCTTTTAGTATAACTTTGTGAAATCTGCATCATTTTTAGAATAAATTGTGTTTTGTAATTTCATTTATTTTTTACTATAATGTATCACGTCGACGTGATCTAACTTTAGTTCTTTTGTTAGATCATATATACATGTTAAGATGAAATCTGATATTAATCCACGTTATAATCTGTCATGTCTGAATGTTTCCTGGTCTCAAATCAAGGGCGTGCTATACTGCTTCCAAAATCGGTCATTCAGAAGGAGAAAAAGACTACACATTAGAAGAGTAAATTGCAAATTACAGTACATCTTTGTGGTTTGCAAGTTTCCACAATTTACATCCTTGTCAAAAGAACTACATCCTTCCATAACATTGGACAAACAATGACGAAAAAACCCCTCGCATTAGCGCAGATAATGAGAAAAAAAATTGCATCGTTTGTCGTTACAAAAAATACACAGTTTAAGAAATGTATCATCATTACAGCTTTCTCTCTGTTAAAGATGCAATTGCATCGTTTGTCGTCAAAGATGTAGTAACTTTTTGACTTTTACTAACAGAAAGAAGGATGTACATGTCTCAACATTTTTAACAGCATAGCAATTTGTCAAAAATTTGCGCATCAAAGTTAGAATGTGTTTTGGCCAAGCACAAAATGTCACATTTGTGCCAGAAGCACAAAAACCTGGCCCAACACTATAGCCCAAGCTAAAGCCCAAATGCGAGCCTAAGCTGCAAGCCCAAGCCCAAGTGACCCGCAAGCCCAGGCCCAGGCCCAGGCAGCCCTCAAATGTATTGTATATACAGTATAATTTGTGATTATGAGAAAAACCTAATATCACTTATACAACATCTATCCATGTTTCCTTATAGACACAATTAGGCATAATTACTAAGGTGATAACCTGTATTTAACTGGCTACTTTCAACAAACAAAGTATAATTGTTTTCTTGTAATATTTCATAAAATATACTTCAGAACACAGATCTCACTCCTAACTAAATTTGTGTCTCTTTTATGTATTTTTTCTGCCTAACCATAACCAAGTATACAAAACAAGCAAATATATACTGTTTACTTCGCACTTTGTTGTGCTGATCAATATGTCTTCGAAGAACCCAAATTTTTAGTTCGAGTTATCACGAAATTCCAAAACTTCCCTTTAGACGAAACCAGATTCTTTTCACTTAAAAATTCCCAAGAAAACCATTTCTCAATGGTGCCATCAATATCATGTACTACTACATTAGTCCTATTGCCGGCTCTTGCAAGAACACCAGCCATATAAATAGCGCCCATTCTTCCTGGTGACTCGGGACCGTCCCCTCCAGGCCCATCCACAACAATAATGTCCCATTTAGTCTTGAGCACTTCTTTAGGAAATCCAGTTAACGCGATTTTACATTTGGAAGTCAGTGATCTTATCCCGGACCGTAGAGAACAACTTGAGTGTGTGCGTGCATGCTTTAACAACTTATATGCTTCCTTGGCAGATGTTTTGTACTTGATTCCGAAAACTTGTGTCCCATTTACATGATCTTTCACTTTCATCAGCTTTTCGGGCTCTTCCTCTAGAAAAACTGTTTTACCGCCTATATTGATGGTTTGTAACTTAAGGTATTGATCTTCAAGGCCAAAAACAAGAAGATTGCAAGGAGATTTTTGCAAAATAATACCCGAAAGAAATTTTAGCTCCTTTTGAGATAGTACTTTGTTATCATACTTGGACGGACTGAGATTCATTGTTTTTGGACCATGTTCTAGAGTCGGCAAATAAGAAGTGTTAATTGTGATTTTAAGCACTCTGAGGAGTGATGCACCAACAAGGACGAAAACGAGAACCAGGATTAGTTTCCTCTTGGTAAGATTCATATTTAATGTAGATTTTTCTCGTGTTGTGGTAAGGTTTAGAGTTGGTTTCGGGGAGAGAATATGCAACAACGGAGAATGAGAAGCCGAACCTTGAAGAGGCATTTTTATTAGCGATCGAGTGTAGGATTTTTGGGTTGACAAGGCGTGTAGAGCTAACTTACAATAGAATGAATGGAGGGAAGCAAGTATTTGAAACCAAATAATTCAGTTTCTAGGAAAGATATTTTGTCTTGAATTGAGTAATAATGAAGAATTGATCAATGTTGCTGTGATTTGAAGCATAGCAGATGTTGGGGCAGATGTAGCTAGTCACTTATTCACTTTTCACCAAACTAGTTATAATTATGTAACCAGACTAGTGTTTGAATCATGGGTCTCACAAGGATGTGCAAGAGGTATCGCCGCACAGGACCTACACTCAAAAAAGACCACATTTTAAGTAATTTCGCATATAAACACATATAGTATTAAACATGCACGAGCCATGTCATATGACCCGTTTGTTATTCTCGCATAGGGCCACAAAAAACCACGGGACGGCTCTGGTTTGAATCCTACATATGTTATCAACTACTATTTTTTTCTTGTAATTAAAGGCTAAGCACTTGCAACATTTTACCATGAGATATTAATATGGGTATTCAGATTGTTTGTGCACATAATGAGCTTCATATCCAAACTCACAAAGATAGACTAAATATGTGTTTAAGAAGTCAACCTAGCTATATATGTTATGTTGATGTATATATGAGTTGACATTCGATCTCACTTCTTTATGCTTTGTCTTTTTTAATGATATATTATTTTCGGTAGTTGGAAGAGGGTGGTCAGCGGTTATAAGGCCGTCCTCACAATTTGAGATTAACAAACCTGAGACCTCTATTATACTAAACGAAAATTAAGACGTCGCATAGATATTAAAACTTAATTGGTATGCTGACATAATAACCTCTATAGGAAATGTCGATATGTAGAAAAAGCATAGTTCGAGTAGCATCTACTAATATCAACGAAAGTCAATGTTGCAAAACAAGGTCTACAAGGACGATTAATCACTACAAAGCCCTCTACCTTGCCGATTAATGAAAAGACGATTAATGGTGGTCAATTGTGGTCAACGATGGTCAAGGGAGATCACACTTGCCGAAAACTTGCATTTTTTTCTGAAAATACCGAAAACTCATTGTAAACATGTGTTTATCACTTATATTAACTATTTATATGTATGATATGTTGTATTTCAAGAAGAATATTGTCTAAAATAACTAAAACTTGTTAGAAATACCCAAAACTTGCCGAAAATAGCAAAAATTTGCTTAAAATTTCAATCCGATTAATCGCCGATTAATACCGCCTAGAACGATTACAAGCTACAAGGTGGTCGACCGGCCGGCTAGCGATTCGCGATCTTTGCAACATTGACGAAAGTATTACTAGTACTAGCTAGGTTCAAATTATTGTGGTGTTGATGAGTAGTAATCTGTCAATGTATTTTCATATATATCAAGCTAAAATAGATACGCAAATACGTGTATAGCTTTCACAAGCTGTCCATGAAAATGAAGGGATATGAATTGAATAAGTACCCCTGTAACTTTCATCAACTAAAAAGATTTGTGTAATCTTTTATGTTGCCTTAGAAATCTCATCAGTGCATATTTTATCAAATGTTGGTTGTCATTTTGATTTGTGGTGCAAATAATCCAACAGACCGGATATATAGAATGATTCTATTAGAATACTCCGTAAAGTATAATTAGAATCTTTTCAAAAGATTCTAATGATTCTATATGTCCAACAGACCGGATATATAGAATGATTCTATTAGAATACTCCGTAAAGTATTAGACTCATGTTTAATACTCCGTAAAGTATAATTAGAATCTTTTCAAAACTGCAGCTCAACGTACACACAATATATACTCAAACGCTTAATTATACTTTACGGAGTATTAAACATGAGGCGGAAAAGATGATATACAGTTTCTCAAACCTAATACGACTTGTAGTAATTCGACTACAACCTGGATACTAGATGCGGAACAATCCCGATCAAAGATGCAATCGACAGAAAAAGTAATTTACACAAGGTATGTATCCCTAATCGACCCGATTAGTTTTATTGATAAAGAAGCGTTGTGAATCTCGTCCCCCCTCATCTCCTTTTATAGAGATGAGGGGGAACCGACTGTTACATACACTACGGGTCGGGTTAGGCTTTGACACAGCCAACCGACCTTTATTGCTATAGGCTATTTAGGACACTCGATAACTATCCCCTAGACGCGACTTAGGCTAATAAAGACTAAATACATAACAATTTCCACCTTAGGCTTATATTAGCCTATCCCAACACTCAGCAACTCCAAGCAGTGTTGTAACTTGCGTCTAGGTACCACCTTCGTCAAGGCATCCGCAGCATTGTGTTCAGTACCCACCTTCAGAACTTCAACCGTCTTTGCTTCCAAGACTCCTCTGATAAAGTGATAACACACATTGATGTGCTTTGTCCTATCATGAAAAACATGATTCCGCGATAAATGAATCGCGCCCTGATTTTCACAATTAACTGCAACAGTGTTAAGCTTCACGCCTAACTCTTCCAAGAATCCTCTTAGCCAAATAGCTCCTTTCACAACCTCCGTAAGTGTCATATACTCCGCTTTAGTTGTCCACAAAGACTCCGTGTGATGCAACTTAGCTTCCCAGCTCCTCGCACATCCATGTATCAGCAACCCGTACCCTGTGATTGATCTACCCATGACAGTGATCGATCTACCCATGGTGTAGTCAAAATCCACAAAAACTTGTACGTATGTCTGTAATCCACGATCAAACCTATCCAACATACTCACATCTGCAGATGCTATGTCAGGTCTCGTGCAGACCACCTGATACTCCTGGCTTCCAACCGCATATATATATGACCACTTACTATTCTTTACCACATCACAGTCCCCTGATAGACTATCCTCCAACGACAGTATGGAGTGTCCCTTCAACAAAGTCTGTACCAACTTTCTGTTGTAAAACCTGGACTGTGACACCCTCAGAGTATTACCACTCCGATTCCTGATGATCTTAATACCAAGTATATTTCCCTTTGCTTTAACCAGCAAACCCTTGGTAACCGAGATCTCAGCCTTGCATCCGCAAGAAAATACCATACAATCTATATAGAGAAATAGATGTATGAACATACCTGGTGTATGCTCCCAGTAATAACCGTATCTGTCGTCACTGCTTTTCCTGCAACCGTTGCTGAGCACATGCACATCTAACCGAGTATCCATTTCTTCCTTCAATCCAGCCATCCACTTGGAAAGAACCTCACAAGCAACTATATCATTGAAAGTCAATGACTCGTGTGCATATATCTTCTTCACTGCAGCAACTGCAAAAGTAGTATCATTACTGTCTTCTCTATACTTGAATAGTTCCCGTGCTAAGTGTTGCTCCCTATCACGTGCTAGATGATAGTGTATCAAAACTTGAGTTTGTACTTTCTTTAAAACATCTACATGATCAACATTCCCCTGAGGTTCCACCTCAAATGCATGATCCTCCCGATATTCCACCTCAAACTCAACTCCTTGCAACACCTGCACTGAACTTGTACATACACCAGAACCAATGAAAGTTTTCTTGTATTGCCACTTTCATTGAAACCCATATTCCTGTAAAGCACTCCCTTTGAAGTAACGTCATCTAACCTCCAAAGTTGATCAACATTCATACCTTTACGGTATCCCAGGAATATGCACTTGAACTTAACCGGTTCAAGCATCCCTTGCTCAATACTAGCAAGCCAACCAAAAACCCCAAACATATCTATAGTCTTCTTGAATCCAATCGCTGCTGATGGTGACCTATTATCTAGATATGTAGACATGGTTGTATCCTCTGTCCAAAAAACCTTGGACAGACCAGACTTAATCAGAAAAAAACGTACCTTATCCAAGAGTGTCACGTTTATCTTCTCAACCAACCCTTTTTGCTGCTGTAACCCCGCAACATCCAAATGTTTGGCGACCCCACTCTTCATACATTGTTGTGTAGACTTTTGATTACATGAATCAAGAACATCACCTGTCTTGATCTTCCACCCAGTCTGAAATTTTCCTAACTGCTTCCTACCCTTCATTGTCTTCCCGGTCATAGCCTGACCGTTCAGGGTATATACGCAATTAGCCCTTCTGGTTCCTGATAGTACCACCAGTGAACCCTTTATAACCTTGATCTTGCCCAACTGCATCTTCACGATAAAACCCTCTTTTTCAAGAGTGCCCAGCGATATCAAGTTTCGTCTTAATTCCGGAACATACCTGACGTTGTCCAACAAGAAACTTGATCCATCCCTCATTCGTACTCGAACCTTTCCTGTCCCTCGTACACGGCATTCCATACCATCACCTAGTAGTACATTACCACCGTCGTACTCCTTAAAATCAACCAAGTAATCTCTCCTGTGTGTCATATGGTATGAGCCCCCTGAATCCATGATCCAGTCCAAAAGTTCATCAACACTCATAGCCATCATAACATCAACATTGTCATACCCATCAGCTCCAGATCCGGATACCTGATCTTTACTCCTGACAAAACCTTGAGATTTCTTGTGATTATACCTGGGACAATCCCTCTTCAAATGATCCTCAGACTGACATATATAACACCTGAGTTTGTTGCTCCTTCCTTGTGACCTTAACCACGAACTATTTTCACCCGGCTCTATATCTCTGTAATTAGATCTCTCCCTCACATACAACCCTTCACCACCATCCTTTGCTTCCGTCATCTTCTGAAGTTCCCTAGAATTAAGTGTCGCGAGCACGTCTTCTTGCTTCAAAGTATCCCGACCATATAGCAAAGTCTCCACGAGATTATCGTAAGACGATGGTAAAGATGTGAGTAATAATAATGCCTGATCCTCATCTGATATAGCAGTATCTATAGCCGCTAAGTCACCCACGAGCTTATGAAACTCATCAATATGTTCAGACTGACTCTTACCTTGATGCATTTGAAAAGTATATAACTTTTTCTTCAAGTACAAACGATTATCTAAAGACTTTGTCATGTATAAAGTCTCTAACTTTTTCCAAATCCCCGCTGCAGTCGTCTCCTTGGTGATCTCCCGTAGGACCCCATCATCCAAACACAAGATCAGTGCGCAGTAAGCCTTTTTCTGAATGACGTTATCGTAAGCCACTATTGTGGTGGCGGGTAATTCCTCCAATGCTGCATCTAATTACAGATGTTCCAACAAAGCCTTCATCCTCACCTGCCATAACCCAAATTCATTCTTCCCATCGAACTTCTCGATGTCAAACTTGCTCAGCGTCATCCTATTTTAACCCTTTGCTAACCGTTTAACCTTTTGTGAATTTACCTACACAAAAACCACGATCTAACAAAGTATTCCGTGTGTAAAACACCCCTTGATTTATCGATATAACCCTAAGATAAAATCTCAGCAATCGATCAAAGCAAGTAACCCTTCAAAAGAAAACCCTTTCTTACTCAAATATCGATTGAACCTTGGAAATTAACATATCCAATAAATCGACAATCCTTGAATCAAGAAAGTACCCGACTCCTTTTGAAGTAACCCTTGTCGTACTTTTAATTTTGCAAACCGATTTCTAATAACCTAAGAAATCTTGCAACTTCGACAAGTTTTGAACGCTTCTTTATCCCTTTATTAATTTGCTAAACCTTGTGATAAACTCTCACAATCACAAATTAACAAAGCCCTTCGATAATTCGTTAAACCTTGTGATATATTAACCCTCACAATCACGAATTACGAAGTCCCCTTGTGTAATAATCCCTTCAAAGTAATAAACTTTTTTTCCCCTTTTAAACTTTATATACCCAACCAAACTAAACAATTAGCCCAGTAATATATTAAGCCCAAAAGAAACTTTGAAGTATTCAACCTGTGGTTGACTTTGGATAAAACAAATCCACTGTGTCTTCTTCTTCTCTGTATCAATGGCGACCAAAAAAACAAACAGCCACCACCTGCAACTTTTTTAATCTTAAAAATCGACAAACCTCCGATGTTGATAAGCTTCAACAATCGAACCCCCACAAGAAGAAAAACCCTTTATCTATCGAAACCCACTTCCAACTCGATCGATCCTAGTAACCAGAAGATCTTCAAACCAAAGCTCTTGATACCACTTGTAGTAATTCGACTACAACCTGGATACTAGATGCGGAACAATCCCGATCAAAGATGCAATCGACAGAAAAAGTAATTTACACAAGGTATGTATCCCTAATCGACCCGATTAGTTTTATTGATAAAGAAGCGTTGTGGATCTCGTCCCCCCTCATCTCCTTTTATAGAGATGAGGGGGAACCGACTGTTACATACACTACGGGTCGGGTTGGGCTTTGACACAGCCAACCGACCTTTATTGCTATAGGCTATTTAGGACACTCGATAACTATCCCCTAGACGCGACTTAGGCTAATAAAGACTAAATACATAACACGACTCCAGAGCATTCATATATATACTTCGCCGTCTCATGATAATTAGTCATGCCTTCTTAGTCCCGTAACAAAGTAGTGTCCGATTTATTATGGGACCAAGAGAGCATGACTAATTAAACATTTTTTAAGAACTTTCTTTTTTTAAGTATGAAGAGTGGAAAGTATAGTAGTTGGAGAAATTGCATATAAGAAAAATAAGGCAAAGAGGGATGAACACGGCTAAAATTTCAACTCAAAGTGTACAAAGCGTGTGATGTGATGACTATCATCTAATATAATTTAATTCAACATAAACGTCTCATTTGAGGGATCTTGCAATTTTATAATATGGTTTGAATAATTAAGAAAATGATTGATAATTTAATGCATATTGATATATGTGTAATGTTTATCAATGTTTTAAAAGCCAGTTTTTTAGTTGACTCGGTTTAGTAACCGGTTTACGGGTCAACCTGGTTCTTAATATATGTATATTTTTTTATATTTTAGATATGTGCTATTTATTTTTTACTCACTAGCCTTAGTTTTTAGTTGTATATTTATAATATTATTGTAAACATGTGCAAAAAGAATTAATTTGTACTTACAATTTGTAATATATTATAACAAAACAATATTAGTGAATATTTTAAATTAGTTTAACTTTATTTTAACTAACACTATTAATCATTACTTCAATATATATCTTTAAAACTTAAAAATATTTATAAAAAAAAAGTTTTTGAAATATTTTTTTATAAAAAATCGTGATCCGGCCGGGTTAATCAAACCGGGTCAACGAAAAATCGACGTTTCAATCCGGTTCTCAAACAAGCAAAAACCCGGTCACATCCGGCCCAGTCTTGAAGCCGATTCACGATTCAACCGGCCGAGTCAACCCGGTTTTTAAAACATTGATATTTATATATAAAGCTTTAAAAAATTTATGCATAGTGAAAATACGTCTATACAATCAAAAGCTTTATTATATTGATGCCCTTCGTTTATCTCATATTGTATGATATCTTAAAATCAACATAATTGTTGGGTTATTTAATTTGTACCACGGCATTTGCATAAAAGTTAGAAAGAAGCTAGATAAAACAAAGTGACAAAGGTGGAGCTAGAGCGTTCCAAGGTTTAATTTACCACTCGACCCAGTTACATGCAATACGTCTTTTTAAGTCTATTGGAAAGCAAACTCGAAAGAAAGCAGTTTTACTGCATCAAAGATCATATTTTTATTTGGTTTCTTAGAGCATACGGTATGGTGGTTTGGTGGCTTGGCTGGTTACTATGGTGCGACGTCATGACGCCGTCAATTACACCCTGTGCAGCGTTATGGAGTTTGGGCTGGCAGTAGCCAGCCGGCGTTATGGTGTATGGCGCGAGACTATGGCGTAGCCAACCACACCGTGGCTCGCGTCATAGGCTGCGTTATCAATTTTTATTTTTATTTTTTCTTTTTGAAAATTTAAAAATATATCAATTGGGCAACGGCTCTTTTTTTTTGCTTATTTTTTACCGTTTGAATTGGTTAAATACCCCATTGTATCATCTATTTTCACTATAATTCACACAAATACATTAGTCTAGTAAATCGAGTGTTGTACCATACGCCATTTGGCGTATTGCCGATGTGCATTTCATAGTGGCGCTAAAACCTAAACGACCCGTTACATCACAACGTTGTTTAAAGAAATAGAAGTAGGGGTAGTAGTTGAACGTTGTAACTAGTTATATCATCAACTATTTTTCTAAAAATGGTAGAACTCATACGATACTTTCGTCGAAATCGATCCCGGATACTTTCGCGGAGTTTCAAAGTCACCAAAATAATCGGCCATATGTTTTCTTTCCGCATCTTCTCGTTCACGTGGGATGTATGTTCTAACACGAGCACCGGAATTACGCCTAGTTTATTGCTCTTCATCATCTAACATCTCGATTTGTTCCCAATATTCAAGATATCCGGCATAATCTTCCATATCATCTTGATCATAGCTTTCGTAAATAGCGGACAAATCCGAACCTCCGACATTCATATTGAGAAAATAGTGTGTGAATTGTAGAAAATGGTACACTTATGCTTGAGGATGTTGCAGACCAACAGTTATGGATATGGCATTCTTATTTTGGGGTATCAGGGGCGAATAACGACCTTAATATTTTACATGGTTTACCCTTATTTGATAAGCTTCTTTTGGACGATGCTCCAAGTATTGAATTTGTTGTAAATGGTAAAACATACAAGCAAGGGTATTATTTAGCAGATTGAATTTACCCTCAATGGGCTTCGTTTGTTAAGTCGTATACAATTGCAACGGACGAAAATAAGATGAAATTTAAAAGAGTTCAAGAAAGTGCAAGAAAAAATATTGAGCGAGCATTCTGGGTATTACAAGGTCGATGGGGGATTATTCAACAACCAGCACGAAGTTACCAAGTCAGCACTCGTAAAAGCATCATGTATTGTGGCATCATACTACATAACATGATATTGGGAGACCAAAAGTTCGACATTAGTGAATACGACCATATGTGCACTCCGCCTCAAGCCAATCTCGAACATACTTGGGTAGAACGGTGTGAGACACATAGAAGGAAAAACAAGGAACTTCTGGATAGAAGAGTTCACGATGAACTTCGACGTGATCTCGTAGAGCATTTGTGAAACCTTAATCATTGATGTTTTTTAAAATTATTGTTATTTTTTTTAAGTTGTAATTTTTCTTCCTTGTATTTTTTTAAAATTTGTATTTGTATTTTTATTATGAATGAAATGTATTTTTAGTTTAAAATAAATTGTTGAAAAAAATAAATAAATAACAAAGTGGTGGGGTCATGATAAACCGAGAAAAGTTAGTGTTAACCAGGGAGGGGGTTGTGGGGTTATGAGGAGGTTTTTATGGGAGAAAAAGGTGACGTGGTACACCTTTTTGCCCACAGCTTGAGCTTCACGGCTCAACTACATCGTGCGCTCTTAGATTTGGAAACGAAAACTTGTTTCTATTCTGCCATAGGATCCATATAGCTTCTTGAACCACGCACCATCTCCATTAAGGTGGAGAGACACTACAAGGATCGCGCAATCTCCGTCTAAAATAGGGGACTTTTCCCGTGGATGAGTAGAAATGGAAAACAATCCGGATGGACGTCCACGAGGAATGTTAGAGGGCATGGTACGGTTGAGTAGTGGCGCTCAAGTCGTGGGTAAAAAGGGGTGCCACGTCACCACTTTTTCCCATAACACCAAAACTCCTCATAACCCCACAAACACCATCCCTGGTTAACACCAACTTTCTCGTGTTATGGTGACCCCACCTCTAACACCCCATTTTGGTAAATGGAATATCACAGGAAATATGGCGTGTCATCAAAGCATGCAAGGTAAATGTCCAAAAACATTAAATGACCATGAATGGAAATACCGGAAACAAACATCGGTAGTCCAAGTATAATCTCAGCACACATGAATATAAGTACTGAAATGGAAAAAGGACTAAACAATGTCCAAAGAAATAAAGTAGCGTAATGTATGGAAAATGCATAAAGCAATGAATGCTAGATAGCTTCCATCCGTATGCACATACTCTCAAAGTCTACGAGCGTCCTTGAGTACCTGCCGTTTGGTAACATGAAAGGCAAACGGCTGAACATAATGCCCAGTGAACGGATATACAAGTATAGCATGAAATGACATAAGCATAATAAGACTAATAGCAGTGGAAATGTATAAGTCCTAGATAACCTGGAACATGTTCATAAAACTGGTTTTATAGTTTGACAAGACTTATGTTTTTATATGTAAAACTGTATTAATTAGCCAATGGCCCATATAGGTCATGAGGTTCCACCGTGCATGAATACTTGGAGGGGAGACCTCATCATGCAATTAGAGGGGTTACCTCTAATTAATTAGTCTGGGTAGGAGGGATCAACTCCTTGTGAAGGATGCAAGGCACACATCGTATTCACCATGAAAATACTGTAAAACATGTAACTAGGATGCACCCATACACCCCATATGATAATAAATATAAGGCCAAAACTGAAAAGGGACGCCACGAGCAATCACTCTGCCGTGGGGAAGTCATAACACTGGTGCCTCGAGTGTTATGGTTATGGTACCTCCATAGTTAGGTGACACTGGTCATGCATGTATATGTCTTAAGCATTTAAAACTAACATAAGTAATCAAAGATATAAAACATATACTTGGGAAAACAGTTGGCTGCAAACGGGAATCCTAATAAGGAAAGAATGTCCATACTGAAGGACGGAAAATCCGTACCTTGTGTCGAGTGAACGAGGAAAGACGAAAGGATGAATAGTCCTACTCCGACCTCACTAATGCTACATAAATAAGGGACATGTATAAGTTGTCTGATTACTGAGTACGTTACTGGTTCTAGTATGTTCTTAGCTTGTTTTATATGTTCTTGTCTTGTTTACGGTTCTAAATGATATATTGTATTAATCATCTATTTCATGTATTCTGATTAAGTATTATCTTGTATTCTTGTATTATTATACTTGTTGTGTAATAATAAGTAACTTTCTAAAAATAGCAGGTTTCCAAAAATAGAAAGTTTCCAAAAATATATTAGTTTCAAAAAATAGAAAGTTTCCAAAAATAGTAAGTTTCCTGAAATAGAAAGTTTCCATATTTAAAAATAAGTTGGATTACTAAGCTAATAATATAAGCTAGTGTTTACTGGTTAAAAGTCATAAGTCATGTAATTAATAGTATTGTTTATTAATTAAATGTCATGGTAATTTAATAAACTATAGGTTATATGATTTAATTAAATAAAACATGATTTAATTAAATCAGTCTAAATAAAATACTTAGGTTAATCATGAATTATTATATTTAATATTTATAACCTAAGTCATGTCTTATTAATTAATTATAGTCCATGTTTTAATAATTAATTAATAACTATAGTCTAAATTAAATGGTAAAATACTTAGGTGAAAATATGTATTATTTATTAAAAATAAATATAACCTAAGTCCATGATTAAATTAAATTAATTATTAGTCATGTTAATTAATTTAATAATTCTTGTAAAAACATAACTTGTAAAATAATCTCGTGCCCGAACCCGTGTTTTAATATAAACCGAAACATAAACCAAACCAAAACAGCCCGACAGTGGCTACCAGGCCTAGCCGGTTGCCACTGCCGAACTAAATCACCACCGGCTGAAGCCGGTGGTTGCCACTGCTGCGGCTTGGCTAGCCACTGGTTGAACCGAGTAAACCATCGGTTGTAGCCGGTGGTTCCCCCTGTTTGGGTTGCGTCTCCCACTAGTCGAACAAAACAGCCACCGGCTGAGGCCGGTGGTGCTTGCTGCTGCTGCGCCGAGACCCAAAACAAACCAAACAACACCCCGACTCACGTCGGGGTCGCCTGTTCTTGCGGCTGAGCAACCAAGGCCACACCGAGACCTCTTGGTCTCGGCTGTTGGTGCGAAACAAACCAAGCCGAGAGCTTGGTGGCTCTCGGTTGGATGTCAGCCGAACCAAAACCCCACCAAAACCAATCTGTTCATGTTTCTTAGATCGATCTAACATGTTTAATTATGTTTTTATTTTTCTAACTTCATGAACATAATTAAAAGAAAATAAAAATAAAAGATGAAGGTTTTTGATGATACCGAACACGTGCTTGGAAAAGAACTAAGAACACGAACACAATCAACCCTAAAATCAACAATCAAAATCAACCAAACACCTCATTTGGTGTCCTTGTAGCCGGCGGCAAGAGAGAGAGCAAAGAAAGCTAGGGTTTTAATTTTTTGAAAAATTCAGTAAATGAAAACTCTGTGTTTTACTTTTCTTAGTTAACCAAAATAATGAGCTTGGGCCCCCTCTTATCTCCTTGTGTCCGTGGCAACCATAAGGACCAAAGGGTCTTGCCGGGCTTTGTTCGTGTATAATTATTTACGTGTTCGTTTGTATGATTAAATGTTCGTATTGGTTCGTGTTTTAATATTCATGATATATTTATTATACGCAATACTTGTTTATAGTGTAATAATATATAATACGTAGTTCACATGTTCATGATTTATTGTTCGTGATCATATGCTCTTGATTTTAATTATTATAATTAATAATTATCGTGTATTACCACGTACTTAATAATTATCGTGCACTAACATGTACGTAGTTTGTGAATTTAATATTCGTGACACGTGTTCATGACATAAAAGGAAAGTTTTTAATTGGTTCGTACGTTTACGTAGTGTACTGTTCATGGCACTTATATGCGGGTTTTACAACTCTTCCCCCTAAAAAGAATAATTCGTCCCTGAACATACCCGAATCAAAACTTGAAATGAGGATAAGAAGTTCGGATAGACTCCTCTGTCTCCCAAGTGGCTTCCCACTCGGTATGATCCCTCCAAAGGATTTTGACGAACGGAATCGTCTTATTCCTCATGACTCGTTCTTGTCTATCAAGAACTCCTTTGGGGTTCCTCAATGAAGGTAAGATGTTCATGAATCTGTTCCAGTGGATACTGAACCATGTGAAGGGGATGATACTTGTACCCTCTGAGTAAGGACACATGGAAAACGTCATGAACGTGAGAAAGTTGCGAAGGTAACGCTAAACGATACGATACTTCACCGACTCGCTCGATGATATCAAACGGTCCGATGAATCAAGGACTGAGTTCTCCTTTGATTCCAAAACGTGTAACACCACGTGCCGGTGATACCTTAAGAAAAACATGATCTCCTTCGTTGAAATGTAAATCCCTACGATGCATGTCAGCATAATTCTTTTGACGTGCACGAGCTTCTTGTAATTTCGCCTTAGCTACAACGACTTTCTCGTTGGTCAGCTCTATTATCTCCGGACCTTCAAGTGTTCGGTCACCAACCTGATCCTAGCAGATTGGGGCGCGACACTTCCTACCATAAAACATCTCAAACGACGCATACTTGATGCTGGCGTGCCAACTGTTGTTGTATGCAAACTCTACCAATCAGATATAATCGTCCCAATATCCTGTCCATTCTAAAGCACATGCTCGAAGCATGTCTTCTAATGTCTGAATGGTTCGCTCCGACTGTCCGTCTGTTTGAGGATGAAAAGACGTGCTAAGCTTATGGTACCCCAAGCTTTCTGCAGACTCCTCCAAAATCGTAAAGTAAACCGAGGATCTCTGTCCAAAATGATACTGGATGGAGCACCATGAAGTCTCAAGATCTCCTTATTATAAGTGTCAGCCAATTTGCTAACTAGATCATCCTTGTGGATGGGTAAGAAATGAGCTGACTTGGTAAGTCGATTAACGATGACCCAAATTGCATCATGCTTCCTCTTGGTCTGCGGAAGTCCGGTGACAAAATCCATGGTGATCTTTTCCCACTTCCACTCTGGAATGTCTAATGGTTGTAGTAGTCTACTAGACCGTTGATGCTCGATCTTAACCTGCTGGTAGGTAAGACATTTAGAGACATGAGTAGCAACATCCTGTTTCATACCACTCCACCAGAAATACTGCTTGATGTCGTGGTACATCTTGGTTGAACCAGGCTGAATGGAGAATGGGGAGCTATGAGCTTCAGTCAATAACGCTTCCCTGAGTGTAAGATCATCAGGAACACAAAGTCTAGTGCCCTGCCATATGATATCGTTGTCATCTAACCGAAACTCCGTCTGCTGCTCTAAGTTCTGAATGATTGCCCAGATTTCACCATCATCCTTCTAAGCTTCCTTGATCTTAGAGAGTAAGTCAGGCTCCACTCTAATATTAGCCCAGTAGACATGTTGTCCACGTACCATGATCTCAATATCTAAACGCTCCAAGTCACGTATAATTTCTTCCTCTATCTTAATGTCGTTGATCATACCCGACTTCCCACTAAGAGCATCTGCCACTACATTCGCCTTGCCGGGATGATACTGCGGATTGATGTCATAATCCTTCAACAACTCTAACCACCTTCTCTGCCTCATATTCAATTCACACTGAGTGAAGATGTATTTCAGGCTCTTGTGATCTGTGAAGATATCACATGATTCGCCATACAAGTAGTGCCTCCATATCTTCAATGCAAACACGACTGCTGCAAGTTCCAAGTCATGCGTAGGGTAGTTCTCCTCATAAGGCTTAAGCTGTCGTGATGCGTAAGCAATCACCTTCCCATGTTGCATGAGAACACAACCAAGTCCCTTCCCTGAAGCATCACTGTAGATTTGAAATCCATCTGTACTAGATGGGAGAGTAAGAATCGGTGCAGATACCAGCCTCTGCTTTAGGTCTTCAAAGCTCTTCTATCTTTCTTCGGTCCAGACGAATTTCTCCCCTTTTCGCATCAGTTTGGTCAATGGCAGTGCTAATCGGGAAAAGTTCTCTACGAACTTACGGTAGTAACCACTAACCAGCTAAGCCTAGAAAGCTGTGAACTTTAGTTGCTGATGTCGGTCTTGGCCACTTGGTAATAGCCTCAACCTTTGCAGGATCGATTGTTATTCCCTCTGTGGATACTATGTGGCCTAGGAACGCCACTTTATTCAATCAGAATTCGCATTTGGAGAACTTGGCATACAGCTGCTTATGGCGAAGTATCTGTAATACTGTACGAAGATGGTCTTCGTGTTCCTCCTTTGACTTAGAGAAAATTAGAATATCGTCAATGAAGACAATGACGAACTTGTCCAGAAACTCATGGAAGATACGGTTCATCAAGTCCATGAAAACACTTATCCTTTTACCACTTAATTATAATAATAACCAAGCCAAAACGTGTATTTTATGTCGTAAATGTCGGAATTATGCGTGGTTTGTGTTTTTGTTGTGATTTAGGATCAAAATGTGAAAAGGGAAGAAAACACGAGCTTTCACGGCTTTTATCGAAAAAATACAAAAGACGAAGTCAAAAGATCAAGAGTGCAAAAAGAACGGAAGTCCAAGGCCCATTCTGAAGATTTATCGAAGAAAAAGTCTAAATACGGAAGTTTAACGAAGTCGAAGGACCAAGTCTTATTAATGAAGAAATTAGAAGACGAGTTCATTTTCTTTATCGACAAATCCCGAGACAAAGTCGAGAATGACGAGTTTATTGTCAAAGACGAAAGACGAGAAGAGAAAAGAAAGAAAGAAGGAAGCAACTTACTCCTCCCCTCCTCTATAAATAGAGAACTTAACCTCATTTGCGAGGTGTTAGCTCATTTGACACACTAGTCTTTCCAATTTATTTTCTTGCACTTTCATATTGTCATTTTAAATTCTTGTCTTTAATTTCAAGTAAGTATTAATTTTGTTGTTGAATCTTTATCCTTAATCAAGTTTTTCATTGATCTCTCATTCTACCTTTCTTGTTTTGATTTAATCCTTATGCTTATTGCTTATTGTCATGCTTATTTGATTGCTCTTTTACCTTTTATGTATTTGATTGTTTAGCTTATCGTTCTTATAGCTTATTGTGTGCTTTTCTTAATTTTAATTAAGTGTTTTTAAAAGTTATTTTATAAAAAGTTGATTTTAAATATTTTTATTATTAAGTGTTTTTAAAAGGTTTTAAATTTTCGCTTATTTGCTTTTTCTTAAACTTGATTTGGTTAAGTTTTTAGATAATTGCTTATTTGGTTTTTTGCTTAATTTTTATTCTGCTTATTTTTGTTCTAATTCGGGTTATCTCAAAACCCTAGTTTCCCGAACTAGGTGTAGGATTTTCTTTTTCCCGACTTATATGCATATGCTTGTTTTTCCCGAATTGCATGTTAATGTGTTATCCCAAATTAGGTTAGTGATGCATATTCCGACTTACGCATATTCATTTTTCCCGAATTACGTCCAAAACTAGCCTATCCCGAATTGAGTTCAGAACCCCATATTCCGAATTAAGTGCATGTAACCTCATTCCGGATTAAGTACAAAGCTGTTGATTCCGAATTGGGTGTATAACTTGTATTCCGGATTATGTGTGGATGATGCTTTTCGAATAAGGTCTTAAATGCATATTCCGAATTAGATCTTGATTATGTTTCCCGAATTAGATAGGTGATTATGTTTCCCGAATTAGGTTAGGTTTTATGTTTCCAAATTAGGAGTATGACATAGATTCCGAACTAGGATTAGATTCTTGCATTCCGACTTAGGTTCAGTTTTAGACATTCAGACTTAGATCCAGTTTTTGTTTCCCGACTTGTTTTCCTGTATTATTTTTAAATCTTTATTTTTCCCGCCATTTCTTAAGTATCATTTTAATTGCTTTATCTTAAATTTGTTTCAAGTTTTCACTTTTTTATTAAGTTTTCAAATTTACTTTTTGTCAAGCTTTAATTTCTCGTCATTTAATTAATTACTTTTAAAATCTTAATTTCTCGCCATTTACTTTTTAATCACTTTTAGCTTTATTTACCTTATCATTTACATTAAAGTTTTGCAATTTCATTTTACTCAACGACAAAACATATGCTTTCTTTTCACCAAAGACAACCGAGTCGCAGCGGCGCCATTTTAATATTTGAAAATTATTGTCTTTGAATTATGTCTAATCGAATTGATCACGGTTAAATGTGCGACTCAGTTGTCTTTGGTGAAAAGAAAGAATATGTTTTGGTCGTTGAGTAAAGTAAAAATGCAAGCTTTAAAGTAAATGACAAGGTAAATAAAGCTAAAAATGATTAAAGAGTAAATGGTAAAAAAATTAAGACTTTAAAAGTAAATTAATTAAATGACGAGAAATTAAAGCTTGACAAAAAGTAAATTTGAAAACTTTATAAAAATGCAAACTTGAAATAAATTGAAGATGAAATAATTAAATAACACTAAAGAAAATGGCGGGAAAAATAAATGCTTGAAAATTAAACTGGAAACAAGAATCAAGGCCTAAGTCGGGAAACAAGATTCTTAATCTAATTCGGAATCCATAGGTTCCAACCTAATTCGGAATCCATCCTTAGACATAGTTCGGAATCCATAAACTAAACCTAATTCGGGAAAGTATGTCCTACATTTAATTCGGAATGCAGAAAACTTACCTAAGTCGGAATATGGGCTTCTGATTCTAATTCGGAATACAGATTAGGCACTTAATTCGGAATCAAACATTCTGCACCTAATTCGGAATGAGTGTTTGCACACCATTCGGGAAAAGGAAGTTCACACTCAATTCGGGAAATATGTCCTCTACCCAGTTCGGAATATGGCTTTTTAACGCAATCCAGAATAAGTGAATCTTTCATGTAATTCGGGAAACACCTAATCTGGACCTAATTCGGAATGAGCAAGTACTTAATTCGGGAAAAAGCTAATGCTACACCTAAGTCGGAATAAACAATTTGCATACAAGTCGGAATAACAGAATCCTACACCTAAGTCGGGTAATTAGGTTTTTGGGGGAATCCGAATTAGATACAGTAATAAGCAAAATGAAAATTAAGCTAAAAACTAAATAAGCACTTATCTAAAAATTTAACCAAATCAACTTTAAGAAAAAGCAAATAAGCCAAAATTTAAAAACTTTTAAAAACACTAAATAATCAAAATATTTAAAACCAACTTTTTATAAAATAACTTTTAAAACACTTAATTAAAATTAAGAAAATCAATAAAAAGTTATAAGAAAAATAAGCTAAGACAATCAAACACATAAAATCATAAGGAGCAATCAAATAAGCATAACAATAAGCAAATAAGCATAAAGATTAAGCAAACAAGAAAGGCAGAATGAGAGATTAATTAAAAACTTGATTAAAGATAAAGATTCAATAACACAAAATTAAGACTTACTTGAAATAAATGACAAGAATTTAAATGACAATATGAAAGTGCATAAAAAATAAATGTGGAGAACTAAATTGTCAAATTAGCTAACACCTCACAAATGAGGTTAAGTTCTCTATTTATAGGAGGAGGGGAGGAGTAAGTTGCTTCCTTCTTTCTTTTCTCTTCTCGTCTTTCGTCTTTGACAATAAACTCGTCATTCTCGACTTTGTCTCGGGATTTGTCGATAAACAAAATGAACTCGTCTTCTAATTTCTTCATTAATTAGACTTGGTCCTTCGACTTCGTTAAACTTCCGTCTTTAGACTTTTTCTTCGATAAATCTTCGGAATGGGCCTTGGACTTCCGTTCTTTTTGCACTCTTGATCTTTTGACTTCGTCTTTTGTCTTTTTTTGATAAAAGCCCGTGAAAGCTCGTGTTTTCTTCCCTTTTCACATTTTGATCCTAAATCACAACAAAAACACAAACCACGCATAATTCCGACATTTACGACATAAAATACACGTTTTGGCTTGGTTATTATTATAATTAAGTGGTAAAAGGATAAGTGTTTTCACACTTATTAAATCCCCTAAACTTGACCATTGTAATGTCCTCATGCAATGCATTAATTACAAAGCAAGATTTATATTTTCCATCATAATTAACACACTTTGGCCTTTATTAAACACTAGACATTAAAGAAACTTAAAAAGATAGAAAATAACAAAATATTTGAAGGGAGAAAAAGTAAAGAGATCGAAGACTTACATTAGGGCTTTGGATGTCATGAATGTTTATCACCCTCAAGTTTCACGTTCCCCATACCAAGCTTAAAAACGAGATCATTGTTATTATAAGTTAGCAAACTAACACAAACTCATGTGGCTTAATTATTCACTTAGACTCCCTTATTCCTAGGTGTATCTCTTATATTTTATTGATTTCTTGAATGATCACGAGGATGCATTGTTGACTTATTTCGATAGTTATTTAGGCCGAAAATAAAGTAGGACGATTTAATCAATAGTTAGCTAAAGGACAAAATCTTTTGAAACTGCTTCTCGAGACCTCATAAAGTTCATATCTTGGCATAACTCGCTTCACGATTTGAGACCTTTCTCGGATCGATATTTGGCATTGACTTCATACTTCAAATCTTGAGAGACGTTCTTGAAATAATGGTCTTCTCTTCATAATAGGTATTTCTTCTTTTGAAGTTTTTGAGAGATTCTTCATACTTGGACCACGACTTCTTCATTTTTCTCCAATCTTTATTTTGGATTTTGATATACAACGATCCGCCTCCTTTTAGGACTTGGATCTATTTATCCTCATACCTTGCTAGGGTTTTTTTCAGATAGACTTCTCCATGATCTTTAAAGGAGTATTTACTTTTCGTCGTGTGTCTCGATCCTTCATATTGATTTTTGATAAATGATTCTTCACATCACTTTGGATCTTTAGCAACAAGGTGTAGCCCTCATGCCTTGTTAGGTCCTTTTCGGACTCGCCAATCTTCGCATCCCGCTTCAATAATTTATGCCTTGGCTATGAACTCTAATTAATACCGAGCAACTTTTAAACGATCTTGTGCTAGAAGCTAAGTAACTTTTCAAATCGTACAACCTTACTTATTGCAATTAAATTTATTAACAAGCGATGGGAGAAAAAGCTCATAATAAACTCACATAAATTCATGAAAGAATACCAAACTTATAATTGACTCTATCATCTCTCATTCTCCACAATTTAAAATCTCAAGGAATGAGACACGTGGATGCTTAGCCTATTAAATCAAAGTTTCGGGTTTTCAAGTCATCTATAGGATCTTGCATCTTCTTAGACTTTTTCAAGTTTAGAATTTGCATTTTAAAGTTCCCTTGATAAACGAATTTCTAGGATCAATTATAGGAACTTGTGAAAAGTTCTTGTTCTTAACCCGTAAGAGTTAAGACTCTCGCTTTTTAAAGTTCCCTATATAAAAGCCTAGCAAAACTTGATTTAAACACGTTAAGGATACTAGCTAGAGTAAACTTAGATAAGTAAACTCGGGTTGAGTCAAAAGATTCATAACGGGCCTAATATATCATAGACATTTAAACTTATTAAAACCATTTATTAAAATTTATTCTAATGAAAGAAAATTATGATAACAAAGGAAATATTAATAGGCCAAAATAGATCAAAAATTTTGAAAAATGTCGAAAAATCAATTTTCCGGTTAAAATGAGGAAAAATTCATGGAAAAGCTCACTTAACTTCGATAGAAGTCTCCCCTACACTTGATATAAACATTGTCCTCAATGTTTAAGCATGTGGGAGTAAACTCCCCTACACTTAGGACATTGTGCACGTTGTTTAAATCTTGCTAAAGAAGAGACAACTAAAGTGATTCCTATTTTAATATAGAAGAATATAAAATAGTGAATCAAAAGAGTTTAGGATAAAACCACGAGAACACGGAATCACGAGTCGTCAAAAGTCATCAAGAGTGGAACTTTGAAAGCTCGAATCCCTGCACATGATAAGAAAGAAAACAACAAACACGTACTAGGGTCTCCCCCTACACTTATTATAAAAACGGATAAAAAGGATAGATACTCGGGTTGCCTCCCGAGAAGCGCTTGTTTTTGTTCACCGAGTCGTGAGCCTAACTCGACCTTGATTAGAATGGTAAGAACCTTGAAGAACATCCACCGGGATCAAATACATGGTTTTCGTCCAACAAATAGCACAAGCTTAAGGTGAACAAGACAAGCCAAAGAAGAGTAGGCAAGGTTCCCTTAAGCAGTTGTTGAGAACGGTGGTAGAAAGTAGGATGAGGTGTAAGAATAGCTCCATTGTTTCCAAAAATCTTTCCTTTTATTTCATCAGATGAATACTGAGATGGCTGAAAAATTGTGATACCCAGATCGAACACCTTTTCCTTTAGGGGAAAATAAGACTCAGGCTCAGTAGACCTTGAACATTCGCCCATAAACTGCACAATCTCATCCGAAGAAGGTGGAAAGAGAGGTGTTAAGACATAAATACTATGGAAGTTGGTGTCGTCCGGTTTCTTCTCCTTTGAAATGGGTTTCTTAATATCCGCAGGAGGATAAAGACCAAAATCAAAGTCCAAAGGAGGAGAATCATTCTCACTGGGGAAGTATGTATTAAGGAAAGTAGCAAAATCTTCCTCAAATGAGTAATCATCCAAAGTAGGATCAAGCATTGTTGGCGGAGGATCATCATCAAAAGTAAGAGCAAGGTTATCATTTGAAGAATCACTCGAAAGAGTATCAACATCATCAAAATCATCATAAGTTGGCATGTATTTATACTCTGAAGAAAAATCATCATAATCATCCACATCTGAACTAGAATCATCATCATAGATTGGTGGAGCATCATATATTGGTGGGGTATCCAAATTGGTGAGAGGATCTTCAGAATCTTCCACATTTTCTTGAAAAAGTAGATAATCATATATAGGCTCGAAAAGAGGGTTGTCGTAGACGACAAAATCATCAAGCTTTGTACTTTCCAAATGAGTTGTATCAAGCTCGACTTGAAGCACATTAATCATATTCGATGATTCTCTTCCATTTGATTTGTTTGTGAACTTCCCCATCTTAAAATTTTGTTGCTCATTCCCGACCCTTAAAATTAGTTCACCTTCGGCAACATCGACTAAAGCTTTTCCGGTTATCAAGAATGGTCGTCCAAGTATTAACGGAATACGAGGGTCCATTTCATAATCAACAAAAACAAAGTCGACCGGAAATGTGAAGGTACCAACTTTAACAAACACATCTTTGGCAATTCCAACGGGGTAAGCGAGAGTCGATTTGCTAGCTCAAGAGTCATCTTTGTTGGTGTAAGATCGGGTAATGATAACTTTTTCCAAACACTTAATGGCATCAAATTTATACTTGCCCCGAGATCGGCTAAGGCAGTAAATTCTTCAGTTTGGTTAAAAGTACATGGTAGCACAAAATGATCGGGATCTCCAAGTTTTTCCGGAAGTTATTTAAGAAGGACTGCAGAACAATTCTCATTTAATCGAGTATTAACAAACTCGTTCATTTTCTCCTTCTTACTAAGCAATTCCTTGAATGCTTTCACAAATTTCGGCATTTGGACAAGTGCTTCAACGAGGCTAATGTTGAAGTTCATTTGTGTAATCATCTTCAAAAAGGAAGTAACTTAAGCATCCTCTTTAGTGAGCACTTTGCATTTGTCTAACCGAGAAGCATAAGGGATATTGGGTTTAGGTGGTGTAGGTGTAGAAGGTGAAGGTTGAGATGGTGAAGGTTTAAAGGTGGAAGGTGGGGTTGGTGAAGGGTGTTTCTTGGGTACTTCTTCATGAAGAAGTGGAGACGGTAATGGAGAACTAGTACTAGGTGTGGAAGTAGGTGGGATAAATGGTGGTGGAGGAGGTGTAGATGGTGTAACTAGGGGAGGGGTAGATGGTCCTACTAGAGTTGCTCCACTGCGTGTAGTAATAGCACTCACATTCGCTCTTGGGTTGGTTACGGTATTCGAAGGAAGAGAGCCCGAAGTAGAGGGTTGAGTGGTTTGAAAGAAACTAGCCATCATATTCCTCAAATCATTCGTTTGATTACTTAAAGAGGTTTGCATATCATGTCTAAGCTCGGTTCGAATATCATTCCCTTGTTTAGTGATATCTCCTTTCAAGTTGATGATTAGGCTTTAAAGATTCTTAACTACCTCTCCTTGGGTCCGCATGAAAGTTTCAATATCATGATTATAAGTCGTGGGTGGAGTGATTGGTGGTGCTTGTTGAGCGGGTGGGTGATAGGGATTAGAAGCTCGAGGTTGGTTTGGATTGCTTCTATTAAATTGTTGGGGTTGTGGTTTTGAGAAGAAAAACCGGGTGAAAGAAAGTTGTTGGAACGATAACTTAGCAAGTTACGATCACCTTGAGGTCGGGCTTGATAGCTTTCCGTTAAATAGTTACCATGAGCCGCATACGCGTTTTCCGAATTTTCATAAGTAGAAGGACAATCAGTGTATTGATGAGGACCGTCGCAGATCTCACAAGAAAGTGCTACAGCTTTAACTTGTTGTAGTTGATTCGTAGCCATGAGTTGGATATTTTTGTTCATTTCGGCCATCATGCGGGTGAGTTCGGTCATCTCGGGGTTTGATGAAGTAGAAGAAACATTGACTCTCCGGTTATTCCTTGAAGATGCGGATGAATCCCAATTTTTGTGATGAGTGGTCATGTTCTCTATAAGATCTCTACACTCCTCGGGTCTTCTTTTCATAAATGTGCCACCGGCGGCTACATTAATCGTATCACGATCACGAAAAGTTAAACCATTGTAGAAAGTATCAATCAAAGTGACTGGGAGCATATTATGATTAGGACATTGATCGATCAAAACATTATAACGTTCCCAAGCATCGAAAAGTGATTCATTAGGTTCTTGCGTGAAACCACTGATTTGATTCCGAAGGCTCGTTACCATGGATGGTGGAAAGTAGCGCGACAAAAATTGTTGAGTCATTTCGTCCCATGTATGAATTGAATTCTTCAGAAGACGATCAAGCCATTTTTTGGCATGGTGGGATAAATTGTGTGGAAATAGATGAAGGCGAAGAAAATCCATGGTAACACCGGGTAATTTCATGCTTTGAGTTACGGTAATGAATTTGTCGAGGTGTTTGTTGGCATCATCATCCGGTAATCCGCGAAATGGACAAGTATTTTGAACTTGTTGGATCATGTGATGCTTCAACGAAACTATGGATCCGTGATTTGCATAGGCGCAATCGGTCCTCCGCGTCCATTCATTGTTGGTTGACAAAGCTCCTCCATCGTATGAAGGTCGGGTGGTGGGACATGGTTGTTAATATTCAAATTGGGTGAGGTGGATTATTATTATTGTGTACACCGGCCATGTCTAAGTCTTCAAGAGTCTCGGTCTCAGAATAAGACGATGAGCGAGTACGCATACACCTGCAAAAGAAAAAGATAGCAAAGAAACAGAAAAATAATGGTTATCGTAAAAATAAAATCTTTTTGGTGCAAAGCTTTTGAAAAGAAATGCTTTTTATGAGTTTTTTTTATAACGTTTTTGGATTTTTGAAATTTTTTGATTTTTAGAATTTTTGAAAATTTTTGACACGAAAAATAACGTTCACGAGTGAACGGATCCCAAAATTCAACGCGTCTCTCACAGAAAACCGTTAATCTTCACGAAAAGAGAGCCGGCAGCGGCGCCATTTTAATAATTGAAAAATCGTTAAAACACAAGATTTTTCTTGTATTAAAATGGCGCCGCTGCCGGCTCTATTCGTGAAGATTAACGGTTTTCTGTGAGAGACGCGTTAGATTTTGGGATCCGTTCACTTGTGAACGTAATTTTTCGTGTCAAAAAATTTCAAAAATCCATAAAAATTAAAAAATTTCAAAAATCCAAAAACATTTAAAAATCATAAAAAGCATTTCTTTTTCAAAGTTTTACACCAAAAAGATTTTATTTTTACAGTAAATATATTTCCTCTGTTTCGTTGCTATCTTTTTCTTTTGCAGGTGTATGCGTACTAGATCTTCGTTTTATTCTGAGCCCGAGACTCTTGAAGGCTTAGACATGGCCGGTGTACACAACAATAATAATCCACCTCAACCCAATTTAAATAATAACAACCATATCCCTCCACCCGACCTTCGTACGATGGAGGAGCTTTGTCAACCAACAATGAATGAACGCGGAGGACCGATTACGCCGATGCAAATCACGGCTCCAGAGTTTTCGTTGAAGCATCACATGATCCAACAAGTTCAAAATGCTTGTCCATTTCGTGGATTACCGGATGATGATGCCAACAAACACCTCGACAAATTCATTACCGTTACTCAAAGCATGAAATTGCCCGGTGTTACCATGGATTTTCTTCGCCTTCTTCTATTTCCACACACTTTATCCCGCCATGCCGAAAAATGGTTTGATCGTCTTCCGAAGAATTGAATTCATACATGGGACGAAATGACTCAACGATTTTTGCCGCGCTACTTTCCACCATCCATGGTAACGAGCCTTCGGAATCAAATTAGTGGTTTCACTCAAGAACCTGATGAATCACTTTTAGATGCTTGGGAACATTATAATGTTTTGATCGATCGATGTCCTAATCATAATATGCTCCCCGTCACTTTGATTGATACTTTCTACAACGGTTTAACTTTTCGTGATCGTGATACGATTAATGCAGCCGTTGGTGGCACATTTATGAAAAGAAGACCCGAGGAGTGTAGAGAGCTTATAGAGAACATGACTACTCATCACAAAAATTGGGATTCATCCGCATCTTCGAGGAATAACCCGAGAGTCAATGTTTCTTCTACTTCATCACACCCCTAGATGACCGAACTCACCCGCATGATGGCCGAAATGAACAAAAATATCTAACTCATGGCTACGAATCAACTACAACAAGTTAAAGCTGTAGCACTTTCTTGTGAGACCTGTGGCGGTCCTCATTCATACACTGATTGTCCTTCTACTTATGACAATCCGGAAAACGTGTATGCGGCTCATGGTAACTATTCAACGGAAAGCTATCAAGCCCGACCTCAAGGTGATCGTAACTTGCTAAGTTATCGTTCCAAAAACTTTTTTTCACCCGGATTTTCTCCTCAAAACCACAACCCCACCAACTTCAATAGAAGCAATCCAAACCAACTTCGAGCTTCTAATCCATATCACCCACCCGCTCCCCAAGTTCCACCCACCACTCCACCCACAACTTATAATCATGATGTTGAAACTTTCATAAAGACCCAATGAGAGGTAGTTAAGAATCTTCAAAGCTAAATCATTAACTTGAAAGGAGATATCACTAAACAAGGGAATGATATTCGAACCGAGCTTAGACATGATATGCAAACCTCTTTAATCAATCAAACGAATGATTTGAGGAATATGATGGCTAGTTTCTTTCAAACCACTCAACCCACTACTTCGGGCTCTCTTCCTTCGAATACCGTAACCAACCCAAGAGCGAATATGAGTGCTATTACTACACGCAGTGGAGAAAATCTAGTAGGACCATCTACCCCTCCCCTAGTTACACCATCTACACCTCCTCCACCACCATTTATCCCACCTACTTCCACACCTAGTACTAGTTCTCCATTACTGTCTCCACCTCTTCATGAAGAAGTACCCAAGAAACACCCTTCACCAACCCCACCTTCCACCTTTAAACCTTCACCATCTCAAACTTCACCTTCTACACCTACACCACCTAAACCCAATATCCCTTATCCTTCTCGTTTAGACAAATGCAAAGTGCTCATTAAAGAGGATGCTCAAGTTACTTCCTTTTTGAAGATGAGTACACAAATGAACTTCAACATTAGCCTCGTTGAAGCACTTGTCCAAATGCCGAAATTTGTGAAAGCATTCAAATAATTGCTTAGTAAAAAGAAGAAGATGGTCGAGTTTGTTAATACTCGATTGAATGAGAATTGTTCTGCAGTCCTTCTTAAAGAACTTCCAGAAAAACTTGGAGATCCCGGTCATTTTGTGCTACCATGTACTTTTAACCAAACCGAAGAATTTACTGCCTTAGCCGATCTCGGGGCAAGTATAAATTTGATGCCTTTAAGTGTTTGGAAAAATTTATCATTACCCGATCTTACACCAACAAAGATGACTCTTGAGCTAGCAAATCGAACTCTCGCTTACCCCGTTGGTATTGCCGAAGATGTGTTTGTTAAAGTTGGTACCTTCACTTTTCTGGTTGATTTTGTTGTTGTTGATTATAAAGTGGACCCTCGTATTCCGTTAATACTTGGTCGGCCATTCTTAAGTACCGGAAAAACTTTAGTCGATGTTTCCGAAGGTGAACTAATCTTAAGGGTCGGGAATGATAAACAAGTTTTTAAGATGGGGAACATCACAAACAAATCCAATGGAAGAGAATCGGCAAACATGATTAATGTGCTTCAAGACGACCTTGATACAACTACTTGTGAAAGTACATAGCTTGAGGATTTTGTCGTCTACAACAATCCTCTCTTCGATTCTTGCTATGATAATCCACTTTTCCAAAATGATGTGGATGATTCTCTCTCCAATTTGGATCCTCCACCAATATATGATGCTCCACCAATCTATGATGATTCTAGTTCCGATATGGATGATTATGATGATTTTACTTCAGAGTATAAAGACATGCCAACATATGATGATTTTGATGATGTTGATACTCTTTCGAGTGATTCTTCAAATGATGACATTGCTTCCACTTTTGATGAAGATCCTCCACCAACAATGCTTGATCCTACTTTGGATGACTACTCATTTGAGGAAGATTTTGCTACTTTTCTCCATACCTACTTCCCCAATGAGAATTATTCTCCTCCTTTGGACTTTGATTTTGGTGTTTATCCTCCTTCGGATATTAAGAAACCCGTTTCAAAGGAGAAGAAACCGGACGACACCAACATCCGCAGTACTTATGTTTTGACACCTCTCTATCCACCTTCGTCGGATGAGATTGTGCGATTTATGAGCGGCTCTTCTTCAAATTCTACTGAGCCTGAGTCTTATTTTCCCCTAAAGGAAAAGGTGTTCGATCCCGGTATTGCAATTTTTAAGCCATCTCAGTATCCATCTGATGAAATAAAAGGAAATACTTTTGGAAACAATGGAGATATGCTTGCACTGCATCATACTGTCTACCAATGTGCTCAATCTTTGCTTAAGGGAACCTTGCCTACTCTTCTTTGGCTTGCCTTGTTCACCTTAAGCGTGTGCTATTTGATGGACGAAAACCATGTATTTGACCCCGGTGGAAGTTCTTCAAGGTTCTTACCATGCTAATCAAGGTCGAGTCAGGCTCACGACTCGGTGAACAAAAACAAGCGCTTCTCGGGAGGCAACCCGAGTATCTATCCTTTTTATCCGTTTTATAATAAGTGTAGGGGGAGACCCTAGTATGTGTTTGTTGTCTTCTTTCTTATGATGTACAGGGATTCGAGCTTTCAAGATCCATTCTTGATGACTTTTGACGACCCATGATCCCGTGTATCCGTCTTCCCGGTTCTATCCTAAACTCTTTTGATTCATTATATTATCATTTATGTTGAAATAGGAATCACTTTAGTTGTCTCTTCCTTAGCAAGATTTAAACAAAGTGCACAATGTCCTAAGTGTAGGGGAGTTTACTCCCACATGCTTAAACATTGAGGACAATGTTTATATCAAGTGTAGGGGAGACTTCTATCGAAGTTAAGTGGGCTTTTCCATGAATTTGTCCTGATTTTAACCGGAAAATTGATTTTTTGACATTTTTCAAAATTTTGATCTATTTTGGCCTATTAGTATTTCCTTCGTTATCATTATTTTCTTTCATTAGAATAAATTTTAATAAATGGTTTTAATAAGTTTAGATGTCTTTGATATATTAGGCCCGTTATGAATCTTTTGATTCAACCCGAGTTTACTTATCTAAGTTTACTCTAGCTAGTATCCTTAACGTGTTTAAGTCAAGTTTGGCTAGGCTTTTATATAGGGAACTTTAAAACGCAAAAGTCTTAACTCTTACGGGTTAAGAACAAGAACTTTTCGCAAGTTCTTATAATTGATCCTAGAAAGTCGTTTATCAAGGGAACTTTAAAATGCAAATTCTAAACTTGAAAAAGTCTAAGAAGTTGCAAGATCCTATAGATGACTTGAAAACCCAAAACTTTGATTTATTAGGCTAAGCATCTACGAGTCTCATTCCTTGAGATTTTAAATTGTGGAGAACGAGAGATGATAGAGTCAATTGTAAGTTTGGTATTCTTTCATGAATTTATGTGAGTTAATTATGAGCTTTTTCTCCCATCGCTTGTTAATAAATTTAATTGCAATAAGTAAGTTTGTACGATTTGAAAAGTTACTTAGCTTCTAGCACAAGATCGTTTAAAAGTTACTCGGTATTAATTAGAGTTCATAGCCAAGGCATAACTTATTGAAGCGGGATGCAAAGATTGGCGAGTCCAAAAAGGCCCTAACAAGGCATGAGGGTTACATTTTGTTGCTAAAGATCCAAAGTGATGTGAGGAATCCTTTATCAAAAATCAATATGAAGGATCGAGACACACGATGAAAAGCAAATACTCCCCTAAAGATCATGGAGAAGTCTATCCGAAAAGACCCTAGCAAGGTATGAGGATAAACAGATCCAAGTCCTAAAAGGAGACGGATCGTTGTATATCAAAATCCCAAATAAAGATCGGAGAAAAATGAAGAAGTCGTGGTCCAAGTATGAAGAATCTCTCAAAAACTTCAAGTGAAGAAATACCTATTATGAAGAGAAGACCATTATTTCAAGAACGTCTCTCAAGATTTAAAGTATGAAGTCAATGCCAAATATCGATTCGAGAAAGGTCTCAAATCGTGAAGCGAGTTATGCCAAGATATGAACTTTATGAGGTCTCGAGAAGCAGTTTCAAAAGATTTTGTCCTTTAGCTAACTATTGATTAAATCGTCCTACTTTATTTTCGGCCTAAATAACTATCAAAATAAGTCAACAATGCATCCTTGTGATCATTCAAGACATTAATAAAATATAAGAGATACACCTAGGAATAAGGGAGTCTAAGTGAATAATTGAGCCACATGAGTTTGTGTTAGTTTGCTAACTTATAATAACAATGATCTCGTTTTTAAGCTTGGTATGGGGAACGTGAAACTTGAGGGTGATAAACATTCATAACATCCAAAGCCCTAATGTAAGTCTTCGATCTCTTTACTTTTTCTCCCTTCAAATATTTTGTTATTTTCTATCCTTTTAAGTTTCCTTAATGTCTAATCATTAATAAAGGCCAAGGTGGGTTACTTATGATGGAAAATATAAATCTTGCTTTGTAATTAATGCATTGCATGAGGACATTGCAATGGTCAAGTGTAGGGGATTTAATAAGTTTGAAAACACTTATCCTTTTACCACTTAATTATAATAATAACCAAGCCAAAACGTGTATTTTATGTCGTAAATTTCGGAATTATGCGTGGTTTGTGTTTTTGTTGTGATTTAGGATCAAAATGTGAAAAGGGAAGAAAACACGAGCTTTCACGGGCTTTTATCGAAAAAAGACAAAAGACGAAGTCAAAAGATCAAGAGTGCAAAAAGAATGGAAGTCCAAGGCCCATTCTGAAGATTTATCGAAGAAAAAGTCTAAAGACGGAAGTTTAACGAAGTCGAAGGACCAAGTCTAATTAATGAAGAAATTAGAAGACGAGTTCATTTTGTTTATCGACAAATCTCGAGACAAAGTCGAGAATGACGAGTTTATTGTCAAAGACGAAAGACGAGAAGAGAAAAGAAAGAAAGAAGGAAGCAACTTACTCCTCCCCTCCTCCTATAAATAGAGAACTTAACCTCATTTGTGAGGTGTTAGCTAATTGACACATTAGTCTTTTCAATTTATTTTCTTGCACTTTCATATTGTCATTTTAAATTCTTGTCTTTAATTTCAAGTAAGTTTTAATTTTGTTGTTGAATCTTTATCCTTAATCAAGTTTTTCATTAATCTCTCATTCTACCTTTCTTGTTTTGATTTAATCCATATGCGTATTTGCTTATTGTCATGCTTATTTGATTGCTCTTTTACTTTTTATGTATTTGATTGTTTAGCTTATCATTCTTATAGCTTATTGTGTGCTTTACTTAATTTTAATTAAGTGTTTTTAAAACTTATTTTATAAAAAGTTGATTTTAAATATTTTTATTATTAAGTGTTTTTAAAAGTTTTTAAATTTTGGCTTATTTTCTTTTTCTTAAACATGATTTGGTTATGTTTTTAGATAAGTGCTTATTTGGTTTTTAGCTTAATTTTTATTCTGCTTATTTTTGTTCTAATTCGGGTTATCTCAAAACCCTAGTTTCCCGAACTAGGTGTAGGATTTTCTTTTTCCCGACTTATATGCATATGCTTGTTTTTCCCGAATTGCATGTTAATGTGTTATCCCGAACTAGGTTAGTGATGCATATTCCGACTTAAGCATAATCATTTTTCCCGAATTACGTCCAAAACTAGCCTATCCCGAATTGAGTTCAGAACCCCATATTCCGATTTAATTGCATGTAACATCATTCCGGATTAAGTACAAAGCTGTTGATTCCGAATTGGGTGTATAACTTGTATTCCGGATTATGTGTGGATGATGCTTTTCGAATAAGGTCTTAAATGCCTATTCCGAATTAGATCTTGATTATGTTTCCCGAACTAGATAGGTGATTATGTTTCCCGAATTAGGTTAGGTTTTATGTTTCCGAATTAGGTGTATGACATAGATTCCGAACTAGGATTAGATTCTTGCATTTCGACTTAGGTTCAGTTTTAGACATTCAGACTTAGATCCAGTTTTTGTTTCCCGACTTGTTTTCCTGTATTATTTTTAAATCTTTATTTTTCCCGCCATTTCTTAAGTATCATTTTAATTGCTTTATCTTAAATTTGTTTCAAGTTTGCACTTTTTTATTAAGTTTTCAATTTTACTTTTTGTCAAGCTTTAATTTCTCGTCATTTAATTAATTACTTTTAAAATCTTAATTTCTCGCCATTTACTTTTTAATCACTTTTTGCTTTATTTACCTTATCATTTACATTAAAGTTTTGCAATTTCATTTTACTCAATGACAAAACATATTCTTTATTTTCACCAAAGACAACTGAGTCGCACATTTAACCGTGATCAATTCAATTAGACATAATTCAAAGACAAGAATTTTCAATATTAGGAGCCATGCGATAAGGAGCCTTGGAAATTGGCTCAGCTCCTGGGATGAGCTTAATATTAAACTCTACCTCACGAGCAGGTGGTATGCCGGGAAGTTCTTCTGGAAACACGTCGGGAAATTCTGACACGATCGGCTGATTCTGGATAGATGGAGATTCAGCCTCCACATCATGAACAGTAGCTAAGTAGCCCTCGCAACCATGTGACAGTAATGCACGTGCTTGTAAGGTTGAAATTATTTGTACAGACCTTCCGGGTATAAAACCGTTGTGAATGTACGCAGGTGCGTTTACATCACCGAAGATGACCCGATATGAATGGCAGTCAATGGTGGCGTGATGTTTGGATAGCCAATCCATGCCTAATATCATGTCAAAATCGCACATGTCCAAAGGAAGTGCGTCAACTGGACGAATTTTGTCGTCAAACTCGAGGGGAAGACCCTTGTACCCATGTGTAATGCGTACAGAGTCTCTTATGGGCGTGGAAATGTTTAAGACATTTTCTAATGGCATAGGGATATCCTAACACTCTTGGCATAAACAGTAGATATGACCAAATAAGTAGCACCCGTGTCAAATAATATGCATGCAGCTTGACCATACATATACAAGATTCTAGTGATGGTACATGTTGACTTGTTGGCCTGATCACGCGAGATCTGGTATACCCGTCCAGTAGTAGGAGATGGCTTGGAGTCGGCATGTCCAGAAGTGCCCTCGATATCACCCTTACAGCAGTCCTTCATGCGATGGCCTGGCTGGCCACACTTGAAGCAAGCATCGCTATCACGGTGACACGGCCCTGGGTGCCTGCGGTTGCACGTAGTGCAGAGAGGGTGAGTATACCCTCCAACAGTTGCCCTTGCTGGCTGGGAGCCTATTCAGGAAAGTATACGTGAGACATGATTGATAGGTACAAACAGGACAATGTAGAAAAATCATAAGACGTAATACCAGATGTAGCTGCACGGTTGGGCTGTGAACCTCTGCGGTCCTGCTCCCGTCCGTTGCCATTACTCCTGGTAGTAGATGCTGAAGTGTCAGAATTATGAATCATAAAGCATGTCACATAAGAAATGAGTAAGTTTAGGGACCTGCTGTTGTTGGAGTTATTAGCGTTGTTACGGTAATTGTCATTACCGTCATGCCTATCCGAAGTAGAACGGTCTTGGGTCTGACCGTTACCCTTGTGCTGACTATGCTGCTGAGTGGCCGGTTGGGACCGGTCCCCAGTCTTCTGCCTGAAAGATGCAATTGAATAGAGAAAGATAAATATTTGGATAGTACTGAATGAAATGAAATGATCACCGCTGAATGACGAAAATATACCTCTTGTCGGGTCTTTCTGCCTCTCCAAACTCATCCCTATCGTGTAGCATCTCCAACTTACGGGCTGCATCTACTACTTGTACCACAGTATTGAATGTAGCACACACCAAGATATTGGCGACAGATGTGCGAAGAGCCCAGCGAAAGTGATACGCTTGCTCATCTGCAGTCCCAACTGATGCGCCAAGGAATCCAGGCAAACGAAGAAACCTCTGCATGAAATCATTGTTGTTTTCCCCATATCTCTGCCTAATCCCATGATACTCCCTCTTAAGCTTATCTTGATCAGCTTTCGGGAAGAACTGTCCTATAACCAACTCCCTTAATTGTGCCCAAGTCAAGCCAGCCACACAATCGTCGCCTCCCTCCGACAGTTTCACTGCCTTCCACCATGCAAGCACGTTCCCTTCAAACTTGTAACAATCTAACCTTGCCTTAAAGACAGGGTCGCATCCCATCGCATCAAAGATCTTCTCAATGTGAGCTAACCAGCTCTCAGCCTCATCGGGGCTGTCAGTCTTCTCGAAGGACCTCGGACGCTGCTTATTGAATCGCTCCAACCATGTGATCAGTGTAGCTGGAGGTGGAGGAGGAGGATTCTGTTGCTGGTGTTGGTGTTGATTGTTGGCAGTTTGCACCTCGGCCCGAATTTCATTCCTCAGTTGAGGAAGCAAGGCCTGCATAGCAGCTTGGACTGCTGCATTGAGTTGTTCTTGTTCACGTGTGATAACCATCTGACCGTATAAAACAAAATACATGATTAAAATAATTAAAACATAATATATATATATATATATACATAAAAAAAATTATGCATATAAACATGAAAAAAAAACTTATGCATGAAAACCGCGTATGAATACATGATAATGAAATGACATGGTTTGGGTGAACGTCTATGGGTCAGTTCACTCAAACAAAATGTCATGACGAGGATGAATGCCTATAGGTCGGTTCATCAAAACAAAATGATTCGATTAAAAGCACATGCGACTAAATATGGACAGTCTTCTACCAACCATTACTTAGTCAAAATTCCTTCAACAATGATACATGAATAAATGCATGAAAACAACTGTCAGTTGTAGGAAGACCATGGTGATTACCACTAATCACATGTCATGTTTTAAGAGCCTACAGGTCGAAGCCTTGGCTCTGATACCATAATTGTATCACCCCATTTTGGTAAATGGAATATCACACTTAATATGGCGTGCCATCAAAGCATGCAAGGTAAATGTCCAAAAACATTAAATGACCATGAATGGAAATACTGGAAACAAACATCGGTAGTCCAAGAATAAGCTCAACACACATGAATATAAGTACTCAGGTGCATTTACATCACCGAAGATGACCCGATATGATTGGCAGCCAATGGTGGCGTGATGTTTGGATAGCCAATACATGCATAATATCATGTCGAAATCGCACATGTCCAAAGTAAGTGCGTCAACTGGACGAATTTTGTCGTCAAACTCGAGGGGAAGACCCTTGTACCCATGTGTTATGCGTACAGAGTCTCGTAAGGGAGTGGAAATGTTTAAGACATTTTCTAATGGCATAGGGGATATCCTAACACTCTTGGCATAAACAGTAGATATGACCGAATGAGTAGCACCCGTGTCAAATAATACGCATGCAGCTTGACCATACATATACAAGATTCCAGTGATGGTACATGTTGACTTGTTGGCCGGTTCACGCGAGCTTGTGTACACCCGTCCAGTAGTAGGAGGTGGCTTGGAGTCGGCATGTCCAGAAGTGCCCTCGATCTCACCCTTACGACAAGCCTTCATGTGATGGCCTGGCTGGCCACACTTGAAGCAAGCATCGCTATCACGGTGAAACGGCCCTGGGTGCCTACGGTTGCATGTAGTGCAGAGAGGGTGAGTATACCCTCCAACAGGTGCCTTTGCTAGCTGGGAGCCTGTTCAGGAAAGTATACGCGAGACATGATTGATAGGTATAAACAGGACAATGCAGAAAGATCGTAAGACGTAATACCAGATGTAGCTGCACGGTTGGGCTGTGAACCTCTGTGGTCCTGCTCTATTCCGTTGCCATTACTCCTGGTAGTAGATGCTGAAGTGTTAAAATTATGAATCATAAAGCATGTAACATAAGAAATGAGTAAGTTTAGGGACCTGTTGTTGTTGGAGTTGTTAGTGTTGTTACGGTAATTGTCATTATAGTCACGCCTATCCGAAGTAGAACGGTCTTGGGTCTGACCGTTACCCTTGTGATGACTCTACTGCTGAGTGGTCGATTGGGACCGGTCCCTAGTTTTCTGCCTGGAAGATGCAATTAATAGAGAAAGATAAACATTGGGATAGTACTGAATGAAATGAAATGATCACCGCTGAATGACGAAATATAGCTCTTGTCGGGTCTTTCTACCTCTCCAAACTCATCCCTATCTTGCAGCATCTCCAACTTACGGGCTGCATCTGCTACTTGTGCCACAGTATTGAATGTAGCACACACCAAGTTATTGGCGACAGATGTGCGAAGAGCCTAGTGAAAGTGATACGCTTGCTCCTCTGCAGTCCCAACTGCTGCGCCAAGGAATCCAGCCAAACGAAGAAACCTCTGCATGAACTCATTGCTGTTTTCCCTATATCTCTGTCTAATCACATGATACTCCCTCTTAAGCTTATCTTGATCAGCTTTTGGGAAGAACTGTCCCATAACCATCTCCCTTAACTGTGCCCAAGTCAAGCCAGCCACCCAGTCGTCGCTTCCCTCCGACAGTTTCACTGCCTTCCACCATGCAAGGATGTTCCCTTCAAACTTGTAACAAGCTAACCTTGCCTTAAAGACAGGGTCGCATCCCATCGTGTCAAAGATCTTCTCAATGTGAGCTAACCAGCTCTCAGCCTCATTGGGGCTGTCTGTCTTCTCGAAGGACCTCAGACGCTGATTATTGAATCGCTCCAGCCATGTGATCAGTGTAGCTGGAGGTGGAGGAGGAGGATTTTGTTGCTGGTGCTGGTGCTGATTGTTGGCAGCTTGCACCTCGGCCCGAATTTCATTCCTCGGTTGAGGAAGCATTGACTACATAGCAGCTTGGACTGCTGCATTGAGTTGTTCTTGTTCACATGTGATAACCAGCTGACAATATAAAACAAAATGCATGATTAAACTGATTAAAACATTATATATATATATATATATATATATATATATATATATATATATATATATATATATATATATATATATGAAATAAAAATTATGCATATAAACATGAAAAACAAATTATGCATGAAATCTGTGTATGAATACATGATAATGAAATGACATGGGTTTGGGTGAACGCCTATGGGTCAGTTCACTCAAACAAAATGACATGAAGAGGATGAACGCCTATAGGTCGGTTCAACAAAACAAAATGATTCGATTAAAAGCACATGCGACTAAATATGGCCAGTCTTGTACAAACCATTACTTAGTCAAATTCCTGTAACAATGATACATGAATAAATGCATGAAAACAACTGTCAGTTCTAGGAAGACCATGGTGATTACCCAATAATCACAGGTCATGTTTTAAGAGCCTAAAGGTCGAAGCCTTGGCTCTGATACCATAATTGTAACACCCCATTTTGGTAAATGGAATATCACAGGTAATATGGCGTGTCATCAAACCATGCAAGGTAAATGTCCAAAAACATTAAATGACCATGAATGAAAATACCAGAAACAAACATCGGTAGTCCAAGTATAAGCTCAACACACATGAATTTAAGTACTGAAATGGAAAAAGGACTAAACAATGTCCAAAGAAATAAAGTAGCGTAATGTATGGAAAATGCATAAAGCAATGAATGCTAGATAGCTTCCATCCGTATGCACATACTCTCAAAGTCTACGAGTGTCCTTGAGTACCTGCTGTTTGGGAACATGAAAGGAAAACGGCTGAGCATAACGCCCCAGTGAACGGATATACAAGTATAGCATGAAATTACATAAGCCTAATAAGACTAATAGCAGCGGAAATGTATAAGTCCTAGATAACCTGGAACATGTTCATAAAACTGGTTTTATAGTTTGAAAAGACTTATGTTTTTATATGAAAACTGTATTAATTAGCCAATAGCCCATATAGGTCATGAGGTTCCACCGTGCATGAATACTTAAAAGGGAGACCTAATCATGCAATTAGAGGGGTTGCCTCTAATTAATTAGTCTGGGTAGGAGGGATCAACTCTTTGTGAAGGATGCAAGACACACATCGCATTCACCATGAAAATCCTGTAAAACATGTAACTAGGATGCACCCATTCGCCCCACATGATAATATAAGGCCAAAACTGAAAAGGGACGCCACGAGCAATCACTTTGCTGTGGGGAACTCATAACACTGGTGCCTCCAGTGTTATGGTTATGGTACCTCCATAGCTAGGTGACACTGGTCATGCATGTATATGTCTTAGGCATTTAAAACTAACATAAGTAATCAAACATATAAAACATATACTTGGGAAAATAGTTGGCTGCAAACGGGGAATCCTAATAAGGAAAGAATGTCCATACTGAAGGACGGAAAATCCGTACCTTGTGTCCAGTGAACGAGGAAAGACGAAAGGATGAATAGTCCTACTCCGACCTCACTAATGCTACATAAATAAGGGACATGTATAAGTTGTCTAATTACTGAGTACGTTACTGGTTCTACCATGTTCTTAGCTTGTTTTATATGTTCTTGTCTTGTTTACTGTTCTAAATGATATATTGTATTAATCATGTATTTCATGTATTCTGATTAAGTATTATCTTGTATTCTTGTATTATTATACTTGTTGTGTAATAACAATTAACTTTCTAAAAATAGTAGGTTTCCAGAAATAGAAAGTTTCCAAAAATAGAAAGTTTTCAAAAAAAGATCAGTTTTTAAAAATAGAAAGTATCCAAAATAGTAAGTTTCCTAAAATAGAAAGTTTCCATATTTAGAAATAAGCTGGATTAATAAGCTAATAATATAAGCTAGTATTACTGGTTAAAAGTCATAAATCATGTAAGTAATAGTATAGTTTATTAATTAAATGTCATGGCAATTTAATTACTATAAGTTATATTATTCAATTAAATAAAGTATGATTTAATTAAATTAGTCTAAATAAAATACTTAGGTTAATCATAAATTATTATATTTAATAATTATAACCTAAGTCATGTTTTATTAATTAATTATAGTCCATGTTTTAATAATTAATTAATAACTATAGTCTAAATTAAATGGTAAAATACTTAGGTTAAAACATGTATTATTTATTAAAAATAAATATAACCTAAGTCCATGATTAAATTAAATTAATAATTAGTCATGTTTAATTAATTTAATAATTCTTGTAAAATAATCCCGTGCCCGAACCCGTGTTTTAATATAAACCGAAACATAAACCGAACCAAAACAGCCCGACAGTGGCTACCCGGCCTAGCCGGTTACCACTGCCGAACCAAATCACCACCAGCTGAAGCCAGTGGTTGCCACTGTTGTAGCTTGGCGAGCCACTGGTTGAATCGAGTACACCATCGGTTGTAGCCGGTGGTTCCCCCTGTTTGGGCTGCGTCTCCCACTGGTCGAACAAAACAGCCACTGGTTAAGGCCGGTGGTGCTTGTTGCAGCTGGGCCGAGACCCAACACAAACCAAACAACACCCCGACTCACGTTAGGGTCCCTTGTTCTTGCGGCTGAGCGACCAAGGCCACACCGAAAGCTCTTAGTCTCGGTTGTTGGTGCGAAACAAACCAAGCCGAGAGCTTGGTGGCTCTCAGTTGGGTGTCGGCCGAACCAAGACCCCACCAAAACCAATCTTTTCATGTTTCTTAGATCGATCTAACATGTTTAATTATGTTTTTATTTTTCTAACTTCATGAACATAATTAAAAGAAAATAAAAATAAAAGATGAAGTTTTTTGATGATACCGAACACGTGCTTGGAAAAGAACTAAGAACATGAACACAATCAACCCCAAAATCAACAATCAAAATCAACCAAACACCTCCTTTGGTGTCCTTGTAGTCGGCGGCAAGAGAGAGAGAGACAACAAAGCTAGGGTTTTAATTTTTGTAAAAATTCTGTGAATGAAAACTCTGTGTTTTACTTTTCTTAGTTAACCAAAATAATAGGCTTGGGCCCCCTCTCGTCTCCTTGTGTCCGCGGCAACCATAAGGCCCAAAGGGTCTTACCGGGATTTGTTCGTGTATAGTTATTTACGTGTTCGTTTGTATGATTAAATGTTCGTATTGGTTCGTATTTTAATATTCATGATATATTTATTATACGCAATACTTGTTTATCTTGTAATAATATATTATATGTAGTTCACATGTTCATGATTTAATGTTCATGATCATATGCTCGTGATTTTAATTATTATAATTAATAATTATTGTGTATTAACACGTACGTAGTTTCTGAATTTAATATTCGTGACACGTGTTCATGACATAAAAGGAAAGCTTTTAATTGGTTCGTACGTTTACGTAGTGTACTGTTCATGGCATTTATGCGGGTTTTACACCACCATATTATTATTTTTTGTTTCTATAAATTCAATAAAATTATATATTAAATCAAAATTAACATTTTATTAATAATAAAAATAATTAAAACTTAAAAAAAACCTCTTCCCTCTTTCTTCCTCCCAGCCACCCTCAGCCGCCACTTCAAAACCTAGAAAAAACCCTCTTCCATTCTTTCTTCCTCCCAGCCACCCTCGCAGCCACCAAAAAACACCAAAAAACACAGGATGAAACAAGAAAAAAACATTTAAAAAAACTGATAACTCGGGCCATGGCGCGAACCACATTATGGTTGGTTGCGCCATGGTATCGTGCCATGGGTCATAACGTCGGTTGACCATTGCCAGCTCAAACCCCATAACGCAGGGCACTGTGTGGTTGGCGGCGCCATGATAGCCAGCCAAGACATGGCGCACCGTACCGTGCACTCTTTGAAGGACAAGGTTACACCAGAAATGAATCCCCATAGACAATTTTTAACTTTCCCATGACGGGTGGGATCCACCACTTTTCATGGTAACCCCAAAAAAATTTGCTCAGGAGATTCCGCGAGGACAAGTCCATGGGGAATGTTACTTAATTAACACACTAATTAAAAAATAAAGAGAGAAATGCAAAAATCATCCCTATGGTATGTCGAAAAATCGAAATACATCCTTCGTTAACTTTTTGGACACCAACCATCCCTCCGTTAGTTAACTGTGCACCATACATCCGTCCAGGGACGGATGGTGCAAATTTTTTTCTTGTTAAGTACTAACGAGATCTATAAAGAAATGTATTCTTATCTTTTTTGCTTTTACAGGGATGTATAGTGAACGTTTTTAATAAAAAACTAAAAAATGTTTATATTTTTAAATTCGAAAAACTACTTTAGTTTATAAAAAAAACTTTTTCAAAAAGAATTAAATTCTTTTTGAAAAAAATTACTATAATATCTTCTTGAAAAAATAAAAAAAAACATTTAAAGTTAATAAATATACATTTTTCTTCTAAAAAATTTAAATTTTTTAAACGATTTTAAAAAAATTTAAATTTTTTTAGAAAGTTTTTTTTTAAGTTTTTAAAAAAGGAAATTAATTTTTTAAATATTTTTTAATTTTTTTTAATGTTTTTTAACTTTTCAAAATTATTTTAAGAAATTAATTTTTTTCAAGAAGAAATTAATTCTTTTATAAAAAAAGTTTTTTTTAACTAAAACAGTTTTTCAAATTTTTTAAAAATTAAAACATTTTTCCATTTTTTTTATTAAAAGTATTCACCATACATCCATGTAAAAGTAAAAAAAGACAAGAATACATTTTCTTATATACCTCGTTAGTACTTAACGAGAAAACAATTTACACCATCCGTCCACAGGGATGTATGGTGCACCGTTCACTAACAGATGGATAGTTGGTGTCGAAAAAATTAATGAATGATGTATTTAGATTTACCGACATACCAGAGGGATGATTTTTGCACTTCTCTAAAAAATAAATTATCTTTTTAACCATGACATTCCCCGTGGACGGATAGAAGAGAATTGTGTCAACCAGGCTGAACAGTCATACTTTCCACGTGGACTTATCCAAGGGGATTGTGTCAATGAGGCCTGGTGAGCCACACTAATTTCCTCGTGGACAAGTCCAAAGGGTTGTGTCAACCAGGCATAGATACCACAATTTCCCCACACATCCCTTTAAACAACCCTGGAAATTAGTGTTTGAATTTCCGTGGACGGATGTATTAAAACATTTATTCCATCCGTAAAACATTAAAATACTGGAAATTAAAATACAATACGAAAGAAAATACACTACCAGAGAGATAAAATAAATAATACGTAATACGATTAATCCGGTCCCGGATCCGAATCCGATAGGTGCCCATAAAAAAAAACTTGACCGGAAGCCCTAATTTTCTCCTCTCGCTTCCTTTATGCCCTAGCTTCTTCTTCCATTGTTTCTTTAAATACTTGTTCATCTTGGTATAGTTGATACATCTGATTCTCAGTAAGTAAGTCATTTGAGTCGTTTACATTTGGATAGGGTGTATCGGGAGAAAAATATCGGCGTCGGTGTTGTTGTGATGAACAACCGATATGAGTCTAGGGAGTGAGGTTATTCAGCCATTCAATTTTACTTTGAATTTGCGCCTCCATTTTTGCCGTCTTTTTTAAACAAGGTTTTTTGCATGGCTTTATCATTGTCAGCTTCTTTTTTTAGAAACGTATCGATTAAAACACGTTCGATGGAGAAATATCACGACACTTATCATATGTTGTGCGCAGGTTCGTCTTATCATAACTTGCATTATCGAAATCAATGGCTAACGTCGTGACCTTAACCTGTCGACGTTGTTTTTCATCGATTTGTTTCTTAACCATAACTTTGATCTCGTCGTGACCTTAACCTGTCGACGTTGTTTTTCATCGATTTGTTTCTTAACCATAACTTTTATCTCGTCAACGGTGGTGTGTGGAAGGGGGCATGCCATTTGATTTTTGAACTAGTGTGTGAAAATGATGAAAGTTAAGAAGTTTGGTAGAGAGTTGTGTGTGAAAATGTGGTATTTACAAAGAAATAAGAGATGATTTTTTTATCAAAGAAAATTGAACTAGGTCACCTTGTTGAGGCAAATAAGTCGTTGTATGTCGTCGTAAAGAGAAAGCTGACTTGACAGAAAAAATGGCAATCGCACGAATATTCTTTTCTGAAAACATATTATTCCGCAAATTGCAATAAAGAAAGGAGTAGGGTGTGTACGACTTGTACCAAGTATTTCCAGATTCCTTACACCAACTTGTCTCCTATCAAATAGCATCTTTGGAACGGCATCTACTGTCTATCATCAATCTCAAACATTGTATGTCCCGTCACAAATGAGAATGTCGCTATATATAGATCGATCAAGATCAAATTGTTGTCTAATATAACTAGGATTACTACTGCAACAATGATAAATCAAGATTCTGCAACTTGAGTATGCACAACTATATATAATGATTCTACTGATTAGTTTTTGGACGAGAAACTTATATGACTCTACTAGACTACTAGCTTACGTGTTAATAACAGTTAATGAAAATCATAGTTGAAAGACAGTAACAAACTTGATTAGTATAACAGTTCAACAATAAAGAGAAAGAAAAAAGTTTGATTTGTACCGAAAATGTTAGTTTTAATCTTGCTCGTATATTTATCACAGTAATTAGTTATAGCAAATGATTTTGCTCCAGTGCTTGTTTATATTTAATGTCAATATCAAAACTATTGCTGTCTTTAATGTTGCATTCTTACAACAATGTACAGGTGAGGACACCATATATATAGTGCAGATTTTTTGGATCATAGTTATCAATAATTTTCAAATTGACGTTTTATAACTTATATTAAGGTTATACGAAAACGACAACCTGACTCTATCGAAAAGTCGAAAATTCATTGGGATCTCTGAAATTACAACAAAACAAAGTGTTTCAACTTTCATTATGTCTCATTGCTTCAGCCATTGTTTTCGCTTTCACAAAAAGTGATTGTAATTAAGCATTAAGAAAGCACCTTTTGTGCAGGTCTTGAACGTATTTTACAGGATCGGATAACGACCAAACTAATCATGAACGATCATATAAAAGATAGACAGAAATTTAATTGAGAAGAACAAGTATTTGGGGTGAACCCATCCTGATAAACACAGGATCAATATATATCATGATATTGAAGAATATTGGGTTGATTTGTTACAGGAAATTCTATCCTATATATAATACATGAATCGGTGTGTATGTGAAGGATACACCCGTTCAATAAAAGTAATCAACATATCCCAACTAAACGTTATAATATAACTGCTGTCCTAGGGTTTCGGGTTGGGCCTTAATTCGGGCTTATGTTGGAAAGATTAATGGATTATATTCCCAACATTCCCCCCTAATCTATTAATCTTGATGTTCTTCTTGTTCCCTGAGATTATCTTAAAGTTTGAATCTTCATTTGCTGTATTGATGTAGATGGTCTAATCCCTTGATTTTAAAAATCATGAATTCTCTATTTCCATAGTATGCCTTTGTTATATCTTGCAGTCTCCTTCATCTCTCTGAGATGATTCCAAAAGCCTTGTCTTCCTTCTTTTCATGTGCAGCAATCCTTGCACAAATCTTACCAAAAATCTGTTGGTAATCGCCAAGACCTTTTGAGGCTTCTTCCTTAATTCCTGCAGAGTCACCAATCCCTGGCCAAAGTGCATACAAAAATATATCTTCTGATATATCTTCTTCCCATCTTTTCATCTTTCTTAGATCTTTTGAATCTGCCTTCATTCCTTCTTTTCTCAATCAATTCCCTAAGCAGTTTCTTTAATCTTTTTTTGCCTTCTGTTCCTCCCTTTTTCTTTCTTGAATCTTCTGCCTCTTTTCTCTTCTTCTTTCTTTCATCTTCAAAACAGCATCCATGGCAGATCTTGAGTGTTCTCCTGTTTGCGGGGTGAATTAAACCAACTGCCTCCTGCAGTTCCTTAGTTTCCTAATTCCCGGGCAAAACTGAACAATCTCCCTTCTAAATCTGCTTCTTTCTCCTTCTGTTTGCTGCCTTCTGATTTCTTGAATCTTGAGTGATGATCGAAACATGACGTTTGATTCTCAGGCTCTGATACCACTTTTGTGCAGGTCTTGAACGTATTTTACAGGATCGGATAACGACCAAACTAATCATGAACGATCATATAAAAGATAGACAGAAATTTAATTGAGAAGAACAAGTATTTGGGGTGAACCCATCCTGATAAACACAGGATCAATATATATCATGATATTGAAGAATATTGGGTTGATTTGTTACAGGAAATTCTATCCTATATATAATACATGAATCGGTGTGTATGTGAAGGATACACCCGTTCAATAAAAGTAATCAACATATCCCAACTAAACGTTATAATATAACTGCTGTCCTAGGGTTTCGGGTTGGGCCTTAATTCGGGCTTATGTTGGAAAGATTAATGGATTATATTCCCAACAGCACCATGTCACTAAATTTATCTATGAACTGGCCCGAGTTAAACATAACACTATGGCTTAACTACCCTAACACATATGCGACATTTCACGTTACGGGCAAATTGCTATCAGATACATTTATAAGTATTGAGTTGAGACTACACTAAAGCATTTTTGATAAAGATCTACAGAAAATACCACTCAAATTGTTCAAAAAAATTTCTGACAAACTGATTAGTTATAGTCTATATTATTGGGATCAAAACTTTCATGTAGAGTATATACCTTTTGGCCATGAACCAAAGATATTACTAATTCATTTTCAAATGCACTTCAAAAGGGGAAAATTGTCGTCTTGTGTTGTCATTTGATAAGCTGAATGGTGACATTTCTAATTAAGAAAGATTAGTGGGCTAATAAACTACATTAAATCCTTAAATTGGATAGGCGGAGAGGTGTGTTCCCGAGCCACAACTCGGATCTAAAACCAAAGTTCCAACTCACTAAGTATTTAATTGGCTATACCAATCGCAATCACACACTTGTCAATACCTAATCGGTCGACATGCTATTGTGACTCAGTCCATCTCGCTGAGCTATGTTTTGATGTCACAAATTAGTATAAATAAACCTCAACTGTATAGAGATTATTTATTTGTTTAAATCACTGTCTAAAACAAGAAATTTGTAAGGATTTTGGCATAAGTCTTGACTAGGTCTCTTTGTTTTCAGTTTCTTAGCAACTTCCATTGTTATAATAAGAATATAAGAGTCACTTAGTTGTGTTGTCGAAGTTACCAAACCAGTCTATAATATCATCATAATTTTTGTGATCAGAAAGAGGAAACATTCTTGGTTTGAGTTTCGCGTAAACAAAAATCTTGTTCATCAACGAAAGACCTTGAGCTTTGCTTATTTGGAATGGGAAGAAACAATCAAGAGTCTAGGATCATTCAAAGTAGACCAAAGGTATGATCTTTACTAATCTTTAATTTTTTACGTCAAATGATATATTAAGCTTATGATATAAAGTTATAAACTTACGGAAAGAGAACTTTACATGAATCAGGGAGGAATGGAACGCGATATGGTGAAATCCCTTTTCAAGACAACGGAAACCGGAAGACCAAACAGTTTGATCATGAAGGTATGTTTAAGTATTATGTTTTCAGTTGCGTTCGTTGCATAAAAATACTAAAGTATTCTTCTAATTTGTCATACCGGTTATATAGAGTTTTACTTGTGTACATACCGATTTTAAAAAGATAAGCACTGTGTCCCATTTAGCTCATTTTGAAAACCGATTATTGATATTTTATAGTAAAAACAAAAACTTGAACATTTTACAGTATTTTACCATAGGGTTTATCGTCTCGAAATTGACTCAAAGTGGACATAAGTCACACTTTAATCACTCAGTAGATGTACACCAACTAAAACAAGAAAAATATAAAGAGTGTGCTGGTATTTTACTTAGAAAGCAAAGATATGTTTTGTTTTTTAATTTTTATGTTTCGATTTTATAAAAAATAAAGAGTTTTTATGATATTAATCAAACAAGAATGATCTAATCATGAATTTGTATAACAGAAAGTAAACAGAGTCATACCTGCGCATATCATAGCAGAAGCCATATCAACGCTTCATGGTGTGGACCTCAGATGGTCAGGACCGATCACGCCTGCAGAAATGCAATATGTTGAACAATATGTTGTAGCAAAATATCCAGAATATTCAAACGCACTTGTTGAAGGAAAAGACAAACCTGACCTATACGAACTTTGTGTCAAAGAAGAGCCATCAGAGCCTTCACCTGATGACAAAAAGAAATCACCACGAGGGGTATTTAGGGAAACATTTGGAAGTAATTTTCACGATCTAATAAGAATCCAGCTTGAGCCATCAAGATTACTCGATATCCTAACGAAAAAATCATCGTATCTTGGAAGCTTTATATCAATACCAGAAATTCAAGCAAGAAACAAAGTCTTGAAGCATTGTGGGTTACCTGATGAAGAGTATCTTGTCTTATTTATTTCAAGTTATAGGGACGCCATGATGTTGGTTGGTGAAAGCTACCCGTTTTTCAGGGGAAACAACTACATGACAGTTGTTAATGAAGAGCTAGACTACATAAGAGCGTTTGCAGGATACAAGGAGTCAAAAGTAATTTCAGCACCCGAGACATGGTTAGATCTAAGAATCAAAGGTTCACAACTGAGTCAATATTTTAGAAGAAAAAGCAAGCACAGCCCAAAAGGTTTATTTTCTTATCCAGTGAGTGTGAATGGGACCAACTACTCGATGCATTGGGTTTCAGAAGCACATAGAAACCAATGGCATGTTCTGCTGGATGCGACTGCTATGGTCATGGGGGAAGATAGGCTTAATTTGGCGCTACACAGGCCTGATTTTGTGCTTTGCAGTCCTGATAGTACGAGTACTTATCCTTCAAAGATTACTTGTTTACTTGTTAGGAGGAGATCTTTTGAAACTACATCCTCGCCACAAAAGTTTTGAAGGAGGACTTTTAAAGTACGTAACTCATAGACAGCTTGTACCTTAATACTTAGAAGTACTTTAACCTGTTTGAAGTGGCTAAACATGAGGTATCTCACTGTTTTTAGCATGTAAAATTGTTTGTTGAAAATAATAAAAAGCTACTATAAAAAATGTACCTTAGGTCCTTAGCTTATTTTATTTTGCTTTTCTAATGGATCAGTTTGATGTTTCATTCAAGAACATCCAAGAATGCATCAACTACAGATAGATAACCAATATGTGATAAGCATATTTTGCACAAAAATCTGTATTCAAACGATTAAAAAGAATCAATGAAATCACAAAACTGAACATATGAACTGATTTCAACATAAACCTAGTCTATACAACTGAAACATCGAAGCCCAACAAACTCTGAACAAATAGTCATGTGAGATTGTGAGGGGATATATCAAAATGGATAGCCTATTTGATGCAGGTCACAAACAATGATGTTTTCCTTATAATTGCAAGGATGGAGATATATTACGAATTCTGGATATCTAGGGGAGAGTTAATAAATGCCTTTCATATCCCAAATTCGTGACTTCCTTGTAGCAAAAATAGGGCCCTCTCCGTCATGGCTTTGGAAGAGTTTACACCGTAGTCGTGACTTGCTTCTCCGAGGAGTAAATGGCATGTCAGGAGAGAGCAAACATTCCATTTTGGACAAAAATTTTGGCTCCTTACAATGAATGATTATATACAAACGGATAAGGATCGCGTTCAAGATACCGGGAGAATTCGAGTCATTTTTTAGTCCACCTGTATGAACCATTGTCCCCTTATCACTTTGGGAACATCTTACCATTATAGCACATAAGAGATGTTTCAAGTAAAAATCCCAAGTTTCTTCTTTACTTGGCACTTGGCAGGTTTGAAAATGATAGGCCTCTTTGCAAGTTCATGTGGCACTTTGAGTGCAAGGCCCAATACAAAGCTGAAATATCTCAACTCGCTTCCTACCAAGTATTATTAGTTTAGATGTTTAGTTCCCTCTAAAATTACTTCGCATTCAAGGTGTAATTTAAATGGAATTTATTTGTTTCTTTTTAACTAAGTATATCGTGCAAAAGAATAAAATCCGTGAATCGATAGACAAGGTGAAGCAAAGCCAAACCACGAAACGAAATCAGTTGACCAAACAAGATGTAATTCAGCTAATAAGACAAGGTCACAAAACCAAGTCCGGGTGCCCTTCTTTCATCGATCTTTTCATATATGATAGGACTCAAAACTACTGGTGTTTCTCCCCCTTTTCACGGTTCTTCTTCACAGAAGAAAAATAATTTGGAGGGGAAATCCGGAACCTGTCATAGTCTCGATGAGAACAAGTACTATGGACATCCACGACTATTAAAATATTTGAGAGGGTATTTATTCGATTTTATAAGATCTTTAACAAAAAACAGGAATATTCAACCAACCTCCCCTTTTATTTTTATTAAACTGCGTTAGGCTATCACTTCAAATGTGAACCTAGCTTTTTGATCGTACTTACAAACAGAAAGAATGAAAGAACAAACGTGTATCAATGATCTTACAAGCAAGATCAATATACACCAACAATCTGAACAAGATAACAACTAAACTCAAAAACCAACAATGGCGGACTAAACAAGAGAGATGATAACAGCTTTTCTAACTATCTAACTAAGACGAATGCGATGTATATATAGCTCAGGACTAGGGCAACTTCTCTCTTTCTCAACTTGTCAAACCAAGCCCTTCTACTCTGCAAAACCTGTCAAAAGCAAACACAACTAGAAACAAAGAAAATATATAAAGAAAATATTTACCTTTTCTTATCCTCAAGAATAGAAATATATCACATTGTTATGTGTCTAAGTTAAGTAAGGGTCCTAAATGTCATTTGTATAAGTTGGAGGGTATTTTATGTAATTTTCTATTGTCTTCATCTTACTTATAAGCAATTGTAGCAAATGAATCAATATGAATAAAATTATAAAACTTCTTGTCTTCTCTGATTCTCTTTGTCACTCATTTGAGTGTTCATATCAAACTTACCGATCCCCGTCGAAAGCTATTCTATGTCCCTAGCTTTCCTCGTTGATTGGAGGATTGATTAACCATAGAGCTTCGCTTGGTCTTAATCAAATCCGGATCATATCACTGGTATCAGAGTTGTACGCTCCTCGGTACTTCATCACAAAGGTTTTGGAAATCAGTAGCTATTAAAAAAAATTAGCTCATCACTCTGTAACACGATGGAGGTCAAGCACATCGAGGTCAAGCAAATGGAGGTATGGCTAAATCTATTGTTAAGGATGTTTGTGATAGAAATGATCATAATACGCAATCACAATGTATGCAAATTGCTAATATACCGAATCTAACTTCTAAAACGTCGATGCAAATTGCACAACTTAATTCTCAAAATTTGAAATCTAGAGATAAGGCTAGCATAGATGTGGAAGCACAAAGTTTAAATGTTGAAAAACCTGTGTTAGGAAGGCAGAACAACGAATATGATCCTAAGTTAGAAAATATTAAGGTTGCCTACAAGGTGTTTGACGATATTCCTAAACGGAATTCTGGGGTTGTTTACAAGGTGTATGAGGAAATGCCACATAGGAATGTTAGCCCAACATTGGCAAATCATGTTGAAGCCTCAGTTGGTCGGTTTGGCGAGTTAGAAGGGTTTAAGCATATTTCTAGTGTTAAGGAGTATCATGAAAACTTCAATAGTATACTTCATCGTTTACAACCTTCACTCGAGTATGGCCTTAGTTGTTTCATTGCGGGTCTTAAAGAGGAAATCCAAAGGATGGCGAGGCTCTTTAAACCTCAAACCATCCGTGAAGCATATTATTTGGCTAAGATACATGAACTCACACTTAGTAAACCACAACTCAAGGACTCGATTACTACATTTAACTTTCCAACAAAAAAAGAGCCACGAAGAACTCAATAATAGCGCTGATTCTTGTACCATAAAAACAAATTCCCAAGTGCTTTTACAATCTGATGGAACCACTAGACTTCAATCCAAAGAGCTCTTTAATGTAGAAATCAGTATGGGTGGAAAAACACTTTTTGAAAACCATGATGAAAATAAGGTTGATGCCACCATGGGAATTAGTACTATGGATGTAGAAGATATTCGAGAGGTTGAATGTGATGAAAAAAATGAAGTTCTACTGGAATCTAAGGCACAAACAACATTTATGAAGATAATTTATATCAAAATTAGGCACAAGTTGGAACCCAGTTTTGGAGAGACAAGTTGTAACGAAATCAAAAGAACCTACTAAATTTGCAAACATACGGTCAGATGTTGTGTTTGTAAAAGCAGATATGTGTGCTTATATAGGTAATGCTTTTGCTTTGAGAGTAGGTGAGATTGCAAAACAAGTTGGAATTATTAAAGATTTTCAAGAGTCGGGGTTAAATGCTGCTAAGGAATATGGCAAGGTTGTTGAGGCTTTACCTATTAAAGACAAGACATTAAGGCAGCCAAGTAGTGATTTTATTGTTGTTTTTGAAACTTTTGGATGGAAACCAGGTTTGAAGTCGTGTTCATTTGAAAGGTGGAGTAAAATTCAGCATGGTTTAAATGAACATGGGATTGTTCATATGCTCATGACTCGTTCATTATTGTTGAAAGCTGAACTGCATCTCAAGTATGATTACGAGTCACTTAAGTGGCATTATCATGGCAAAAAGTATATATGTTCAATAAGGTTACAAGGTATAGCTGATGCGCAGCAGCAATTTTGAGTGGAAAGTATGAAATTTGATAAAGTGACTGATATGATGTGGAATGAACCTCATTTCGATGCTATTAAGAAAGTATATTTAACCTTACCTTGTTTTATACTTTTGAAAAAGCTTGGATATGAAAGTATCGAGAGTGGGAGTGTGTATTTGGATAATTTAAAAGAAATAAGCAGCTTGTTTGATATTGAACATATTAATGAGGAATTACTTGTTAGGAAGACGGATCTCACTACAATTCAAATGGAGAATAATGTCTTGATGGCTGGTGGGATGGCAGTTACGTTTAATACGTCGATATATGATAAAGCTCCAAGAAGAAAATGTCACGTAGGACGTGATATTATCTTAAATGACAAGAATACAAATGATATATCGTATGTTTATAGTGACTTTTGGATAGAAGTGTGTCGAGCTAGTGCAAAATTGAATGGTGAAGGTCAAACATATGATAAGGGCTGTTATGTGCAGTTGGTCAGTTTATGCTATAAAGTTGATACGAGAAGAGTGGTCAAAGGTGTCGAAGTTGTGCCATGTCGAGGTATGTTTTATTACTGTTTAAGATCAGTTGGCCATTGTTTTCAAAATAATGTGGAGGTTCTGTTTGGATTGTATGATGAATTATTATGTGGGGAAAGGTTGGGAAGCTTCTGGGAATGATATTCCATTTACTGATGTTCAAGTTAGTAATGAAAAGTTGAATGTGTGTTTCATGTTGAACTGTGATGATTTAAGGGAGATAGAGAAATGAACATCGTATACCTGTGTTCTAGAATTTCTAAAAGATCCATTCGTTTTGTATTAATTTCCATCGGAAGACTTACCGCTAATTTTCAAATTCTGGTGTGTGCTTTACATATCGATTCATATGATATGCGGATTGCGGAATGCTTATTTGTTTCTAGTCTAAAGACTCCTTTAGAACCACATGTTGCAGTGAACTTGCCTTCGCAATTCACTTCACCTAAGTTAACAAATGTGGAGTTGATAAGTTCGAGAGTAAGTACACTCTTTATTGATAAAGGACATCCAAATTTAAAGATTGAAAAGCATAACAGATCATCACAAGTGGGGCCGTTGATGCATTGGGATCAAGTCGATTTAGAGTATTTATTACTGGCATTAAGGAATATTGATATTAGGATGGAACAGTTCAAAACAGAGTACTTACGTGAAGCGAGTGTTGCTGATGACAGTTTAGCGTTTATGTATGAACCTTTGGTGCTTAGTATGTTGGTCGCTCAAATCACACGTCTCATTTACAGTGTTAGTGGAGAGAGGCGCATAATTCTACAAGAAGTTAATAGGGACACTCTGGTGGTAAAGTGGTTAGTAAAATGGAAGTGGAAATCGAAGGTCACCATCCATCGCCATGATCCTTGTCGTCAAGGATCTTTTGAAGAGGAGGGTATTGTTATGTGTCTAAGTTAAGTAGGGGTCCTAAATGTCATTTGTATAAGTTGGAGGGTATTTTATGTAATTTTCTATTGTCTTCATCTTACTTATAAGCAATTGTAGCAAATGAATCAATATGAATGAAATTATAAAACTTCTTGTCTTCTATGATTCTCGTTGTCACTCATTTGAGTGTTCATATCAAACTTACCGATCCTCATCGAAAGCTATTCTATGTCCCTAGCTTTCCTCGTTGATTGGAGGATTGATTAACCACTGAGCTTTGCTTGGTCTTAATCAAATCCGGATCATATCACTACTGTTACGATCCCACATCGGCCAAGTATGGGATTGGTTGATGGTTTATAATGTCTAAGTGTCCCATCCTCCTTCAAGCTAGCTTTTTGGAGTGAGTTCTACACTTATCTTATAACTAGTGATATCAAACTACTTTCGTGAATCGTTCTTCCTCCTATCTCGATTCACCTAACTGTTTGGTTAACCGTATTTCATTTCTAAAGTGATTTCTAATACGGAGTATATCATTGGTATCAGAGACAGCCCACCCTTCGAGGTTCCAACAACCAACGAGGACGTTGGTTCTTCAAAGGGAGGTGTACTGTTACGATCCCACATCGGCCAAGTATGGGATTGGCTGATGGTTTATAATGTCTAAGTGTCCTCTCCTCTTTCAAGCTAGCTTTTTGGAGTGAGTTCTACACTTAGCTTATAACTAGTGATATCAAACTACTTTCATGAATCGTTCTTCCTCCTATCTCGATTCACCTAACTGTTTGGTTAACCGTATTTCATTTCTTAAGTGATTTCTAATACGGAGTGTATCATACTTTTAATACCCCCTCTTAAGTTGAATGTTGATATAGGTCAATAAGCTTCAACTTATCACAAAACCATTTGTGATCTTTGATAGATAATCATTTGGTAAATAGATCTGCAATGTTGTCTTCAGATTTGATTTTAAAAGTTTTAATCAAACCTGTTGACACTTTTTCCCTTAGAAAGTACAAATCAATTTCAAAATGTTTTGTCCTCTCATGAAATAAAGGGTTAGCTGCAATTTGAATTGCAGAACTGCTATCACAGCTAATAGGCACAGGTAAAGTAACTTCAACTTTAAGATCTTTCATGATTTTAAGAATCCATATTATTTCACAAGCCATACTATTCATAGCTCTATATTCTACTTCAGCTGAAGATTTTGCTATAACAGACTGTTTCTTACTTTTTTAAGAAACCAGATTATTTCCCAGATATATAGTATATCCAGTGACAGATTTTCTAGTAATTTTACATTTAGCCCAATCGGAATCAAAAAAAGCATTAAGACTTAGATTATTATGTTTCTCAAATGATATACTAGTTCCAGGAGAGCCTTTAAGATATCTAAGAACATGAAAAGCAAGCTTAGGATGTGATTTATAGAGTATACATATACTGAATTAGGCAATGTACTGCATAAGCAATATCAGGCCTAGTCAAAGTTAGATAAATCAATTTTCCAACAATTTTCTAATAACATGTCTTATTATCAAGAATAACATCAACATCAGCTTTAGCTTGATCTTTCTTTTTCTTAGAAGGATCTGGTATTAGAGATTTAGCTGGTTTACAAGCTAATAACATTCCATACTTAGAGAGTAATTCTAAACAATATTTTCTCTGATTCAGACAAAGACCAGACTTATTATCAAGCACTTTAATACCTAAGAAATATTTGAGTTTACCAAGATCTTTAATTTTAAATTTAGAACTCAAATATTCTTTAAAGCATTAATAGTGTTATCATTGTTCCATGTGATAATAATATCATCTACATAGACTAACAGGGCAACAAATGATTCATTTTTAGACTTAGTAAACAATGAAACATCACTTTTACTTTGACTAAATCCATTTTCAGTAAGAACACTTGTCAATTTTTCATTCCATTTTCTAGGTGCTTGTTTCAAGCCATATAAAGATTTAGTCAACTTGCAAACCTTGTTATCAGAGTTAGAACCATAACCTTCAGGGAGATTCATATAAATTTCTTCATCTAAATCCTCATAAAGGAAAGCATTATTAACATCTAATTGGTAAACAGGCCAACTGTTGTGCACAGCAATAGAAAGAAGACATCTAACAGTAACTATTTTCACCACTAGTGAAAAAGTTTCCTCATAGTCAATTCCTTCTTTTTGACTAAAGCCTTTAGCAACAACCCTAGCTTTAAATCTCTCAACATCTCCACTAGACTTATATTTCACTTTCCATAACCATTTACATGCAACTGGTTTTTTACCTGGAGGTAAATCAACTAACCCATGTATTGTTCCTATTAAGAGCCTCCATTTCCTCATTCATTGCCTCAACCCACCTAGGATCTTTGGTAGCCTCATCATAGGAATTAGGTTCATGAATTTTATTCAAGTTATTAGTGAGCACTAAGTTATGCACATACAAGTTGGTATAGTTCATAACAGCATTAATATCATACTTAATCCTTTTATCAAGCACATAGTTATCAAATTTAGCAGGAACCTTATGTGGTCTACTTGACCTTCTTAACTCAGATCTCTCTGGATTGTTTTGAAACAAATGATTAAATTCTATAAAATCCTCACCCTCAGATTCATAATCATCATCACATAGTTATCATACTTAATCCTTTTATCAAGCACATAGTTATCAAATTTAGCAGGAACCTTATGTGGTCTACTTGACCTTCTTAACTCAGATCTCTCTGGATTGTTTTGAAACAAATGATTAAATTCTATAAAATCCTTACCCTCAGATTCATAATCATCATCACTAAGGGCAACATTATGATCTAAATCATTAGCATCACTACTGCCTAGACCACTCTGGTTTCCAACGCTATGATTCTTGCTAATCACAGAATCTGACCCCTGAGAGTGACTGGTAATAGTGGTAGAAGTATCAGTAGATACTTTATCAGCTAAGTCAGATCCTTTAGAAATGCTACCTCTCTCACCTAAGCTTACATCTATCAATTCATTATAGGGATCATCAGATTTGTTTACTAATAAGTCACACATAATTAAACTGTTAATACCCTGATCCTCAAAGATCAAATCACTTTTACAAACATCATTTTTAAAAGGGAAAACTATTTCATAAAACTTGACATCTCTTGAAAACAACACTGTTTTTTACTCAAGACCAAAAAGTTTATAACCCTTTTTAGTAAAAGAATACCTAATAAAAACACACTTTTCAGACGTAGCAGCAAACTTATCCATATTATTAAGCACAGTACTAAAACACAAACACCCAAATGATTTTAAATGAGAGATATTAGGTTCCATTTTATATATCATTTCATAAGGACTTTTTCTAGAGAGAACAGAGCTAGGAATCCTGTTAATAAGATAAACAACAGTAAGAATAGATTCAGGCCACATGTTCAAAGGTAATCCCCCTGAAACATGAGTGCTCTAGCTACATTAATTAAGTGCCTATGTTTTCTTTCGGCTATACCATTCTGCTGTGGTGTATACACACTAGTAGTTTGATGAACAATGCCATTAGTTTGTATAAAACTCTCAAATTTATGATTAATGAATTCAGATCTATTATCACTTCTAAAAATTTTAATTGAAACATCAAACTGATTTTTAATTAGGTTAAAAACTCAACAAGTTTTTCAAAAACTTCATCCTTGCCTTTAAGCATGTACAACCACACAACCCTGGTATAGTCATCAACCACAGTAAGGAAAAAACTATATCCATCTCTACTTTTAACCCTATAAGGATCCTAAACATCCAAGTGAACAATATCACAAAAGGATTTGGTTTTATGTTCACTTAAAGGAAAAGGATCCCTAGTTTGTTTAGCCTTATGAAAAACATCACAAGGCTGAACATCATTAGTAGAATCAAGTTTAATTTTATCCTTAAGAATAGCTAATACTTGGTCAGAAGGATGACCAAGTGTATTATGCCAAACACACTTAGACAAATAACACTTAGTAATAGCACTATTAGTAAACTTCCTACCTGAATCAAACAAGTAAAGTACATTGTTCTCACTACCAGTCCCCAGAAGGGACTTTTGAAGAGAATCCTGAACAAAACATCTAGGCTCAGTAAAAGACACAACAAACTTATCATCTTTGGCCAACTTATGAACATAAATAAGACTGACCTTATATCCTGGAACAACCAACACATTTTTAGCACAATTTTATCAGAAAATTTGAAATTATCAACATGCTTAACATGTTCAACAGTTCCATTAGGATCAGAAACAGATATCTTTAATTTTTAAACATCAATAACATCATATAAATGTTCAGTAGAAAAAGTTATATGTTGGGATGCCCCAGAGTCAAAGATCCAACCAATATAAGTACTATAAGTACTTATATTGGTGTTATAGTTAAAAAAAATCTACAGGACACAAAGTTGATAACATGATTAGAATAAAAAACAATGCCTGCAGCACAAGACTGCACATCACCAACATCAGACTTAGATCCTATCAAAGCCATAAGTCTATTAATCTGATCAGTGGTAAAGGGAAGAGAGTTCCCTGTTCCCTGATCAGCATTAATACCATAAGAGCTAGAAACATTATTAGAACCATTAGACACATTATATCCTCCAGAGTTTCTTTTCTTGAAACCTAGAGGATATCCATTCAGCTTAAAACATCTATCAATGGTGTAGCCATTCATATTACAATGCTTACAAACAAAATTATTGTTATTATTATTCCTGTTAGAACCCTTGTTCTGATTATTTCTATTATCAGGCCAAGTATTTAGTCTAGAAACAAAAGCAGAAGCAGTGCTCTTAACATTACCATAATGAATCAAGTTGTTTTTATGAGACTCAACCCTAGACAGAGTAGCAAAAGCAGACTTAACATCAGGAAGAGGGTCAACAGTTAACAACTGGCTCCTAACAACACTGAAAGTGTCATCAAGACCCATGAGGAACTGCATAAGCCTCATAAGAGCATTATGACTCTTCAATTGAGGAGCATTATCACAATCACAAGAAGGAAGATTGACAAGAGAGTCAAACTGCCTCCATAGACTATTGTAATTGTGGTAATACTCAAACAATGAAGATCTAGACCGAGTAAGAGAAAAAATTTTATAATGCAAGTTATAGATCATAGACCCATCTATTTTATCATATGTTTCCTTAAACTCATACCAAACATCTTTAGCATTTTTTGAGAAAATTTTTCCCTGGTATAACTCAAAAGAGATACAACCAAGAATCCAAGACAACACTACTGCATTACATCTATCCCGTTGTTCAGAAAGAATATCATCTTCTTTATCTTTTTCACAAGTACCATCAATAAAACCTAGTTTATTTTTAGTATGTAAAGCAAGCTTAAAAGTAGCAGCTCAAACTTTATAGTTTTCTGGTCCAGTAAGTTTAACACTTATAATAGGTTGTTCTTTAGTATCAGTAGGGTGCAAGTAAAGAGGGTCATTAGTATGTATGACAGTCTCAGTATTATCATCAGTATCAGTATCACTTACAGCCTTATCCCCCTTATCACCCTTTTTGTCACCAGACATGATGACAGATCAAAACAAAAACACAAAACAAAACAACAAGAATCCCCTTGTATCCCCTTTACATACAACTACCAAGAACAACACAATAAAACTGAATTAATCTCCAATCACTATCTAAACCCTTCGACACCTAAATCTCCCACTAAGCAACCTAAAAAACACCCTAAAAGATAAAGCAAGAGAGGTGTTACAATGCACGCGTAGCAACAGCTTAACAAAAGCCAAGATCCAAAGATATCAAGAAGATCCCACCATAATCAGATAAAGCACAGCGGAAAAACAACCTGAAATGTTAGTTATAACAAATAACCAACAAATAAGAACAAACCCACAAATTGAAGACAAACCCTAATATCAGGATTTAGGGTTTCTTCAATTAAACTTACCAGGAGAGAAATTAAACCCAATCAACCAACGAAGAACCCAATTAAACCCAAAGTAACACCAAAAATCAGAAAACCCCCAAAAATTAAGAAACCCTATTTTTTTAGATTAAAAAAACTCAATTAACCAGCAGCTAATTGAAAACCAGAGTTGAAAAAGAGTTAAAAACAAGTATCAAGAACCAGGCTATGATACCATATTCGATTTTATAAGATCTTTAACGAAAAAAATGAATCAAGAATGATTCAACCAACCTCCCCTTTTATTTTTATTAAACTGCGTTAGGCTATCACTTTAAATGTGATACCTAACTTTTTTATCGTACTTACAAACAGAAAGAATGAAAGAACAAATGTGTATCAATGATCTTACAAGCAAGATCAATATACACCAACAATCTGAACAAGATAACAACTAAACTCAAGAACCAACAATGGCGGACTAAACAAGAGAGATGATAACAGCTTTTCTAACTATCTAACTAAGACGAATGCGATGTATATATAGCTGAGGACTAGGGCAACTTCTCTCTTTCTCAACTTGTCAAACCAAGTCCTTCTACTCTCCAAAACCTGTCAAAAGCAAACACAACTAGAAACAAAGAAAATATATAAAGAAAATATTTACCTTTTCTTACCCTCAAGAATAGAAATATATCACATCCAACTTATACTTTTAATAGTATTAAGTATTACATGTTGAAGTGAAAGTGATTGTGTGATGTGTTTAAATATGTTATGTGCAGAAAAGGATGTTAAAAGGATGTTCCTTCGCCACTCATGTTCTGATTAGTATGTGTAGAACCAACCCATGTCTCAACGTTGCTCATGCGCCACTCAAAAATTTGACCTGCAGTCTGGGCCATCTTCTCCAGCTCCTGTAATGACTGGCTTAGACTTGTAACACTGTTGGTCATCGTGCTGATACAGTCTTTTACAGCTTGGTGCTCTCTGGGTTTTATTCCAGAGACTCGGAACATTTTGGAAAGGAACATAACGCTGACTTGGCGTTCTTGAAGCTTAATGTGATGGCTGCTTTGGCGAGTTGGTGGTCGTTTCCCTGGATAGAACCGGAATAGCTCGAGACACAGTTGACACATAGAGCAGGGTGCAGGGTGGTTTTGCAGGAGGCCTTGATGAAGTCCATGTTGTTGGGTGGTCTGGCACCATTGACGGTGGTATACCGGTGTGTGACTACAAGAACAATCAAGTAAAACATAGTTTTTCCATATCTTAAAGTTGCTTTGGGAAGGTTTATGGCGAGAGTGCAAAATTTCAGTGATTAATGATTATGTGAGATGAAGGGATGAAGTTTATAAAAGGGGTCGTGTGCTTTATATAGTGACCCTTAAGAGGGCTTACTACTTAGTTGACCACCTCATGGGCTAGTCACTAGTGGGATTAAACTAATCAAGACCCGGGTTTAGGAATCTTTACTGAGGTTTTTAACAATTACTTGATTATTCAAAGTTGGCAATGTCAATGTATCTTCTTTTAACTTCATGTTACTTGATAATTAACATAGGCCTTGGATGTCCACTAAGTTGATTCGATAAAAGACCATTAGGGACCAAAGTCAGTAATATCAGCAAGTTGTAAGTATCAGCGCAAAGAGGGAACTCACTTAAAGACTTTACAGGGAGGCAACTTTGATAAAATCATTATATATAGAACTTAAATAATTTGCATTCACATAACTGGCCTCGGGTTTCCTTTTGGCATATAGACGAGGGTATAATACAGTCCTATGTGACTGACCTCATTTTTAATGTCAAATGGGGGTACTGCATGAATCTCATGAACTAAGACGAACCTAACAGTGTTGATTCCATGGTCTTACATGGTCAAGTCACACGTGTATTAAGCTTTACGCGCTTTCTCATCTATTCTTGACTTAAGATATATATAAAACCTACATCTCCTTAAGTCAAGAATAGTTTACTAAGGAGCTGTAAGTTTGATACATATCTTAAGTCAAGAATAGATGAGAAAGCATTTAAAGCATAAAACTTATTGCACGTGACCATGTAAAACTCAAGTCAAGAATAGATGTAAGTTTGATAGATATCTTAAGTCGGGACACATGTTTCTTACAGAGAAATAGGAAAGAAACCTGAGAGCTACATGCAGATTTCCCAATCTTTCCTCCCTCAAAGCTAAGTTGATGTGTATGCTGCAGCCGTATTTGGATGTTATGGACCACAAGTAAGATGTAGCAAAAACAATGCCCGTTTTACACACCTGATATTATTGTAGCAACCATAGTAAGTAAACAGTATAAAAGCGTGTAAAAGAAATTACTAATTGCAGAAATTAATCTACAAGTGAAAATAAAAACTATAAACTGTAACGGATGCAATTTGATTGGCAAACACCTACCAGTCAGTACAGATTAGCAGAATGCACTTCACATTACGGCAATTGGCTGCATATATCGTTGTTTCATACTTTCCACCCTCTTGCTCTACAATTTTCTTTTTTACACATAGAAGAAGAGAATAAATCATAAGATATCCAACAATTTTTTAAAAAGAAAATTATCATATATTTTAGCGAACTCCTTGAATGAGTCGTTTTTGTACACCCGAAGGTTATCGTAGTTCCAGCGAAGTGTGAATGGAAATCCGCGTTTATGTCTCAAGTTTGATGCTCGAATAAAAATGGTTTTGATTTTTATATTTAAAACTATTAATATTTATAACAAAATATAAAACAATAAAAATGACAATTATACTAAGAATATTAAGCTAAAAGTATATAAAATAAAACTAAGAACAATAACGATGGTAAACTAAACGAGCATAATCAAAACTACTATAATCTCGATATTAAAGCTAAACAAGAACAAGGCAATAATAATCATATAAAAGCTATTTAAACCTAGATAAAAGAAACGAACCCATATGACGAATCGGATACGTTGAGCTAACATAAAACACAAAACGTTAACGACAATTAAGATAAACGACATTTTTTTAGGAAGATTTGTAGAAACTATTTGTAAAAGTGAAAATTAATAATATAACTAAAACTACTTAAAACGTTTATTAAAAAAACTAATTAATTATGCAATTAATTAAAACTTATTTTTATAATAAATTAATTAAAATGACTTTCATAATAAATTAATTAAAACTGATTTTTTATTAAAACTGATTTTTATAATTAATAAAAAGTGAAAATTAATAATATAAAAATCGCAACCAATAAAAGAATCAGTTTCCAAATCTATAACTTTAAAAAAAATGAAACGCAGGGGAAAGTAGTAGTGAAGAAGTGAATATCAGTTGAGATGATTTATCTGCTCTATTCTTAACCAAATAAAAAAACATAGGAACAATTTAAAGGAGGATAAGATCTATCTTCCTAAAAAAAATGAATACTTCCCATCTAAAATATCAAGGCTACGTTTGGTATATTACTGATCTAAAAAAAAGTAGGAATTGAAAGAAGTGAATTGCATAAAAGAAAAAGATCTTAGATATCTATTAAAAATGATACACAAAAAATAAAATAAAAAAATGGCAAGCTACCTGAAACCTACGAATCAAATGAAGGCAGGGAAAAAATGAGTTGTATTTGTTTTTTTCTCTATCTGGTGAAAAATACGCTGACTACTTCCCCTATCTATCTTAAAAACGAAAAAATAAAGAAGGAAATAAAAAGGATGTTGACAACTGCTTCAAACGCAGGTCCACTCCCTTCATTTGTTGATGTCTGCGTATGATGTACGCACCCCCACTCATTGGGCCTGGGCTTCCCTTCCTATCTGATGTGTCACATTTTTGTTTCGTGACTCCCTTTTCTTCGTGGGCTTTTCTTTCCAATGCTAGGCCTTTGTGGTTTGTTGTATAATAATGGGTCGGTTCGACCCATTTAAATGGTGTCGGGCCGGCCCAATAAAACATGAATGCACCGTTAAACTCGATTTTCCGTGCTCTTTTCATATCTTGTGTTCGTTTTTGGCTCTTTGGCTTCGTTTTTGCTCATTTTCTTCATTATCCGTACCTACAATAATAAATAACACATAAATGATAAATGCACTAAAAAATACACTTTTTACTATTAATTATACCAAAAATGAAGGGATATGGCACTAAAATCATGACTAATTCCGTGTTTAACACACCCCTACACTTAAAACGTTGCTTGCCCCCAAGCAACTATTATCACAAACGTTAAATCCAAAATCAATTTAAAACTACTTTATTCAAAATTGATAAAATAAAATAAAAATAAAAATCCATAGTGAGCCGCCATGCTCGACTTTTTATTCAAGGCATAAGGATCACAGAACGGGAAACACGCAAACTGGGTGCCTCCAGGGAATGAATATCGTCATCCTCTTTTTATTACTCCCAACTACGCTAAGATTCCTTGTACAAACATTTTGGCAAAATGCTAACACTACTTATACTAATAACCTATGTAAATATAACTTTTCACTCCTATAATTATAAAAGACTAGGCAAGTGTGGTCATTTTCAAATTTTTGATCGTTCAAATCGACATTTGTTATGGTTGCTAATCATCTAAGTGGAATATTAGACTCACCGAAAATGACGAGATTTGAGATTCAAAAATGGCCTTTCCCATATAGAGGCTTTCTTCTCTGAACGTCCCAACCTCATCGGTTAAGTGCCCGGGCTTTTGACACCCCACGGAGAATAGTACCGGGATTGGCGGAATTTTCAAATCAAAGATCTTGAAACCACCGCTAAGCTAATAAAAGACACTTAGATGAAAAACAACGACGGTAATTAGAGATTGAAGATTCAAAGGAGAGATCACTCCATGTAGCGACTTTCTTCTCAGCTTGTCCTTTAGCAAAGCTTAGGAGGCTAGGTTTTTACACCCTCGAGAATAGTATCGGAGCTCACGGGACCTTTGACTTCTACATTCTCAATTACCGTCTAAACTCTTTTAAAAAATTGACGAATTCTAGTTCAACTTCGAATTTAAATTTGAGAAAAATCAAGTTTCTCACAATTATAATTGAAGCAACAAAAACATAAAACTCTGATTCATATTTTTTTTTTTTTTTTTTTTTTCTTTTCTTCTTTTTTTCAAAAAAAAATTTTCAACATATTTATTCACACAACATTATTTCAAATTTAAGAAAGTATGCTTTCACTCAAATTTAAATAAAAAGTTGAACTAGGACTCTATATCAAAAATGCATAAGAATTTATTTTTTGCATAACAACACAATTTTTGACGTTCAAAGGCTTGAAAAAAACACACTTATTAAGTCTAGTTACAATCTAGGAGGAAAAGCCACAGGTTATTCATATAAGCTCTAAAGAGAACCAACTACTCCACGTTTAGCATTTTTATTTGCACAATTCCTAAAAGCTTAGTACAAAAGTTAAGGGAGCAGCCAGATCAACACTCAGGCAGAGTCAGGATCCCCTTTGTTCTAGCCTACGGGACAAGTCAATCACGCACGGTAAAAAATGTTTTATTATTATTAAAATAAAATAAATAAAAACAGACATTTGATTAAAATAAGATGTAAGAGGGCAAACAAGTAGGCATGAATATGATCAATATGATATAAACCCCCTACACTTAGAACCGAACATTGGCCTCAATGTTCAAAAGTGATAAGGTGCTACCCCTACACTTAAGAACACAAAAGGCTAATGCTAGAATTCCAAGTGTAAGAAGGAGAACACAATCAGATATGTATTGATAAAGATGAGAACTGAGTACTCCCCTGATATAGATATGAAGATCAATCAGAGACTGAATGAAGAAGATGATGGAAAACAGCAACATCAACCCTCTGAAAGTCTTCTCGATCCAAGGGAACCCTGCATACAAAAACAAATACCAACAAGCACACATAGAGAGAAGCACGCCCCTACACTTATGTTAGAAAAAGATAAAAAGATAAATCATCGGGTTGCCTCCCGAGAAGCGCTTGTTTTTGTTAACCGAGTCACGAGCCTGACTCGACCCCAAATTAAATGGTCCATGGGGGAGCAAGAGAATCACCACTGGCTCAAAACAAATATGCCAGGGTCAAAAATCTTATCCTCATTACCGGATGAGAATAAAGAAAAAGAATCCACAGTATAAGTGAAGAAAAGCAAAAGGATTCTTATGACATACGAGAAATAGGTATAAAGGCGATCCTTAAGAAAACTCGTCTTCGCCAAGGGCGGGAGGGTGAGAGAAAAAGATATCAAAGTGTCACCCGAGGACACTTGATAGAAACTCAAAGCAAGAGTCGATGGGGTAACAGGTAAAACATCACAAGTAATAGCATCATTGATGGTTGAGTTTTTGTATACCCTTTAGGAAAAGAGTGCACAAAGTAGGGTAAGCACGACGATTTAGGAAAACCGTGTGTAAATGACCCTAAAGTGAGTTCGTTCTCGAGGAGGCTAGTGTGTGTGTCTGTTGAAATGATTTTCTTTGTGATTTTATTGTTATGAGAAAAGAAAATAGAAAAGGGGTAAGAAGAGATTGACGGTTACGATGACGGATTACACTAAGACGAAAAGGTCGTTCACCTAAAACCGTAAAAAGCTACAAATTAAAAAATTTTAAAAATAAAAATTAATTAAAAGTTAAAAGTAAGTCTAAAATAATATAAATAAGAATAAAAATCCAACAAAAATATTTTAAAACCTTTTATTAATTAAATATTCAATTTTAAATGCTAATTAAAACCCTAAAATCAAATATAATTAACAAAATGTCCAAAATATTATTTTATTGGACAAATAACTCACTTTTATTATTTAAAGACTAAAAAGTATTTTTCCTAAATTTTAAAAACTATTTTTCTATTTCTAAAACACTTAAAACTATTTTTAAACTAAAATAATCATACAAAATAATAAAATAATGCCAAAAATAATTTGACAATTTTAAAAATCCTAAATTATACTAATGAATAGTAGAAAAATGAAAAAGTTTGAAAAATATAAAATTTTCCACTAAAAGACAAAAACAGTTTGAAATTAAATCCTAATTAAACTAAATTCATTCTAAAAATTAAATAATATGTGAACAGTAAAAACTTTTTAAACTAAAAATCTTAAATTATTTTTCTAAGTCTATGAAAATTTTTAAAACTGAAAAATAATAAAATTTTCCACTAGAAGATAAAAACAGAAATTAAAAAAGTTAAATAAAAATAGCTATTTAATCTAAAAAATATAAAATGAACAGTAACAAAAAATCTAATTAAACAGAAAAATCAAAAATTAAATAAGAAAAATTATGAAACTATTTTGAAATCCTAATTCCTAAATTAAGGCACTAAAGACAAAAAAACAGGTTAACTGAAAGTGACATGTGCTAGGGTTTAGTGCAAATTCAAGGTCAGTTGACCAATAAGCTTAGGAAAGCTTATGTGAGAGCTTATGTTGGGCAATAAGGCACCCCTACACTCAGTGGAGTGTAGGGAGTCAGATTAATCACAAAAACAAGCAAGTCTTTCACAAGGATCAAACACAAATTGCACAAAAAGATGACTGATAAAGCTTAAATGTTTCTGATGAACAGTATGCTGGTCTACTTGGCACAAAAATGGATTTCAAAGCTTCAAATCTTGCACACAATCCAACCAAATGACATGCAAGCTATTCAAATCCCTGAAATGGCCTAGTATCTAACAGTTTGCAAGATTTGATGAGCAAATTCCAACAAAAACAGGCAGATAAAGGCACTTGCTGTTTTATATGCTACTTACCAATTTTTAACATGCAAACTTGTTTTAAACTTCATCAAACTGAAAGCCAAATACAGATATCACATAATATCAACCTAATGAGTGTGTTTGAGCTTATTGCAAGCCAAAATCTAGCTCCTATTTGAACTAGTATGCAGATCCAAACACCCCTTAAATTACTGAAATCACTTTTTAACACACCAAATTCATTGTAATCCTACCAAATCTGATTACAATTATCCTAAGCATGCATATAAACCTCTAATTAGTAAAATCAAACCAATAAACAAACACTTAAACAACTTTCTCACAAAATCACATCATTTTAATAAAAATTCTAAAATTTAAGTCAAGTAGGGTTCAAAGCTTTTAACTAGCTGATGCCTTCTACTGGGCTTGTATTGAGAGCTTATGTGAGCTGAGTGAAGTGTAGAGAGTGGCTTGTTGTGGGAATCCAAAGCAGGACCCCAAGCCTTAACAATATCTTCTAAGAACAAGAATGAAATGGGATGAGCTTGCTTGCTTGCCTTTTTGTTCCTGCACAATCACAACCAACAAGCAGAAAATCCAAGTATCAAAATGCCATAAGCTTGTAGCTTATGGCTTTTGATACAGTAAGCTTAGTAAAAAAATTGAGAAAACAGATTTTTCAAAAAATCTTTTTTTGAGACCTTTAAAAACAACAAGCCTTGAAACTTATGACTTGGATTCACTTTCACTTCACCAAGTCACAAGCTCAAGCTTATGAAAAGTTTTTTCAGAAAACAAGCTTATACAACAAATTTCTGAAAATCTTTAATAATTGAAAAACTTTGGATAACAAGAATAATGTGGAACTCAGATTGATTTCATGCACAGTAAACACCAACTTTTAAAGAACAAAAAGGGATTACAATTTCTTAAATTTACCAACTTTTATAACTTAAAAAAGGAATTACATTAAAGTTGAAATCAAAATCTGGAAAAAAGACATAGGGACACATACGTCCTCTATTTATACAAGTGAATGGAAGAATGTAGAAACTAAAACCCTAGCTAACTAAAAATCCAGAAATGCCCTTCGTCAATGGTCTTCAAATTCGTCAAAATGGAGTCATGTGACTGAAAGTGATATGCAAGCTGTCTTGTTTGATCTTGGACCCTTCATTTGGTGTGGAGGACAAGTAAAACCTTATGGGACGTTGATCATGTCCCCTTGTTGGGTTTTGTGTGAAAGAGACGGGGCAGGGGAATCTTTTGTGGGGACTTTGGGTGTGGTGGTGGGTGATTTATCATGTGGGTTTTGGTGACAAAGACCCTAATTAGCCATCTGGAAGTGATTAGGCAAAACCCTTTGTTTTGGGGCGAATTGGATCTGGGTGTTCTAGGGTTTATGAGAGATTAAGGGAAGTTTTAATCTGATTTTGGGGCGGGTTTATTTAAAAAACATGTTTTGGTGGGAATTAAGGAGGTTGACTGGGTTTGACCGAGTTTATTAAATAAACTCGTTGGTGGAAAATGACGTGGGTAGGGAGTGTGGGGTGGTGAGATGCTATTGGCTGGTGGGTGACATGGCCATGGTTTATTGGTGGTGTGGTGTTTGATTGTCTGGCCAGTTTGGCCCCTCTATTCCTTTTGTCTTGCTACTTTGTGAAAAACAGCTAACAACTCCATTTCCCTTTATAACAACTTTGCCTTCTTGTCAAATTTGGCACAAGTGTTTTGTAAACTTTGTATAAGGACTTCTTTTGTAATTTCTTCATTCTACAAGGACTAAGCTTGTACATACTTGTACAGGGGTATAAAATGACAAGTCTTCAACATTGAGGGACCAATCTTGTATTTCTTCAATTCTTCAAGGGTTGTTTTGGAAATTCTTGATTAGGGTCCGGTTCATTGTGCGACTTCGTTTCCCGTGTTCGTTTTTGATTGATTCTTGTGATCTTTTTGTCTTTTCCTCAATATCCGTACCTAAAATACACAAGCAACAAACACGAGCATATATTTGGCAGTTTTAATGATATTTAATGCATTTTAAGCCCAAATTGGACGATGAGACTATGTATAAAAGCAGTCTCATCACTCCCCCATACTAAACCATTGCCATGCCCTCACGCAATGCTAGAATAAAGTATCGTAGCATCTCCAAAATTCATTTTTATTCGCTTTATTGAATGAGAAACTAGCTACACTATTACTATTACTACTACTACTTGCGTTTTAGACATAATGTATGATTTTCATCGCAAAATGGGACGTTTAGGTTCATAGAATAAGAACACGTGAATGCTTCGTTAGAAATAATTTCATCGTCCTCGATTTTCACCCCAATTCCATGCCAAGCGTGCAACGAGATCATTGTCATTATAAGTTAGTAATGATAACACTACTCATATGCCCTAATCACGTACTTATCCTCCCATTATTCCTAAGTTGTATCTCTTATATTTTATTTTGTCTTGAATGTTTCACGAGGATACATTGTTTGACTTATGCGATAATAGAGATTTAGGTTTAAAAATAGAGTCCTAACGGTGTAACCAAGACCATCAAATCAATAACCCCTCCTAATAGACAACGATGTCAAAAAATTAAGTCAACAAGAAGGATCGATAAACACGGTTTTATAACGGTTTTGAACCTGAGACTTATTACCAAGACTTTTATACGCCCCCTAACGGAAGGGCCTTATTATCTTTGGTTTACCTCCATCTTTTATTCAACTTCGCCATGAAGCTTTTATTATGACTTCGGTCTTGCCTTGCCTTTTATTATCCGCCTCATCGGTGGTTTTATTAGCCAAAGACGTATATCCTCACGCTAAGACGAATTTTGGATCTTTAAATCTTTGAAGATTAAGGCTTGATTCACTTTCAATTTTGCATAGATTTTTCGGCCTTGTGGGGCTTCAAATTGTTTGCTAGATTTAGGTGAGCACTTGAAATCTTATTATTAGGTGAAGCTTTTGATTATTCGGGTGCCAATACTTCAAAACCGTGACGATGGCGATACCTCAATGTCTTCCCAATTTAATTACACGGAAGCTACTAGAAAAGACTAGAAACCCAACAATCCCAACTAAACCGCTAAGTCAATATTTATTAAGCAAAAAATATTTACATGCGAAGGGAGAATAAGCAAACAACGAGAACACATGAGTTTTTGAAAGAATAGCAGTACTCTACGTTTAGCATAGTAACTTATAATTAACCCTATCATTTCTCGTCCTCATTTAAGAGACTTAGCCTAATGTGTAGTTAAGGAATCAAAACTAAGTGCTCAACACGCACGGTCGAGTCAAAAATTACTCTTATTCTCGCCATCAGAAAACCTACATTCGTGTCTTCAAACACTTATAAAACATGAGAAAAATTTTAAAATTTGTCCATTTTTAGCCTTATTTTGCAGAAAAACGATAACAAAAAGATAAACTTTGGAAAGCGTTAAGGTTTGGCAAGGCAAGTATCTATTCACCCCCCCCCCCCCATACTAAAGTTAAACATTGTCCTCAATGTTTCGAGTCTAGGGGTGAAAACCCCCCCCATACTAGAGACGTAGTCGAATGCCTAATCTAGCATGGAAAGGGTGTAACCAATAAATTAATAGTCATTTATGAAGTGTGCTATAAACCTAAGGTTAGAACATCAAAGGATATATCATTTGGATATTGAGAAAGTCTTCAAAGCAAACGATCGAGTGATCTCATAAAATGAACACGAGAGGCTCCAATCGTGAAGATCATGATCTAAAAACCACAATTCACAAACAACCACGGAACAAAGGTTGGAAGGGCACAAATCCCATCACATTAAACTAATTAGAAAGCAATAATATGTACATGGATAAGCATGGGTTTCCCCCACGAGGCACCTTGTTTTTGATAACCGAGTCAAAAGCTCGACTCGAATCCCCATAAATGTGATCATTTAGGGATTATCTTGGTATGGTCAATTTTTAGTGGGGCTTACATGATAAACAAGGCCCAAAAGCAACCGGTATTAAGGACTAAGTCCTTTGATGGTGCAAAATACCAGGATCGAAGATGGCGTTCTCGTTTTCATTGGAAAAACAAATCAACGCCACTTCATCATGTGTCAACACAAACCCAAAGGGTTTCAAGAAAATAGATGAGAAGAAATAGAAGGGTGGGACAATGGGTAAGTCATAAAAACCATGAGCTACTCGAGGTAGACTTGCACCAATCAAATAGAAAGATTTTCCATTTATTGCATCGGTGGAAGACCGACATTTCCCTTTATAAGCAATTTCGGGATCAAATATATCGTCCTCGGTGGAAAAAGGGAAGGTAACATAAGGGGTTTCCCCCATACTAAGTCCACACAAAGCATCGTCAAAAGGAGAAGACGAGCTTGTAGCACTCAAAACACGAGGTGATGACGGAGTTAGCATTGTAGAAAAATCTTTTAAATCCAATTTAAAATCTTTCCCTTTTTCATCTTTTAAACTCTCCTTATGAAAACCCGACTTAATTATGTCAAGAATATTTGGTGTTTCTAAAGCAATGTTAGTTACACTAAAAATTCTCACATTTGAAAACCGTTTTGGTAAAGGTGGTGGTAAGTTCTCAAAACGTTTGTCAACAAAGAAAACTTCCCCATCGGGGTCAATATATTCATCATCCGAAGAATCATTCGTGATTGGAATCGTAGGCTTAACACTCTTAACCTCCACCGGAGGAGGGGACGGAAAATCTTTTTATCATCAACTCCTAAAACTCTTTTTGAAATCCTTTTACAAATGTTTTTGATGGGACTAACATTGTTCAAAGACGTGATAGAATACACATGAGAAAGTGTGGAGTTTTGAGTTGCATTTATGACGAGTTCTTCCTCATTAAAACGAAGAGTGATTTTCCTAGCATGCATATCGATAAGTGCTCTCGAGGTATCCAAAAATGATCGACCTAAAACTAGAGGAACTTTAGGATCGATGAGGATGTCAACAACAATAAAGTCCACGGGATAGTAGAACTTTCCAACTTTCACCAAGATGTCCTCGGCTACTCCACAAGCTAGAATCGTAGAATGATCGGCCATCTCGATTGACATTCTTGAAGGAGTGAGATTGGGAAGATTGAGCGACTTAAAAATCTCAAGAGGCATCAAATTAATACTAGCACCAAGATCGGCCAAGGCGTAGCATTCTTTCATATCTTGTATTGCACATGGGATTAAAAACTTGTCGGGATCACCGACTTTTTGAGGTATGCAGCTAAGAAAAACCGAAGAACAACTAGACAATTTTTGCAATTTCTCTTTGTTATTCAACATACTTTTAAAGTTCGCGGCAAATCGATGCATCATGACCAAGGCGTCGGCAAAACTTATATTAAAATGCAAGTCACAAAACATTTTCATAAAAAGTTCAAATTGATAATTATTTCGTTCTTGTGCCTTTTCCTTGTTTCGTCTTGAAGGGTAAGGTAAGGGTGGTGTGGGTTGGGGCATAGGCATCGGCCTTGGAATCTCGGGTTCCACTATTGGTATTGGTTCAACCGTAGGTGTGGTTTGAGCGGTACTTCGTGGGCTTGGAATTTGCTCCTTTTCTACCACCACCTCGGGTTCTTTCTCTTTTTCCTTCTCCATAGAAGTACTTGGACGAGAAATGGGTTCTTTGAAAGTTTTACCACTACGAGTAGTAATAACCTTCAATTCTCCTTTCGGGTTTACGATGGTATCACTAGGAAGACCACCCGAAGAAGAAGGTTTACACATGATAGCTTCAAACATTTTCCTCATTCGGTCTTTAAACTTAGATTGCCTAGCATCCGCTTTTAACAATTCTTGCTTAATCTCATGTTGACCTTGCTCCATTTTTTTGTTGATTTTGTTGGAGTCGTTGAACATTTCCTTCCATTTTATTAGCATGAGTCTTAAGTTCATTAGCAAGTTCGTTTTTAAGCTCGTTTTTCAACTCTGATCTTAAGCTAACCATTTCACGTTGCATATTATCAAACTTAGCATCGTTTGCTTTAGCATAATTCAAAATTTCTCCTTGAAGATTTTTGGTGTGATCATTTTGAAAACCTTGAGTGGTAGTTTGAAAATCACGGTTTTGGTTTTGGTTTGAAACTTGCCCATTTCCACTTTGATAATTACCCTTGTTGTAGTTACGTTGATTTCCTTGATAATTACCACCTTGATTGTTGTTTCGATAGTTATTAGCATTTTGATTTGGTGGAGCTTGATTTTGGTGGGAACCTTGACCGTTTTGGTTATAAGTTCCTGTGGCTACATAAGCATTCGAAGTGTTACCATCCGCGGTAATGCACTCGGAAAAATCATGAGCTCCACCACACGAAATACAACTCTTAGCAACCGCTTTAACCGAAGCAGAATTCGAAGCTTCTTGAGCTTTCCAATGGGACATAAGATTAGCAAATCTATCAAAAAACCGTTTTTCCTCATTACCTTCATCATGTAAGGCATTAATGCTACGAGACGATGATGACGATGACGAACCCAATTTGGCAACACTCGGTGTGTTACGAGGGCTATAAACCTTAGACCTATTCTCAATTATCACCAAAGCTTCCTCAACCGTTTTACACAAAAAATTACCACCCGCGGCGGCATTTAAATAATCCCTTTCATGATCATTAAGTCCATTGTAAAACGTGTCAATTTGATGCAAGTCGGAAAAACCGCGATGAGGACATTCATGTAACATTTCCTTAAACCTATTCCAAGCCGTTGAAAAACTTTCATTAAATTCTTGTGAAAATTTTGAAATCTCGTTTTTCAAGTGCGTAGTCTTAGAGGGCCGAAAAAATTGGTTCACAAACTTAGACACGAGATCCTTCCACGTCAATATAGAATTGGGTGGCTCTTTCTCTAACCAAATTTTAGCGGGCCCCGCTAAGGAATACGGAAAAAGCATCATCTTAATCGAGTCATTCGAGACATCCTTAAATTTGCAAGTGGCGGTAAGACGATTGAATTGGCGGATATGGTTGTGTGGATTGTCCTTCTCATCACCACGGAATTTGTTGTTTTGGATCATCGACAACAAACCCGTTTTCACCTCAAAATTCTCCGCAAGGATAGCGGGAATCACAATAGCTTCTCCATAACCCTCGGTGGGTGCTTGAAGTAACTCCATCATAGTTCGATTCGCCATGGTTGGTGCTTCTCTTACAATGGGTTCGTCAATAGGAGACTCCTCACTAGAAAGATTGGGAGTGGGAGTTTTGTTCTTTCGTTTACGTGCACGTCTTGCTTGATTACGAGTTAGCATAAACGTCACGTACAACGAGGGGACGAACAAAGAAGATTCTTTCTGGTGTTTTGTATTTTTCAATTTTTTTGTGGTTTTTGATTGTTTTTACTTTTTTTGGATTTTGGAATTGTATTAGGTAGACAATAATCTACAAATCTCCTCCTTAATCAAATCTCTCGATTAAAGAAGCCTCAAGGAATGAAAACGATCACGTGAAGTGAACGCCTTCGATGACTTTAGAACGTTGGTGGAACACCAAAACGTTCAAGAGGGTTTAATCAATGGAAACCAAGAAAATATATATGATACTTAGTAATACTTTGGGCGGCAAAACCCTCGATTAGCTCTCGAAATCAAATACTCACAAACAAGCGAGGAAACGAGGCGGCGCGAAGCACTTAAGAGCCTTTTTCCTTAGGATATATTTTATAATATCCGCCTTATACCCACCTTATAGTTTGTATTTTTCAAGATTGAGCTTCACGAAAGTATTTATCTATTTTTGCCTTTTTCTTTGGTTTGAGATTCGAATACAATGATTGGGTAATGACCTCCCAAGTCAAGGTTGTGATTTCTCACGTATTTGGAGTACTTGTGAATTTATTGTTCTACGTATACACTATAGTAATAGTATTCACACAAAAACCGAAAACCGATAATACGTATTAGTAGAGTGCTACTAATACAAATACTATTTATGGTTAGTATATAAAAACAACAATGCCAAATCAAAACACAACATGCCTCCCCGGTAGCGGCGCCAAAATGATGGTTGAGTTTTTGTATACCCTTTAGGAAAAGAGTGCACAAAGTAGGGTAAGTACGACGATTTAGGAAAACCGTGTGTAAATGACCCTAAAGTGAGTTCGTTCTCGAGGAGGCTAGTGTGTGTGTGTTGAAATGATTTTCTTTGTGATTTTATTGTTATGAGAAAAGAAAATAGAAAAGGGGTAAGAAGAGATTGACGGTTACGATGAGGATTACACTAAGACGAAAAGGTCGTTCACCTAAAACCGTAAAAAGCTACAAATTAAAAAATTTTAAAAATAAAAATTAATTAAAAGTTAAAAGTAAGTCTAATATAATATAATTAAGAATAAAAATCTAACAAAAATATTTTAAAACCTTTTATTAATTAAATATTCAATTTTAAATGCTAATGAAAGCCCTAAAATCAAATATAATTAACAAAATGTCCAAAATATTATTTTATTGGACAAATAACTCACTTATGTTATTTAAAAACTAAAAAGTATTTTTCCTAAATTTTAAAAACTATTTTTCTATTTTTAAAACACTTAAAACTATTTTTAAACTAAAATAATCATAAAAAATAATAAAATAATGCCAAAAATAATTTGACAATTTTAAAAAATCCTAAATTATACTAATGAACAGTAGAAAAATGAAAAATTATGAAAAATATAAAATTTTCCACTAAAAGACAAAAATAGTTTGAACTTAAATCCTAATTAAACTAAATTAATTCTAAAAATTAAATAAAAAGTGAACAGTAAAAACTTTTTAAACTAAAAATCTTAAATTATTTTTCTAAGTCTATGAAAATTTTTAAAACTGAAAAATAATAAAATTTTCCACTAGAAGACAAAAACAGAAATTAAAAAGTTAATTAAAATAGCTATTTAATCTAAAAAAAATAAAATGAACAGTAACAAAAAATCTAATTAAACAGAAAAATAAAAAATTAAATAAGAAAAATTATGAAACTATTTTGAAATCCTAATTCCTAAATTAAGGCACTAAAGACAAAAAAACAGGTTAACTGAAAGTGACATGTGCTAGGGTTTTGTCCTTTTGCTGAGCAGTGGAAACAGATGTGTTAGCAGGGGGAACTTTGTTCCCATTGTTAGTGCAAATTCAAGGTCAGTTGACCAATAAGCTTAGGAAAGCTTATGTGAGAACTTATCTTGGGCAATAAGGCACCCCTACACTCAGTGGAGTGCAGGGAGTCAGATTAATCACAAAAACAAGCAAGTCTTTCACAAGGATCAAACACAAATTGCACAAAAAGATGACTGATAAAGCTTAAATGTTTCTGATGAACAGTATGCTGGTCTACTTGGCACAAAAATGGATTTCAAAGCTTCAAATCTTGCACACAATCCAACCAAATGACATGCAAGCTATTCAAATCCCTGAAATGGCCTAGTATCTAACAGATTGCAAGATTTGATGAGCAAATTCCAACAAAAACAGGCAGATAAAGGCACTTGCTGTTTTATATGCTACTTACCAATTTTTATCATGCAAACTTGTTTTAAACTTTATCAAACTGAAAGCCAAATACAGATATCACATAATATCAACCTAATGAGTGTGTTTGAGCTTATTGCAAGCCAAAATCTAGCTCCTATTTGAACTAGTATGCAAATCCAAACACCCCTTAAATTACTGAAATCACTTTTTAACACACCAAATTCATTGTAATCCTACCAAATCTGATTACAATTATCCTAAGCATGCATATAAACCTCTAATTAGTAAAATCAAACCAATAAACAAACACTTAAACAACTTTCTCAAAAAATCACATCATTTCAACGACGGTAATTAGAGATTGAAGATTCAAAGGAGAGATCACTCCATGTAGCGACTTTCAAATCAAAGATCTTGAAACTACCGCTAAGCTAATAAAAGACACTTAGATGAAAAACAACGACGGTAATTAGAGATTGAAGATTCAAAGGAGAGATCACTCCATGTAGCGACTTTCTTCTCAGCTTGTCCTTTAGCAAAGCTTAGGAGGCTAGGTTTTTACACCCTCGAGAATAGTATCGGAGCTCACGGGACCTTTGACTTCTACATTCTCAATTACCGTCTAAACTCTTTTAAAAAATTGACGAATTCTAGTTCAACTTCGGATTTAAATTTGAGAAAAATCAAGTTTCTCACAATTATAATTGAAGCAACAAAAACATAAAACTCTGATTCATATTTTTTTTCTTTTTTTTTATTTTTTTTTTTCTTTTCTTCTTTTTTTCCAAAAATTTTTTTCAACATATTTATTCACACAACATTATTTCAAATTTAAGAAAGTATGCTTTCACTCAAATTTAAATAAAAAGTTGAACTAGGACTCTATATCAAAATTGCATAAGAATTTATTTTTTGCATAACAACACAATTTTTAACGTTCAAAGGCTTGAAAAAAATACACTTATTAAGTCTAGTTACAATCTAGGAGGAAAAGCCACAGGTTATTCATATAAGCTCTAAAGAGAACCAACTACTCCAAGTTTAGCATTTTTATTTGCACAATTCCTAAAAGCTTAGTCCAAAAGTTAAGGGAGCAGCCAGATCAACACTCAGGCAGAATCAGGATCCCCTTTGTTCTAGCCTACGGGACAAGTCAATCACGCACGGTAAAAAATGTTTTATTATTATTATTAAAATAAAATAAAATAAAAACAGACATTTGATTAAAATAAGATGCAAGAGGGCAAACAAGTAGGCATGAATATGATCAATATGATATAAACCCCCTACACTTAGAACCGAACATTGGCCTCAATGTTCAAAAGTGATAAGGTGCTACCCCTACACTTAAGAACACAAAAGGCTAATGCTAGAATTCCAAGTGTAAGAAGGAGAACACAATCAGATATGTATTGATAAAGATGAGAACTGAGTACTCCCCTGATATAGATATGAAGATCGATCAGAGACTAAATGAAGAAGATGATGGAAAACAGCAACATCAACCCTATGAAAGTCTTCTCGATCCAAGGGAACCCTGCATACAAAAACAAATACCAACAAGCACACATAGAGAGAAGCACGCCCCTACACGTATGTTAGAAAAAGATAAAAAGATAAATCATCGGGTTGCCTCCCGAGAAGCGCTCGTTTTTGTTAACCGAGTCACGAGCCTGACTCGACCCCAAATTAAATGGTCCATGGGGAGCAAGAGAATCACCACTGGCTCAAAACAAATATGCCAGGGTCAAAAATCTTATCCTCATTACCGGATGAGAATAAAGAAAAAGAATCCACAGTATAAGTGAAGAAAAGCAAAATGATTCTTATGACATACGAGAAATAGGTATAAAGGCGATCCTTAAGAATACTCGTCTTCGCCAAGGGCGGGAGGGTGAGAGAAAAAGATATCAAAGTGTCACCCGAGGACACTTGATAGAAACTCAAAGCAAGAGTCGATGGGGTAACATGTAAAACATCACAAGTAATAGCATCATTGATGGTTGAGTTTTTGTATACCCTTTAGGAAAAGAGTGCACAAAGTAGGGTAAGCACGACGATTTAGGAAAACCGTGTGTAAATGACCCTAAAGTGAGTTCGTTCTCGAGGAGGCTAGTGTGTGTGTGTGTTGAAATGATTTTCTTTGTGATTTTATTGTTATGAGAAAAGAAAATAGAAAAGGGGTAAGAAGAGATTGACGGTTACGATGACGGACTACACTAAGACGAAAAGGTCGTTCACCTAAAACCGTAAAAAGCTACAAATCAAAAAATTTTAAAATAAAAATTAATTAAAAGTTAAAAGTAAGTCTAAAATAATATAAATAAGAATAAAAATCCAACAAAAATATTTTAAAACCTTTTATTAATTAAATATTCAATTTTAAATGCTAATTAAAGCCCTAAAATCAAATATAATTAACAAAATGTCCAAAATTTTAATTTTATTGGACAAATAACTCACTTATATTATTTAAAGACTAAAAAGTATTTTTCCTAAATTTTAAAAAACAATTTTTCTATTTTTAAAACACTTAAAACTATTTTTAAACTAAAATAATCATACAAAATAATAAAATAATGCCAAAAATAATTTGACAATTTTAAAAATCCTAAATTATACTAATGAATAGTAGAAAATGAAAAAGTTTGAAAAATATAAAATTTTCTACTAAAAGACAAAAACAGTTTGAAATTAAATCCTAATTAAACTAAATTCATTCTAAAAATTAAATAAAATGTGAACAGTAAAAACTTTTTAAACTAAAAATCTTAAATTATTTTTCTAAGTCTATGAAAATTTTTAAAACTGAAAAATAATAAAATTTTCCACTAGAAGACAAAAACAGAAATTAAAAAGTTAATTAAAAATAGCTATTTAATCTACAAAAATATAAAATGAACAGTAACAAAAAATCTAATTAAACAGAAAAATCAAAAATTAAATAAGAAAAAATATGAAACTATTTTGAAATCCTAATTCCTAAATTAAGGCACTAAAGACAAAAAAACAGGTTAACTGAAAGTGACATGTGCTAGGGTTTTGTCCTGTTGCTGAGCAGTGGAAACAGATGTGTTAGCAGGGGGAACTTTGTTCCCACTGTTAGTGCAAATTCAAGGTCAGTTGACCAATAAGCTTAGGAAAGCTTATGTGAGAGCTTATCTTGGGCAATAAGGCACCCCTACACTCAGTGGAGTGTAGGGAGTCAGATTAATCACAAAAACAAGCAAGTCTTTCACAAGGATCAAACACAAATTGCACAAAAAGATGACTGATAAAGCTTAAATGTTTCTGATGAACAGTATGCTGGTCTACTTGGCACAAAAATGGATTTCAAAGCTTCAAATCTTGCACACAATTCAACCAAATGACATGCAAGCTATTCAAATCCCTGAAATAGCCTAGTATCTAACAGTTTGCAAGATTTGATGAGCAAATTCCAACAAAAACAGGCAGATAAAGGCACTTGCTGTTTTATATGCTACTTACCAATTTTTATCATGCAAACTTGTTTTAAACTTTATCAAACTGAAAGCCAAATACAGATATCACATAATATCAACCTAATGAGTGTGTTTGAGCTTATTGCAAGCCAAAATCTAGCTCCTATTTGAACTAGTATGCAGATCCAAACACCCCTTAAAATACTGAAATCACTTTTTAACACACCAAATTCATTGTAATCCTACCAAATCTGATTACAATTATCCTAAGCATGCATATAAACCTCTAATTAGTAAAATCAAACCAATAAACAAACACTTAAACAACTTTCTCACAAAATCACATCATTTCAATAAAAATTCAAAAATTTAAGTCAAGTAGCGTTCAAAGCTTTTAACCAGCTGATGCCTTCTACTGGGCTTGTATTGAGAGCTTATGTGAGCTGAGTGAAGTGTAGAGAGTGGCTTGTTGTGGGAATCCAAAGCAGGACCCCAAGCCTTAACAATATCTTCTAAGAACAAGAATGAAATGGGATGAGCTTGCTTGCTTGCCTTTTTGTTCCTGCACAATCACAACCAACAATCAGAAAATCCAAGTATCAAAATTCCAGAAGCTTGTAGCTTATGGCTTTTGTTACAGTAAGCTTAGTAAAAAAATTGAGAAAACAGATTTTTCAAAAAATCTTTTTTTGAGACCTTTGAAAACAACAAGCCTTGAAACTTATGACTTGGATTCACTTTCACTTCACCAAGTCACAAGCTCAAGCTTATGAAAAGCTTTTTCAGAAAACAAGCTTATACAACAAATTTCTGAAAATCTTTAATAATTGAAAAACTTTGGATAACAAGAATAATGTGGAACTCAGATTGATTTCATGCACAGTAAACACCAACTTTTAAAGAACAAAAAGGGATTACAATTTCTTAAATTTCCCAACTTTTATAACTTAAAAAAGGAATTACATTAAAGTTGTAATCAAAATCTGGAACAAAGAAATAGGGACACATACGTCCTCTATTTATATAAGTGAATGGAAGAATGTAGAAACTAAAACCCTAGCTAACTGAAAATCCAGAAATGCCCTTGGTCAATGGTCTTCAAATTCGTCAAAATGGAGTCATGTGACTGAAAGTGATATGCAAGCTGTCTTGTTTGATCTTGGACCCTTCATTTGGTGTTGAGGACAAGTAAAACCTTATGGGACGTTGATCATGTCCCCTTGTTGGGTTTTGTGTGAAAGAGACGGGGCAGGGGAATCTTTTGTGGGGACTTTGGGTGTGGTGGTGGGTGATTTATCATGTGGGTTTTGGTGACAAAGACCCCAATTAGCCATCTGGAAGTGATTAGGCAAAAACCCTTTGTTTTGGGGCGAATTGGATCTGGGTGTTCTAGGGTTTATGAGAGATTAAGGGAAGTTTTAATCTGATTTTGGGGGTGGGTTTATTTAAAAAACATGTTTTGGTGGGAATTAAGGAGGTTGACTGGGTTTGACCGAGTTTATTAAATAAACTCATTGGTGGAAAATGACGTGGGTAGGGAGTGTGAGGTGGTGAGATGCTATTGGCTGGTGGGTGACGTGGCCATGGTTGATTGGTGGTGTGCTGTTTGATTCTCTGGCCAGTTTGGCCCCTCTATTCCTTTTGTCTTGCTACTTTGTGAAAAACAGCTAACAACTCCATTTCCCTTTATAACAACTTTGCCTTCTTGTCAAATTTGGCACAAGTGTTTTGTAAACTTTGTATAAGGACTTCTTTTGTAATTTCTTCATTTTCTAAGGACTAAGCTTGTACATACTTGATATTTTAGGGACCCACAAGTAATTTTGAGGATTTACAGGGGTATAAAATGACAAGTCTTCAACATTGAGGGACCAATCTTGTATTTCTTCAATTCTTCAAGGGTTGTTTTGGAAATTCTTGATTAGGGTCCGGTTCATTGTGCGACTTCGTTTCCCGTGTTCGTTTTTTGATTGATTCTTGTGATCTTTTTGTCTTTTCCTCAATATCCGTACCTAAAATACACGAGCAACAAACACGAGCATATATTTGGCAGTTTTAATAATATTTAATGCATTTTAAGCCCAAATTGGACGATGAGACTATGTATAAAAGCAGTCTCATCAATCATCAACGTCTCCTCCGGGATCAAAACACTCATCCTCATTTCCCAGTATGAAATGAGAAGAGTAAAAGAGATACATCACCCGCTTGGGTGTGCACGTGGTAGGACGGGGTGGTAACATAATATGAGAAATATCAAGAGACATATCTACCACCCACGTCATCTCTCTAGACCGAATAAAACAGAAGGTAGGGTCAAATCTCTCCACCTCCTCTATGATGGGAGGTGGCATGGCTAACAAAGAATGCTCATCAATAGCAAGAGAGTCAGAGCTATCAATGTCCTCAATCCCCTCTTCAAAGAGAGGATTCACCTCACTAGAGATGTAGGCGTCATCAAAATCAAATAAAGGGTTCGAATAAATCTTGAAATTTTCCTTCTGAACGTCTTCATCGGATAGTGACTCGTCATCACTAGAAGTAAAATCATCATCGAGATCAAAAAGAGGATTAGAGAAAGCCAAAGAATCATCTCCCAAGATGTCGGTGGGAGGTAATGAATCATCACTAGAAAGAGATTCACACTCACTATCACTATCGGAAGCAACCGCAGGCTCACTTTGGATTGGAATAAGAATCTCATCACAAGGAATAGTGATAAGACCCTCATCCCCTATGTTGAGAGAGGCATCGGTCTCCGTAGTGGAAGAATCGAGAATAGGAGTGGTAGTCTCACATGATGGATTGAGATCGTAAATATTATCCTCGTCATCATCATAACAATAAGGAATCACACGAGGCGTAGAGGTATAAGCACTAAGATTAGTTACTTGCTCTTGTTGTTGTCGCTTTTCCTCCTCCCATGCTTCTTTTAGTTGAATTAAACCTTCTTGAATCTTCAAAAGAAAGGCTTGTGTTTCGTCATCCGGATTCAAAGAAGGTTGATGATCGAGGGTGTATTGTGGGGGCTCAAAATTATGAAAACCTGAATTATAGCACGGATGTGGTCCATCATAAATCATCGGTTGAAAAAAATTAGAACACAGATTTGGCGCATAATAATTCATCGGCTGACAATAAGAAGTATCGTGAGGGCCCCCACAATTGTTGCAACACGGGTATTGAGAAAAACCCGGTGCATTTTGCTGATACGGATCGTTATATATGGAAGAGGGTAAGATAGTGTCATTGGAGGTGAAGTATGAATTGGTCGAATTGCAAAATGAACAATGTCCAAATTCGTGATTAGGGATAGCCATACCGCACCGCTCGCATGAACACCAATAACATGATTGACTACCAGACGACCCACACCCTATACAATATGAATCCATAAAGAATTAAAAATAAGAGGGGTTGAGAAAAAGAATTAAACACAACAGAAGATAAATAAGAATATTTTTAAAACTTTTTTTAAATGATATATATAGTAATAAAGAAAATAAAATAAAATAAGGAAATAGTTTTGGTTTTTATAAATTTTATATATTTTTATGGATTTTTAAATATTTTTTATATATATACATAAATACGTAAAATAAACTTTCAAAGCGAAAGGATCTTCAAGTCACCAACTAAAAAACACAACGCAAACATCGCTACACACAGAGCCGGCAGCGGCGCTATTTGATTGAGTCATTTTTGTACACCCGAAGGTTATCGTAGTTCCAGCGAAGTGTGAATGGAAATCCGCGTTTATGTCTTAAGTTTGATGCTCGAATAAAAATGGTTTTGATTTTTATATTTAAAACTTTTAATATTTATAACAAAATATAAAACAATAAAAATGACAATTATACTAAGAATATTAAGCTAAAAGTATATAAAATAAACCTACGAACAATAACGATGGTAAACTAAACGAGCATAATCAAAACTACTATAATCTCGATATTAAAGCTAAACAAGAACAAGGCAATAATAATAATCATATAAAAGCTATTTAAACCTAGATAAAAGAAACGAACCCATATGACGAATCAGATACGTTGAGCTAACATAAAACACAAAACGTTAACGACAATTAAGATAAACGACATTTTTTTAGGAAGATTTGTAGAAACTATTTGTAAAAGTGAAAATTAATAATATAACTAAAACTACTTGAAACGTTTATTAAAAAACTAATTAATTATGCAATTAATTAAAATTGAGTTTTATAATAAATTAATTAAAATTGACTTTCATAATAAATTAATTAAAACTGATTTTTTTTTATTAAAATTGATTTTCATAATTAAAAAAAGTGAAAATTAATAATATAAAAATCGCAGCCAATAAAAGAATCAGTTTCCAAATCTATAACTTTAAAAAAAATGAAACGCAGGGGAAAGTAGTAGTGAAGAAGTGAATATCAGTTGAGATGATTTATCTGCTCTATTCTTAACCAAATAAAAAAAAACGCAGGAACAATTTAAAGGAGGATAAGATCTATCTTCCTAAAAAAATGAATACTTCCCATCTAAAATATCAAGGCTACGTTTGTTATATTACTGATCTAAAAAAAAGTAGGAATTGAAAGAAGTGAATTGCATAAAAAAGATCTTAGCTATCTATTAAAAATGATACACAAAAAAAAATGACAAGCTACCTGAAACCTACGAATCAAATGAAGGCAGGGAAAAAAATGAGTTGTATTTTTTTTTCTCTATCTGGTGAAAAATACGCAGACTACTTCCCCTATCTATCTTAAAATCGAAAAAAATAAAAAAGGAAATAAAAAGGATGTTGACAACTGCTTCAAACACAGGTCCACCCCCTTCATTTATTGATGTCTGCGTATGATGTATGCACCCCCACTCATTGGGCCTAGGCTTCCCTTCCTATCTGCTGTGTCACATTTTTGTTTCGTGACTCCCTTTTCTTCGTGGGCTTTTCTTTCCAATGATGGGCCTTTGTGGTTTGTTGTATAATAATGGGTCGGTTCGACCCATTTAAATGGTGTTGGGTCGGTCGAATAAAACATGAATACACCGTTAAACTCAATTTTCCGTGCTCTTTTCATATCTTGTGTTCGTTTTTGGCTCTTTGGCTTCGTTTTTGCTCCTTTTCTTCATTATCCGTACCTACAATAATAAATAACACATAAACGATAAATGCACTAAAAATACACTTTTTTGGTATTTATTATGCCAAAAATGAAGGGATATGGCACTAAAATCATGACTAATTCCGTGTTTAACACTCCTTAACACGTAAGTTGTACCTCTGATGCACAGAATGAGGCCCATTTCCAGAGGCGCTGCTGGTTAATAATACCGCTTTCTAATTCCATGGCTTGCAAAGATCTGTTCTTCCCATTCATTATGAGGGTTTCGATAGACAGAGTATGGTCCGACCCTCCAAAAGGGCACAAGGTCGCGGCCCTCCATGACTATCCACACAGCAGTAACCATTAAGTAACCAAGAAAATACTTTGCAAATAGACACCTAAAAAGATCGAGATAGAGTACCAATTGAAGCATCCAAATCCATATGCTGAACAATCTTCTCATTCATGGAACCTTTCGTTTCCTGCACAAAATCCGAAAAGGATATAAGAAATTTTACCTACTGGAAATGTAGTCAGCACGCTTGTTAATGGCGATTGTCGCAATTTAGCCAGTAAAAGTAAGAGCGGGATTAAAACTCCAAACTAAAAAAAGCAAGTCTCTAGCTTGCTGGAAAGTCAAACAAACTACTTCCCAACTTCATATTTGTGACGAATCATATTTTTCCATATGCAGTTGAGGTATCAAGACTTATTTCCATTGACCCCGTTTCCTTATGAAAGTATCCAAAACCCGCTTGTCTTTTTACCTTTTCCATCTTTATTATTCTCGTAAGTGTTTATCCAAGATTTCAGAAAGCCACTTCTTCAGCGGGGTCCATGGTTCCATAACGACTTTGTTAGTAAAGGTGAACACGTGTAGTTGGAATTGTATGTGTTGTCCCGGATGTTTGGATGATGCATCAGATTTCTGGAAACTAGTGTCATCCGAGATAGTCTTTAGTTGTCCGGTTTTGTTTGGTTGTTTAGAATTGGATAGTTGTATAAAAGACACGTTTTGCTTTTATACTAACTTTCGATAGAGAAACCTTTTTGGATCAACCTAAACCATTTCGACATTTATTAAAAGTCTATTACAAATACATATCTAGTGGTGTTGTTCTTCGGGAGCTAGATTAGATACTTTTAGTTACATTGGCCTACACCATTTCAAAGAGCAGACTTTGAGCTAAAAAGAAGTTTTATTACTACTTTACTAGTATTTTAAAGGATTTATACCCGGTGAATATAATACAAAAGAAGATTGAATACAACAATCAAGCTACGCAAGTTAAGATCAACATAAACATTCAAGCGACACAAAAGCGAAATATAGTTCTCAAATTCCATAATGCAGCCAAACATGGTTCTAAAGCCAAATCATATATAACCCACGTTATAGAAACTAGATAGCTTTATAACATGCCACGTTTAAAACGTGTTTTGAATCCTTGCTGATAATCTAGCTAAAATGAGCCTCGAGTCTTCAAACGGTAACCTTTAGAGATAACATACAACCTGGAAACAATACAAACATTAATATTCAAAAGATATACTCGATCTGCAATAGAAACTCTTGCTAGAAAACAGTACTCCTAAACTAAACCCCTTTATGTAACATTCTAAAAACTACATGTATTGAACTTATAACAATAATATCTATCGTAGTAAACATATGACACATCATTAATACAAATAGGTGTGTAAATCGGGTGGGGTTAGTTGAGTTCGGGACAAAGACAGGTCAAGGCTAGAAAGCAGTGCTCCTAAACTAGAATAGCGTGTATATTCCTTACTGAATTTATAACAGCAAGCTTCTAAAAATAGCATGTATTTAACTTATAACAGCAATCTCTACTGTAGTAACATATTCAACAAATTTACGTATCATTCAATACAAACAAGTGTGTAAATCAAGTGGGGTTAGTTGGGTTTGGGATAAAGTCAGGTCAAGGCTAAAATAACATACCCAAACGTGAGAGTATTTGAACTTGGGTCAAACCGGTTTGAGCTAGGTCAAGCAGTGTTAAGCCAGTCGGGGATGGTCAAACCCGGATCAGGAAGGGTCTAACCCAGGCATGGCAGGGTCAACACCCGGACCTAATGATACTACGGACTTTGGTCCAATGTTTCAAAACTCGGGTTGAACCGGCCGGTTCAACCGGTTGAATCGGAAACCGGTTGGGGAACCGGGTCGAATGTCAACGGGTTTTGGAGATATTTAGAACCAGATTAAACCGCCGGGTTTTTAGTGAACCGGGTTGAACCGGTTTTATAAAGCTGGTCGGGTCAAAAGATTTTGTTTTATTTCAATGTTTGAATCATATAATTATTATTGTTTCTCCTCATAACTTGCATCATTTTCCCAGACACAACTTTTCATATCCTTCCCTACTACCCACAGCTAATTACTACTACTAGTTTGCATGATTCTGTTGCATTAAATATTGTTAAGTATAATAAATAAGGTAAAAGCTATAAAATACCATCGTACTTATTAATTTGTGCCAACTTTAAACACTTACTAATTAATCTCGTGACTTTATCATTGTACTTTCAAATTCGTTCCGACTACACCAATATAAGCTTAAAATGAATATATTATCCTTGTCTTCTTCTACATAATTATATTTATTGCCACTCCTCCATTTTAACTTCATATTTTGAGATTTTAACAAATTCACTTATATCTCTCTTTCTTTATCTTCTTCGATCTCTACCAAAACCCACTTTGCTTGCCTTATATAGTACCGGAGTTAACAAATCAGAGAGTAACACTTTCAATAAAATGAAGTGTTATACAGTAACAAAATGTTTATTGTTTTTTGTTGCCAGGTGGGGAGTTTACTATGGTGTTTCTAGCCAAAAGGGTGTTTCTTGTTACTGTATCATATGTTAGGAACAAGTGATAATACTCACATTCAGAGAAAGGGTGCTGGACATATTATTGTTACATAGTTAGACAAAGATTATTAACAAATGTAAAGTAGCTTTACCTTTTCTGCATATGCATCACTCGTGATATACCCTGTGCATGTATTAACATTTATTTTTTCATGGGTACAGAATCTTTTCACCGATGAGAAAGGTGTGGCCACATTCAAAGGAGTCCCGTTTATGACATCTACTGGGCACAGTAATTCAATACCAAGAACATCATAGTTGACTTTGACTTTTAGGGGTCAAAAGGGAGATCTTTTAACTTCAAAATTAACCAGAAAATTCAAAAAGTAGAAGGATATGGATAAGGAATCATAAGGAACCCAGCAAAGTGGCCTGGTGTTTGTTAGTTTCTTAAACAGTACTCAAAATCATCTCACCTCATTTTGGATTAAATAAAAGTTTTTTGATATGGAAATGAACATTCGACCTCCATTTCAGATCTGGGAAATATAAAGTTCTCCAAAATAATTACATTTTGGCAAAAAGAAATTTGAACATTCAACACATAAAATGGGACAACAAGTATAGTTTCCAGGAACTTAAGGTTAAGCCCACGCCGGAGAACAGTGACACCATACGACAGTTCATGGTGGTGGCGATGGCGACGCCTGGTGGTGAAAGGTTGTTGAAACCTAGAAAGGGATTAAGCTAAAAGGTTGGAAAGGTGGAGCTTATTGAAGGTTTTTGGTTGTAATGATAAGATATGAGGTCTAAAAGAAAATAAAAATGTTGCCAGAATTTAAGAAAGAAGAAGCTGTAGATAATTGAGCATTCAAATGAAGAAAGTGACAAACATTTTTATTTTTAAGATTAGATCAAAAATGAGGTCAGCTTATTAATAAGCTAAGTGTTTAAAAAAAGAAATTGAACATTTTTAAAATAAGAAAAGGGTATATTTGTCATTTAAAAGGGTAATATGGTCATTTCATGCTTATGTTGGTGTAGTCGGAACGGATTTGAAAGTAAAATGGTAAAGTCACGAGATTAATTAGTAACTGTTTAAAATTGGCACATCTCAATAAATACGATGGTATTGTGTGACTTTTACCCTAATAAATAATGGTTTGCTGCGTTACTTCAACAACTTTGTTGCATTTGACGCTTTAGATTCCATTTCATCGGTTCTCTTGTATCAAAAGCATACCCTAATAAATAATGGTTTGCTGCGTTACTTCAACAACTTTGTTGCATTGACGCTTTAGATTCTATTTCATCGGTTCTCTTGTATCAAAAGCAACTATTGTATGTAGTTATGTTATGATTTTAAATTTAATTGTAAAAGGGTGAAACTTTGATGATAATGTTTGATGCTACTTAAATTTTGGTGAAAAAACTAAGTATAAACCATGTTTGTAGTATATAACATGTTGAAAAATATTATTTGATCTTTTTTGTAAAAAATCTAATATTGTAGGTATGAAATTTTTTCATTGATATAATCGTTCTTTAAATTGATTTAAAAGATATTAAAGTGTTCATCATACTTAAATGTACCATGCTATTTATCTGTTTTCTTCTTTTTCATAAAATCAGTTTGACTCGACGGTTCAACCGGTTGAACCGGTGACTTATTCGGGTGGATTAAAAAACCGGGTTTTAAAACATTGCTTTGGTCCTTAATGATTTTTTTCTAGAATTTGCACTGACCCGCACAGGGGCGGACCTATTTGGTAGGTTCTGGGTGGCAGCGTCCCCCCATAGCTTGATAAAAAAGACGTGATTAAAAGTGTATTTTTTCTTCGATTTTGACAGTTTTTTTTAAATGCTCCCCATTGGAAACGTAAATTGCCCCCACTCACATATTGAAATCCAACTTTTGACATAAAACTTAAAAATCCACCATTTTTAAATTAAAATATTAGGTTTTTTATTCGGATTATAGTTTTTTTTGCCTTGTTATTGTCAATTTTTTTTTTCTCTATCACTGTCCAATTTTCTGCGTCAGCTATTAGACCCGCGCCATGCTTACTCTTAAATAATCGTGTTAGTAAAAGCATTTGGATTAGGCTGCTACTTAATTGTAGGCTTGCAAACAAACGCACATCTACTGGCTAGTTGTAGCCCGTGGGCTCAAAAAAAATTTATTCAAATTTAAAAATAGTCATATATCACTAACATTTTGATACAACCCGGTTAAGGGTGTATCGGGATAAGGCACCACTATAGCGTGTGCGGGCTCCGTAAGAAAGATTTAGGAAGAAGACTTAGAGAATTATTGATCTTAAACATACATTTTATTAATGAAACGACATGGTATAAATACACAAAAACCCTAACTTGATCAAGAAGACGAAGATAAAAAATAACACTAAATAAGTAGATAAATATGAAAGACCCATCCTAGCCCATTCCAAAGCCCGTGACCTTGCCCTCAAGGTGACGTTTTGAAAAACACTCTTAAACACATTTCCTAAACAAGAGATAAAATGATTACATAATGAGACATAATTATGAAATGTTTTGAAAAGATTAAAATATATCACTAACATTGTTGGCACGTCAATTCGGTCAAGTCCAAGCTGTGTATAAGAGCTTTTCTACCTCTCCAACTTTACCAACCCTTTGAATGTATTTATAAACTGTGTTCATAAGTTGTGTATAGGCTGTGAATGCATTTTACTTGACTGTCATGATCATTCGACTATGTTGTGTTGTCGCGGATAGTGGAAGGATGGCAGACTTCGAGAAGTGCTCCCCTCCACTAGCGCAGACACGACATCGAATAAACTGAGCCGATTTTATTACATATTTCTTCAAGAGTTCATCCCTACTAGACATGATTAGCATTTTTAACATGTGTTTGTAAAAGATGTCATGCATGTATAACTGTGTTATATCACACAGAAGTTGCAATTTATTATATGGGTTTTTGACCGAAACCTCTTGATTTAATGGGTAAAATAATTGTCCTTGCCTAATGGACATCAGTCATACTTTTATAGGTACGAGGATTAATGCCCGTGCTTCGCAGCGGGTTATTTTGAGACGATGTATATAGAGTCCGAAGGTGGAAAGAGATAGTAGGTCAACGATTCATTTGATATGCTTCATTTCCGGTTGATAACATTGAAATCCAGCTTTGTCAAAGGTCTTGTAGATAACTTGAAAGAACCTTTGAATATGAGATCTAACAGCTCTTGTGCATTACATTGAAACACGCACATTCAGCTATCTAAAATCTAGTATTTCTTAACCAAAATCACTTCCCGCAAACGCAATAAATATCCATAAAGATCTATAGGTGGTTACTACAAATAGTAAACACATTTTCTATTATATACATTTGCTCTAAATTTTCCACATTTAACATGCTTATTTGTATAAACCATAGTAAATTAAAAAAACACAACGTGTGCTTCGTGACCAGTATATACAACTGAAACTGATGCAATAGACGTATTATTGGTTCCGTCTTAAGAAAAATGATGCGAATGGGAGGATTTATAAACCTCAATAGAGAAAAACACTTCGGTACTCGCGATCAACGTTGGCTGTAACTCGACCTGTAAATATACATGAAAAAAGAGGTCACATCAATTACTTGTGTTATAAATCCAAGAATTGATGTTAACATGTAAATAACTAACCTGGTGTCTTTTCATGTGTCGATCGTTTGTTTTAGTAGATTGGTTTCGAACTGTGGTGATTGTTGTGTTAGCGAGCCTGCTTCAATTGCCTCTTTGTACTGCCCTTCAGTCGTCCTTCATTTGAAAACATAGCTGCGTAATGCTAACATGACCAGGCACATTCGCGTAATAAGTATACAATGACGATACAGCTGCAAACAACACACAAAGTAAATCTAAAACCGAACTTCAAAACTAAGGAGAAAATATACCAGGGTGCAACAAAAGGAAAAAAAGCGGTGAAAGAAAATAATCTCATTCGATGAGTGGCAACATATGCTATCAAACGTTTCATATGCTTAATGAGTAAAAGTATTTATGTTGAATATCGAGATAAGTACCTTCACAATACTCCGGTCTAAACTGATACATTTTTTAATTAGTGAATTTGTAATTTTGAGCACTTTTATTCAAGTGTAATAGAAGTGGAACATTGAGATACAGAAGTTGTTGTTTCAGCATCACGCCTAGTTTTTACGTATCTCAAGTCCACAAATATAAATACCAAGTTCGCGCCTAAAGCAACTCACTTTAGAAGCTTACTGATGTATAAAATCAAAAATAAGTAGCTTAAAGTAATGAACTAACCTTTTGCGATCACTCGCTTCAGCATTATCAGTTGTTTGGATGTGCCACCAACAACACCACCTCTTTTCTTTGTTTCTCCCACTTTAATTCCTTACGACGGAGTTCCAGGTTCACATCCACAATAACATCTAGCTCAATACTGTCATCATTAGCACTTTTGCAGTCGCAACTCGATGACCAACACACCACCAAACTTACTTTCACGTTGTTTTCCCATGCTCCAATGGCAAGCGACAGCTAGCATCTTTTGGGTTGTATTCTTAACTAAGGTTCTCTAGATTTGTTCCCTGATCGATGTATCTTTTTTCTGTGTCGTTGCTCAAGCAAATTCAACAGCTGCAACAAATAATGAACATGAATTCCGAAAGATTCAAAACCACGATTAACATGAATCTGTTTTACCACCTAGGATTAACTTATTCAATCCTATTCTCTACTTGCTATCTATTTCAGTAAACTTTTTTTTTTCTATTTATAGGAGCGTGTACTTTAACTACATATGCCAAACAAACTAAAACGAAAAAACACTTGCCAAAAGATGCTTTACTCCATTCAGCCCTGACTTCATTATTGCTAGAATTCCTCATAGCCAATCTGTCCATTCAGAAACCATAAAAAATGTCAAGGTTAAATGAATAAATGCATCACTGTGTGGCATTATTGCCATAAAAATGCCAGGAACGCGTGCTTTAACTACATATGCAAAACAAACTACAACAAAAAAAACACTTACCAAGAGATGCTTTACTTTATTCAGTCTCGACTACATTATTGCTAAAATTCCTCCTAGCCAATCTGTCCATTCAAAAATCATCGAAAATGTTAGGATTAAATAAATAAATGCATCACTGCGTCCGATTATTGGTATTATGGAAATGTAGTTAGGCCAAATAAAAAAGCATGCTGGAGGCAACACTAAAGCCACTTGGAAATGCTTTCCAACAATTTACCATCCATTTTTCCAAAAGCAAAATATGACATTCTCTTATTTAGGATGGAAAAAAAATCACTTGTTGAAAAAATTATGTTACATACGGATTAGACTGCAGATTTTTTTAAAAAAAATCTTATAGCAACTAACTATTTAAAACAACTTGTTGTATAAAAACTACAAACATTTAACCTTTAAGCATTCATTTGACGATGACAAATATCTAGAGCAAAACATTGGCTTGTGGCAAGGACATACACATGAAGCATAACCTTACAACATTCATTGCTTACAACAGCTATCCAAAGAATGTATGATGTATAGAGATAGTTCGTGTCATAATGTTTAAAATTAGCACAATGGATAGAAAAAAGCAACCAGTCCAGTCATGGCTCTTAGTAAAGTCGATACTAACAATAAGGTTTGAAGACTCGAGCCCCGCATGTGAATTAACTAACCATCTTGAAAAACTCGATTCTATCGAGTCGTTAGCTTCTAAGCTTATTTATAATTTCCATGATAATATCTCACCTACTCTTAATCTCCTAAGCTTATTTCTTTGATAATAGCTCACCTAAATTACGGTAAATACCGTTCTATTTAAAAATATACAAATTGTCTATTACACTGATCTTTTGGCCGGACTGAAAAGCTACGATTCGGTTAAACTTCACTAAATAGAGAGCATTTACCGTGATGAACATTTTATTGCACGCCATTGCTCACTTCCAATGTAAGACCCCGAAGTATCCGTTAAAAAATTAAGCTAATCGAAACACCCCATTGTGAAATTTTCAACCTTGTATAAAAACACATGTAACCACTTTTTTTCTCCTCGTGTCCAGAAGTCGCTGCAATAAGACAATGGAATTCATTCAGAAAGTATGAACCATATCCATACAACAGGAGATGAAAAATGGGCATTTTTAGAACTTTTATAGTATGTGTCAGCGTATACTTCATAAGGCTATGCCTTTTCTAAGCTTATATTTCATGAGTGAATCGGCTTATCAGTAGAATTGTTATACCAAGAAAGACACATGATTCATTCATGTCTATGAGTTATATAGATATGAGTTACATAACACCATAAAAGCAGAGCGTACAATATATTGTTACAAATAAGAAAAAGAAAACGGTATGTTATTAATACGCGAAGATTATACTTAACTTTGGAGCCGTTGATTTCCACGTTACTTCATTACCCGGATGAAGATGTCCAGTTCTTGGTAGTCATTTTCTCGTTCTCATTGACTCAGACCATATAATGCTCAAGCACTGTCATGACAACCCAAATACAAAACGCTTTCACTTACACCGGGTTTTTAGCGCATCAAGTATCCAAATCAAAGAAGCTTATTACCTCTTGAAAGTGTATGGCATTCTCTTTATTTTATTTTGAACTGACATAAACGTATAATGGCTTAGATTTGTGAGTGCGAAGTTGGACAAAATAGGATCCGACCCGTCATGGCTGCAAAAACCACGTTGGTGCTGCCCCGCCAAGATACGGGTCGAATTCACTGACCATGACCAATTATAAACACACATATGTAAAAGCATCTTCATCGCCAAGTATCACGGAAACAGTCATTAGCAAAGGCGCAAAGCGCATCGAAACCATAAGCAGAAATCCTGCACCAGCGAACCCGGACCCACACCCACACTAATAAACCCGCAACCTCGCACCAGTATGGTCGATATAAGCAACATGTAAGAACACGTGGCATCAACCTGCATCACCAAAGTCGATAACAGCTAGAATATTTGACACGCTGCTCCTATACACGAAAATCAAATTAAGTCAATCAAAAAATAAAGCATCACTTAGGGTGTTTGGCAACTGTTTTAAGAGCAGCCAAACACCGTTTCTACAAAAAGTGGTTACAATATTCACCGCCAATATCCATTTGAAAAGAGACTGGATATTTTTAGAAGCTAATGTTGGAATCAGTTCGTAGCAGCAACACAAACAAATGGCCAACCCGTCGCGGCTGCAGTTCCAAAGACCTATTATGCCAAGCGACGGGTTATACCAATGGTGTCAAATAATCAGCTAGAACCAATGGACGTATGCCATCAACGAGAACCAATGGACGTACAAAAAGTAATTTACTTCCATTTCGAGGAATAACCATGGTAGGCTCAGACAAGAAAGCCTTCAGGAAAAACCGGATACACACGCTATGGCTGCAACCTTGAGATGTTACCCCGCCAAAATACGTGTAATCTCGGGTTTAACCCGGGCCGTTCAAGGTCATCACAGCGTACAGTCCAACAACAAAATAATCACGTGAGGTAATCAGATACAATCGATACTATTAACGTCAAACACGCGTGAGTATCGATGTACGCCTTGTACAATGACAACAAAACCGTACCAAATGAGCCTAAAATACAACACTCGTATTTATCACTTTATGAGTTTACCAGGCCAATAACATTGCGTGTTTATGACTTTATCAACTTATCAGGCTTATGAACATTAAAAAAGTCGCAAACCTGGAATCAGTTCGTAGCAGCAACACAAACAAATGGTCAACTCGTCGCGGCTGCAGTTCCAAAGACCTGCCATGCCAAGCGACAGGTTATACCAATAGTGTCAAACAATAAAAAGCCCCAAGAACAGCCATATATTATTCTAAAGTTAAAAAAAGAGATTCACGAATTCATATGAACAGTATATCATCTGATAAACCAATCTTAAAATGTATCGCCCTCTCAGCCCCTGAAAATCATTTAACCAAACAGGAGAACGCATACAGTTTTTTCAAGTTTGATAAGCCGCAAAGATCAATCAATAAAAGTAGCCTCGAGCTAAACTAAAAACAGAAAACTTACAAACCCAGAAGCAAAGAATACCATTCAAGTGCCAAACCTCATCAAAAATTAGGGGTTCCATCAAACCCAATAATATAGGGTTTCCATCAAACCAAAGAAATCATGGGTTTCAACCCACTTCAATATGTCTATCTGCTAATTAGATCTTTTTAGAGAGAGAGATGCCCATCAGATTAGATCTGCGATGAGATCTTTTTAGAGATAGAGACAAAGAGTGAGTGAGATAGGGTTGTGAGATAATATGTGAACCATTCAACGTATCAACGAACAGGAGAAATAGATCGAACGGTTACAAAGAGTGTGAACCATTCAACATATCAACGAACAGGAAGCAATACATCTAACGGTTACAATGAGTGTTCATGAAACCAACTCATACCCATGACTTTATTTTCCACACAATAGACGGTGAAGATGTGAATCTGATGAATGGATGGCTGGGAGAGAGTTATAATAGAGGGTGAAGATGAAGGGGGAGGACAAATGGACGGGAGATAATGTTTTTGTTACTGTTTTCCTCACATCACTTATACTATTGTTTATTCATGATTTATACATTCCCCTTAATGTATTAAAGGGGTAATTTGAATTCAGTTCTGGCGGACGGCTGCTCAGAACTCGGGAAACGGATCAGTGTTCAGGCCAAAATTAAGCTAGTTTCGTGTATGTCTTTTACATATATATATTGTACCTTCAGATCCTTTTCAACTAGTTAAATATGTATGGCTGAAAGAGAACATTGCATTTTTCCTTTTCATGTCTACCAGGCTGCATTTTATTTTTTCTTTTATGCAATGGCTTGGGAGTTGAAGTAGTTCCGAGGGTTGAGTAAACAGCCGTCGCTTTGATATCGACTCTCTGGGATGAAGTATGATCTTCATTTTCGTATACCAATTCGTGTAATAATGTGCTATTACGATATCGATTCGTTAACCCGTAAACATCTCACCGTGCACGTCCCGTATCTCCCTGGCCCCTCTCGTTTACCTCTAAGGTTCCCTAATCTCGAGTCGTTAACACTCAAGTCTTATTCATATGGAGGAGATAAGTCTTTTTCATATGCGCGTAAGTCTTATTATGGTTCTTATAAATGCACTGTTCGACTCACCCACGGATCGCAGAGATTGCTAAGTTGGATTATATTGTTTGAATTCGTTGTCTATTCAGAACATGGTTGTGTATCCTTCTGATCTCAAACATTTGGCCTAAATTCGGGGTGCTAGTTTAACCAGTTTAGGGATTCGGGGGTGTAAAATGTTTTCGGAGAAGGGTTTAGTTGATATCGCTAGGTGTTGTGTTGGTTTGAGAAGCTTCCGTTTACAATATAATGTTGTGGTAGAGAATTTTGGATGGAAAGAGGGGAAGTGGTTACGTGAGTTGGCTTTGTGTAACACTGGGGTTATGGAGTCAATAGCTCTAAATTACCCCTTTGATCATTGTGATGCTTCAGATGTTACACAACTTGCGAAGAAATGTAGCAACTCGTTAGCATCTGTGAATGTTTTTATAAGAGGTGGACAGTATTTGGATAATTTCCAGAAATTCTTTAACCATGCTAACAAGATCGAGCATTTTGGCCATGTTGCTATTGATGAACAATGGTACTGGGATTCTAGTGATTTTACGTTCCCCACCAGTGTTCGTGGTTTAGTTATTGATGATTGGAGACAAGATGCATTCCCTTTTCTACTCCCTTGTCTCCATCAGTTACGAGAACTTGATCTCAGAAGCAGAGAGTTTGATTCGGTTTGCCAATGTTACCTTTTTGAGAGGTGTCCCAATTTGGAAGTTCTACGTACCAAGGATATATGTGGAGAAATCGGATGTCAATTGATTGGTCAGTTTTGCAAGAAATTGCGCAAACTTGCGCATGGTGGGTGAGTGACTCACTTGGGGCTCATGGCTGTGGCACAAGGATGTCCTGATCTGGAGTATTTAGAGGTTTCTCTCTTAGATATTTCAAATGAAGCTCTCGAGTTTGTTGGAATTCACTTGCAAAATCTGCATGATTTCCCTATTTCGTGGGCTAGTGAAGACGGTATAACAGATTCTCCTATAGACAATGGGGTTCAAGCGATGCTTATGGGTTGCAGCAAACTCGAGAGGCTGGATTTAGGGCTTTGTGCTGGTGGGTTGACGGATGTTGGTTTAGGAATCATCGGGAAGTATGTAGGAGTTCGGGAGCTATTGAAAGGGTGCATGAAACTAAGAAAGCTGAAATTGAATGGTTGTCCCTTTAACAAGCAAGCAATGGCCAGTTTTGTGTTTAATGTAAATCAATCTGTAAGGTATGTGTGGCTCGAGTATGGCTCTCCTGATGTTTCGGTACTCACTCGTCCTGAGGTTTCTGCTGAGGTAATACTTGCTCATTCTTGACATTAATTTTTGCAGAACAGTTTCATCCATTTATTTTAATTTTTTACAAAAGTTAAAGTGATACCCATGATTACAAAAACAATATTATTTCAATAATGGGCAGCTTGGACATAAATTACTGTTATCGAGGATAGTGAAAAAGGATAGCTTGGTGCCTTGATCGGTCTAAGTAACGGGTGAAAACAATCCCTTTTTGGTCTATTTACTAAATACGTTATTAGAGATCATGTGTTAGTTAGAAACAATAATTTCGATAGTTCTGGTATTTTCTTTTTACTATGTAAACATTTGACCCGTTTGAGATAAAAAGCCAACTCAAGTTTTTTTTTGAACAGCGAGTTAGTAGGTAGTGATTCGAGCTTGCAGTGACATCTAATTGGGCAGTATGCAAGCCTTGAACCTTCTCCTTAGGGGATAAACCCTACTCCTGCTTCTATTAAATCTGGGGCCCTGAAGGTCCTTGGTGAGACTCGAACCTGAGACCTCTCCAAGAATACCTCCCCAAGGTTTCCCTTGGTGGCCAACTGAGCTAGCCAACTCAAGTGATCCATCTTTTGTAAATTGGTTGGGACTACTCCCTTCAGACATACTTTTGAACCAAATATACCCAAGAACTATCATATCTGTACCCCTGCTAAGGATAAATAAATAAATGTTGTCTTGTATGAGCATGAAAGGTATAGACACGGAGGTGATTTTTGACTTCGAATGTTATATGAACATCCAGATTTGACACAACCTCAGTCATAAATTATAGCATTTGTGGTATACTGCATGAATGTGCAATAGTGGAATGAGCTTATTAGATTTTTTAAGTCTCCGTAAGATGCTGATAACCAGATAAGCTTATCCAAACATCCTTTGATAGGAATGCTGGGGGTTAAATTCTAGAGTTGTAGGTTCATTTATCTCGAGAAGATCGTGTTTTAGGACCACTAGCTTTCTAACTCTAATTTTGTTAAAGAAAATGTCTAACAATCAGGGCCTGTCTGTTTCCTACTAACTATTTGTCTTTGTCATATGATACTGACTAATTATTATTCAGGTTGTTACCCATGGTATAAACACGTCGGAATTGGAAGTGGCTAGAATGTGGCGATATGAGGGCTTTAACTAAGAATCTTGCTGGTATGATCCTTTATTCTGTTTGATGTTCTTGTTTATTTGCGGGTATGATCCTTTATTCTGTTTGCTGTTCTTGTTTATTTGCTGGTATGATCCTTTATTAATGTTCTTCTATACATTTATCAAGTTATGTCGAGGGTGTCTGGGTTTGCTTAATTTTACCAGAAAATATGATGCACTGATTTGTTTATTACACTTGAGCGTGTGGCTTGTTTACAGCCATAAACTCTAAAGTGATAAGCCTTTTGTGCCCAAACGAGTTAGCTTTATGTGTTATTCAAATTTCAGTAAGATAATAGAAACACCCCCAGTTTGTGCCCGTCCCGCGTTTGATCCTGCCACATCCCTGGTTTGACCCTTGCCGACCCGGATGTAACCGACCCTGCCATGCCCGGGTTTGATCATTCTGACCCCGGGTATGACCCTTCCTGATCCGGGTTTGACCATATCCGACCCAGTCTTGACCATCCCCGACTGGATTTGACCTGGTTCGACACTGCTCCACCTGAGACAACCTGGTTTGACCCGAGTTCAAATTGAGTCAGGTTCGGGTATGCTAGATAGCTTGACCTAAATTTGACCCGAACCCAACTAACTCAACTATGTTTACACACCTATGAATGACTTGTCAACTTGTTGGATATGTTACTACAGTAGAGATTGTTGTTATAACTTCAATACATGTTAGTTTTAGAATGTTACATAAGAGGCTGTATGAAGCTTGCTCTTATGAATTAAGTAAGGAATATACACGCTATTCTAGTTTTGGAGTACTGCTTTCTAGCAAGAATTTCTATTATAGATCGAGTATATTTTTCAAATTTTAATGTTTGTATTGTTTCCAGGTTGTATGTGATCTCCAAATGTTATCGTTTGAAGATTCAAGGCTCATTTATCACCAAGGATCCAAAACACATTTTAAACGTGGCCTGTTATTAAGCTATGTATGGTTAACGTGCGTATGTTTGGCTGCATTATGGAATTTAAGAACTATGTATTGCTTTTGCGTCGCTTGAATGTTAATGTTTGTTGATCTTAACTTGAATGTTATGTTATATTCAATGGTATAAATCTTTTAAAAAATAGAACTTCTTTTGTGCCGACGGGAAATTTGATGTGGTAGACTAAAAAACACTATCGAACAAACGCATGCATCATAGTCTGCTCTTTGAAATGGCGTAGGCCAATGTAACGAAAAGTGTTTAATCTAGCTCCTGAAGAAAGACGCCACTAGATATGTAAATGAACACAGGTAGTGACATATAATACGTGTCGAAATGGTTTAGGTTGACCAAAAAAGGTTTCTCCATTGAACAACCAAACAAACCGGACAACTAGAAGAAACTATCTCGGATGACACTAGTATCCGGAAATCTGATGCATCATCCAAACATCCCAGACAACACACACAATTCCAACTACACGTGTTCACCTTTACTTACAAAGACGTCAAGGAACCATGGACCCCTGAAGAAGTGGCTTTATTTAAAGCTTGGATAACACTTCCGAGGATAATAAAGACGGAAAAGGTAAAAAGACAAACGGGTTTTGGATACTTTCATAAGGAAACGGGGTCAATGGAAAAAAGTCTTGATTCCATCAACTGCATATGGAAAAATATGATTCGTCACGAATATGAAGTTGGAAAGTAATTTGTTTGACTTTCCAGCAAGCTAGAGACTTGCTTTCTTTAGTTTGGAGTTTTAATCGTGTTCTTACTTTTACTGGCTATATTGCGACAATAACCATTACCAAGCATGCTGATTACATTTCCAGTAGGTTAAATTTCTTATCTCATTTTTGGATTTTGTGCAGGAAATGAAAGGCTCCATGAATGAGAAGATCGTTCAGCATTTGGATTTGGATGCTTCAATTGGCATGTGATCTTTGCCATGCTGCAGGACAGGTATTGTACCTCGATCTTATTAGGTGTCTGTCTGCAAAGTATTTTCTGGGTCACTTAATGGTTACTGCTGTGTGGACAGTCATGGAGGGCTGTGACCTTGTTCCCTTTTGGAGGGTCGGATCATACTCCGTATAACTACATAAAAACAAACCATTAGTAAATAATAAGGTCTATGGAATAACCTTTTTAAGTGCTTTTCTGATTATTGTCTGCGCAAATATACAAATTTGAAATGTTTAGAGAAACCTTGATGTGATTTTTGGACCTTTTTTTGCATATGCGACTTGTTTTTATAACTTCTGACTTCTTATTTTCTACTTTACCAACAAAATCGATAGGTCTCGATTACTTGTTAAAATCAGTACTTAAGTTCCTTTCTTGAAGTAATTTCGATAAACAGTTCTAAACAACCCCTTTATATGTAGCAGTTTGAATAAGCAATTACAAACATTCACTTTCTTTTTATTTTTTAGTTTCATTAAGCCTTCTTTAACCAGTTATAAGCTAAAGTTTTAATAAGTAGTTTGGAAAAGACAATCCCAAACAGACCCTACTCTAAGAACAATTTTCAAAAGAACAATCCCAAGCAACCATTTTCTTTTCTCTGTAAAAGCTCATTAACGAACCTACAATAAAATTCCTCTAAGGAATCGGGCTATTTCTATCAAGAAACTGGAAAGCAAATGGGAGAAAAAGTATGATATTCTGAATCTAAAATACATGTAATTGGTAAACAAGATTAGGTTTACAAGTGTGTGTTGAATTAGGTTTTACTTTTATATACTTTTAAACTTCAGGTGGACTTGGGTTGGATTGGTATTATAGGCTTTATCCCAAGTGTTATGTTACATAGATTTTTTGCAAGGTGTGTGAATTTATGACTAATAACCTTTTTTACTAACTAATTTTATTTTGCAATTAAATGGAATGAGTTGATGATAACCATTAGGCCCCGTTTGTTTCGTTGTAATTGAATGTAATTGGATGTAATTGTAATTCATTTACATTACATAATATATTTGGTTCACAGAATGAAAGCAATGTAATTCACTTTACATTACATGTGGTGTTTGGTATACTACGTAATTGTAATTGGCACATTACAATTACATCGAAGAGTGTAATTCAGATTACATAGGAAGTTGGATAAAATGTTTTGAATTACGTCGTAATTCGTAACTTTATACTTTAAACCACTATTATTATTATTTTTTTTATTTTATTATTATTTTTTTTAAATAATAGAATTATTGTTATTATTTTTTTTATTTTTTTTATAAACTTCACTTCGTTAGAATAAAAATATCTTACAAAAAGTTAGTGGAAAGTCGAGATACTATCTGAGCCCCCACTCCTTTAGCAATAGCGAAACTTATCCTATTAAATATATGAGCATCAGCACGTGCTCCAATGTCCTGAACGATGGAGAACTTTCGGATCCGCTTCAGCAAGGTAACCGCATCCTCCTCTAATTCCACTTTATTAAAATAATAAGATTTACAAGAAGTTAATAGGATTATTATCATCATTATTATTATTATTATTATTATTATTTTATTAAACATAACTGTATTAGAATAATAGGATTTACAACAAGTTAGTGGGAAGCCGAGATACTATCTGAGCTCCCACTCCTTTAGCAATAGCGAAACTTATCTTATTAAATATATGAGCAGCAGCACGTGCTTCGATGTCCTGAACCATGGAGAACTTTCGGATCCGCTTCAGCAAAGTAACAGCATCTTCTTCCAATTCCCCAAAGGAAGAAAAAGAGAAGGGGAGAAACCCATATCCAATAGCCACACACTCATCCATATACTTAACACTTTTACGTTTTGCAGCATCAACCACTGCACGGCCAGGCACAAAATCAGTCATCCTTGTCTGGGTCAAGGGCGAGGATCCAGTAAGATCTACACAGACATCAATCCCTCTATCCCATGCATAAAGTAATATATCTGCTTTATTATTATTATTATATTAAAATAATATAATAAAAATAAATTTTATTTTTATTATTATATACTTCATCCGTCTCAATTTACTTGTCCACTTTTAACTTTTCAAGTTTTTCTTCATCAATTTTGACCTTGAATTAAATTTTTTGTGTTATGTAGTATTTGATGAGAACTATATGAATGAATTGAGTTTTAAATATATTTTTATTGATATAATTTTTATTAAATATTACATAACACAAAAGTTTTAATTTATAGTCAATGTTAAAGAAGAAAGACTTGAAAAATCTAAATTGGACTAGTAAATTGGGACGGATGGAGTAATAAAAAATTAAAAAAATTAATGGTAATAATTTTATTATTATTATTAATTACTATTATTTATTACTATTTTTATATTAATATTTAATTTATATATTTTTTTAAAAAATAATTTTATTTATTTTATATAATATTTAATTTATTTTTTATTTATTTAATTTATTTTTTATTTTATATTGTTTTTTTTAATTTCATAATTTTATTAGTTATTATTTTTTATATTTTTATTTTTTATGTATTGTTATTATTTTTTATTTTAATATTTTATTAATAATAATATTTCTTATTTTTATACTTTGAAATATTAAAATAATATAAATTATTAATATGTTATTTTAATAATAATAATAATTTTATTAAAATAATAATTTTTATTAAAACAATAATTTTTGTTAAAATAATAATTTTTATAAAAATAATAATTTTTATTAAAATAATAATTTTTATTAAAACAATACTTTTTATTAATATAATAGTTTTTGGTAAAATAATATTTTTTATTAAAATAATAATTTTATTTTATTTTAAATTATTTATAATTTTATTATTTTGTTTTTATTATTTTTTCCTATTTTAACTATTATTTTTATTAATTTTCTAAATTTTATAAAAAAATTTTAAATTACATTACGTTGAGATTTAATCCATTACAATTCCACAACATTACAATTCAAACACATTCTCATTCTTTCAATTACAATTACATCAAACTACAATTCCTTCCTAAGATTACAATTCCCTTAAACATTCTGCAAATCAAGCGGGGCCTTAAAAAATGCTTACAGCATAATGTGAGTGACAAATGTATATTTTATAGATTTTTTATAAGGTTCTCCCATTAAAACTCCTCTTAATACCTTTAAAAAGCATAAAAAATATATATAACTTTTATGCTTTTTGTCTCTTTTTCATTTAGTTTACATTTCAACACAGTTTTTTTTATTAGTTTTGGTTTCGTATTTTTGTCTGTTTATTACTTTTGACTTATTAAACTTTACTGTTTTGTTCTATAGTTTTCAGGTTTCCAGTTTTATAACATAAATAACATTAAAAAAATAAAAATAATAAAAAAAGGGGTGGGGGTACCAATGGTTTTTTAGAGGTATGTATAACTTCACTCTTTTTCATATGGTAACCACAATGTATGTATGCAATCTATTGTTGGGCGGTCGGGGTGTTTATACTTGAAGTTTAACTTACAAAAATTGAAAATTAAATCGAATCAAATTTGAACTAAAACAGAACTGAACCAAAAAAATTGGGTTTTGGGTAATAATAAAACTGAACTGAATTACAAATTCAATTTTTGAAATAAATATGAGTTTGTCAATCGAAATTAAAAACCAAATTATAGTAGTATATCGTTTATACTTGCAGTTTTATTTATCAGAAAGTCGACCGTATCCTCTTTAATTAGAGCACAGTGTACGGGGCGTTTTCGCCCATCGTTTTTCCACGGCGCCACACCAAAACGCGAGAGACCACATCCCTATTGGCATTTTCGTGTCTCGAGCCGAGGGCACGGCGCACGTTTTCGCACGAAAACGCGAGACCGTACCCGGTCTCGCGTTTTCGTGCATGAATAATTTTTTTTTATTTTCAAAAATAATTTTGACCATTGCATTCAAATTTTTGACCATTGGAGGAGCAGGGGAGGCCCGAATTTTTCCAAAAGACCCTATTTTTTCACTATAAAACCCCCCTAAATCATCCTATTTTTATAAAACTAAAAATATACATTACAAAAACACAAACATACTAGTAATGGATCCGAACAATGTGAACAATTGGGTCTACGAGTACTTCAACAACACCAACGCCGGGTCTAACCCTACAACACCATCTTCCGTTAACTCTTCTTCTCCTACACTTTCACGACCCAACATCCAAATCCCACCCTTGATGATTAACCCGTTTGTTAATTGTTCTCCGGAGCAATTTCAAATGTGGATGCAAACACAATGTATATGTAATCCCTCATAATCCCAAGTACCTTCAACTTACCCAACACATTCATCTCAACCAAATAAACCACAAACCGAGCTTTGTGACGAAGATGACGATACCGTGGGAGACGAGGAGGGGGAGGAGGACGAAGCACCCAAAAGAAACCGAAAAAAATCCATGGACAAAAAACAAGCTAGTCGAAAAAAACCACGTGGGCCAAAAATCGACCGAACATATTGGACTCAAGATGAGTAACGGCTTTTGGCCGAGTGTTTTATCCTAATTTCCGAGGATTCGAGAAACGGGTGCGATCAATCGAAGGATACTTTTTGGTACAAGATTATGGTCGAGTATAACAAGGTTACATCGGAAAAGGATTACAAGAAGCGTAACAAAAACATGTTAACGGGTAAGTGGACGCCGATGAACGGACTTGTTGGCAAGTTTAATGCGCTTTACGATGCTATCAAGTTGGCAAGTGGTGAGAATGATGAGCTTTTATACTCGCGGGCTTGAAAAATGTTTAAGGAAACATAAAAGACCGAGTTTAGGCATCGTGAGGCGTGGATTTTTTTGCGAGACAAATACAAGTGGCAAAATCCCGAGTCAACACAAGCTCGTTGAACCCGCGGTCGTGTAACCGATGTTGACGAAGAGCCAGAAATGTTTGGGGACGACGCAATCCCGCGTCCTTCGGGGGCTTCACGAAAAACAAAAAGCCAACGATATTCGAATAGCTCGTCCGCCACATCCTCTTCGTCCAAAACCCGGGTTGCCGAAATGATGCAAGAACAAATCTTGATTGACCGGAAGGCGACAAAAGAATCAATGGATTGTGAGTTAGCCGCAAGACTCGCGGTTTGCGATATTGCTAAACGGAATGAGGATTTAAAAATCATTACTTTCGATACTAGGGGAATGTCCACGGAAGACGCGGAGGCCATTGAAGATCATGAAGAGGAAGACCCGAGAATTATATTTCAGGAAAAAAGTTTAAGTTTAATTTATGTTTTTTTCGTATTTTTTTTTATTTATGTATTTCGTTTATGTATTTTTTTTAATTTTAATTAAATGTTTTTTAATATTTTTTTTATAAGTAATGGGTCCCACGTAAACCCCACGGCTCAAGCCAACCAAGGAGCCACAGTTTTGGTGTTGTGGAGGTTTTGGTGTTGTAGGATCATTTAGCCACCACACACCATACCTCTTGAAAAATCTCGTGTTTTCCCACGGCTCAACACGAAAACTCAACACCATACCTCGTGCTCTTAGCCTAGAGCAAGTCTCAGAATGAGACATATTTAGTTGCGAAACAACAAGCACGATTAACTCAGTGCCTTTGAGGCTTTATCTAAGTTGGGGGTAATATCCATTAGAACTTCATTTTTGTTTGTGACATATGCCTTTGCCTTTTATCAAGGTTTTAGCCTTCCAACTCACACACACAAGCCACGCGCATGCATCAACTTTCATAGCTTTCAATGCTCTCTCTTTATGTATTTTTGAACGTATGAAACTTACTTTAACAAAAGCATGACATGACAATAAAAATATTGTTACCATCATATGTACTATACGTCTAAACGTAAAGACACTTGAGTAAAAGTTTAAGATAACATTTTGACAACTGAGTAAGCAAATACAATTTAATAATCCCTTATCGCGAAAAATTATCTCATTTAGAAACACCCGTAAGACTTTGGTCATCGTCTAGAATACAAAATTATCTCAGTATCTCAAAAGTTATCTCACGACATACTAGAATCACTAAGCAGCCTTTGACTTCGCCTATAGACCAAGCTTCTTGCTAAAGAATTTAGTCGTCTATCTTTGAGATGGTGTCGACCACAACCTAGTATACTTAGAGAAGAAGGTATCACAACTAACCAACCCTTCAAAATTTTGCCTAGTCATCTGCCAACTCAGCGTCACATCACACCAACACAACTAACAAAAATACCACTTCACTCACAACACACCCAACCCCTCTTCATTTGGGCCCCACCACTATCTTTTATTTTTCTTTTTTTTAATTTTCACACAAACTAAAATTCATTTTATTTAAATTAAAATTACAAATAAAATAAAAATATACTACGAAAATAAAAATACAATCTTATTCTAAAAACGTTTTAAAAATTTATAAAAATTATAAAATTTTAACCAAAAAAAAGATAAATACAAAACCCCGTGGATAAAAATTATAAATATAATTAAAAAAATATAAAAAAAATATTCGAATACAAAATTATCTCAGTATCTCAAAAGTTATCTCACGACATACTAGAATCACTAAGCAGCCTTTGACTTCGCCTATAGACCAAGCTTCTTGCTAAAGAATTTAGTCGTCTATCTTTGAGATGGTGTCGACCACAACCTAGTATACTTAGAGAAGAAGGTATCACAACTAACCAACCCTTCAAAATTTTGCCTAGTCATCTGCCAACTCAGCGTCACATCACACCAACACAACTAACAAAAATACCACTTCACTCACAACACACCCAACCCCTCTTCATTTGGGCCCCACCACTATCTTTTATTTTTCTTTTTTTTAATTTTCACACAAACTAAAATTCATTTTATTTAAATTAAAATTACAAATAAAATAAAAATATACTACGAAAATAAAAATACAATCTTATTCTAAAAACGTTTTAAAAATTTATAAAAATTATAAAATTTTAACCAAAAAAAAGATAAATACAAAACCCCGTGGATAAAAATTATAAATATAATTAAAAAAATATAAAAAAAATATTCACCCTATCCCATCCCACCCCACCCACCCACCCACCCATCCTCCTTCTTCTTATTCTTCTTTGTTTACCAAAAAACACACAGTCACACACCAATACCAGTAAACACACACCACACACACTTTTTCAAAAGAAGAAAACAAGAAAGAAACAGAAAAAAGAAGGAAAAAGTGATGAAAGAAGAAAAAAAGAATCTCCAACACCTTTCTTCTCGTCGTCAACATTTCGCGATTGCGAAATCCTCTCGACGAAGAGGGGGGTCGGTGTGGCGACGAGGCTTGACGAGCCACGGCAAGCCTGCCACGTATGCACGGCGAGCCTGGCTCGTCATTACACCTTCCTCTCTTATCAACACCCATCGTAGCTAAAACAAAGACCTTTTTGTCTCCTATAAGAATCTGCAACACTTGTTTAGGTCGCCAATAGTGGACTGAATTGTGATATGATCAAGTAAAAGGTGGACGAATACTAACCAACATAATTACATATGAAGAAAAATGATCTATGCCAACAAGTCCATAGATACACCTCCATCTAGATGACAAAGCACTTGTTTGGACATCAAGTTTTACGCCAACAAGAGAAATCTATCGCCTTATACATTCATTTTCGTTTTACTACTTCTAGATTCCACTATCCCCTAATTATATCAAATTCAGAAATGTTGGTGCTGTTAGATCTTACGTGCTGCTCACAACTTTACACACTTGTCAGCGCCCGTTGTAGCTAAAACATAGATCTTTTTGGCCCCTATAAGAAGAATATAAAAAAACTGTTTAGGTGGTCAAAAAATTGTTTAGGTGGTCAAATAGTGTTTGTGATATATCAAGTATAAGATAGACAAATACTAACCAACACGAACACGAACAGGTGCCCAAGTAATGCAAGTGATGCATGTGATATTACCTGGATATACATAATTACATATGCACAATTAGGTAATAATTTAATAATTTAAAGATTATCTCACCGCATACTAGAATAAAAGATTAAGAAATATTCTAGAAACAAAAAAACTACTAATTATATAAAAACTTGCAAAGTGCACATGCTAATTTGGGCACAAACACTAGAGCGTTTTTGTTTGTAAAAAAATGTAAGTTTTTTCGTTTAGAAAATTTCACAATTTGACTAAGAAGGTGTTTGGGTTGGCTGCTTTCACAATCCGAAACAAGCTAAGAGAAGGCCGATTTAAAAGTAAAAATATTAGAATACAAATAATGACCATTCGTTCAAATAACATTACAAATCAAAGTATTTATCAAGTGCATACAAAACACATAACCAAGAACCAATTTAGGTAGCTTATTTTGGTTTTTCTATAAATATTTTGACAAAAATAAGCAGATAGTAATTCTTACCCGGCAACCTCATAGATCTTAGTTCGTCTTGGATTGTTTAACCGGATCTAAAAGTTACACGACGGGAATTAAAATTCTGAAACTCAAGAATATATAGTAGAGATTTAACAAGAAGAATAGATCGGCTTATCAAGATCTAAACATTTGTCTGATAATAAAAGAAATAAAGTCATATCTGAAAAAACGTTTATTTATATCAAACTTTCAAAAAATTCCGAAATAAAAATAAAAGATCTGGGATTTAAAAGGAAAATAGATGAGTGAAGTGTGGGTAGTTACTAGTTAGGCATTGGATTTATAGTCAATGTTAAATGTCTACCTGCTAGTTGTGTGAATTTATGACTATCACCTTTTTTTCACCATCCAATTTTATTTTGCAATTAAATGAAATGAGTCGATAACCATCGAAAAACAAAGCACCTCAAAATTTTTACAGCATTATGTGACATATGTATATTTTTATAGAGATCACTTATTTTGAGTTAATTACTAGTATAAATTAAGTTAGTAGTTGTGACTTGTGAGTTAATAAAGTAAATATACCAATTACCAATGTTGTGTATCCATGCAAAAGTCTTGACATATGTAAAGTTCTATCTAGATACTTGGAGGTTTTGGTACGGTTCGGCTGTTGTTTTCGTGCCGTGAGAAAAAGTGATGATACATTACCATTTTTTTATAACATCAAACTTATCGTAACGTAAAAGAATGAGTCTGGTTAACATCATACTTTTTGGTGTTACGGTGATCCCACATCTTTTTTTCATTTTTTTAAACTTAATAAAACAATTTATTTTAGGGCTAATTTAAAAAATGTCCCATGAGGTGTTTGATTTTTGTCAAATGTCCCAAAATTAAAACAATAAGGTAATTACCCATATTCGACTTTATTCGACCTTATTCTACTCCATTTTACTATAATCGACTCATTCGACTTACACAATAGCTTGACACGTGGCAAACCTTGTAATTATTTGGTAGTATATGTGGGACCCACAATTACAACCAAGTATAATTTTTGTAAGTGTACATTTATTCGACTTGTACTTTCTTTTTTTAATTTTGTAATAATAATTTTTCACATGACTTGTATTTTTAAATGACCAAAACACCCTCTCTTTTTTATTTCTTTTTTGTTTTCTTCCTTTTCTTTTAATATCAAGTTAAAATTCACAAAGAAAAAAAGTTACATTAAAAAGTGATTATGAAGTAGCTCCGGTTTATAATGAAGAACCTGCGTATAAAGAATAGGGGTATCGTTTTTTGACAATTATAATAGTTTTCAAGAGGAAGAGACTGATGTATTATTTCTGGGTGTTGTGTTGGATTTTGAAGGAAAATCGATGCCCGTTTATGATATTGACATGGAGGAAGTAATTATGCCAGGAGATCAAGACATTATTCATGTTGATCACATGCAATCATCTATGATCCAACATGTTTTATCTGATGATTTTAAGGAAGACATCAATTCAAAATTACATGAGTTGATTTGGGTTGGAAATGATATGGTTCTCAAGGTTAGCCGAAGCTCATTCACTTTTTTAATTGTTAAAAGATATCAAAAAGCTTATGCAAAATCTCCGTATTATGAATTCTATTTAAAAACAATCAAAACTTGAGGTCGAGTCTTTTCAAAGAAGGGGAGAATGATGAAGGATCATAAGAAATTTATACGGACCATGTGGAGCCTAGTAAGAGGAAAAGGACTAGGAGTAATGTTACTTCTAAAACATAAGTAACCTACTAAGATTACTTTTAGAATGAAGGGGACATGAGTAACTCTACTCCTATAGAGACTGAGATTACTAGTTTTTTATCTTTATGTCGTGGGATTTAGAGTAAGGGTACTAGAATCACAAAAGTAGCATTAATTTTCTTTATTTTATTCTCCTCACTGTTTATTTACTTTCCTAATTTTGTAGTTTTAATGTTTAACTTTTATTAAACAGAACGGTTGGGGTATTGAGATGAAGAGTCTGAAAACCCATTTGTTGATCCCAAAGACGATGATGATGATGTCGTTTATGATGATTGTGAAGCAGCCCCGATTTATGATGAAGAGCCCGAGGAAGAGGAGTATCCTTTTGTTGACAATTATCAAAATTTTCAAGGGGAAGTAAATGGTGTGCCATCTTCGGATGTTCTGTTTGGTGTAGAAGAAGAATCACTGCCAGTTTATGATACCGATCTTGAACATGTCATTGAGGAGAAAGGAGGATTTTTTGGGGGAGGAAAATTTGGTGGAGAAGAAGAAAACATCGAATACGTTGTAGTTGTGGCTGATGATCTTTACTCTTCAATGATCAAAACTACATTCAGTGTTGATTATTAAAAACATGTTGTTTCAAACCCTCATGAGTTAATTTAGCTACAAGAAGGTAAATGGGTGGATGCTAGAATCTTGATTGAAAATAATATATATCAAGAAGTCGCACCCATGGTCAATACATTGGGTTTGAAGACAAGCAAAATTCTAGGTCGGGTCTTTTCAAAGAAGGGAAGAATGATGCAGGAGTATTATTTGTCTGGTGATCTATGTCTTTTATTTAGTTTCTTTAAATAATGAATGAGCATTATTTTTATGTCTGCTGGAGATTATTTTTATGTATACATTTTATTTACTTTTCTTATTTTAGTTTTCTAGAATAATTTGTTAAATTATTCTCCATGTTAAGTTTATCCAATAAAATTAGGGCTTAGCGTTTATTGTATTCAGTTTTTGAGTTATGAATAAAAATTACATAATTTTAGTCTTTTGTTAATTGACTTAAGCCTAGATTAAGGTTTATTGTTTGATTTTCGTCTTAATAATCGATATTCGTGTGAATCAACGATTGTTGAAAGGAATTGTTTTTGGTATTCATTAGAATCAACAGATCTAATTTATTTATCCTTGTTTTCGCTACATCATATATTCAGCCCATTTTGGGTACTTCATAGGCTATCAAAAATCCCAAATTACAGTCCAATTGCTTTGGCCCAACAGACCAAATGGACCAGTCCATTATTCAGCAGGTCTAACAACCTTCTCCAGCCCAACAAGCCCAACATTTTGCGTCAACTTCTTCTCGAGGCTACCATCGGACAAGGTATCATAGTTGCGACTTGCAATTTAATAATAAAGTTGTAGAAAAACATGAATCAAGATGCCTCAAACACTTTAACTTTTATTAACCAAGATTAAAACATAAACAGAATAAATAAGAACACAAGCTACCAGTGCTACTCACGTGTAGCTCTATTATCTACATGATGATAGTTTTACAATCAAAACAATAAAGGATAGAAGATCAAACTAAAGTTTCTGAGATCAAGAACAAGAGAGAGTATCTATGTTTTTTTTGTGAAAACGCACCGTTGTGAATAAGGCGATGGTTGCAATGAAAAGAAACCCTAGCAAGTAATAAGAAACGAGACATGAGCTTAAAAGCCGTTGAATGATATGGGCTTGAGTCCATAGGCTTTGTAGCCCAATCAAAGTATCCAAGAGTAGTAGCAATAATCCCTTTACTATGTTTCATCTTACACACCAAGTCCTCAGCTATAACTGAAAGTTTAAACAATGACACAATAAGTCCCTAATGTTAGCAGATTAAGTCCTTCAATTTAACATCTCCCCTTAATCTGACAACCCATACAAATTAATCATGCCAAGTTTGTTAACAAGTTTTTGGTGCAAATCTGTTTCTAACCCTTTAGTTAGGATGTCTAATAAGTGTGAAAACACTTATCCTTTTACCACTTATTTCCAATAATAACAAGACCAAAACATGTATTTGATGTCGTAAAAGTCGGAATTATGCGTGGTTTGTGTTTTTATTATGTTTTAGGATAAAAATATGAAAAAGGAAGAAAACATGGGCTATCACGGGCTTTTATCGAAGAAAAAGACAAAAGACGAAGTAAAAAGATCAAGAGTGCAAAAGTAACGGAAGTCCAAGGCCTATTCTGAAGATTTATCGAAGAAAAAGTCTAAAGACAGAAGTTTAATGAAGTCGAAGAACTCAAGTCTAATAGAAGAAGAAAATTATAAGACAAGTTCAATTTATATCGACAAATCCCGAGACGACGTCGAGAAAGACAAAGAATTTAAATCGAGTCGAGATGAAAAGAAAGAAGGAAGCAACACATGTACTCCCCATCTCCTATAAATACCCTCCTAAGGACACATTAGGAGGGTGTTAGCTAGTTTATTTTCTTTTTGTAGTTTTTCATTTTAGAGAGAGAAGGTGTTTAACTTTCTCTCACTAAAACTTCATCTTTTATCTTTCTTGTTTTAATCAAACCTTTACTTTTTAAGCTTAATCTTGTCTCAATCTTCACCTTTTTAATCTCTCTTGTTAGTTACGATTTTGTGTTCATCATTCTTGTTCATCCACTTTCTTTAGACGCCACAATAGTTATTTACTTTTCTGAGTTTCTTGATTCGTGTGTTAAAAGATTTACAAGTTTTACACAGATTAAGATTTGAGCTTATCATGCTTATTGGCTTATTGGCTTATTTAGTGTTTAGCTTATTTACCTTTTAGTTTTCTTAAAAAGTTTAGTCTTTTTAAAGCTTGTTTTATAATGTTTACTCATTTCGTATTTTAAAAGTTGTCAAATTTATGCTTATTGAGTTGGTTAAGTTTCGGTTAAGTGTTCCTATTTGGAAGTGCTTATTGGTTTATTAGTTTATTGCATTCATCCGAATATTGTGCCATTTTCATCACAATCATAGGGTTTCAAGTATTGCGACGGTTATTCAGACGGACTATTTGTGATCGCAATAACCCTTAGGGTTTTACTTTGCGATCATGTGTTTTTCCCCCTTATTCCGATCGTGATTGCGATCGCTCATTGCGATCGTATATTGCGACGGGTCTATATTAAGACAAAACTCTGCCCAATTTTTGTTAGCCTTATTCCGATAGATAGTGTATTCCGATAGACTTGTATTCCGACTGATGTGATTCCGACATCTTTAACTTTGACACATTCCGATACTTTCCTTAGTATTCCGACAGAATTGACATTCAGATAGAACTGCATTCCGATAGAATTAATTTACATTTATTCCGATGGTTATTCAGACAACATTATTCCGATAGCTTTCATTTTCTATTATTCCTATGGTTTTGTTTTTAATACATTCCGACACATACATTCCGATGGTTTAGTAATTTTTAGTTTAATTTTTAAAAGCTTTTATTTTACTCAACGACAATTTTCATATTTGCTTTTAGTTAAAAATAGATAATCAAACCTTTTTAATTTCCACCAAGAACGACTAAGTCGCACTGATAACTAGTAATCAGTTCGAAAAGACTGGAATTAACGAACTTCCATAACTAAGTGAAAATCTAGTTATTAATGTCTGCAATTTGATTTGCTGAATCCACTTTCAGAGTTTTAACCACACCATTAAGAATTTTTTTCTCTAACAAAATGAAGGACAATTTCAAGGTGTTTGGTCCTTTCATGAAAAACTGGGTTGGCTGCTATCTTAATACAGAGTTACTATCACAAAATAGATTCACAGGCAAAAGATTATAGCAATTTAAATCTTTCAAAATCTTAAGAGTCCAAATTATTTCACTTGTTGCAGAAGCAAGAGCTCTATACTCTGCTTCTGCTGAAGATTTAGAGAGAATGAGTTGTTTCTTACTCTTCCAAGATATCAAATTGTTATTCAAAAAAACACAGTAACCAGTAACTGACCTCCTTGTAACAATGCATTTAGCCCAGTCAGCATCACAAAAAGCATTGAGGAACATACCTGAGCATTTGGCAACTTATATCCCAAGACCAGGACTTCCCTTTAAGTATATCAAGATTCTAAAGGCAATTTTTAGATGAGACCTCAAAGGGCAATGCATAAATTGACTCAAATAATGCACATCATAAGAAATGTCAGGTCTAGTATTGGTCAAGTAAATTAACTTACCCATGAGTTTCTGATAATCAACAATGTTATCAAGCAAGGGGTCATTTTCATATTCCTCATTAGTGATTAACAATTTAGACATTAAAGGTGTCTTAGTTGGTTTGCAAGCAAGCATACCATATTCAGACAAGAGATCCAACACATATTTTCTTTGATTTAAACAAATCCCTGAATTTGTATAAATAACTTCAATTCCCAAAAAATATTGAAGTTTTCCTAAGTCTTTGATTTTGAATTTTCCTTTCAAAAAATCTTTAAAACTGTCAATCTCCTTTTGATCATTAACAGTAACAATAATATCATCAACATACACAAGAACAGCAACAACAACTTATCAATTTTCTTAGTGTAAAGAGAGTAATCAGACTTGCACTGAACAAACCCATTTTCAATAACCACAAATGTGAGCTAAGAGTTCTACTGTCTTGGAGATCGTTTAAGACCATAAATAAATTTTTTCAATCTACACACAAGATTTTTATTACCAGTGTAAAAACCTTGTGGTGGTTTCATGTAAACAGTTTCATCTAGCTCACCATACAAGAAGGCATTGTTAATATCAAGATGGTATATAGGGCAAGACTGGTTAACAACTAAATTAATCAAGCATCTAACAGTTATCATTTTCACAACAGGAGAAAGAGTTTCCTCATAATCAATTCCTTCTTTTTTACCACAACCCATAGAAACATGCCTAGCTTTATACCTTTCTATTTCACCACTAGATTTAAACTTACGCTTCCATACCCATTTGGAATTCAAGGCATTTCTACCATGAGGTAATTCAACTAAATCCCAAGTATCATTTTCAAGTAAGGTAGCGAATTCTAAATTCATAGCATCAACCCATTGAGGGTTTTGAGAGGCTTCAAATAAATTTCTAGGTTCGCTATTCTTATTCAATTGGGTCACAAAACACAAAGCATCACCTTTGATCCTAGAATATCCCACAAACTTGCTAGGGTTACAACAAATTGTTTAAATAAATACAAAAAACAAAGAAAAACCCTAAAACACCAACGGGCTAGAATGTAGCCCAAAGACAAAGTCTAACAAAAACTAAAAAAACATAAAAATGTAAATAACTTATGGTAAAAAAGCTTTTCGGGCCTTGAAAAATCTGTAACCAGCTAAAAGATGGTTACAGATGTGTTCCCTTCGTTTTTCTTGACGTTTTGACAGGTCGTAGGCCTTCTAATTTGTTGAAAGCTTCTTTTGGATGAGGCTCCATATTCTGAGTTTGTTGTAAACGGTAAATCATACACGCGAGTGTATTATTTAATAGATGGAAATTACCCTCAATGGTATTCATTTGTTAAGTCGTTTACAATTGCAACAGAAGAAAAGAAAATGAATTTCAAAAGAATGCATGAAAGTGCAAGAAAATATGTTTAGCGATAGGTCGCTAAAGAATTATTCGACAACCGGCATGATCTTATTAAGTCAGTACAATTAAAAGAATCATGTTTTATTACATTATACTACATAACATGATATTGAAATACCAAAAATTTGACATTAGTAAATATAGAGATATGTATGCTCCGCCTCAAACAAATATTGAACTTACTTGGACGGAACGATGTGAGACACATCGAAAGAAAAAAAAAGAAACTTGAGATATGAGAGTTCACGATGACATTCGACGTGATCTCGTAGAGCATTATGAAACCTTACTAATTGAGTAGTGATTTTTTTTATTATTTCAATTTTTATGTATTGTAAAAATATAAAAATATAAAAATATAATCTTAAACCAGTTATCTAGTGTTTACCAACCCATGACATGGGTTATGCAAAGTCTCCTAAAAATTTGCTTCTATCCATCTTCAGTTTCTATTCGATCCAATGTGCTCTAATTTATATTTTAACTAGAATAATGAGCACGACTATAATTATCATTGAACTTTAAACAGAAAGCGGTTCCTTGCAATGAGTTGAGCTCAACAGCTATATCATAACACACGTCATCATCTCACTGACTGTTGATTTTCAATTTGATCAACACCAGCTTTCTTCTATAGAGTTGCAATCTACTGTGGCAGAATTTGCAGATTCAATTGTTTGGTTTATAGATGATTCACTGTTTTGAGCTGTGTAGTCCCGTAAATCATATGAGATCTATCCATTACTGCATAAGGATAAAATATAAGATTCAGTATATTTACTCGTCAAAACATGATTCGCCCTCATATCTTGGAAATGGGTATGAAGTAATCAAAAATCATACAAGCCATATAATTTTTCTCAGTTGAAGTGTGAACACAAAAATTTGAATTATCGATGGTCCTTATGGTCCATCAAAATATCCAAATGTAAAATAAGAAAAACTATATGAGTACTCTGATACGAGAATAAGTTGTCTTACCTCCATTGTTAACAAAAGTTTGCTTACCATTTGTGTTGCAGGAAATACAAACGGTTCTTCAGGATTCCGTGTCGTCCTTAATTAGAAATTATGGGTTAGTTGTACGGACCTCTTTTTCTAACATACTTGGAGCCTTAATCGTAACATATTTTGCAGGCTTCATACTCTGCGTATATGCATTGAAAATTTCTTGAATGTCACTATCATGATTCTTAAAACATGATTTAAACGATCGAGTTTATTTTTAGTCAATTATATATGCGCGTAGATCGTAAAAGACTTGAAGGAGATCTCCCGATGTCCCCAAAAGTGGATGCTACAAGACATCTTCTATTGTTGGAAAAATTATTCCAAGTCGAATATATTAGATAGAATCATCCAAATATACCTCGAATAATAACTGCAATAACTATTACTATAGTTAGGGTCATACATTTGACTTAGATCTTGATACATCATTTGGCAAAGCAAATGGTAACGTTCATGCTTGAAAAGATCATTGTTCTTAAGATCATCCAAATATGTATTGAATTTTACTTTTTTTTGTTGTATCGAGACCTCTTAATCTTCATATCATCGAAAGCACCAAAAGTTAGAATGACTCATTCTCTCGCATCAATCATGTAGGACAAGAGAGTGTCTACGTGTATATAAAACTTTTGTCGGTCTTTCATCTATCGTACACTGAATGATATGACTAAAATAATTAACTCGAGTAGTAAGTATAATTGTATAATATACAAATAAACAAAATGAATATCTTGCTAATTAAATGCTTACCAAAATTTTTATGGACGAGACGTTTGGAGTGGCTAAAGCCACATAGCTTAGCAGTGTGGCTGTCAAAATCTAATAGAATATTCTTTGGATATATGTTTCTACCAACTATGACACTTTTATTAAAGTGGGCCACTTCTTAAACTATAGACTTGTGGCAAAAACAAAGAAAAAATTGAATGCCTTACGATACACACAAATATTTTATTAAATCATTATACATATTAAAGAAAAATATTTTACCTCATTATTTCTATTAATTAAAAACTCACTTCATTAGATTTTTCTAGCGCCATGTGTTTCTCCCGATCATACATGCACTCATGTACTACAAATTTATAATATTGAGGAATTACTTAAAAAGCATATAGTGTGACGATATTCTAATTTTCATTAACAGTTTGGTAATTCTCTATTTATGAAGATAGACCATGTTTATTTTTTACTTGTTTTACTAGTACCCTAAACTTGTTATATATTCCTCTCAAAATAAGTGTTTCGTTCAACTTACGATTGAAAACCTCATTATTGTATGACGTCTCTATTATCGAGTTGTTACTTGTTAAGTCTAGTATCACACCACGAGTACTTGGAGGTCTCACACCATATTTTTGGCATATATTAGAAAATTTGCTAGCATGTCAGGCTTGTAAAAAAACGCATTTTGCACGATTTCTCTCATGGCCATTAGGTTTATTAGGACTAGAAAATCGGGCCTCATAAATGGTAAATCTTAAATTCCATGCTTTTGGGAAATTTTTCTGGACGATAGATTTCCTTTTTGATCACATGTAGACTTTCATCATACCTATCAACGTGAGCACCTGAATTATAGTCTAAATATATCACTTCTAATTTTCCCTAAAAGTTGTCACTTTATATTATTTTTGAATATATATTTGAATTTATTAATATCGTTTTTGGGATGTATTGTAATACTAACATATTCTGGGTTCAACAGGATTAGGATTACCTTACACAACAAAAAAAGATATTAGCAATCTTGGAAGATGTTTTCAATAACAATATAAAAAAATGACGACTTCGCGTAGATAGGTCTAATGAAAGTTTACTTGTGATCAAAAGGTAAATTTATCTTCCGAAAATTTTACCAAAAGCGTGGACTTTAAGATTTACCGTTTATGATGCCTGGTTTCCTAATCGTATTAAACTAGCGACCAAGATGGAGATCAAACAAAATGTGTTGTTTATATGCTTGGCATGCTAATAAATTTCTTGATGTATTAAAAAAAATATTGCATGAGACCTCTAAATACTAGTGGCGGGATAGTGAACTTTATAAATATCAAATCGATAATAGAGACCCCATAAAATGATTAAGTTGTTGCTCGCTTTTAACGGAACACTTATTTTGAGAGGATTCTATAAAAAGTTTGAGGTTCTAGTAAAACAAGTAAAATGTAAAAGGGTTCTATCTTCCTAAATAGAGGATTACATATGTTAGTGGACATGAGAGTATCGTCACGTTATATGATTTCCATATAATTCCCTTATATTATAAATTCTCAAGACAAGAGTATGTATGATCTAGAGAATCACATCACTCTAGAAAAGAAATTAGTTTGGATCAATCAAAATAATGAGGTAAAATCTTTTCTTCGATCAAATATTTTTGTGTATTAGAAGGCGACGACCTCACCTGCTAAGCTATGCGGCTTTAACCACTTAAAACGTCTTGTCCCTTGAAACTTTAATAAGCCTTTAGTTAACAAGATTTTCATTTTCTTTATTTTATATTATACATTTATACTCAACTACTCAAATTAATTAATTTAATCATATCTTTTGTGTACAATAAAAGAAAAGCCAACATAAAATTTTATTATCAGGTTGACACTTTTGTCCTACATGACGGATTAAAAAAATGGGTCATTTTAACTTTTGGTGTTGAAGGATATAAAGTCAATAGAGTTCTAGATACAAGAAAAAGAGTTAAATTCAATATATATTTGAATGATCTTAATAACAATGATTCTTTCAATTATAAAGGTTACCATTTGCTATCCTAAATGATGCATCAAGATCTAACTCGAATGTATGACCCTAGCTATAGTAATATTTATTTTTATTATTATTCGATGTATATTTGGATGATTTTAGTCTAATATATTCGACTTTGAATAATATTATCCACGGCAATAATATAAGAGGTCTTGTGGCATCCACGTTTTTGGACAGCGGTGGATCGTCTTGATTTCTTATCTAGGCGCTTATATAATTGACAGAAAATCAACTGAGTTGTTTAAGTCATGTTACAAGAATCATGATACTGATATTCAAGAAATCCGTAATGCATACTAGCATATTATGAAACTTGAGAAATATGGACATTTAAGACTCTCATTATGTTAGAAAAAGAGTTGCGTACAAATGACCCAAAATTGCTAATGACTATACATTGACTCCTAAACAACCATTTGGATTTCCCGCAGGACAAAAAGTAATATGGTTAGCAAATTGTTTTTAACAATGGAGATAAGACAGTTTATTTAGATACTAACGTACCTATATAGTTTTTTATTTAACATTTTGGATATAATGATGGACCATAAGAATCATCGATGAATTCAATTTTTGTGTTCACGCTAGAAATTAGACATATTATATTTCTTTCATGATTTTTGATTACTTAATATCCATTTCATAGAGATGAAGGCGAATCATATTTTGGCGTGTAAATATATTGAATTTTATTAAAATAAGGATCTAAATAATTTAATGCAACGTGTTGCCTTATTTGAACCATGTGTGGGTCAATTTTTGGCTCACTTTGGTCCGGATGAGTTTTTTTTTCTTTCCTTTTTTGATTCTTCTTTGTCATTTCATTAAGTGTTTCTTAGATCCAGGTCCTTGAACCATGTGTGGGTCAATTTTTGGCTCACTTTGGTCTGGGTAGTCTTTTATTTACTTGAGTAAAAGTTAGTGTTATTGTAATTTTAGTTAGCATAGGGATTGATTTAATTTTCATGTGCTAGTGTGTGTGGATATTTGGAGTAATCTAAATGACTTATAATGTGATTTTTAGCTTGATTTTATATTGTTCAGTATACCATATATCTATGTATGCTGCTTCAACAAATAACAAATATTATGTTAATTGGGTCATTTGATTGTGGCCTTGTGTTATGTTAGCAGTAGGTTTTTTTTATAGTTTTTTTGCCTTATTTTCTTAGTTGTAACCAATGTTGGGTAGTAGTAGTATTTCTCTCTTTATGTATTGCTTTAAGCTTCAAATATTTATCAAAATGAAGATTCTGTTGACACATTTATATATTTTATATACAATGCAGAAATAACCGTGGCTAAGGGGAGAATAGACGTGTTGTGATTCAGGATAACCAAGCGTTATATGTAACACTTGTTTCGTTGGGGGATACCCAGTGTGAGCAAAATGAAATCGTCAAATTGTACAGAAAGGAGAAAATGATTATTGGCAGATTGAACCCCATGTCGAAAGCATAGCATGAATAACAAATGTTTTAATGTTTCACACAGTTGGACACTAGGGCCCGTGCACTATTATGGGTATATTGTTGTTGATCCCTTTAGAGATGATCGCTACACAAGATTTTTTTATATTTTATATATGAAAATAGCTTTTGGGATTACTTAGTTAAGAGTTTATTTTACTGATAAACACTGGCAGTCTTATCTATCTTTTTCAGATCGGTTTAAACAATCCAAGTAAAACTAAGATCTATGAGTTTGCCAGGTAAGAATTACTATCTACTTATTTTTGTCAAAATGCTTATAGAAAAATCAAAATAGGCTTAGGTTGCTACCTACTAGCTTATTATATGTATTCTAGTATTTTTACCTTTAAATTAGCCTTGCTCTCTTAGCTTGTTTCGGTATGCTACCCTGTTATACTTGTCACTATTGTTATATAAACCATAACTTAGACTCAACTTTATTACCCCGATTTACTTATAAGTTGTTTATTTGTAGGTGATGTGATGGAGTTTTGTTACATCTGCAACTTGCTATTGCTTTTATTAACTACATGTTTTGTAGTGAATTACCACTTTATAGATGTGCTCGTAAGCTTTATAGTGAATTAACACTATACGGAAAGTGAATTAACACTATACAAAACATGTAGTGAATAAAAGCAATAGCAAGTTGCAGATGTAACAAAACTCCATCACATCACCTACAAATAAACAACTTATAAGTAAATCAGTGTAATAAAGTTGAGTCTAAGTTATGGTTTATATAACAATAGTGACAAGTATAACATGTAGCATACCGAAACAAGCTAAGAGAGTAAGGCTAATTTAAAGGTAAAAATATTACAATACATATAATAAGCTAGTAGGTATCAACCTAAGCTTATTTTGGTTTTTCTATAAGCATTTTGACAAAAATAAGTCAATAGTAATTCTTACATGGTAAACTCATAGATCTTAGTTTTACTTGTATTGTTTAAACCGATCTATAAAAAGAGAGATAAGACTGTCAGTGTTTATCAGTAAGATAAACTCTTAACTAAGTAATCCTAGAAGCTATTTTCATATATAAAATATAAAAAAATATTGTGTACCGATCATCTCTAAAGGGATCAACAACAGTATACCCATAATAGTGCAAGGGCCCTAGTGTCCAACTACGCGAAACATTAAAACTTTTGTTATTCATGTTGTGCTTTCGACATAGGGTTCAATCTGCCCATAATCATCTTCTCCTTTCCGTACAATTTGACGATTTCATCTTGCTCACACTGGGTATCCCCCAACTAAACAAGTGCTACATATAACGCTTGGTCATCTTGAATCACAACACGTCTATTCTCCCCCTCAGTCACGGTTATTTCTGCACTGTATATAAAAATATATAAATGTGTCAACAAAATCTTCATTTTGATAAATATTTGAAGCTTAAAGCAATATCTAAATAGAAAAATACTACTACTATCCAACATTGAATACAACCAAGAAAGTAAGGCAAATAAACTATAAAAAAACCTACTGCTGACATAACACAAGGCCACAATCAAATGACCCAATTGACATAATATTTGTAATTTGTTGCACCAGAATGCATAGATATATGGTATATTGAACAATAAAAAATCAAGCTAAAAGTCGCATTATAAGTCATTTAGATTACGCCAAATAACCACACACACACTAGCACATGAAAATTAAATCAATCCCCAATAATTAGATTATGCTAACTAAAATCACAATAACAATAACTTTTACTCAAGTAAATAAAAAACTACCCGGACCAAAGTGAGCCAAAAATTGACCCACACATGGTTCAAGAACCTGGATCCAAGAAACACTTAATGAAATGACAAAGAAGAATAAAAAAAAGTAAAGAAAAAACTCACAAACATTGTTAGTTTGATTGAAAAAGGGTAGAAGAAAATACGAAGATTAGATTAAAAGTTGTCATGTAACAACAATATTCTGAAAACTCAAGAATATATAGTAGAGATTTAACAACAAGAATAGATCGACTTATCAAGATCTAAACATTTGGCTAATAATAAAAGTAACAAAGTCATATATGAGAAATTGTTTATTTGTATCAAACTTTCAGAGATTTACAAAATGAAAAAGGAACATCTGGATTTAAAACGAAAATGGATGAGTAGAGTTGGGCATTGGATTCTTGTTTATCATCAATGTATTTGTAGTTGTTGTAAATTTATGACCATCAACTTTTTTCACCAACCAAATTTATTTTGCAATATAATGAAATGATTTGATAACCATTGAAAAATGTTTACACCATAATGTGACATGTGTATATTTTTATAGATTTTTTATATGGTAACCAAAATGTATGTATGAAACCTATTGTCGGGTGATCGGGGTGTTTATACTTTGAGTTTAACCTACAAAAATCAAAAATAGAAAACTGAATTAAATCAAATTTGAACTGTAACGGAACTAAACAAAAAAATTAGGTCTTGGGTATAATCAAACCAAAAAAACTACAAATTCGATTTTTGATATATATATATATATATATATATATATATATATATATATATATATATATATATATATATATATATATATATATATATATATATATGGTTTGTCAATCGAAACAAAAAATCAAACTTATACAAATATATATCTTTTACTATGGATTTAAGCGTGTTAAGATGGAAATATAAAGGGCGAAACATGGGATACCTTTTAAGATTCGGACGTTTTGATGACTACGAATAAAAATATATGAATCGAAATAAATGAACGTTGTTGCCTGTTGGTTTTTTGGTTTTCAGTATTTAGAGCTAGTGTTGGCTTTTAGCCAAAGAATTTTTGGCTTCATCCAACTACCTTCATCAAATCATATTCAATTCACACATAGGTCTCTCGTAGACTTGATCTTGAAACTTCAAGTGACATGGATATTGAGCCAATACATGTGATTTTACAAAATAGTCCACTTGTTCTAGTTACAAGTGATTGTTATCAGTGTTATGATATATGTTTATAAATGTCATATGATAGTCGGGTGAGTTTTACATACATGTTCAAGTTAGGAGAATGTGAGTTCTTAAGACAATGCTTGATCAAGCTAAGTCGAGAAGTAACCAATTTCTTTTATATCTTATGGCGTGCTGTTGTTTACGATCAAATAATATATGGGGTTATGTCTTAGGGTAACGTCACCGACATGGGTTAAACGGATGCATAAAGGTTTGTAAATTAGCCTCGATCGCGCACGATTGATATTTCACTAAGAAGTTAGCTTTATAAAAGCACGCAATTTACTTTTGATACTCGTCGGAATTTTTTCTATAAACTTCATACATGGTTTATTAATGGTTTTCTTTCTTATAATCCTATGTTATCATATTCTTTAACTCTTTGAGATCTTGTTTTGCATATAGTAAAGTGACTTTGACTGTTGAGTTTCAAATAAATGGGTAGTTTTGACGGCACCAAAAGAAGTCTTGTGGATCTAACATTAGCTTTGAACGTAATTTAATACTAACATGGTTTGTATATCGAAAACATTCAAACATATTTAGAGCAAACAGAACGGTGATTTTATAGCCTGGCGCTAAGCTACGGAGCGAGGAAAACAAACGGCGCACCCCTCTGTGGGTTGGCGTCATGTCTCTGGTGTCGTGGCTACTAGCCTACGCCAAACAAATTTTGATTTTTATAATATAGCCATTGGGGAAAACGGATTTTCTAAAAAATACTCACAAAACTCTAATTTTACCCCTTTAAAAATCCTATAAGTACCCCTTATTATTTCATACTTCACACACATTTTTAATACACTTCTTCTTCTCCATTTCTTCATTAAAAAAATGAATCCCAATCTCAGTCGCAACCAACAATCTCAAAGAATTTTGGAGGACCTTCGTGTGCTACAAATTTACCCAAGCGGGATGGATCCGGTCAACGCCGCTATCATTCAGGCCCAAAAGACAAGAGTCCGAGCAACATATCAACCTCGAAAGTAGTCGGCGCCACCAAATTTATGTCTTTTAATTTTATGTTTTTAATGTAATGTTTTTATTTTAATAAATTCTAAGTCTTTTACTTAAAGAAAAATAATAATCTTATAGCCCTAAAAATGCTATGACTCACCAATACAACTAAAAACTGGTGTTATATCCATTCTGGTGCCATAGCCTAGGTTACTGACGTGATATCATTTTTTTATTAAAATACCAACTTTATGACACGCTACTCCCTTGTACTCTTACATTGTCACAGTGTTTTTTAATCTCCGCCATCTATAAATAACACTTCACATGCATGCAACAAATGAGGAGAGTTGGGGACTATTATTCGTACAAGCATTAGTCCAAAATCACAATGTTAGACTAAGATAAAAGTTTTAAAAAATTTAACATACGTGCTAGGAAACAAAAGCACAAAATAATAGTGATAGTCTTGAGCCATCAGGAAATACAAAGCAATAGCAAGCAGCCGATGCAACAAAAGGAAACCTAGAAACTGAATTATCCCATCACGTAACATATCAAATAAACTACGCTATTACTAACTTACAATTACATCATAGCACTGACGAATGAACAAGTATTGATAAACTCTTTGAACTATTACTTAGTCTTGAAACCCCAAATTTAACCTTTAACCGAAAGACACAAAGAATAATCTCAATTAAACTCAAATATTTCATACTTTATTTCATGAGGCCAAGTCTATATTTAAACATACATAAAGTAGATGTAATAGTAACATCCACGGGACTCAATACATAAAGTAGATGGAGTAGTGGCATCTACGAGACTCGATGGCGGACATGCCTTACATTATTGATACATGACTATAATCATATGGATACTAGTCTTGAGCCACCAGGAAATACAAAGCAATAGCAAGTAATAGCAGATGTAACAAAAGAAAACTTAGAAACTGGTTGTTTATGTTATCATCCATCATCCTCACGCACGATCTATACAATAAACAAATCATATTTAAAACGGTGTAATAATGTCCGGTCTAACTTATACTACTAGTTTATCTTGTTCGGGTTCAATCTACCCAACATTGCCTTCTCTTTTCCATCTTTTTGAATGTACAATTTGACAACTTCATCATTGACAACCTGTGCATCCCCGAACCAGACTTTTTTAAAATGTAACTTTTGGTTATCTTCGATCATCGTTCGGGAAGTCTCACGTGGGGCCATTGTTAATTCTGCATTGAAAATAATAAAAAAATTAGTCAAGAAAATCTCCATTTGAATATTTGATTAAAATCCCACTCCTACTTTTATAACATAACAAAAAGCTTAAAAAAACACTTAATGAAATGACAAAGAAAGAAATAAACTTACTCGAGTTCGACATAGTTGGTTGAAAGAGTTGTTTGGAAAAGATTGGATGAATTTTTTTTTTATCAAATGAAAATATTGGAATGTTGCTAACTTGATTAATATTTCAAGTCCAAACCGAAATATTGGGTTCACATGAAAGTGTAGCAAAAAGTACGTACATATCTATATACAATTTGTATTGTCAATTTGTCATGTCATCCTTTTGTTCAATCTTGTTTCGTGTGTAAATGTATAATGTAATAAATTTTTGTACTATCGTGTTTCATGAGTAGACATGATGCATCAACCTTAATTTTTTTTTTTTACAAACTAAAGTTATTATTCATTTGACAGGAATAGCTTCTCTAGCTTCTCTTCAACTATGATCACACAAAATCGAAAATTCAATGTACATTCATCTAAAAAGGTGATTATGAGAGTTATATATACGTATTTTAACAAAAGAATCATTTTCGAAAAACATGTAGTAACAAACATGCACTATATAAAACATTGATTAAATGGACTAGAAAACAAATTATTGCAACTTTAATCAACATAAGTAAACACTTGAGTAAAAGTTTAAGACAACATATGACAACTGAATAAGCAAATATTATTCAATAATCATTTGGTTCAAAAGTATCTCGAAAAATTATCTCATTTAGAATTACTGGTAAGACTTTGCTCATCGTTTAGAATAAAAAATTATCTCAATATCTCAAAAATTCTCTCTCGACATACTAGAATCATTTTTCGTGTTAAAAATCAACAAAATACTATCCCATTTCTTCCCAACTTTTTTCTTTTCTCTTATTGTTTAAACATGGAAAGAATAATCTCACATAGAAATAACAACGAAACCTATATCTTTTTGTATATCCTCGATTCTATTTCTTATACTTGGTTTAATTCAACTATATATTTGTCTATTACTTGTAACATCTTAGAGCATCGCTATTACCACCATCAACATATATTTTGGTCTAGAATGAAAAGTTATCAAACTAAACAAAACTATATCAGATTACTAAGGCTAGCAAAGGACTTAATCACATTGACCGATTGAGTTCATGTTCAAGAATAAAACAATCAGCACCATCATAAAAATGAAACAATGTTATGCATATGTATAAGTGCAATAATAACAAAGAAATAGTATTGTTGTCTCACCAAACGAGTCATGCACCAATCTCTTTAAAATCAAACTCTCTAGTTCTAGTTCGACTTGCTTCGAAAATGTTCATGCACGGTCAATACTTGCATTCATCACACAATTAACATATGCACCTACACTACAACAATCGACTCCTTCCCCAACGATTTTTTGGGCTTTTCCCCAGCGGCATTTAGATGGGATACGTTTCCCCAGCGACATGTCGCTGGGGAAATTCGCTGGGGTACGCTCGATGAGAAAGGTATCCCCAGCGACTTACCCCAGCGACTTGCGGACCCCACAGACTTTTCATGAAAAAATAGATTGCCACGGTGGCAACATTTTCCCCAGCGACATGTCGCTGGGGAAAATCGTTACTAAATCAGCAAAAATTAAGTTGAACTTAATCTTTTTAACTAATTACGAAGTTTCCCCAGCGACATGTCGCTGGGGAAAAGTTCCTTATTTTTTACTTGTCAACGCGCTGTCGTTGACTTGTCAACAATTTTCCAAAGTGTCCCCAGCGACATGTCGTTGGGGAAAATGTCGATACGTTTGACTTGTCAACGCTTTGCGTTTGACTTGTCAACGATTATCCAAAGTTTCCCCAGCGACATGTCGCTGGGGAAACCTCTGCAGGTTTTTTATTTAAATTGCCTGCACAACAGGCGTTTTCGAGATTTTTTCCGGAATTTTTCTAGAAAAAATCTTCCAAAACCTGTAACAAAAACCTGTATTTGCTCACCAAAAGACACATATAAAGTAAACTTGGAATACAAATCAACACAAACGCGGAATAAGTTCAAACTTGCACCAAAATATAATATAACGTTCTAATTTAGTCAAGGATACTAGGAATAAGTCGGGATAGTTAAGGATACTAGGGAAACAAACGTTCTAATTTAGGACAATAGGGAAACAAGTCAAGATGAACATAAAGAAACAATGTACCATACTTACAAACACATATATGACACGACTAGCTCGCGTCATCGCCACCATCCTCGCCACCCTCCCGATCCTCAGCATCATCACCCGGGCGACTCCCGCTCCCGCTGGCACAAGCACTCTCATATCTCGAAAAATAATCTTGATACCTGTCGTTGTTTCTCAACAGGCCCATCAAGAAATCAACATCCCGATGCTGACGAGTCTTAGGGGTGGTGACGAAAAGCTCGGGGTAGAACTCGCGTATCCCAGCAATACCATACCCACGCCCGGATGGTGGCCGCGAAACTTGCCTCCTCGCACCATCCTGTTGATCGCGGCAGTGGTGTGCTCACCCGTCGCCTCTAGCTCCCTCATCTGATCCTGTGTGGTGACAATAACACAAGATAGTAAATATATTAGTCAGGATGCTAGATTATTAATCAATGATTCATTAAAGTGTGTTTTGAAAAGAATACTTACATACAACTGGAGAGACTGCTCATCTACAAATACACCATCTTCATTTGTGTGCAAACGATAGAACATGTCGATCTCTGAAGGCTCCTGTTGTGTTTCGGACGCCTTTTGCTGTACATACACACGTAAGTAAGATCATTCTAATTAAAAACAGCAATAATAATATGTATGTAAAATCAATAATAATAATAATAAAATAATAAAAATAAAAACAATAATAATAATAATAAAAAGAATAAAATAAAAAAACAATAATAATGTAAAATCAATAATAATAATAATAATAATAATAATTACCATGAGCTGTCGAGTGCGAGGGATCGACCGAGAACCATGCCGGGAGATAAGAGTTTCCTTGGACCGATTTTGGCTGTTTGTTAAGGATCGCTTCTTGTTATTGGCGTCAGTCCAAGACGCTATTTGTTTCTCCCACTCTTCAACTGTGTGCTCGTCAGGTCTGTTCCGCCTAATTCGATCCACATCGTATTCTCCAGTCTCGGGGTCTTTTACACAGTAATCTCGCTGCAGACTGGCCTTGTTGGTGTTGTATGATTTTTGTAACTGGGCATTAATGGTATTATAAATATTTGGCCACCGAGGGGTGCTCCTGTGCGGCGCGAGATCATATTTTTTCTACAATCAAATACAACACATTGAAAACAGAGTTAGAAATATAATTTATATATTTATTTAAATTCGTTTATTTATTTATATGATATAAATAAATAAAAGAAATTAAATAAATATACACAATACAACACATTGAAAACAGAGTTAGAAATATAATTTATATATTTATTTAAATTTGTTTATTTATTTATATGATATAAATAAATAAACGAATTTAAATAAATATACACAATACAACACATTGAAAATAGAGTTAAAAATATAATTTATATATTTATTTAAATTTGTTTATTTATTTATATGATATAAATAAATAAATGAATTTAAATAAATATACACAATACAACACATTGAAAACAGAGTTAGAAATATAATTTATATATTTATTTAAATTCGTTTATTTATTTATATGATATAAATAAGTAAACTAATTTAAATAAATATACACAATACAACACATTAAAAACAGAGTTAGCAATATAATTTATATATTTATCTAAATTTGTTTATTTATTTATATGATATAAATAAAAAAGGAATTTAAATAAATATACACAATTAAATAAATGAACACGACAATTAAATAAACATAAAATGACAACTTACCCCAATAGCTGTCCTGGCCGCCGCCTTGTGCCCTTCGGGGACCTTGCTCTATGAAGGGTAATACAAAGGTATTTCCCTAATGACCAACCTGAATAAGTTTCCCCAATGATCTACGTAGGGGCCGACAGGTGTAACAAAGTTATCTCTAGCTGGTACAAAGTCGATCTCGACTGGCCGGTTGTGATTCGCGGCCACCGCATCCAGTAATTTCAGGCAACGGGTCTTGTCGCGGGTATTCTCCCTACCGGCTCTCCTCCTGCCCAAATTGGGCTTTTGCTTTCCTTTTCCTACAAAATCAAGTGAGTGATAAAGTCATAAAAGTTAAGGCAAACAAGTTCGATATGTGTATCAAATTTGTATTACAATAATCCAGAAATTCTTACCCCGGTTGACGAAGCAGCCCCCGCAACCGAATGATGGAGGACGTGGACGTGAAGGATCCTCGCCACCACCGTCCCGGCCGTGTCCCCATGCAACATCAGTCATCTGTATACAGGTATAATTAGCATAACATGTAGAAATTCATGAACAAAATAATACAAGCATGCACAAATCCAAATATCAAAATAAATTTACACATTTAAACAATCCACAACAATTTCATTCATTCAAATATATAAGTGTATTTTGCAAGTTACAACACAAATTTAATCTTCTTCGTCACTAGAATAAAATTTCCCAACACCATCATCATCTTTGATGAGGTCTTCAACATCAGAATCTGCTAAATCATGAGGAAGGGGGTCTTCATCATCATCGTCTTCGCTAGGAACATCATCGTTATCTGGCGGTGCGTCAACCTCCGTTGATTCACCATCTATATGCAAATCTATATAGAAGATGTAATTACCAAAGTCATTCCCACTAGTAGAAGGTGGGAGATCACTAGTAGAAGGTGGGAGATCACTAGTAGAAGGTGGGAGATCAGACGAGTTGTCCAAATGTATAATATCAGGTTCGTTCTCTACCACGATTACACCGTTGTTCAAAAACTTTTTATGATTAACATGTTCGACGACCTTCACGTTGGGTTTGGCTGGATCTACAAGGTAGATGACTTGTTTGACTTGTGTTGCGAGGATGTATTGTGTAACACCCCCAAATTTTATACAACTCAATACAGCGGAAGACTCGTTGGTGTTACGGGATAGCACATTACTCACATCATAGACAACGCATAAAAATCGCGTCGTTAAATAATAAATCATTTCCATTCATAAACATCAAAGTTACATAGGTCCCAAGTCATATTATTTCATACAAAGTTTTACAAAGTATTTGAATGGAAAAATATAGTTTAGGTGCGGGCCATGAATTCTTGTTGTCTTCCCGAGAATTACCTTCAAGTACCTGAGATAAAACATGTTAAAAGAAAAGGTCAGCGATAACGCCGAGTGAATTCATAGAGTTTAATAAAATCCATCAATATAATATCAGTATAAGATTATTACTGAAAATCTTTTTGTACAAATCATTGTAATAGGCCGTAAAATAGCCAAAATCATTTTATAAAAATCTGTGTAATAGGCCATAAAATAGCCAAAGTCATTTTATATGAATCCTTATCGAAAATCATAATATAGGCATTTGCCTTAAAAATTATTATACGAGCCAATGTCGTAAAAACATCATACAATACGTCTTATAACGTTGTATAAAAATTAAAACCGTTATATGAATATGGTTATGAAAACCAAAATACAAACATAATATCAATAGTATGACCCTGTATTGCTAGTCAGGCAATATGTCGTAATTCTGAGCGTCTAGTAGTATTTCGTTAGTTTTGGATTATTACAAGCCGCATGACATTGTTACCTTACTAAACCAAAACGGGTAGCTAACCCGATACAAACTTTGCCCATCTAAAGTAGCGTGTCGTCACAAAGGTCACGCTATTGAAATCTTCTCATACATAAATTGGCTTACCAATCAATGTGGCACGACGGGGATCAACCGTCAATGCGCGAACTGGGGTGATCGTCCCCAAATAGTACTATTAAATGCATAAGCGTCTACCAACTCCCAGTAGTTCACAATTCATGCTAATGGGACTTTTAGTGACATAACCTAACTTTAATAATCCATTTGATTTCATCTATCGGGTCCATTAATCATTTATCGGGTCATACAATCGGGTCATTCAATCATTCAGGTCCAAAATCAATAAACAAACAATCGGGACAAATTGTGTCCAAACTTTTTATAAAAACTAACATGTTATCTCCCTCGCGGGTTTATAAAGCATTTATAAAACATTTAAAAGAGTGCGAGGCTATGAACTCACATTGATGTGGGAAGGCGGGTTATCGGCAATTCGGACGTAAGATATGTGCTTCAATCACGGAAACCTAGACAAATAATAATCGGTCTTAGACGTTTGTCCAATGACTTTATAAAAATATCAATTATGTATACATATGATGATTATATATATATTATGATCAAGTGGGTTTACATATTCTCGTTTACTCATTTTAGTGTTATATGTCGATAACTTTTATACTAGTTTACTAGTTTTACCTATTTACGTGTTTTAGGTCCAATAAGCCTATTATAAGTTTATTAACTTGTATTAATCCATTTCATACTTATATTATCAGTATTTAAACTTTCAAATGGGGCCCAAATGGGTTAAGCCCAATAACTTCTTTTTATGAGTGTTCATCTTGTTTAGTCCAATTATTAGCCCAAGTATTAGTCCAATATGTTTACTTAGCTCGTTAATGCCCGTATGCCCTATAGTTCGGGTTTTTATCGGTTTTTACTTGTTATACATGTCTATATATCAGTATATAAGTTTTATAAAGTTTTCATTAGACGGGTCCAACCATCTAAGTTTTATTTAACAAAAACGTTAATTTTACGGCAATAGCCGAAAAAGTCGTAAAAATCATATTTATAGTTTTTATTACTTATAAACATTATTTCACCACCATTTATATAATTTATCCATTTGATTAACCTTTTATATATATCTATATAAATAAGTTTTATAAGTTAGTGGGTTTTTATTTTACATTTTATATATTAAAATGTGAGTGCTTATATAATAGTATTATTTTTTAATTTCCAAAAATCTGATTTTTAACTTCATCTTCACCAAAACTGCCATATCTTGAGTTCTACATGGAGATAGAAGCTCAAATTTTTATCACATAAACTAAATGATATGTGCTACATTTAACTCTTCTATAGCCACTGTTGAATCATCCTTTAAGTATTTTCTAAAAATCGTCCAAAACAGTAACCTCAGATTTATACCTTAAACTTGTTTTGATCATATCTCACTCATTACTTTGATTCCATTGCATGTCCAACTCTCACATGTGTACAAGACCCATAGCTTATTGTAAATACATTCTACTTCATCATTTTATCAGTTTACCACATGGTTCTTTACTGTTTTATACAGCCAACAAATTTAACCAAGATTTACCCATTTTTACTTATAGTTTTTCATCTTTTTATCCATGATTATCAACAACAAATCCCCACATAACATTTTTATCATCATATAATCATCATAAGTATATACAATAGGAAATAAAATACATGTTTACATAATCAAAATAACAAGAAGATGAGGAGGACAATCTTTATACCACCAAGTTGATGTAGGTTATGATTTTGACATGGTTTTTGATGGAGAAACTTGTGCTTAGCCAACACCATCTTCAAGACCATCATTCTTCATGAGAACCTTGTGGAAAATCAGCCCTCCTACTCCATGAAAACTCCTCCTTGGATGTTATAAGGACCACCAATCAATAGGGCTTCAAAAGGGCATCAACATGTATATGAATAACATGAGACTTTGTGGTTGATTTTGATCAAATGAGGGTGTTGTAAGTGATATATGGGACGGCATGTTTAGAGAGAAAAGGGAGAAGATGAGTTGTTTGCATGAGTTGCAAATGAGAAGTGGTTTGGGGTAGTGGTTTTGATGGGTGGCAAGTTAGCTTCATTGTGAAGCCAAGACATGTGTGAGTAGTTTAAGTGAAAACTTGACACATCACTAGCATGAGTTGCTAGTTTTGGCCGTCCCATGTGGTGGTGGGGCAAAACTTATTTTTGTCTCATCCCCAATTATTTACGGGTACTCCTCGATTCTAGTTTCCTCGATTTGCGTGCCCTCGGGTCGTTTTACGAAAAACGTTTTTATAAATTATGAATCACCGTCACAAAACGAATCCAATAAAAATTGTCTCATCAAAAACGGAGTTCGAAAACGTAAATACGTAATCCTAAGGTTTCCGGTTTAGTAGTAAAGGACGTTAAAATAAAATTGTAAGTCCTAATCTCTTCTCGTAAATTTGTGAGTTTATGAACTAACACAAATTTAAAACTCCAAAATAATATTCTCAGATAAATTTATTTTCTGAAATGTCGGACTGTCACCAAGGACGGTGTACGTAAACGTAAGCACGTAACGTTGAATCCTCCGGTTTAGACGTAGTCGATGCTACTCCAAGACGTAAATCCAAATTTCTTCCCAAAAATATGTGAGTTCATATTGTAAATTGTTTTTAAATAATATTGAGAATAAAATATCAACCATAAATTGACGGATTGTCACAGCATTTACCCCTAAACAGGATCTTTGTCCTCAAAGATCATCTTACCTTACTACTCGCTTTTTATAGAGTTAAAGCCATGTGGGTATTTCCTCCACATTCGGTCTTTTCTCACAAGTGCAATTCATTATAATACACGAGTTTCATCAAACATAACTACGGGAATAAGATCAGGCTTAATGTTGACTTACTTTCTCTATCCATGTTGTTCATGGGTTTCTGATGAATGCAACTTTTCGCCGATCTAAGCTTTATTAAGAATAATCAGAATTTCACTTGATAGATATTCCATCAAGTGCGATTTACGAAACATAATTCACGCGGTTTTTGAAGTCCTAGGGTAGATCCAGCTTATATGCCTTTCAATCCCAACTTTTACATCATTTCAATTGTCCCATACAACGGGGACTTTTATCCCATGATTTGTCAGATCATGAATTCATTTTTCCAAGGTTAAAAATTGTGGCATAACTTCGCTACCCATTTGGCACTTCAAGATCTACATTTCACATTCATATAACCTCTTGCCCACTACCGACAATCAATAATCAAATCCTAATTTCAACAATCATTTCAGATCTCGCGGGTCGGGTATTTTGCAAGGTTAGGTTCGCCATCATAGGAACCTTAAACCTAAAAGACATGTCCAACTCACAGTGGGTGTATGTCGGATGTCTTTATCTCAACTTCTGCTTACAGATGCTCTAATATTGACCCTAACAAGATTCGATCTCAATCCTAATATGATGATTATCAATGATAATCCTTCCAAGGGAAAAACGATTATACGGTCCATTACCAAAGGTCAATCATTCAAACATAAAACAACACTTATAGTATTTTGTATCGTTACTTTACCTCGTCCCTTCGATTTGGGGTGGTACATAGTATTCCCATCAAGGTTCGTTCTCAATGACTTCTGAGCAAATCTCTAGAAATTCGATGCGAAGCGAGGATCTTGATATAGATGATCGATACAGGCATGCTATGTTTACATAACTCTTTTGCATTTATCATTAACGAGAATGATATTAGCAGATTTGGTCAGTCTGTCGACGATGACCCAAATCGAATTAAATTCAGATGATGACCTTTGCAGTAGCTAGACGTTTACTAATGAATGAGGCGATGTCTGCCTTCATAATTGTCATTAGTACAAACTCTTTAGACAAAGATACTTTTAGTCATAAATGACATAAATAGAATACTTATACTTACAAATTCCAACATAACTATATCTCAAAATCTTCATATTTAGGCAACCACAAGTGGCCTTTAAAATATTTAATGCTATCGGCTTCTCAACTCTAATGGTTCACATTAGCCGCGAACTCCTTCACTATTTATATTATCCTTTTTACAAACATTGTTTATTTTTATATCGTCCGGCAATTTATTTTTGCACCTTCATTATTAAGGAACACATCCTAATTGGTTCTTTATCTTTTTTATATAATATGTCAGTATCTATATTCACTTCTCATGATGATGTAATTATCATGACCACAATTCACTCAGAATTTCTTTCTTCATATCTCCTATGTTTTAGTTTCGTCTCAACTATCATTTTTATCAGTTTTTCTCAATCCGACGTTTTAAGCGTCGATAAGTATTACAAGTAATTTTTGGTTAGATATTTAAATTTTTATGAAACGTAAACGTAAAATTTTAAATTTCCTAGTTCGACCAATTATAAAATGTTCAAAATAAATTTGAATTTAATTAACACGATTTTTGTTGATTTATCGAAAATAATTAATAAGATTCGTAAATGTTCGAAAAATCTTTGGTTATACTTTGGTCAAAATTTTCTTAGTTGAAAAGCAAAAATTGTCGTTTTAAATTTCAAGTTATGGTTTTAATGGGTTTTCTCAATCTTCTTAAGTTGTCTAAAAGTATACACAAACATTTACCCCTAAACAAATGTTTAGTTAAATGGTTTGTGTATAAGGGAATAATCCCTTAAAATCCTTTGTTAAAACATTTGTTAAAACATGTTTCCACTTTCTTTTTAGTATAACTTAAAGTCTTAAATGACTTCTAAATTTTAGAGAGTCAATTTATATTCCATTATCTATTAATCACACGGTTAAATCATGTAACGTATTAAGTCTCAAGTCTTATGTTAAATATTCAAGGCACCATTTTTAATTGTTCGGCCAATTCAGGGCAATCTATAAATAATTATTAACTCATTCTTATTCTTATAAGCAAGCATATAGTCCTTAACGATCACGAGCATGAATTTATCAAATTACGGCCTACACACGTGATTCATCATAATTATGAATACTACATGTGCATTGTCAATCCAAACGACATCACGTGGAACTCATAATGTTCATTACAAGCACCGGATGTAGTGATTGGAATAGATAATCTCTTTCGCAGATGCGAAGTTGATGATAACCATGCCGTGGATCAAATTTGCTAGAACCTTGTAAATGATCGAACAATTCTTCCATTTCGAGTTATGGATATCGTTTTCGATTGTCAATTTACTCAATTCATAGTAATCTATAAATATAAGGAAAGATAACACCATAACTCTTCAGGATGACAGGCTTGGTATAATAAAATCTTTCTCCGACAACTCTCTTAGTTGTACGGTAATTCCTTAAATTCAGATGGTGCTGAAGTGTAGTGCACAAGCCACAGGTGCAACACCGAGAATATAATCAATACCAAATTCAACTTGCCTTAATGGTGAAAGTCTAGGTAAGTCATCAACAAATACCTCCTAAAGTTTCAGATATCAGAAACATCTTTTAATAAATTCATATTAGGTTCTTTCTAGATTACAATATCTATAACTAATTCACAACCATTTACGGTATAATCCCAAGTCTTAATACAGGATATGGTCATCCATCAAGAATTATTTAGATCACTTTTGATAATCAACATCTTATCTTTTAGGGGAATTCTGTTCGAGTTCCCATTAATTAAGACAATGTCGTCATGTCATAATCAATCAATCCATTCTACCGGCATTATCAACTTTTCAGTTTCATTGCCGTCGATAAGATGTGAACTTCTCAAAAGACTAATAATAATTCATAATCCTTCACAAATTCAGGGATATATGGAGATACAACTACCATTAAAAGAGTAAGGTCAACGCATAATCTATGCGAGAGAATTTCAAATCAGATACAGACGAAAACATTTAATGAATATGAATATATCCCATGTTTTCATAATTTGAGTACGCATTCGAAAGCTCCTCGGATCGTTACCCAGGTCATTCAAATGAAATCAAATCAAAAGAAATGATAAGAACGTCAATACATCCAGTCGGGTATCAACACTCGGTAATCAGATACTTTTCCTAAGAATCTCACTACGGGAGAATTGGTCAAGAAAGAATTGTCAATTGTCAAATAAGACAAATTCCACAGATGAGTAAATTCAACTCAGAAGAATAGATTCTACATGCACATATGTAGGTGTCCCTAACATTATGTCCTCATTTTACACTTCTTGCAGATCTCATAAATTTTTAATCTTTCACAATCTTCAAAGAAAATGTACTGTTCATTCATTAGTTTTATGGTGACTACTAATCAGTCTTGCATAGTCCATTCCAAATTGTATGTAGGCGCGCAACTATATACAATTTCAAGATTAACGATGCAATACTCAGTTCGTCAAAATTTTATCAACATGTTTATAATGAAAACATTTTCATGCTTAATTCTTAAATAAGAATCAAAAATAAATTTACAAAGATTTTCCTTGTTATGAAAATAATTAAGTTTCCAAAGTGTTTCATAAACAATTTCATTTCGATAACAATCACTTATAAATCTCACTATGAATAATCCATATAGTGATGAAAATTCAATTTTCTCAAAGGATACCGTTTTGACTTTATAAAAACAAGGTGTGATCTACAAAAGAGTGATGAAAGCTTGTTCACCAAGAATTAACTACGATATGATAGGAAATGAGCTTAGCCAAATAATAATGAGGTTCATGACCTCGATGGCACTCACGAAGAATAATTCACAACGTAACTCAAATCAAGATGAGTACTTGTTCAATGGTTGCATCGCTAATGCGAACATTAGGATGAAGAAACAAGAGATAGATAACATCGATACATGTAGAATTTAGCAATCAAAGGTAGTCTTTTCATTAATCACAAACAAGTCAAAATTGTACTGTAACACTTTATGTGTCACTATGTCATACAATTCTCGGAACTCATCCTACCAACTGATGTCTCAGTTAAGTTAGGGATTATTTTTAAAAGATACCATAATTAATGTTAACCTACAAGAGTCATTAGGTGTCCCACCTGTCCCGGAAGATCCATCGGTCCTAATTCAGAAGAAGATTTTTTCAATTTATTTATTGGACACTGGGCATCCTCGTCAGTGGACAATGGCATAGGAACAACACTTATCACAAACTAACAATTATTTAAAACCTTATAATTCAATCACAGAACTTAACAACTTCCTCTTAACGATCTCATATTTCATTCAAGTTAAATTTTACTTTATTCAAGTTTCAACCAACTTTATACTTAATTCGATATCCTACCTCATATTCCAATACTTTCAATCTTATTCTTCGGCCTTGTAAAGGCAATACAATCTCAATATGAATCAACACTTAATTTCCAATCCTATTAGCTCTTACAACAACAATTATCAAATGAGTCATTAATATGAAATGACTTGATCATTCAACTAGACTTCTCGGAAAGGTATTAGTGGCATGAGGCTTTTGGGTAATGGTTCCAATAACAGCCTCAGGTGTAACATTCACCCTTTAGATTTCAATTTAAGAATTGGGTGACAACGAATCAGATGACATCTTTCTAGGTGGTAACGTTTTGTCAAACTCCACTCTATAAGAAAAGATCGTCATGACATCGATATCAGATTTAATCTCGCCAATTCTTATTTAATATCACAATCAACTAATATCTATATTTCTACGAATATCAACCATTTGTTGGGATCATAAATATCCACAACTTGGTTTAGATCTAGGATAGCTAGAATTCCTACGAGAATAGCTTCGATTAATTTACTAGGGGATTTAGGGTACATTGTGACAATCTACGTCGTATAAATACCTCGTATAAAAATCAAAATAATCATCAAACAATCATGTAATAAAATTACATCATATATATATAATCTGTTAGCCCTAAAAATGTGAGCGCCATTTACGGAATTACATTTTATTCAGATAGGCAAAAATATGGAGGACTACTATTTGACATGTTGTCAAAGTGACCTCATGTCTAGCCTATATATACCCCTCCATACTTCCATGGAGGGGTGAGGATTCTTCTTATTTTGTGTATTTCCCTTTCTCTCTCTAAATACACACACTACATTCAAGCTTTATCTTTCTCTCTCTAAAAATGTCTAAACATCTCTTTTATCCTCCCCGACCTCCGGATCACCTCTTGTTAGCTTGAATCTTATGATGTTAACAATTGGTATCAGAGCTAACCGGGGGTGTTTTGTGTTCGTGTTTGCTTATATTATGGTGTTTGGTGGCAGATTCAGCCTATTTTGTATGCGTATGTTTTTAGCTGAATATGGTGTTGCGTATACATCCATGTGTCCAAAAGTTATTTTTTTAATGTCTCTGTCTAATATGTGTCGTCTAAATCTATTAGTCCATTTCTTTGACACAGTTTCTCGTGGTTTATTTTATAATCTTTCTTTTTCCTTGTCCTGTTTTCTGATCCATCAGATTTGAAAAAAAAATATAAGGAAGATCTGAAAATCGAGATCCACCATTTTCGGGAATATCAAGAAATGGTCAAAACCTTTTGCGATGCACTTTCAGATGGCATATTCAGATGGGATACAGTTACATTCCGACGGCTTCTTTTTTGGATTCATTCCGATGGGTTATTTTTTGACACATTACGATGGGTTTGACTGACTCATTGCGATGGGACCCATTCCGATGGGACTCATTGCGATGGTGGTTTGACTCATCGCAATGGTATTCTAAGTCGTCATGCTGCTGGATTTTTTAAAACATTCTGATGTATGTTTGGGAATCATTGCGATGGAGTGGAACTGAACATTGCGATGATGTGTTGACTGGACATTGCGATGACTAGTTTTAAAAGAATACATTGCGATGTGAATCATGTATTAAACCATTGCAATCATGACCTAAATAACCAAAAATGCCAGACCATAAAACCTTTTTCAAACCGACTCTTATCTAATCCCAACAATCGAAACCAACAACAACCAACTCCATCTAATCCTAATCCCATCGTCACTTTGACTCCACCATCACATCTTGACTCAAAACAGAAAAAGAACAAAGATCTCAGAATCATTTCGTGATTTGACATGCATGCCAAGATCTTTAAAGATCTATACATACGAAATAATCATCACTGATCATTGTTGGGTTCAACCCTGTTTTTAATTTACGAAATCAAATACTGATTTATAACAATAATGTTATAATCGATTTATTTGTTTCAATTGGGACTCAAAACGAAAAAAAAAGAAAAAAACAATTGAACCTACCTGAGATCTTTTTAAGATCTTGAAGCCGTAATCGACTTGTGTTCTTCATGGTTTTCTGATTCGGTCTAAGCATAAGATAAGAAAGGGTGTTTCTAATATGTGTTTAAGGTTGTTCGCAGATTGTGGGTAATATGGGACGGAGATTAGATTTGATATATGATCTGAGATTAGAAATGATAGAGATGGGGACGGAGATTTCAAGGGATAAGAAAGAGAGGCGGATAAATTTAAGAAATGTGATCAGGTTTCCTAAAGATTAGGGTAATATAGGACTTATATCGTGTGTTTTTCATGGATCGGGTATGTTGAAAGCTGGCAGATAGGAAGTTGGTTATAGTTTGTGATGGGTCTCATTGAACTCACCAGATCACTAAATGAAATTTGGGCCTCATATGAGAATTTTTGGTTGAGCTTTACTAGACCAAATAATGGATTCGGGAGACTAATTTGGAGCTACGTTGACATTCATTTTGACATCGGGTATTCACTATGTTTCTATCGATCGAAAGTGCTTCGACGACTAAGAAAATTTTAGGTTTTAAACAGGTGGGTATATGATTGACGTTGAGCTTAAACGAGAAGTTATCTAGACAAATTTTGTTCCTTAATGACAATTCTTTTCAGAATTTGTTCTCGATAACGACATTTACAACACACAACACCAAAGCAAACAAAACACTTAACGCTAAAACGATCCGATATAAGATTCACTTTAACGACAAGGCTCGTTTTGATTCTACAAAGACAAGTGATCACGAAGTGGATTTGGTATTCTTTATTTGAATTTGAAGTAGGATTTCATGAAGGCGTCTACTTATTTCATCATCGAGCCTTCCTTCTAGTTTTCTACCCCTTTTCTTCAAACCTAGTCTATCGATTGATGACTTGCTTGGGCGATAAAATTTATGATTGAGACTTGAGTTATCTAGTTTCCACTGTCAAGGGGTGGATGGTCGACGACATGGATAACTATCATTTTTGGGTGTCACACGCAGTTGCTCGTGTGGATAACTTCAAGAGGTATAAGAGACTTGTTTCTGCACCGTTCTTCAATCGACATAAGTGCAAGCTTAAGTAACAAATTTGGGGGATTGTACTTCAGTTTCAAGTTTAGAATATCGGATTTACTTCACATGTGGTCACAACAAATAGCCGAATGAATTCGAGGTTGGTAAGTTAGACAGAGAGAGATGGAATCAGCAATCAATTCTCACGGGATATTTACGAGCTTCACAACGACAATGGTACTTCATAGTCTAAGCAAAAATTTTCAAAGTTTCTCAACGACTTTCAAAACTTTTCAAGACACTTGCTTAAGACTAAGAACTTCTCGAGTATATGGATGTCCACGATAATGATGCTTCCGAGAGTTCGAAATCATCATGGGGGAAGATCGTGTACTTTGAAGTAATCGGATCAACTTCCAGGGGGAAGTAGTGTACATGGAATGGTATCTACTTCCTTTATATGATTTTTATGAAGTATTCTGCAGGCGTGAGAAGAATTGTTGCTGATTTCCTGCATGTTACCCCAAACGAATTATCATCAAAACCTAAACGACATGAAACAGTATTGAAGCAGTATTATTTGGTGTGGTTCTTCTACAAATTTCCGCTGTGCACTTAAACCGATGAGCTAGAAGATTATTCAAACTACATTAAAGTGTCAGAATCAGCTTAAGATACAGATATTGGTTTGGGGGGAAGCTGATTCAGAAACTTCGTCAAAAAGAAGTATATGAAGAAAGTTTTTGAAATACATGCTGCATGAATTGGGGGGAAGTTAATCCAAATCATGCATATTACAATTGTTCCACAACAAGTGAAGACAAAGAGGATTCAAGCTGAGGTACAAGTTATGAAGACAAGAAGACTTAAAAGACATCCTCAGCATTGGAAGCGCCTTGGAAGACTTTATTTTGTTTTATTTTTACTTGTTAGGAACATTGTAAGTAATTCCGTATGTCTCCACATTGGGGGAAGATTGTTAGCCCTAAAAATGTGAGCGCCATTTACGGAATTACATTTTATTCAGATAGGCAAAAACATGGAGGACTACTATTGACATGTTGTCAAAGTGACCTCATGTCTAGCCTATATATACCCCTCCATACTTCCATGGAGGGGTGAGGATTCTTCTTATTTTGTGTATTTCCCTTTCTCTCTCTAAATACACACACTACATTCAAGCTTTATCTTTCTCTCTCTAAAAATGTCTAAACATCTCTTTTATCCTCCCCGACCTCCGGATCACCTCTTGTTAGCTTGAATCTTATGATGTTAACATAATCCAAGTTATATATATATATTAAAATAACACTTCTCAGTCTTGGCCTTGTCGGTAACTCGGGAATTCTTCGACACCGTTATAGTCAAAAGATTTTTAGACATTTTTAGGAAAATGTTTATAGTTAAAAGATTTTGAAAAGTTTTATTCAAAACCTTAGTTTTAAAAATCTTTCGTTCTCTATAACGAGAGCTCTGATACCAAACTGTAACACCCCCAAATTTTATACAACTCAATACAGCGGAAGACTCGTTGGTGTTACGGGATAGCACATTACTCACATCATAGACAACGCATAAAAATCACGTCGTTAAATAATAAATCATTTCCATTCATAAACATCAAAGTTACATAGGTCCCAAGTCATATTATTTCATACAAAGTTTTACAAAGTATTTGAATGGAAAATATAGTTTAGGTGCGGGCCATGAATTCTTGTTGTCTTCCCGAGAATTACCTTCAAGTACCTGAGATAAAACATGTTAAAAGAAAAGGTCAGCGATAACGCCGAGTGAATTCATAGAGTTTAATAAAATCCATCAATATAATATCAGTATAAGATTATTACTGAAAATCTTTTTGTACAAATCATTGTAATAGGCCGTAAAATAGCCAAAATCATTTTATACAAATCTGTGTAATAGGCCATAAAATAGCCAAAGTCATTTTATATGAATCCTTATCGAAAATCATAATATAGGCATTTGCCTTAAAAATTATTATACGAGCCAATGTCGTAAAAACATCATACAATACGTCTTATAACGTTGTATAAAAATTAAAACCGTTATATGAATATGGTTATGAAAACCAAAATACAAACATAATATCAATAGTATGACCCTGTATTGCTAGTCAGGCAATACGTCGTAATTCTGAGCGTCTAGTAGTATTTCGTTAGTTTTGGATTATTACAAGCCGCATGACATTGTTACCTTAATAAACCAAAACGGGTAGCTAACCCGATACAAACTTTGCCCATCTAAAGTAGCGTGTCGTCACAAAGGTCACGCTATTGAAATCTTCTCATACATAAATTCGCTTACCAATCAATGTGGCACGACGGGGATCAACCGTCAAGGCGCGAACTGGGGTGATCGTCCCCAAATAGTACTATTAAATGCATAAGCGTCTACCAACTCCTGGTAGTTCACAATTCATGCTAATGGGACTTTTAGTGACATAACCTAACTTTAATAATCCATTTGATTTCATCTATCGGGTCCATTAGTCATTTATCGGGTCATACAATCGGGTCATTCAATCATTCGGGTCCAAAATCAATAAACAAACAATCGGGACAAATTGTGTCCAAACTTTTTATAAAAACTAACATGTTATCTCCCTCGCGGGTTTATAAAGCATTTATAAAACATTTAAAAGAGTGCGAGGCTATGAACTCACATTGATGTGGGAAGGCGGGTTATCGGCAATTCGGATGTACGATATGTGCTTCAATCACGGAAACCTAGACAAATAATAATCGGTCTTAGACGTTTGTCCAATGACTTTATAAAAATATCAATTATGTATACATATGATGATTATATATATATGATGATCAAGTGGGTTTACATATTCTCGTTTACTCATTTTAGTGTTATATGTCGATAACTTTTATACTAGTTTACTAGTTTTACCTATTTACGTGGTTTAGGTCCAATAAGCCTATTATAAGTTTATTAACTTGTATTAATCCATTTCATACTTATATTATCAGTATTTAAACTTTCAAGTTGGGCCCAAATGGGTTAAGCCCAATAAGTTCTTTTTATGAGTGTTCATCTTGTTTAGTCCAATTATTAGCCCAAGTATTAGTCCAATATGTTTACTTAGCTCGTTAATGCCCGTATGCCCTATAGTTCGGGTTTTTATCGGTTTTTACTTGTTATACATGTCTATATATCAGTATATAAGTTTTATAAAGTTTTCATTAGACGGGTCCAACCATCTAAGTTTTATTTAACAAAAACGTTAATTTTATGGCAATAGCCGAAAAAGTCGTAAAAATCATATTTATAGTTTTTATTACTTATAAACATTATTTCACCACCATTTATATAATTTATCTATTTGATTAACCTTTTATATATATTTATATAAATAAGTTTTATAAGTTAGTGGGTTTTTATTTTACATTTTATATATTAAAATGTGAGTGCTTATATAATAGTATTATTCTTTAATTTCCAAAAATCTGATTTTTAACTTCATCTTCACCAAAACTGCCATATCTTGAGTTCTACATGGAGATAGAAGCTCAAATTTTTATCACATAAACTAAATGATATGTGCTACATTTAACTCTTCTATAGCTACTGTTGAATCATCATTTAAGTATTTTTTAAAAATCGTCCAAAACAGTAACCTCAGATTTATACCTTAAACTTGTTTTGATCATATCTCACTCATTACTTTGATTCCATTGCATGGCCAACTCTCACATGTGTACAAGACCCATAGATTATTGTAAATACATTCTACTTCATCATTTTAGCAGTGTACCACATGGTTCTTTACTGTTTTATACAGCCAACAAATTTAACCAAGATTTACCCATTTTTACTTATAGTTTTTCATCTTTTTATCCATGATTATCAACAACAAATCCCCACATAACATTTTTATCATCATATAATCATCATAAATATATACAATAGGAAATAAAATACATGTTTACATAATCAAAATAACAAGAAGATGAGGAGGACAATCTTAATACCACCAAGTTGATGTAGGTTATGATTTTGACATGGTTTTTGATGGAGAAACTTGTGCTTAGCCAACACCATCTTCAAGACCATCATTCTTCATGAGAACCTTGTGGAAAATCATCCCTCCTACTCCATGAAAACTCCTCCTTGGATGTTATAAGGACCACCAATCAATAGGGCTTCAAAAGGGCATCAACATGTATATGAATAACATGAGACTTTGTGGTTGATTTTGATCAAATGAGGGTGTTGTAAGTGATATATGGGACGGCATGCTTAGAGACAAAAGGGAGAAGATGAGTTGTTTGCATGAGTTGCAAATGAGAAGTGGTTTGGGGTAGTGGTTTTGATGGGTGGCAAGTTAGCTTCATTGTGAAGCCAAGACATGTGTGAGTAGTTTAAGTGAAAACTTGACACATCACTAGCATGAGTTGCTAGTTTTGGCCGTCCCATGTGGGGGTGGGGCAAAACTTGTTTTTGTCTCATCCCCAATTATTTACGGGTACTCCTCGATTATAGTTTCCTCGATTTGCGTGCCCTCGGGCCGTTTTACGAAAAACGTTTTTATAAATTATAAATCACCGTCACAAAACGAATCCAATAAAAATTGTCTCATCAAAAACGGAGTTCGAAAACGTAAATACGTAATCCTAAGGTTTCCGGTTTAGTCGTAAAGGACGTTAAAATAAAATTGTAAGTCCTAATCTCTTCTCGTAAATTTGTGAGTTTATGAACTAACACAAATTTAAAACTCCAAAATAATTTCTCAGATAAATTTTTTCTGAAATGTCGGACTGTCACCAAGGACGGTGTACGTAAACGTAAGCACGTAACGTTGAATCCTCCAGTTTAGACGTAGTCGATGCTACTCCAAGACGTAAATCCAAATTTCTTCCCAAAAATATGTGAGTTCACATTGTAAATTGTTCTTAAATAATATTGAGAATAAAATATCAACCATAAATTGACGGATTGTCACATATTGTTCACTTTTCCACCACTCACCAGAGCCGACGATTTGTGTCATTCCATTTCTAACGGTAAGTTTCTTGACTCTACCAACGTTGTTGCGAGTGTCGAACCACTTAACTTTGAACAACGCAACTTTAAACGACAAATAGTCAAACTCGAGGATTTCTTGAAGCTGACCATAAGTGTTAGTTTTCCCGTCAGGGTCAGTCGAACAAACGCCGCTATTTTGAGTTACGCGAAGTTCATCACAACTCTGCACGACATACCTCACACCATCTACTACACAACAGTTTACTGACATTGGAGCCTTTGATGGTCCATTAGCCAAAGCAAATAACTCGCTGGTTGGGCTAAACTCTGGGTCTTGGGGGTTTTGTGCATGACGTTCAAAGATCTATGAAGAAGATAGGATTAGATAGAAAACAAAAAATATGATATTGTTATTTTTACACTTAAGTACACAAAATAAGTGTTAGTTTACCAGCGTCTTAAACCAGTGGGGGAATTCTTCTAGCATGTCTTTTTCATTTTTTTCCTAGAAATAAACTGAAAAACGTTCATGCTATTAGAATAAGTCGTCGAAATGATAAGTTAATAAAAAAAGTTACAAAATTAAAAAACGCATACCTCCGGAACTGGTGTTGGTACGTGTCGATCTCAGGACTGTTGTTAAGTACATACCATCTCGCTTTCTTGTGCTCGTCGGTAGGAAAATGAGGAAAGGACAGTAAACCAATCGGGCTTGCATACCGGACCTTTCTGTTCCTAGTTAAAGTGTAGGGGATCGGAACACCTGAAACTTACACGTTGAGGGAGGGGGGGTCTACATTATGATCGGGATGATTAAATTTCGTGGTAACACCCCGAAAATATTGAGAACTTATAGTAAATGTTTCTTCTGCAACATAACCCTCCGTGATCGAACCTTTTGGCTTATCTTTATTTCTTACATAACCTTTTAGCTTCTTCATGAATCTTTCAAATGGATACATCCACCGGGGTTGAATAGGCCCGCCTTCAAGAGCCTCTAGAGCTAAATCGATGGGCAAGTGAATCATAATGTCAAAGAAAGCAGGAGGATATATGCGCTCAAGCTCGCATAGAATTTCAACCACCTTGACCGAAGCTTTCAACATGTCCTCCTCCATCAAAGTTGTAGAGCAGAGTTGCTTAAACAAGGAACACAGATTGATTATTGGTTTTGCAATATGTTCGGGCAAGTAATTTTGAAGTCCGTAAGGAAGTAAACGTTGCATCATTATATGACAGTCATGAGACTTCTGGCCTATTATATTTGTATCATTATCGGTCACTTTGTGCTTGAAGCATGATCCGAACCCATCTGGTAGCTTAACACTTTTGATGTACTGACAATACTTTTTTCGGTTCTCTGGTGTTAAAGAATACGCAGCCTGGGGTTTCACAGTCTTCCCTTTGTGGTTTACGGTTAGCCACAAAGGTCTTTGAATGCCCATCTTTTTCAAGTCTTGTCTTGCCTTTGCGGTGTCTTTACTTTTGTCATTCATTAACAAAATGTTCAAGATGGCCTCCAACATATTTTTTCGATATGCCTGATGTCTAAATTGTGTCTTAGTGATAAAAGGCCAATACTCAAGCTCGTAAAAATAGACCGTTTAGTCCAGTTAAACTCGACTGTAACATTGCGGGAAATCTTCACACCCCCATGTTTCGGATGTTTACCCGGCTTATGCCTTAGCAATCTAGCATGTTGCGCCTTGATTACATCCGGCCGGTTATAATCTTTAGGTGGATCTTTCTGTTCAGGTTGGCCATTGAAGTCAGCACGTGAACTCCTCCATTTATGGGGCTTCTTTAACCATCTTCTATGGCCAACATAAGTTATTTTGCTTGTGACAGGAATAGATGGAGTTTCTAGGTTACATGTAAGGCATGCATAGTAACCTTGCCCACTCCACCCAGACAAACTACTTCGAGCAGGAAAATCATTTATGGTCTATAAAAGCATCGCTCTCATCTTGAACTGCTTTTGTGAAATAATGTCTATAGTATTAACACCGTTCTTGTGCCATAAAGTCTTCAGGTCTTTAATCAAAGGCTGTAAGTAAATATCAATGTCCTTGCCCGGGGATTTAGGGCCAGGAATTAACAATGTCAGTATAAAGTTACTTTCTTTCATACATAACCAAGGAGGCAGATTTTATGTTGTCAATATCACCGGCCACATGTTGTAGGTCTGACTAAGGTTGCCGAACGGATTGAAACCATCAGCACACAACCCTAGTCAGACATTTCTTGATTCTGCTGCAAACTCTGGATACTTCAAGTCAAACTTCTTCCAAGCCGCGCCATCAACCGGGTGTTGCATCTTACCAGGCTCCGCACACTTTTCAGTAGCATGCCAGGTCATGTATTTTGCAGTGTGTCTAGACTTGTACAAACGTTGTAGTCTAGGAATGATCAGAAAGTAACACAACACCTTCCTAGGAACTTTCTTCCCCGGTGTGTTAGTGTCTTTCCATCTACTCGTATTACACACCGGACAGAATTGTAGGTTTATATTATCCTCCCAAAACAAGCAGCAGTCGTGTTCACAAGCATGTATCGACTCGTACCCTACCCCGATCGTTTTAAATGTCTTTTTTATTTCATAGTAGTTCGGTGGGAACTTGAATCCTTTACTATCGGGTAATGAATATCGGAGAAACTCTAATATTTCATTGAATAAAGAATCTGGCATTTTGCCTTTAGCCTTAAAATAGGTAAATTTTGCCATAAAGTCTAGTCGAGACACATGTTCACAACCATCATACAGCGCCTCGTTGTCAATAGCATACAACTCTTCAAACTCGGTACGAGTGGCTTGAGGCGGTTGGGTCGGTTGGTTACTAGTCTCACCAATATTATCTCCTTGTGTTGGTTCATTCGAAGGAATATAGCTAAAATCATCGAGTAACGTTGTCATGTCACTCATCATAGGTTCTCTTAGGTTATCTATCACTGGCGCACGTGGAGCCGGTTCACCGTGTTTGACCCATGTGGTATAAAGTGGGTCCCACCCGTTTATAGCAATTTCATCTCCAATCCATTCGATGGGTTTCCATAATACATTTCGACATTTTTTGCATGGACATCTAATTTTCCCCGCAGAATTCACCAACGGCCGGCAATGATTGACGAACTTTGTGAGACCGTCATTAAATTCTTTGGAAAGATTTGTTTTTTTATCCAACTCTTATCAGCAAATACCATAACTGCGTTTTATCCGTATATTTAGTTATTATTACATGGAAGGCAATAATGGAAAGCAATCCTAGATGTTTTGTTAACCTAGTGCAAATATGGAAGGCAATCCTAACCCACTCTTTGATGCTTCGTCTCATATATGAATGCGTATAACCGATTTACTATTTGAGAAAATTTCGGCAGCATTTCCCCTCAACTCCCCAAATATGTGTTTAAAGATATTTTCGTAGGAGTAAAGGAGAAACACTGTCGAAATCATCTCAAATAGTAAACCAGTTATATGCATTCATATCCTAAATGAGACAAAACAATAAAAAAGCAGTCCAAAACGGGGGACTTTCTGAAGTTAATTCCTATTAAATTAACTTCGGACGGGTTTTCTATAGGTTGATCAATTTCAGACGGGAATTTTCTGAAATTAATCGCTAAATCCTAAAACATTCCTAAGGTTTAACTCAATAAACATTTATATCAAACAGCTTATTCTGATAAGCTTTATCAGAATAAGTTGTTTTCAAACAGCTTATCCTGATAAGCTTATCAGGATAAGCTGTTTGAAAACAACTGGATAAGCTATTTTCAAACAGCTTATTCTGATAAGCTTATCGGGATAAACTGTATTCAAACAGCTTATCCTGATAAGCTTATCAGAATAAGCTGTTTTCAAACAGCTTATTCCGCTAAGCTTATCGGGATAAGCTGTTTCAAACAGCTTATCCTGATAAGCTTATCAGGATAAGCTGTTTGGAAACAGTTTATTCGGATAAGCTTATCAGAATAAGTTGTTTGAAAAGAGCTTATCCTGATAAGCTGTTTTCAAACAGCTTATTCCGATAAGCTTATCAGAATAAGCTGTTTCAAACAGCTTATCCCGATAAGCTTATCAGGATAAGCTGTTTGAAAATAGTTTATTCGGATAAGCTTATCAGAATAAGCTGTTTGAAAATAGCTTATTCTGATAAGGTTATCAGAAAAAGTTGTTCTGATAAGCTTATACAAATAAGCTTTTGGAAAACAGCTTATATCAAAATAAAGTGTTCTCTTCGGTTAGGCATTATATACAAGGAGTGTTTGGATTTAAATTTAACACAAGAAAATAACATTTTTAAATCCCCAACGACATGTCGCTGGGGAAACCAAACGAATTTTTTTATATAAAATATACCTTCCCGCTGCTTGTCGCTGCTACAGTTGCCTACTGCTGCCTGTCGCCGCCTACCGCTACCTACGCTGCCTACCGCTGCCTACTGCCGCCTACCGCTACCTACGCTACCTACGCTGCCTACTGCTACCTACGCTGCCTAACCCGCTGAAATTATATAAAAATTAATTTTAATTATATAAAAAAGAATTTTAATTAATACAAATAACTCAATTAAGAAAAATATACCTTTAATTAACAGATAAAGTAAATCCGCCCCCACAAACTTGTTTATAGAATTATCAATTAGAGAGAAAAGAGGGTGACGTGGTGGTGGTGGTGATGACGTTCGGTGGTGGTGTGTTGGCGGCGATGTTGGTGGTGATTCGTGGTGGGTTATGTGGTGGGGATGGCTGGAGATGACGGTGGTGGTGGTGAAGACATTATGGTGGTGGTGTGAATGGTGGTGATGATTGGTGGTGATGAATGGTGGTGATGATTCGTGGTGGGTTATGTGGTGGGGATGGCTGGTAGTGGTGATGAATGGTGGTGATGATTGGTGGTGTGAATGGTGGTGATGATTGATGATTGGTGGTGTGGTTGTACGCAGCGTTTGTTTGAGATAATGAGAAAAAGAGATAAGTGAAGTTTCTGTAAATCGTTTGACGATAAGATATGGTCAATATTTTCCCCAGCGACATGTCGCTGGGGAATCTTTCCTATTTTTTGACGAAATTTTCCCCAGCGACATGTCGCTGGGGAAACTTTAGAATTTGTCGTTTTGCGCAGCTGGTTAACCTACTGATTCTAACAAAACTATCCCCAGCGACATGCCGCTGGGGAAACATGTATTTTGTCGTTTTGTGAAAGAAGCGCGTTAATGAAAATTTTTGGAGGGATTTCTAAAATTAATAAACAAAACATACCCCAGCGACATGTCGCTGGGGAAACTATTTTTTAACTATTTATGTTATTTACTTTTAAATGATTAATAATAATAATTTTATGTAATTGTATATTTTACTTTTATATAATTAAAAATAATAAGTTTTATATAAATGTATATTTTTTATATATGATATTTATGTAATTTAGTTTTAAATGATTGATAATAACGTTTTATATAATTATATATTTTACTTTTAAATAATTAATAATAATAAGTATTATATAATTGTATATTATTTTATATAACATTTATGTAATTTAGTTTTAAATTATTAGTAATAATAAGTTTTATATAGTTATATATTTTATTTTTATATAATTGCATATTTAACTTTCAGATAATTAATAATAATAAGTTTTATATAATTGTATTTTTTTATATACCATTTATGTAATTTACTTTTAAATGATTAATAATAATAATTTTATATAATTGTATATTTTAGTTTTAGATAGGGTTCAGCATTAGAGGTTCAATGTATTAGATAGGTTTCAACATTAGAGGTTCAATGTATTAGATATGGTTCAACATTAGAGGTCCAATGTATTAGATAGGTTTCAACATTAGAGGTTCAACGTATTAGATAGGTTTCAACATTAGAGGTTCAACGTATTAGATAGGGTTCAACATTAGAGGTTCAATGTATTAGATAGGTTTCAACATTAGAGGTTCAATGTATTAGATAGGGTTCAACATTAGAGGTTCAATGTATTAGATAGGGTTCAACATTAGATGTTCAATGTATTAGATAGGTTTCAACATTAGAAGTTCAATGTATTAGATAGGGTTCAACATTATAGGTTCAACGTATTAGATAGGTTTCAACCTTAGAGGTTCAACGTATTAGATAGGTTTCAACCTTAGAGGTTCAACGTATTAGATAGGGTTCAACATTAGAGGTTCAATGTATTAGATATGTTTCAACATTAGAGGTTCAATGTATTAGATAGGTTTCAACATTAGAGGTTTAATGTATTAGATAGGTTTCAACATTAGAGGTTCAACGTATTAGTTAGGGTTCAACATTAGAGGTTCACTGTATTAGATAGGTTTCAACATTAGAGGTTCAATGTATTAGATATGTTTCAACATTAGAGGTTCAACGTAATAGATAGGGTTCAACATTAGAGGTTCAATGTATTAGATAGGTTTCAACATTAGAGGTTCAATGTATTAGATAGGTTTCAACATTAGAGGTTCAACGTATTAGATAGGATTCAACATTAGAAGTTCAATGTATTAGATAGGTTTCAACATTAGAGGTTCAATGTATTATTTAGGGTTCAACATTAGAGGTTCAATGTATTAGATAGGGTTCAACATTAGAGGTTCAATGTATTAGATTGGTTTCAACATTAGAGGTTCAACGTATTAGATAGGGTTCAAGATTAGAGGTTTAATGTATTAGATAAGGTTAAACATTAGAGGTTCAATGTATTAGATAGGTTTAAACATTAGAGGTTCAATGTATTTGATAGGGTTCAACATTAGAGGTTCAGTGTATTAGATAGGGTTCAACATTAGAGGTTCAATGTATTAGATAGGTTTCAACATTAGAGGTTCAACGTATTAGATAAGGTTCAACATTAGAGGTTCAACGTATTAGATAGGGTTCAACATTAAAGGTTCAATGTATTAGATAGGTTTCAACATTAGAGGTTCAACATATTAGATAGGTTTCAACATTAGAGGTTCAATGTATTAGATAAGTTTCAACATTAGAGGTTCAACGAATTAGATAGGGTTCAACATTAGAGGTTCAACGTATTAGATAGGGTTCAACATTAGAGGTTCAATGTATTAGATAGGTTTCAACATTAGAGGTTTAATGTATTAGATAGGTTTCAGCATTAGAGGTTCAACGTATTAGATAGGGTTCAACATTAGAGGTTCAATGTATTAGATAGGTTTCAACATTAGAGGTTCAGTGTATTAGATAGGTTTCAACATTAGAGGTTCAACGTATTAGATATGGTTCAACATTAGAGGTTCAATGTATTAGATAGGTTTCCGCATTAGAGGTTCAATGTATTAGATAGGTTTCAACATTAGAGGTTCAACGTATTAGATAGGGTTCTACATTAGAGGTTCAATGTATTAGATAGGTTTCAACATTAGAGGTTCAATGTATTAGATAGGGTTCAACATTAGAGGTTCAATGATAGGTTTCAACATTAGAGGTTCAACGTATTAGATAGGGTTCAACATTAGAGGTTTAATGTATTAGATAAGGTTCAACATTAGAGGTTCAATGTATTAGATAGGTTTCAACATTAGAGGTTCAATGTATTAGATAGGGTTCAACATTAAAGGTTCAATGTATTAGATATGGTTCAACATTAGAGGTTTAATGTATTATATAGGTTTCAACATTAGAGGTTCAACGTATTAGATAGGGTTCAACATTAGAGGTTCAACGTATTAGATAGGGTTCAACATTAGAGGTTCAATGTATTAGATAGGTTTCAACATTAGAGGTTCAACGTATTAGATAGGGTTCAACATTAGAGGTTCAATGTATTAGATAGGTTTCAACATTAGAGGTTCAATGTATTAGATAGGTTTCAACATTAACGTATTAGATAGGGTTCAACATTAGAGGTTCAATGTATTAGATAGGTTTCAACATTAGAGGTTCAATGTATTAGATAGGTTTCAACATTAAAGGTTCAATTTATTAGATAGGGTTCAACATTAGAGGTTCAATATATTAGATAGGGTTCAACATTAGGTTCAATGTATTAGATAGGTTTCAACATTAGAGGTTCAATGTATTAGATAGGGTTCAACATTAGAGGTTCAATGTTTTAGATAGGGTTCAACATTAGAGGTTCAATGTATTAGATAGGTTTCAACATTAGAGGTTCAACGTATTAGATAGGGTTCAACATTAGAGGTTCAATGTATTAGATAGGGTTCAACATTAGAGGTTCAACGTATTAGATAGGGTTCAACATTAGAGGTTCAATGTATTGGAGGGAAAACACTGGCGGGAAAATGTTAACCATTTCCCTCACTTTTTACCATAAAAGGACAACCACACACACTCCTTATCATAACGACCACCAGCAGATCACACACACATACACACATACACACACACACACACACTTATTATCACAAACACATTGTTATTATGAAGATGTTGAAGCATGAAGCTTTTCTGTGCAAGTGTGGACATGGAGATGTAGTTCTTCGAGAATCGTGGCAAACTGAATCCTTTGGTAGACTGTACTATGCTTGTTCACGTTCACGGGTTCAACCTCCAGTTTCATATGGATGCATTTTTTTTGGAAAGACGAACGCGTTCAACTACTAATCAACTCTCTTGGAGGTTCAATGAGCTTTTCTACTCCAAGCTCTTCTTCGAGACCTTCAACGAGCTTTTCTCCTCCAAGCTCTTTAATACTTGGCTTTTGCCCAGTAAGAAAAGATTATCGTCCGATCTTTTCGAATTGATAAAGGGAAAAATGTGCGACTCAATCGTCTTTTGGTGAGAAAGAAATATTTTTGGTCGTTGTAAAGTAAAATGTTCAAGACTTTAAAGTAAATTGACGGTTAATTAAAGCTATGACTAATTAAAACTTAAATGGTGCAAAATTAAAACTTTGAAAAGTAAATTGATTAAATGACTTAAAATTAAAGCGTGACGAAAATTAAATTGACAATGTAATAAAAATGTGAACTTTAAAATTAAACTAAGAGAAAAATAGCGGGAAAAGTAAATGCTTGAAAATAAAACAGAAAGTAAACAGAACCTGAGCCGGGATCCAAAATACTGTCACTATTCGGAATACCCAACAAAGTATGCTTATCCGGAATAACCTTCAAGACGCTTATCCGGAATAATTATAGGCAATTTATCCGGAATCAAGAAAATGAACTTATCCGGAATACCCTTCTCGTAGTTATCCGGAATATTGTCACCTTATCCGGAATACCTAGTTCGAAGCTTAATCTGGAATAACTTTCAAATCCTTTATCCGGAATCTTTGTCTTTTCCTTATCCGGAATCCTATCAAACAGCTTATACGGAATAATGTTACCCTGCAGCTTATCCGGAAAAATCTAGATGCCTTTATCCGGAATATTTTCCAGCAGCTTATCCGGAATCCCTGATGAGTGCTTATCCGGAATATGGATTTAAACTCCTTATCCGGAATAAATCCCCAGTCACTTATTCGGAATAAACTTCTGAACACTATCCGGAATATAACACCAAACTTCTTATCCGGAATAATGAGAAATGTTGGCTATTCAGAATCCCTGAAACGTTGCCTTATCCGGAATACTTGAAAGGATCCTTATCCGGAATAATTGCTGAGTGCTTTATCCGGAATATGGAACTGAGCTTAATTCGGAATACCACAAGTGAGCTTATCCAGAATCAGGTTTTAAGCCTTATCCGGAATAAGAGGGTTTTGATGGAATCCGGATAACAGTTAGGATGAAATAAGCTATAAACTAAAAATAAGCAAGAATCTAATAAGCACTTAACTAAAACTTTAACCAAAACACTTTTAAGAAAAAGCTATTAAGCCAAAATATAAAAACTTTTAAAAACACTAAATAATAAAAATATTTAAAAACAACTTTTTATAAAAATTAACTACAAAGCACTTAATCAAATTTAAGAAAAACACAATAAGCTATCAAACAATATGCTAACACAATCAATAACATAAAAAAATAACAAGTAATCAAATAAGCATGACAATAAGATAAAAGGCACAAAGATTAAGTAAAACAAGAAAGGTAGAATGAGAGATTAATAAAAACTTGATTAAAGAAAAGAAAAACAACAAAATTAAAAACACTTACTTGGAATTAAAGGAATCAAAGTGCAAGACAAGTATTTAAATTGACAATTAAAATAACATGAAATTAAGGTGGAAAGACTAATGTGTCAAATTAGCTAACAACTCCTAATGACACATTAAGAGTCTATTTATAGTGATTAGGAAAACTAAGCATGTGTTGGTTCATTCTTCTTTCTTTCTCGACTTCTGGTCTTCTAATTTCTTCGACTTTTTTGACTTTGTCTCGGGATTAATAAACTCGTCTTGTAATTTCTTCATTAATTTAGACTTGAGTTTTTCGGCTTTTATTAAACTTCTGTCTTTAGACTTTTTCTTCGATAAATCTTCAGAATTGGCCTTGGACTTCCGTTCTTTTAGCACTCTTGACCTTTCGACTTCGTCTTTTGTCTTTTTCTTCGATAAAAGCCCGTGAAAGCCCGTGTATTCCTCCCTTTTCACATTTTGATCCTAAATCACAACAAAAACACAAACCACGCATGATTCCGACATTTACGACATAAAATACACGTTTTGGCTTGGTTATTATTGTAGTTAAGTGGTAAAATGATGGGTGGGGAATCTTTCCTTTTTTTTGACGAAATTTTCGCCAGCGACATGTCGCTGGGGAAACATTAGAATTTGTCGTTTTGCGCAGCTGGTTAACCTACTGATTCTAACAAAACTATCCCCAGCGACATGTCGCTGGGGAAACATGTATTTTGTCGTTTTGTGAAAGAAGCGCGTTAATGAATTTTTTGGAGGGATTTCTAAAATTAATAAGCAAAACTTACCCCACCGACATGTCGTTGGGGAAACTTTTTTTTAACCATTTATGTTATTTACTTTTAAATGATTAATAATAATAATTTTATATAATTTTATATTTTACTTTTATATAATTAAAAATAATAAGTTTATATAATTGTATATTTTTTATATATGATATTTATGTAATTTAGTTTTAAATGATTGATAATAATACGTTTTATATAATTGTATATTTTACTTTTAAATAATTAATAATAATAAGTTTTATAATTGTATATTTTTTATATAACATTTATGTAATTTAGTTTTAAATTATTAATAATAATAATATTTATATAGTTATATATTTTATTTTTATATAATTGTATATTTTACTTTCAAATAATTAATAATAATAAGTTTATATAATTGTATTTTTTTTATATACCATTTATGTAATTTACTTTTAAATGATTAATAATAATAATTTTATATAATTGTATATTTTAGTTTTAGATAGGGTTCAGCATTAGAGGTTCAATGTATTAGATAGGTTTCAACATTAGAGGTTCAATGTATTAGATATGGTTCAACATTAGATGTTCAATGTATTAGATAGGTTTCAACATTAGAGGTTCAACGTATTAGATAGGTTTCAACATTAGAGGTTCAACGTATTAGATAGGGTTCAACACTAGAGGTTCAATGTATTAGATATGTTTCAACATTAGAGGTTCAATGTATTAGATAGGGTTCAACATTAGAGGTTGAATGTATTAGATAGGGTTCAACATTAGAGGTTCAATGTATTAGATAGGTTTCAACATTAGAGGTTCAATGTATTAGATAGGGTTCAACATTATAGGTTCAACGTATTAGATAGGTTTCAACCTTAGAGGTTCAACGTATTAGATAGGGTTCAACATTAGAGGTTCAATGTATTAGATAGGTTTCAACATTAGAGGTTCAATGTATTAGATAGGTTTCAACATTAGAGGTTTAATGTATTAGATAGGTTTCAACATTAGAGGTTCAACGTATTAGATAGGGTTCAACATTAGAGGTTCAATGTATTAGATAGGTTTCAACATTAGAGGTTCAATGTATTAGATATGTTTCAACATTAGAGGTTCAACATATTAGATAGGGTTCAACATTAGAGGTTCAATATATTAGATAGGTTTCAACATTGGAGGTTCAATGTATTAGATAGGTTTCAACATTAGAGGTTCAACGTATTAGATAGGGTTCAACATTAGACGTTCAATTTATTAGATAGGTTTCAACATTAGAGGTTCAATATATTAGATAGGGTTCAACATTATAGGTTCAATGTATTAGATAGGGTTCAACATTAGAGGTTCAATGTATTAGATAGGTTTCAACATTAAAGGTTCAACGTATTAGATAGGGTTCAACATTAGAGGTTTAATGTATTAGATAAGGTTCAACAATAGAGGTTCAATGTATTAGATAGGTTTCAACATTAGAGGTTCAATGTATTAGATAGGGTTCAACATTAGAGGTTCAATGTATTAGATAGGGTTCAACATTAGAGGTTCAATGAATTAGATAGGTTTCAACATGAGATGCTCAACGTATTAGATAGGGTTCAACATTAGAGGTTCAACTTATTAGATAGGGTTCAATATTAGAGGTTCAATGTATTAGATAGGTTTCAACATTAGAGGTTCAACGTATTAGATAGGGTTCAACATTAGAGGTTCAATGTATTAGATAGGTTTCAACATTAGAGGTTCAATCTATTAGATAGGTTTTAACAATAGAGGTTCAACGTATTAGATAGGGTTCAACATTAGAGGTTCAACGTATTAGATAGGGTTAAACATTAGAGGTTCAATGTATTAGATAGGTTTCAACATTAGAGGTTCAATGTATTAGATAGGTTTCAACATCAGAGGTTTAACGTATTAGATAGGGTTTAACATTAGAGGTTCAATGTAATAGATAGGTTTCAACATTAGAGGTTCAATGTATTAGATAGGGTTCAACATTAGAGGTTCAATATATTAGATAGGTTTGAACATTAGAGGTTCAATGTATTAGATAGGGTTCAACATTATAGGTTCAACGTATTAGATAGGTTTCAACCTTAGAGGTTCAACGTATTAGATAGGGTTCAACATTAGTGGTTCAATGTTTTAGATAGGTTTCAACATTAGAGGTTCAATGTATTAGATAGGTTTCAACATTAGAGGTTTAATGTATTAGATAGGTTTCAACATTAGATGTTCAACGTAATAGATAGGGTTCAACATTAGAGGTTCAATGTATTAGATAGGTTTCAACATTAGAGGTTTAATGTATTAGATAGGTTTCAACATTAGAGGTTCAACGTATTAGATAGGGTTCAACATTAGAGGTTCAATGTATTTGATAGGTTTCAACATTAGAGGTTCAATGTATTAGATAGGTTTCAACATTAGAGGTTCAACGTATTAGATAGGGTTCAACATTAGAGGTTCAATGTATTAGATGGGGTTCAACATTAGAGGTTCAATGTATTAGATAGGGTTCAACATTAGAGGTTCAATGTATTAGATAGGTTTCAACATTAGAGGTTCAACGTATTAGATAGGGTTCAACATTAGAGGTTTAATGTATTAGATAAGGTTCAACATTAGAGGTTCAATGTATTAGATATGTTTCAACATTAGAGGTTCAATGTATTAGATAGGGTTCAACATTAGAGGTTCAATGTGTTAGATAGGGTTCAACATTAGAGGTTCAATGTATTAGATAGGTTTCAACATTAGAGGTTCAACGTACTAGATAGGGTTCATGAAAGTCCCTAATCAATGCTAGAAACCCTAATCTTAACTTAATCAACACAAGGTATTACTTTTCAAACGTAATCTTATTATTGTATAATAAAGAATTACAAGTGTTATGGATAACACAGTTTGATGACAATGTGTTGTGCACACTTTGAACAACAATAAACCCTAACTTATGAATACAGTCGTAGCTGTTTGATTCACTAAGTTATATGCACTAATGTTCTTAATATCTCAAAGTGTTCAACATTAATGCATGGATACACATCCTATTTATAGTGTTACGAGTTTGACTTAAACAGTACTTGATGTCGACTACACAAGCTTTTACAAGTTCCCACATCAGTCACATGATGTCCTTCTATTCTTGGTAGTCTTCCATTATGCTTTAAGGAACAGTTGTCAAAAACAGTTTCCTTATTCTTCATAGTCTCGAACACACAAATGGCATGTCCAAAGTGTGCTGAGAGTTATCAGGGTATTGCCACCCCTGTTAACTCTCAACCCCTCAGAGTCCCTGATACATCTTGGCTGTTATCCATCACAGCCAATGAGTATGTCTTCAGGTAATCTTCGACTTCCCTGAAAATGTCTCTGACATGGACTCCTCTGAGGTTGCTCACAGAGACTTAGATCTCTGTGAGTCTTGCGAAACTTGCCTGCCTCCTAGGCACAGGCAAGGGACTATCTAACAGCCTAATTATGTTTAAATCCATGATCAGGGAATCTAACAAGTTTAGATTCCCAACAATCTCCCCTATTTAAACGTAAATAATGCTAGATCTAACTAAGTTAAGGTAAGTGAGTTTAACAGCTTCTTCTTACACATAACAGATCTAAACAAACATACCTCATGATTTTATTAAGACTTAAAGAAAATTACAAGTGCATTACATAAGTAAAATAAAAAATGAAGGTCAAAGGGCTGTGAATCATCTTCAATAGTCATCATTTTTGATTCTTTCTTCAGCTTCAGCCAACTCCAATCTGTTATCTAGTTCATCCTGCAAAGTCTTGGCAAACTTCTTGGAATACTCTGTGTTGATCTTCAGACATTTCTTGTGACAGAGTAGCTGAATAGTTGAAGCTAAACACAACTCATCTTCCTTTTGAAAAGCATACTGGCAAGCCTTATTCATGAATGCCATTCCTCTTTCAGGCTCTGTGTATGTTTGACCATCAACAGGGCCAACAATACCATTTGGGAGAATCAAATCCCTGTGCATACCATCCACATGAACATCTTCAGTAACAAAAGTTTCATTAACAATTTGTGAAATTCTTCTCCTTTTGTTGCCTGTCTTTGGGGGTTCTTGTTCAAAAAGCTGTGGTGGGGGATCAATCTTGAGTTTGGCTGCTGTTTCCTTGATCCAGTTAAACTTGGCCTTAAGGGTCTTCAGCAGAAGAAAATTAGCCTGTCCAGACTTTTTGGCAGCTAAGGCTTCGAGTTCGAACCATTCTGATAACCCAAGTTTCTTTAACCTGAAGTTGTCAAACACATCCATATTTCTCTGTTGGTTTTCCCTCCATAAGATCATCTGTGGGGTGTTTGTGGATTTACGAATGGTGTATTTACACTTGGTTATCTTGCCAGCAGCATATCTGTTGTTCACGCAAGCATCATAGTCAGCTTTGACTTTCTTTAAGGCCTCAGCGTGTTTTACTTCCATTTCCCTCAACCTTTGTTTTTGTTTTTCTCTTTCAGGTGGTGTCATCTTCCTCAGAGTCGCTTCATTTAATTCTTTGGCTGTCTTGAGTTCATTTAATCTTTTGAATTCTTCAGCCTGTTGCTCTATTTCTTCAGGGGTCAAAGGAATCTCATCAGAAGGTGTAAAGGTTGAAAACTGGGAAAGGTCTGTGGTGGATCCTCCTGTCTCTAGCATCGCATCTATCTTCTTAAGTTTAGTGTCTGTGTCAGACAAAACTATTTCCTTTCCTTTCTTCAAGACAGAGGACTCCACACTTATGTTTTTCAAAACCTCAGCTCTTTTGATAAACGCTGTCTGAGCCTGAGCTTGAATTGCTTTGGGGAGGGAGCTAACAGTAAATTTTAACTTCTTGGCCGCTGGTTCATCATCATCCTCAGGCTTGCTGGTGTTAACCAAAACCAGAGACTTTGATGGGTCAGCTCCATCTTCAGTTTGTTGCTCCCCCTGAGTTTCATCCTCATCATCAGGTATTATAACTGGTGTGATGACTTGGAGAGGAACAAGTGTAGTGGTGGGGTTAGCTGATGATGAGCCTTGTTCAGCAGATGCAAGGCTGAGTGTAGTAATCTTCTCCCCCTCACGTTTATCCTTACTTCGCAGATGCTTGGATGAACGTGCCTGAAAACGTCTTGCAATCTGCTCCACAGAGGTAGCCATAGCACGTTGTCTTTTTCTAGAGGCCCTGGCAATCTTTAGCAGGAGGTTGGCATTTGCATTAGTATTAGCCTGAACACGCCTGACAATAAAGTTAGCAAGGTTGTATTGCCTGGTGCGAACAGCATTAAAGTGCCTGTGCATGGTGTGTTCATGTTCATGGAACATAGCAGGGACAACTGAGTCAATGGCATCCTTTATTCTTGTTGAAAGATGACCGAGTCCCTGGGCTACACCTCGTCTTGCACCATCTTGAATTGTCTCAGTGATAGCCTCAGTCACAGCCATTTTGATGATGCCTGGGAATGTCATAGTAAAATTGTGCATCTCAGACTTGATCACATCCAGCTTTCTTGATAAGCGCTCAATATCAGATTGATGATGGACATGCTGAAGATTCTTGATATTGAGGCTTTACTGAGCATAGTCACCCCCCTTGGAATTAAGTCAAAGTTGGTCTGGGCAGGATGATCAAACATGAGAAATTCTGCTGTCGGATCATAAGTTGGTCTTTGGAAGACTGTTGTTGCTGAGGTAGCAGAGTTGGGAGTATCAACAGCTTCCTTGAGAGGAGAAGTCTTGTCACCAGCTGGTGTGGACACAGCTATTTCTTTAGGAGGAGAGACAGACAGCTGGTCGTCCTTATCTTCTTCTTCCTCTTCATCGAACATCCCCTCAGGGAATTCATCCTCAGGCATGGGCTCAAACTCAGAGACATAATCTTCTACTGAGAGCATTTCTTCATCAGCATTTAACACAGGTTCTTCATCATTTGGTTTGTCCTGAGTCATTGTTTCAGCCTCCTTTTCGTGTACCTGAGACTCTTTGACTGGCTGTACAATATCAGCCTACAAATTTGTTGTAATTAGTAACAGGGAAAAATATAAGGGGAATGGTCGCCATTTCGCTGTCCCAGAGAGGCTGAGGGTGATTGCTCAGCCACTCCAAAGGATAAATCCTTGGGATTCTTTTAAGTGTGAATAAAAAGTGGTTAATGATCGCCATTCGCTGCCCCTAGGAAAGCTGAGTGTGATTATTCAGCCCCCCCAAAAGGTAAATACCTTTGGGACTCTTTTAATTGTGAGACATATGTTGTTTATGGATCGCCAGTCGCTGCCCCTAGGAAAGCTGAGTGTGATTATTCAGCCCCCCCAAAAGGTTAAAACCTTTGGGACTCTTTTAAGAGTGAAACATATGTGGTTGTAGGTCGCCTGTTACACTGCCCCTAGGAAAGCTGAGGGTGATGATTCAGCTCCCCCTGAAAGGATAAATCCTTTGGGACTCTTTTAAGGAAGGAACCAAGAGGCTGTGTGAAGTACAACTGATCAAGGTTGAGACATTAGTGTATTCAGGTTGTTGTTAGCCTGAATACTGTCTAGAGGGTGCAGGGTCATCGGGGTGCTTTATAAACACAAATGAATCATTCCCTGGTGCAAAGACAGGGTGTACAAAAGTCTTAAAGTATTCTAAGTGTAAAGACAGACTTCAATGGGTCGAGGATTACCCTAACTTCACCACTCTCTCCTACAGACAAATGAGAGTGGCTGCTTGTGAACCTCTAAAAAATGTACACTGATTACCTGTGAGATATCAGCTTGATCAGGCTGGTTTCCTGTTGTCTCAGCTGACTTAGAGACACTAGACGCCTGTTGTTTGTCAGCCAAAGAATCCGAATCCACAAGAGTATCTGGATCAGAGGAGGTGTCGGTCTTCTTTCCCTTGGCCTTAGTAACAGCTTTGGAGTGGGAAGAATAGGGGATTTTCTTCTTCTTAGGCTGTTGGCCAGATGAAGCCTTGGACTTAGTAGTGTGCTGCCCAGAGGTCAAAGACATAGACTTGCCAGCAACACTAGAAGTATTCACCTTCTCAGAGGAAGGGAGCAAGGGCTTCTTAGCGTTTGGTACCTGGTTGGACACATTCAGCATATGGGCGGTGACAGGGACGTCGTCAGCTCCTATTTCCTTGTTGATGGCACCAGTGATGCGATAGGGCTTAAGAGCAGTCAAGGCCTTGTTGTGGTAGTTATCTCCCAGCAGACTCACAAAGATCAGGGACAGGAAGCGCACATAACAAATATTCTTTTCCCTGACCTGATTCCTTCCCTTTAGCTGTTCTACCAGGTTTGAGAAGAGAATGCTTCCAACGTCAACATCAACTCCCCAGATTAATCCATAAACAATCGCCTGATGATTGAATGACATTTGATCCTGTGATCCCTGCATTCCTCCCAGGGACTTCACAATGTGGGTGAAGAGGACACGCCACATAGGAGTAAAATACTTGATCTTCAGAGGGGATTTGGCGAGGACCTCAGCAGGTGTAAGAGCAGGGTTAACGTCATGGCAAGGGTTGAGTGTGGCCAGGGCTTCCTTGACAGCCTTTTTGTCAACTACCTTCAGGTATTCATCTCCATGTTTTAATCCGGCAATACTTGAAAAATCTTTAAGGGAGAAGGCAAAAGGGTGTTCATTGCAAGAAAGGCTAAAGGTTATGGTGTCTTCTACCACTTCAGCAGAATACCAGAATTCCCTAAGGTATTCTTGGTAAAAGGTAGATGGTGTTTTGGTGAAGGCTTCATTTAGGTCACAATTCTGCATGAAATTTACCAGATCTGAATAGGTGTTGTTTGGTGCCTTAATCCATCCAATGGCGTTGTTGGAGGCGAGGATGCTCTCGTTGATCTCGAAGTTAACATTGGAGGCTTTTGGAACTGAAAACGCCATGGATTTGAGGTTGAAGGTGAACGAAAATGGCGGATGGTTGAGAGAGATAAGAACTTAGATAGAGAAGTAGATTTGAGAATGGTGGTGGGTGAGAGGAGAAAGGAGACAATATATATTAAAACTTAAGTGAACAGTTATTCAACCGTATTAAATGCAAGGTGCAAAAATGACTGCTCAAGTGGGTCCCCTTGACCTTTCAAAAAGTTTGTCTCCTCGTTATCCGAAAAATAAATGATTAAATATTTGAGAATGTTTTTTGCATTTACTTGGAAAGTAACTACCTAGTTTCATGTGAAAAACATTGAATATAGAATCAATCAATTAATGAACACATTTAATATCAAGCCACAGGCTTTGAGATATTGAGCATCCCTAGCTCAGCAACTAGCCTGTTGAACGAAGGTTCAGCCAAAGGCTTTGTAAAGCTATCAGCTAGTTGCAGCTCTGTGGGAACAAAATGCAGCTCAATATCTCCCTTCATTATATGATCCCTGATACCTGATATCAATGTGTTTGGTACGTGAGTGAAGAACAGGGTTGTTGGATATGGCAATGGCGCTGGTGTTGTCACAAAATATTGGCACTTTGTCATATAAAATTTCATAGTCAGCCAATTGACTTTTCATCCAGAGCACCTGAGCACAACAGCTGGTTGCAGCGACATATTCTGCTTCAGCTGAAGACATAGCCACAGAGTTTTGCTTCTTAGCACTCCATCCAACCAATTTTCCCCCTAGGATTTGACAACTGCCTGAAGTTCTCTTTCTGTCAATACAGCATCCAGCATAGTCTGAATCTGAATAGGCCTTGAGATCAAAGCCTGATTCTTTTGGATACCATAGGCCTAGGGATGGTGTTCCTTTGAGATACCTGAAAATTCTCTTAACAGCCACTAGATGGGATTCTTTTGGGTTAGCCTGGTACCTTGCACAGAGACATGTGGAGAATTGGATATCTGGACGACTGGCTGTTAGATACATCAGTGATCCAATCATGCCTCTATATAAAGTCTCATTGAGAGAGACCCCTGACTCATCAGGGCCCAAGTTGTTGGGTGGAAGCATGGGGCATTTCACTGATGCACAATCAGCTAAGTCATATTTTTTAAGTAAATCTTTAACATACTTCTCTTGACAAATAGAAATTCCCTTAGGACATTGTTTAATTTGAAAGCCCAAAAAGTAAGATAATTCACTCATCATACTCATCTCATATTTCTTGGTCATTAATTTAGCAAAACGTTTACTAAGATTGACATTTGTTGACCCAAAGATGATATCATCCACATAAATCTGCACAATGATGAAATCACTCTTGTCCTTGAAGGTAAAGAGTGTTTTGTCAATAGAACCCCTGATAAATTTATTTTCAGTTAATAAATTTGAAAGAGTTTCATACCATGCTCTTGGAGCTTGTTTCAGACCATACATTGCCTTGTGAAGTCTGTACACATGGTTGGGAAACTCGCTGTTCTCAAATCCTTCAGGTTGTGCAACATACACTTCCTCAGCCAAATCACCATTGAGGAAGGCACTCTTAACATCCATCTGATACACAGTGATGTTCATATAGGCGGCATAAGCAAGGAAGATTCTGATGGCCTCAAGTCTAGCAACAGGTGCAAATGTTTCATCATAATCAATTCCTTCAGTCTGAGAGAACCCCTGTGCTACCAGTCTGGCCTTGTTCCTGATGATGTTCCCAATTTCATCCATCTTATTTCTATAGATCCATCTAGTGCCTGTGATATTCTTTCCAGGTGGAGCTGGCACTAGTGTCCATACTTTGTTCCTTTTGAACTGATTGATTTCTTCTTGCATAGCAGCTACCCATCCTTCTTCTACTAGTGCCTCAGCAACTCTTTTAGGTTCAATTTGTGAGAGAAATTCAGCAAAGAGACATTCATTAGCTGAGGCTGACTCTGAGTCATGGATTCGCTGTCTGGTTGTGACCCCTGCATTTGGTTCCCCAATAATATTGACAAGAAGTATGTGCTGATCTCTTGACCACTTATTTTGAGGAACTGGAGATTCAAGGACAGGGGTACTTGAGGGCACAGCTGATGCAAGTTGAGTCTCATCCTGCTGACTAGGAGGGCTTTCTTCAAAGACTACTTTAGTGTCAGAGTCTTCTTCTGCCATATCAAGGGAAGCTATTTCATTATCAACAGGAGAATCTTCAGGGATTTGAAGTATTGGTGAGTCATCAATATCATGAGAAGGACCATCAGAGATTTGAGGTTCTTCTTTATCAAATTCCTGAGAGGTAGGAACTTCTATGTTGTGAGTAGACAGAGGATCAAAAGCAGGGACATAAGGAGTGAGAGTGTTGGAGTGATGATGACTGGTAGGTCTGGGTTCTGTGAACTCATCACTTAGGAAAGAAATATTTTCATTAAAATCTATTTCAGCACCCTCTGTTCCTGTTCTCTGTATGACTTCATCATCTTCATTGAATCTGACATGGAATGTTTCTTCTACTTCTTGTCTTCTGATGTTGAATACTCTGAAGGCTTTGGCTGTTGGAGAGTATCCCAAAAAGAAACCATCATCAGCTTTTTCATCAAACTTTCCAAGTTTATCCCTGTAGTTATAAATAAACACAGGGCATCCAAACACATGAAAGTAGCTGACGTCTGGAGATCTTTTTCTGAAAACTTCATAGGAGGTTTTACCATGTCTTTTGACAATGATTGATCTGTTTTGAGTGTAGCAGGAAGTGTGAACAGCTTCTCCCCAAAATTGCTTTGGTAAGGCTGCACCATTTAACATAGTTCTTGCTGCTTCAATCAAGGTCCTGTTTCTTCTTTCAGCCACACCATTTTGTTCAGGTGTGCCAGCTGAAGATAAGTTCTGAGAAATCCCTTTTTCATCACAAAAAGATTCGAGTTGATGATTCTTGAATTCTGTACCATTATCACTTCTTAGAGCTTTGACTCTAACATCATTCATATTTTCAACCTGTCTGATGAAGGACATGATGGTTTCAGCTGCATCACTTTTCCTTCTGAGGAAGAACACCCATGTATATCTTGAAAATTCATCAACAATGACCAAGGTGTATTTGTTGTGATTAATGGTTTGAGGTTTGACAGGCCCAAACAAATCCATGTGAAGGAGATGTAAACACTTGTCAATAGAGAATGATTGCCTAGTCTTGAATGAAGACCTGTGATGTTTTCCTTTGACACAGGCAGAACAAGTTTTGTCTTTGGAAAACATTACTGAAGGTAGACCAGCAACCAAGTTTTGAGTGGCTATCTTGTTGATGTTCTTGAAGTTGAGATGAGACAGTCTTTTGTGCCACAGCCACTTGACACTTTCAGAGGCTTTAGCAAGAAAACAATTTGCACTGTCTTCAGAGCACACATCCATGTTGATGACATAAACATCTCTTCTTCTAGGTGCAATCAGCACAACATCATTGTTTTTGTTGAATATGGTTCCCTGAGTCTTAGTAAACAAAACCTTATAGTCAGCGTCACACAATTGGCTGATGCTAATAAGATTGTGTTTAAGACCATTCACATATGCAACCCTGGTAAATGTAATCCCATTGCAGTTCACTGAGCCATATCCTTCTGTGTCACCTGAAGAGTTATCTCCAAACACCACTTTAGGACCTGGCTCCTTTGAGTATCTGTGCAGGTATTGTTGAATCCTTGTCATGTGTCTAGAACAGCCACTATCTAGATACCATACCGATTCCTTGAGATATTTCTGCACAGATACATAGAAACAGATTAGTTCCTATGATGAACCCACTTTCCAGTGGGTTCCCTGAATTGCTTATTAGAAAATCTTGTGTTCCTGAAAAACTTTTGGCGTTGGGATGGACAGTTCATTGTTTCATGGTTATAACTCCCACATATATCACACCCAGGGAAGTCACCACACTCGTCTGAGTGATGGTCTGTGAACCCACAGAATTTACAGGGAGGATAAGGTTTGTAATTTCCCTATTGTCTTTTGGAACTCTGTGGTCTGTCCCTAGAGGGTGTCTGAGCTCTTTTAGCTGCCATGTGTCTGTCATGATCTAAAGTCGAATGGTGAGAATTTTTACATACATTGCAATATGGTTTGATTAACCTTTCCCCTTTGGGTTCACCAAGGACTGACTTAGGTTCATGAGAAGTAGAGCATTCAGCGGAAGGCTTAATGTGTTGTTTTAAGAGTTCTACTTCTTTCATAAGAGACAACAGGCGATCTTCAGTGGTAGGTTCAACCTTATTCACAGCTTTAGTAGTAACAGGCTTAAAAGCTACTTATTTGCCAGTTTGTTTAGCAGGAACATGAAAAACTTTAGCAGGAGGATTCTCAATATCTGTCCTAAGTTCATCCTTGGCAGATCTAGAAGAACTGCTAGGTTCAACTCCAGAGAGTTTGGGCAAAGGGGGTAGCTCAGCCACATCCTCAGAGACAGGGTCATTTGTCAAGGTGGTATCTGACATGTGAATAGTCTCTGTAGATTTGAAGACAATGTCTTTGGGTTTGGTGATAATTCTCAGCTTATTTTTCTTAGCAGATATATCCCTTTTAATGTCAGCAGGCAGTTCATCATTAAGCAATTGATCTATAGTGAACCTAGCACACAGCCATTTTTCAATAACCTTGTTTAATTCAGAGACTTGATCATTTAAAGCAAGGTTTTTCAAGGTTAATCTAGCTACCTCATTCTGCAGGGATATTTTCTCTAAATTAACTCGCCTAAGAGTTTCACATTCAGCCTTAGCATTTAGCATTTCAGTTTTAACAGAGTGAAACTTATCAAGTAGGTTCTTTCTTTGTTCCTCAACAAAGTGTAAATCAACAATGGTGTAATCAAGGACATGCTTACGTTCATCACTATCAGACATGGATAAAAGCCTGTGTACCTTTTTCATTGTGATGTCAACCCATTGTCCTGATCTTGCATCACCTTTTCCAACTGCTGGTTCATCCTCAGCAATTGCCATAAAAGCCCTGACTCTAGTGGTGTCTTCTTCATCTGAAGTCAGTGGCTCATCATTCCAATCATAAGTTTCAGCAACCAATCCTTTCTCTGTCTTTTTATCACCACCCTTCTTCTTGGATAGAGCTTCAATTTTCAAGTTCATTTGTTCTAACTCAGCCTTAAGTGCCTTGTACTTGTTTTTTGTAATCCTTCTTCTCAGTGTTTGAAGAATTGGATTGGGATGAGTTGTTATGTTGTTTGAACTTATAGGGCTTGGATGAAGATGATGGATAAGAGGGTGAGGATGTCTTGGTGGAAGGACAGTCTTTTTGATAATGTCCAAGCTTTCCACAGGCAAAACAAGTTTCTTTTGACCTGTCAATTGGTTTACTAGATGATCCTACTCTTCCTGATCTTTTGAAGTATCTTCTTTGGTTGGCTAGCAAGGCTCTTTCATGGAACTCTGCATTGAGGTCTGTCAAAAACTCTTGGCTGCTACGGGTATCTTCTTCAACATCAGAATCGCTGTGATGAGGATGTGTTGCAGAGATCAATGCTTTGGATGATGCTCCTTGGACTACAAATCTTTCAGTCTCTGATTTGTAGATGGTATCGATCAGCCCTTCTTCATAATTGTACTTACCATAAAGCTGAGCAAGGGTATCATTTTTGATTGAGTTGTTAGCTCTCTGAGTCTGATTCATGCTCAGCCACTTTCTTGGAAGGCTGTTGACAAAAGTAGCATTGATCTCAGCTTGACCAATAGTGACATCATTCATAGCCAGGTCATTTAGAAGAATCTTCAGCCTAGTATAGGTTTGCTGAACCTTTTCACCTTCAAGTGACTTAAAGGCATTAAACTGAAGTCTGAGTGCCTGAATCTTTGTCTCTCTTGTTTCAGAGGGTCCTTCATGGCCAAGAATGAGGTCTGTCCACATTTGTTTAGCTGTGGGACACTGAATGACAGACTTCATGATATGCTTGGGAAGACAGGAAATTATGATGCTTTTGAGACGTTTATCTTGGTTTGCTAATTTCCTATCAGCTGGAGTCCATTGTTTGAGAGGTTTGGGAAGAGGGTTTTATTCAGTGGAAGTAAGCGCCATGGGAATATATGGACCATTTTCTAAAATTTCTAAGAGAAAAGGTTCAAGCCCATCAAGGTATACAAGAAATTGACTCTTCCAACTAGCAAAATCTTATTCATCAAAGACTGGTACACTGGTTACGTGTGATCCACCTCTTGAGTCAAGAAGTTGGGGTAGATCATCGTCATTGGCAGGAGGGTTAAGTCTTGGTGAAGATGGGTTTGTGGAAGGTGAATGTGGTGGGTTAGAAGTTTCCGGCATGGTGGATCTTGATTATAAAACTTAGAACGATGTTTCTTGAAGGTTTTAATATCAAACACCGCTCTGATACCAATTGAAAGTCCCTAATCAATGCTAGAAACCCTAATCTTAACTTAATCAACACAAGGTATTACTTTTCAAACGTAATCTTATTATTGTATAATAAAGAATTACAAGTGTTATGGATAACACAGTTTGATGACAATGTGTTGTGCACACTTTGAACAACAATAAACCCTAACTTATGAATACAGTCGTAGCTGTTTGATTCCCTAAGTTATATGCACTAATGTTCTTAATATCTCAAAGTGTTCAACATTAATGCATGGATACACATCCTATTTATAGTGTTACGAGTTTGACTTAAACAGTACTTGATGTCGACTACACAAGCTTTTACAAGTTCCCACATCAGTCACATGATGTCCTTCTATTCTTGGTAGTCTTCCATTATGCTTTAAGGAACAGTTGTCAAAAACAGTTTCCTTATTCTTCATAGTCTCGAACACACAAATGGCATGTCCAAAGTGTGCTGAGAGTTATCAGGGTATTGCCACCCCTGTTAACTCTTAACCCCTCAGAGTCCCTGATACATCTTGGCTGTTATCCATCACAGCCAATGAGTATGTCTTCAGGTAATCTTTGACTTCCCTGACAATGTCTCTGACATGGACTCCTCTGAGGTTGCTCACAGAGACTTAGATCTTTGTGAGTCTTGCGAAACTTGCCTGCCTCCTAGGCACAGGCAAGGGACTATCTAACAGCCTAATTATGTTTAAATCAATGATCAGGGAATCTAACAAGTTTAGATTCCCAACAGTTCAACATTAGAGGTTCAACGTATTAGATAGGGTTCAACATTAGAGGTTCAATGTATTAGATAGGTTTCAACATTAGATGTTTAACATATTAGATAGGGTTCAACATTAGAGGTTCAATGTATTAGATAGGTTTCAACATTAGAGGTTCAATGTATTAGATAGGTTTCAACATTAGAGTTTCAACGTATTAGATAGGGTTCAACATTAGAGGTTCAATGTATTAGATAGGTTTCAACATTAGAGGTTCAATGTATTAGATAGGTTTAAACATTAGAGGTTCAATGTATTAGATAGGGTTCAAAATTAGAGGTTCAATGTATTAGATAGGGTTCAACATTAGAGGTTCAATGTATTAGATAGGGTTCAACGTTAGAGGTTCAATGTATTAGATAGGTTTCAACCTTAGAGGTTCAACGTATTAGTTAGGGTTCAACATTAGAGGTTCAATGTATTAGATAGGGTTCAACATTAGAGGTTCAACGTATTAGATAGGGTTCAACATTAGAGGTTCAACCTATTAGATAGGGTTCAACACTAGAGGTTCAATGTATTGGAGGGAAAACACTGGCGGGAAAATGTTAACCATTTCCCTCACTTTTTTACCATAAAAGGACAACCACACACACTCCTTATCATAACAACCACCAGCAGATCACACACACATACACACACACATACTTATTATCACAAACACATTGTTATTATGAAGATGTTGAAGCATGAAGCTTTTCCGTGCAAGTGTGGACATGGAGATGTAGTTCTTCGAGAATCGTGGCAAACTGAATCCTTTGGTAGACTGTACTATGCTTGTTCACGTTCACGGGTTCAACCTCCAGTTTCATATGGATGTAATTTTTTTTATGGAAAGACGAACGCGTCCAACTACTAATCAACTCTCTTGGAGGTTCAATGAGCTTTTCTCCTCCAAGCTCTTCTTTGAGACTTTCAACGAGCTTTTCTCCTCCAAGCTCTTTAATACGTGGCTTTTTCCCAGTAAGAAAATATTATCGTCCGATCTTTTCGAATTGATAAAGGGAAAAATGTGCGACTCAGTCGTCTTTTGGTGAGAAAGAAATATTTTTGGTCGTTGTAAAGTAAAATGTACAAGACTTTAAAGTAAATTGACGGTTAATTAAAGCTATGACTAATTAAAACTTAAATGGTGCAAAATTAAAACTTTGAAAAGTAAATTGATTAAATGACTTAAAATTAAAGAGTGACGAAAATTAAATTGACAATGTAATAAATATGTGAACTTTAAAATTAAACTAAGAGAAAAATAGCGGGAAAAGTAAATGCTTGAAAATAAAACAGAAAGCAAACAGAACCTGAGCCCGGATCCAAAATACTGTCACTATTCGAAATACCCAACAAAGTATGCTTATCCGGAATAACCTTCAAGACGCTTATCCAGAATAATTATAGGCAATTTATCCGGAATCAAGAAAATAAACTTACCCGGAATACCCTTCTCGTAGTTATCCGGAATATTGTCACCTTATCCGGAATACCTAGTTCGAAGCTTAATCCAGAATAACTTCCAAATCCTTTATCCGGAATCTTTGTCTTTTCCTTATCCGGAATCCTGTCAAACAGCTTATCCGGAATAATGTTACCCTGCAGCTTATCCGGAATAATCTAGATGCCTTTATCCGGAATATTTTCCAGCAGCTTACCCGGAATCCCTGATGAGTGCTTATCCAGAATATGGAGTTAAACTCCTTATCCGGAATAAATCCCCAGTCGCTTATTCGGAATCAACTTCTGAACACTATCCGGAATATCACACCAAACTTCTTATCCGAAATAATGAGGAATGTTGGCTATTCGGAATCCCTGAAACGTGGCCTTATCTGAAATACTTGAAAGGATCCTTATCCGGAATAATTGCTGAGTGCTTTATCCGGAGTATGGAACTGAGCTTAATTCGGAATACCACAAGTGAGCTTATCCGGAATCAGGTTTTAAGCCTTATCCGGAATAAGAGGGTTTTGATGGAATCCGGATAACAGTTAGGATGAAATAAGCTATAAACTAAAAATAAGCAAGAATCTAATAAGCACTTAACTAAAACTTTAACCAAAACACTTTTAAGAAAAAGCTATTAAGCCAAAATTTAAAAACTTTTAAAAACACTAAATAATAAAAATATTTAAAAACAACTTTTTATAAAAATTAACTACAAAGCACTTAATCAAATTTAAGAAAAACACAATAAGCTATCAAACAATAAGCTAACACAATCAATAACATAAAAAAATTACAAGTAATCAAATAAGCATGACAATAAGATAAAAGGTACAAAGATTAAGTAAAACAAGAAAGGTAGAATGAAACTTGATTAAAGAAAAGAAAAACAACAAAATTAAAAACACTTACTTGGAATTAAAGGAATTAAAGTGCAAGACAAGTATTTAAATTGACAATTAAAATGACATGAAATTAAGGTGGAAAGACTAATGTGTCAAATTAGCTAACAACTCCTAATGACACATTAGGAGTCTATTTATAGTGATTAGGAAAACTAAGCATGTGTTGGTTCATTCTTCTTTCTTTCTCGACTTCTCGTCTTCTAACTTCTTCGACTTTTTCGACTTTGTCTCGGGATTAATAAACTCGTCTTGTATTTTCTTCATTAATTTGGACTTGAGTTCTTCGGCTTTTATTAAACTTCTGTCTTTAGACTTTTTCTTCGATAAATCTTCAGAATTAGCCTTGTACTTCCGTTCTTTTAGCACTCTTGACCTTTCGACTTCGTCTTTTGTCTCTTTCTTTGATAAAAGCCCGTGAAAGCCCGTGTTTTCCTCCCTTTTCACATTTTGATCCTAAATCACAACAAAAACACAAACCACGCATAATTCCGACATTTACGACATAAAATACACATTTTGGCTTGGTTATTATTATAGTTAAGTGGTAAAAGGATGGGGGTTTACACACCTATCAAATCCCCTACACTTGACCATTGCAATATCCTCATGCAATGCATTAATTACAAAGAAAGCTTTTACATTTTCCATCATAATCAATCCACATTGGCCTTTATTAAAAAGATAGAAAATTACAAAATATTCAAGAGAAGAAAACAAGTAAAAGGATCAAAAATTTACCTTAGGGTTTTAGAAATGTCATGAATGTTCATCATCCTCAAGTTTCACGTTCCCCATACCAAGCTTAAAAACGAGAACATTGTTATTATAAGTTAGCAAACTAACACATGCTCATGTGGGCCAATTATTTACTTAGACTCCCTTATTCCTAGGTGTATCTCTTATATTTGAATTTTGTCTTGAATGATCACGAGGATGCATTGTTTGACTTATTTTGATAGTTATTTAAGCTGAAAATAAAGTGGGATGATTTAATCAATAGCTAGCTAAAGGACAAAATCTTTTAAAACTGCTTCTCGGGACCACATAAAGTTCATATCTTGGAATAACTCGCTTCACGATTTGAGACCTTTCTCGGATCGATATTTGGCAGCGACTTCATACTTCAAATCTTGAGAGACGTTCATGAAATAATGGTCTTCTCTTCATAATAGGAATTTCTTCACTTGAAGTTTTGAGAGATTCTTCATATTTGGACCACGGCTTCTTCATTTTTCTCCAATCTTTATTTTGGACTTTGATATACAACGATCCGCCTCCTTTTAGAACTTAGATCTATTTATCCTCATACCTTTGTTAGGGCCTTTTTGGATAGACTTCTCCATGATCTTTTGGGGAGTATTTGCTTTTCGTCGTGTGTCTCGATCCTTTATATTGATTTTTGATAAATGATTCTTCACATCAATTTTGGATCTTTAGCAACAAAATGTAGCCCCCATGCCTTGTTAGGGCCTTTTCGGACTCGCCAATCTTCGCATCCCGCTTCAATAAGTTATGCCTTGGCTATGAACTCTAATCAATACCGAGCAACTTTTAAACGATCTTGGGCTAGAAGCTAAGTAACTTTTCAAATCGTACAACCTAGTTTATTGCAGATAAATTTATTAACAAGCGATGGGAGAAAAAGATCATAATTAACTCACATAAATTCATGAATGAGACTCATGGATGCTTAGCCAATTAAATCAATGTTTTGGGATTTCGAGTCATCTATAGGATCTTGCAAATTCTTAGACTTTTTCAAGTTTAGAAATCGCATTTTAAAGTTCCCTTAATAAACAACTCTCTAGGATCAATTATAGGAACTTGCGAAAAGTTCTTGTTCTTAACCCGTGAGAGTTAAGACTTTCGCGTTTTAAAGTTCCCTATATAAAAGCCTAGCAAAACTTGACTTAAACACATTAAGGATACTAGCTAGAGTAAACTTAGATAAGTAAACTCGGGTTGAGTCAAAAGATTCATAACGTTTAAAAATTAAAACCACTTTATTAAAATTTATTCTAGCAAAGAAAGAAAATAACTATAACAAGGGAAAAACTAATAGGCCAAAAAAGATCAAAAATTTTGAAAAATGTCGAAAAATTGATTTTCCGGTTAAAATGAGGACAAATACATGGAAAAGGCCACTTAACTTCGATAGAAGTCCCCCCTACACTTAATATAAACATTGTCCTCAATGTTTAAGCATATGGAAGTAACCTCCCCTACACTTAGGACATTGTTGTAATAACCCGAACTTTAAAATCAACATTTAGACTGAGATCTAATCTTATTCCTAGTAGTCGGATCAATATTTATTACCCGACTTTCATTTGTCATGTTTGTTCTACGAATAATATTGATTAATCGGCAAACCGACAATGTTAAGACTTTAACATATCGAATATGTGTCATTTATTATTTATCGACAAAGTTTATGTTCGTCATCCACCGTAAATATCCTCGTTATGACATAGAAATATTTTCTATTGTCGTCGTTTTAATTTCTCGCTTTATGAGAATTTTTCGTAATTTACGTTAAGCCTTTAGGCGCCGATGCGTTAAAGTATTTTAAATAATAAGGCCTCATTTATTTATAGAAATATCAACGTTCTACGAATTTCGACATTTTTATTTTATATTGAGCGCTTATTTTTCGTGTTTTACGCGTATCTTTCAAATTTCATAACTTTTAAAATATTGAGCTTTAATAATACCCGCTTATATCCAAAAATTCACAAAAACCAAAACTATTAATTTATTTTCTTTCCTTAGCCGGCTATACTACATATCATTATCTAACATCAACTAAGTATTCCTTCTTATCTCCATCATGTTACGTGTCAACATTTGCATGTGAAATTTCACGTTCCATCAAGCCACAAATGACGTTTCACCTCATATTTTCAACTTGTCTACATTGTTATCACCTTAGAGGCGAAGTAAATTTCATGGCTACTCTAACTTCAGCTACATGCTTACATCTTTAGCCAAACTTAAGATCCAAGTTATAAAAATAGCTAAAGCCTTCGTCACCTCAAACTCCCACTCGAAACACAGTGCACACTTTAAACCTCTCCATCTCTTTCTCGCATAGTGTGGTAGCAGAAGTGGCGAGGATCAATAAGGTAATAAGGGCTGCTGTTGAGGCTATGTTTAGAAAACAAAGTCGTTGGTCCATTGAATGAAGGATCTCGGGTTCCTTTCTACTCATTTGACTCCGTTATCTCATGCTAAGTTATCGTAAGTCCCAACCTTGTTCAATACACCATTATTACAGCCCTTAGACTATCTATCATCTGGTCCTAAAGCTTTCTTAACTCAACTCATGTTAAAACACGTTTTTAGTTTTCACACAAAATCATAGATCGAGTGTGTCGGGTCACTTTTGCGCCCCTTATATCTTGCGATTTATGTTAACAACCTATGCTGATTTTTATTTATGTTTTAGACCTTCTATAATAATCTATGATCCATGGATATCAGCCCCTAAGTCGTTGTCTAACTTATCTAAAAGTCACGCCGAAAACTGTCCCAAAAATGACTGCACATGTCCATTCGTGATGATGGCTGTCCTTTACACCCAAGTCTGTAGGTATTGGTGTTAGCTTACTAATATGTAACATTTTTCCTAAAAACTAGACCTTTCAAAGAACGCGTGGCCACTCGAATCACTAAAAACGGAGTTATAATGAACGAGATATGATTTTTCTAAAATGTAAGAAAAATAGTCGCAAAGCTGTCAAAACATAAACAAATTCTAAGTCTGGACGTATTCAAGTCTGTTAAGCAGTGTTTGGTCACGATTTTAAGGCAGTTATGGCCCGAATTGGTAAATTTTACACAAGGACGTTTTTGTAGTATTCGTGGCGTAGTTTCTTAATCACCAAGCCTTATTATCTGAACGTAAACAACTAGTTAGATACATGCTCTCAAACTTTCGGAAAAACCAACCTGTCTAATGTAAAATCTTCAGAAACATTATATTGTAAGTTGTTTTTGACCCATTTAGAGTCCGAATCACGCCTAGCTCAGTAAGACGATTATTGTAGCCTGCCGCGTGGGCTATCCACAGAAGCTTGGTTTAAGTCATAACTCTAACGTATGAAGAAGTTACGGGTCCTTAAAATAGGCGCCCTGGACACGTTTTCGGATCTTGTAAAAGGTTAATAATTATTATAAAATTCTTTAAATGGCGTAAAATGGGTTAATAAGTGCGAAGGCACGAGTTTGGTTGGCGGGAACATGAGTCTAAGTATGCATACACATTTCTATATTCATTTTCATGGTTAGTAAACGTTTCATATTTACATAGGTTGCAGATAAGTTCGCGTGCATTGTTTTCCGTACCTCGTCTTATTATTCTACGGCTCTGCAACGCCGAGGTGAGTTCATAGCCTCGCTTTTACTTCTTTATATGTGTTTATAAACCCGCGAGGGGGAATACATGCACTTGATATAAAAATATGATGTTTATATATATGGTTTTGAGAGAATATTTGTTTATGAATAAACATGTGGATTGCTATATGCTTCGAACGAATACATGTTGTAAATGAATGTAAGATGGTTGATTATATGCTTTTGAAAGATGAACACAAGCGTTGATTGTATTGATTGTGAACCGCTATTTGCTAAGTGCTGCATTGCCAAAATTTGAAAGTCCCTAAAACCCATGAACCGTTAACTACCTATGATGGGTAGGCGCTGGTACAGACGGATGGATCCATCGGGGATGGCCCCCACCTGGGCAGGTCGCACCTGTGGGTTGGAGGCTCAGCCAGGTGTGTTGTATTAGAAGTAAGGGGGTATTCGGCAAAATACCTGACTAGGGCATTATTATACTTAAGGCTTCGGTGTCATGGCTTAGTAGAATAGCGTGGACTTTGGGTATTGCATGTGTTGCACTATCGACAGTGGATGAGATTCTTGTGTTCAAAAGCTTTATGGTTTATTTAAAAACCCATTATTGTTTATTAAAAACCTATGAATTCACTCAACCGTTGTGTTGACATGTTAGCATGTATTCTCAGGTGTATAGGTTTAAGAGCAGCTGGAGCATGGAGCCGCGCGGGATAATGTAAAGGCAAAGCAAACAATTTCCATTCGATACATTTGACAAATCTTTATTTTTATTAAAGTTTCAAATAGTTGTTGGGACCTCTTTTATTGAACTCTGATTTTGTCGAATGGTTTATTTTATAAAACGTCTCTTTTGAGGTCGTTTTCTATGACTATGTGTGATGTGCTATGAAGTAACGCCCAATGTTGATATTCCGCTGCCTTGTGAAATTGGGGGTGTTACAATTGTGCACTTTGTTTAAATCTTGTTAAGGAAGAGACAACTAAAGTGATTCCTATTTTAATATTGAAGAATATAAAATAGAGAATCAAAAGAGTTTAGGATAGAACCGGGAAGACGGGTACACGGAATCACGGTTCGTCAAAAGTCATCAAGAATGGATTTTTGAAAGCTCGAATCCCTGCACATGATAAGAAAGAAAACAACAAACACATACTAGGGTCTCCCCCTACACTTATTATAAAAATAAGAGAAAAAGGATAGATACTGCGGGTTTCCTCCCGAGAAGCGCTTGTTTTTGTTAACTGGGTCGTGAGCCTGACTCGACCTTGACTAGCATAGGAAGAAGCTTGAAAAACATCCACCGGGATCAAATACATGGTTTTCGTCCATCAAATAGCACAAGCTTAAGGCGAACAAGGCAAGCCAAAGAAGAGTAGGAAAGGTTCCCTTAAGCAAAGATGGAGCACGGTGGGAGTAAGGGTGAAGAGGTGCAAGCATATCTCCAAAAGTTCCAAAAATCTTTCCTTTTATTTCATCAGATGGATACTGAGATGGCTTAAAAAGTTCAATACCGGGGTCGAACACCTTTTCCTTTAGCGGAAAATAACACTTAGGCTCAGCAGACCTTGAAGAAGATCCGATCATAAATCTCGCAATCTCATCCTCAGAAGGTGGATATAGAGGTGTCAAGACATAAATGTTGCGGATATCGGTGTCGGCCGGCTTTTTCTCCTTTGAAGCGGGTTTCTTCATATCTAAAATAGGATAAAGACCATAATCATCAAAGTCCAAAGGAGGAGCATCACTCTCATTTGGGAAGTATGTGTTGAGAAAAGTAGCAAAGTCTTCCTCAAATGAGTAGTCATCTAAAGTAGGATCAAGTGTTGTTGGCGGAGGATCTTCACCATGTGAAGAATCACTCGAAAGAGTATCAACCTCATCAAAATCATTATAAGTGGGCATGTCGAGATACTCAGATGTAAAATCATCATAATCATCTCCATTGAAACTAGAATCGTCATTATAAGCATCAAAGATCGGTGAAGAATCATAAATTGGTGAAGGATCGGAATTGGATACAGAATCATCCACATCATCTTGGAACAGTGGATTATCATAGCAAGAATCGAATAGAGGATTGTTGTAGACGACAAAATCATTAAGCACATTAATCATATTCGCTGATTCTCTACCATTAGATTTGGTTGTGATCTTCCCCATTTTGAACACTTGTGCATCATGCCCGACCCGTAAAATTAACTCACCTTCGACAACATCGACTAGAGCTTTTCCGGTTCTCAAGAATGGCCGACCAAGTATTAAAGGAATACGAGGGTCCATTTCATAATCAACAACAACAAAGTCTGCCGGAAAAGTGAAGGTGCCAACTTTAATAAACACATCTTCGGCAATACCAACAGGGTAAGCGAGAGTGCGATTTGTAAGCTCTAGAGTCATCTTTGTTGGTGTAAGGTCGGGTAATGATAGTGTTGTCCAAACACTTAAAGGCATCAAATTAATACTTGCCCCGAGATCAGCTAGGGCAGTAAATTCTTCGGTTTTGTTAAAAATGCAAGGCAACACAAAACGACCGGGATCTCCAAGTTTCTCTGGAAGTTCTTTAAGAATAACTGTAGAACAGTTTTCATTTAAGCGTGTGTTGACAAGCTCAACCAGCTTTTCCTTCTTGTTAAGCAATTCCTTGAATGCTTTGACGAATTTTGGCATGTGGACAAGTGCTTCAACAAGGATAAGGTTGAAATTCATTTGAGAGATCATCTTCAAATAGTTCGACACTTGAATGTCATCCTTGGTTAGCAAGTTAGGCTTGTCCAAGCGAGAAGGATAAGAAATATTTGGTTTATAAGTGGAAGGTGTAGGTGTAGCAGGTAGAGGTTGAGATGTTGAAGGTTTAAAGGTGGAAGGTGGGGTTGGTGACGGGTTCTTCTTGGGTACCTCTTCATGACGAGGCGGAGACGGTAATGGTGAACTAATACTAGGCGTGGGAGTAGGCGGGATAAATGATGGTGGAGGAGGTGTAGATGGAGTAACTGGGGAAGGGGTAGATGGTCCTAATAAAGTTGCTCCACTGCGTGTAGTAATATCACTCACATTCGCTCTTGGGTTGGTGACGGTGTTTGATGGTAGAGAGCCCGAAGTGGAAGGTTGAGTAGTTGGTAAGAAAATAGCCAACATATTCTTCAAATCATTAGTTTGAGTGATGAAGGAGGTTTGTAATCATGTCGAAGATTGGATCTAATGTCATTACCTTGCTTAGTGATATCCCCTTTCAAATTGATAATTTGGCTTTGCAGATTCTTAATTTGCTCTCCTTGGGTTCTCATTAAAGCTTCAACATCTTGATTAATGGGTGGGGCTTGTTGAGCGGGTGGGTGATAAGGATTAGAAGCTCTAGGTGGGATTTGGTTGCTTCTATTGTAGTTGTTGTTGGGATTGTGGTTTTGAGGAGACAAACCGGGTGAAAGATAGTTGTTATAACGGTAACTTAACAAATTCCGATCACCTTGAGGTCGGGCTTGGTAATTTTCTGGTGAATAGTTACCATAAGCCGCATACACGTTTTCCGGATTGCCTTGAGTAGAAGGAAAATCAGTGTATGAATGAGGACCACCGCAAGTCTCACAAGAAATTGCTACAGCTTTAACTTGTTGTTGTTGGTTTGTAGCGATGAGCAACATATTTTTGTTCATTTCGGCCATCATGCGGGTGAATTCGGTCATGTCGGGGTTTGCTGAAGTAGAAGAAACATTGACTCTCGGGTTGTTCCTTGAAGATGCGGAGGAATCCCAATTTTTGTGATGAGTAGTCATGTTCTAAATAAGCTCTCTACACTCCTCGGGTCTTCTTTTCATAAATGTGCCACCGGCGGCTGCATTAATAGTATCACGATCACGAAACGTTATACCATTGTAGAAAGTATCAATCAACGTAACGGGGGGCATGTTGTGGTTTGGACATCGATCGATCAAAACATTATATCTTTCCCAAGCATCAAAGAGAGATTCATAGGGTTCTTGCATGAAACCGCCGAATTGATTTCGAAGGCTCGTGACCATGGATGGTGGAAACTAGCGCGACAAAAATCGTTGAGTCATGTCGTCCCAAGTATGAATGGAATTCTTCGGGAGACGATCAAACCATTTTTCGGCGTGGTGGGATAAAGTATGTGGAAAGAGCTGTAGACGAAGGATATCTATAGTAACACCGGGCAACTTCATGCTTTGAGTAATAGTAATGAATTTGTCGAGGTGCTTGTTGGCATCATCATCAGGCATTCCGCGAAATAGATTAGTTTGCACTTGTTGGATCATGTGATGCTTCAACGAAAACTCCAGAGCCGTGATTTGCATCAGCGCAATCGGTCCTCCTCGTCCATACATTGTGGGTTGACAAAGCTCCTCCATTGTTCTAAGGCGGGTGGGGGAACATTGTTGTTGTTATTGTTGAGGTGCGGTGGGTTATTGTTGTTGTTCACACCTGCCATAGCTAAATCTTCACGAGTCTCGGGCTCTGGATAAGTGGAAGATCTAGTACGCATACACCTGCAAAAGCAAAAGAAAAAGATACCAAAGAAATAGACAATATATATACACTATAAAACTAAAAATAAAATCTTTTTGGAGTTTTCGAAAATTTTTAATTTTTATGGATTTTAAAAAAAAATTTTAAGCAAGAAAAATAACGGTCACGAGTGAACGGATCCCAAAATTCAACGCGTCTCTCACAGAAAATCGTTAATCTTTACGAAAAGAGCCAGCAGCGGCGCCATTTAATACGTGGCTTTTGCCTAGTAAGAAAATATTATCGTCCGATCTTTTCGAATTGATAAAGGGAAAAATGTGCGACTCAGTCGTCTTTTGGTGAGAAAGAAATATTTTTGATCGTTGTAAAGTAAAATGTGCAAGACTTTAAAGTAAATTGACGGTTAATTAAAGCTAAGACTAATTAAAACTTAAATGGTGCAAAATTAAAACTTTGAAAAGTAAATTGATTAAATGACTTAAAATTAAAGCGTGACGAAAATTAAATTGACAATGTAATAAAAATGTGAACTTTAAAATTAAACTAAGAGAAAAATAGCGGGAAAAGTAAATGCTTGAAAATAAAATAGAAAGTAAACAGAACCTGAGCCGGGACCCAAAATACTGTCACTATTCGGAATACCCAACAAAGTATGCTTATCCGGAATAACCTTCAAGACGCTTATCCGGAATAATTATAGGCAATTTATCCGGAATCAAGAAAATAAACTTATCCGGAATACCCTTCTCGTGGTTATCCGGAATATTGTCACCTTATCCAGAATACCTAGTTCGAAGCTTAATCCAGAATAACTTCCAAATCCTTTATCCGGAATCTTTGTCTTTTCCTTATCCAGAATCCTGTCAAACAGCTTATCCGGAATAATGTTACCCTGCAGCTTATCCGGAATAATCAAGATGCCTTTATCCGGAATATTTTCCAGCAGCTTATCCGGAATCCTTGATGAGTGCTTATCCGGAATATGGAGTTAAACTCCGTATCCGGAATAAATCCCCAGTCGCTTATTCGGAATCAACTTCTGACACTATCCGGAATATCACACCAAACTTCTTATCCGGAATAATGAGAAAAGTTGGCTATTCGGAATCCCTGAAACATGGCCTTATCCGGAATACTTGAAAGGATCCTTATCCGGAATAATTGCTGAGTGCTTTATCCGGAGTATGGAACTTAGCTTTATTCGGAATACCACAAGTGAGCTTATCCGGAATCAGGTTTTAAGCCTTATCCGGAATAAGAGGGTTTTGATGGAATCCGGATAACAGTTAGGATGAAATAAGCTATAAACTAAAAATAAGCAAGAATCTAATAAGCACTTAACTAAAACTTTAACCAAAACACTTTTAAGAAAAAGCTATTAAGCCAAAATTTAAAAGCTTTTAAAAACACTAAATAATAAAAATATTTAAAAACAACTTTTTATAAAAATTAACAACAAAGCACTTAATCAAATTTAAGAAAAACACAATAAGCTATCAAACAATAAGCTAACACAATCAATAACATAAAAAAATAACAAGTAATCAAATAAGCATGAAAATAAGATAAAAGGCACAAAGATTAAGTAAAACAAGAAAGGTAGAATGAGAGATTAATAAAAACTTGATTAAAGAAAAGAAAAACAACAAAATTAAAAACACTTACTTGGAATTAAAGGAATTAAAGTGCAAGACAAGTATTTAAATTGACAATTAAAATGACATGAAATTAAGGTGGAAAGACTAATGTGTCAAATTAGCTAACAACTCCTAATGACACATTAGGAGTCTATTTATAGTGATTAGGAAAACTAAGCATGTGTTGGTTCATTCTTCTTTCTTTCTCGGCTTCTCGTCTTCTAATTTCTTCGACTTTGTCTCGGGATTAATAAACTCGTCTTGTAATTTCTTCATTAATTTAGACTTGAGTTCTTCGGCTTTTATTAAACTTCTGTCTTTAGACTTTTTCTTCGATAAATCTTCAGAATTGACCTTGGACTTCCGTTCTTTTAGCACTCTTGACCTTTCGACTTTGTATTTTGTCTTTTTCTTCGATAAAAGCCGGTGAAAACCCGTGTTTTCCTACCTTTTCCCATTTTGATCCTAAATCACAACAAAAACACAAACCATGCATAATTCCGACATTTACGACATAAAATACACGTTTTGGCTTGGTTATTATTGTAGTTAAGTGGTAAAAGGATGGGTGTTTACACACCTATCAAATCCCCTACACTTGACCATTGCAATGTCCTCATGTAATGCATTAATTACAAACCAAGCTTTTACATTTTCCATCATAATCAATCCACATTGGCCTTTATTAAAAAGATAGAAAATTACAAAATATTCAAGAGAAGAAAACAAGTAAAAGGATCAAAAATTTACCTTAGGGTTTTGGAAATGTCATGAATGTTCATCATCCTCAAGTTTCACGTTCCCATACCAAGCTTAAAAACGAGATCATTGTTATTATAAGTTAGCAAACTAACACAAGCTCATGTGGGACAATTATTTACTTAGACTCCCTTATTCCTAGGTGTATCTCTTATATTTTAATTTTGTCTTGAATGATCACGAGGATGCATTGTTTGACTTATTTTGATAGTTATTTAAGCTGAAAATAAAGTGGGACGATTTAATCAATAGTTAGCTAAAGGACAAAATCTTTTAAAACTGCTTCTCGGGACCTCATAAAGTTCATATCTTGGCATAACTCGCTTCACGATTTGAGACCTTTCTTGGATCGATATTTGGCAGCGACTTCATACTTAAAATCTTGAGAGACGTTCATGAAATAATGGTCTTCTCTACATAATAGGAATTTCTTCACTTGAGGTTTTGAGAGATTCTTCATATTTGGACCACGACTTCTTTATTTTTCTCCAATCTTTATTTTAGAATTTGATATACAACGATCCGCCTCCTTTTAGGACTTAGATCTATTTATCCTCATACCTTTGTTAGGGCCTTTTTGGATAGACTTCTCCATGATCTTTTGGGGAGTATTTACTTTTCGTCGTGTGTCTCGATCCTTTATATTGATTTTTGATAAATGATTCTTCACATCAATTTTGGATCTTTAGCAACAAAATGTAGCCCCCATGCCTTGTTAGGGCCTTTTCGGACTCGCCAATCTTCGCATCCCGCTTCAATAAGTTATGCCTTGGCTATGAACTCTAATCAATACCGAGCAACTTTTAAACGATCTTGGGCTAGAAGCTAAGTAACTTTTCAAATCGTACAACCTTATTTATTGCAGATAAATTTATTAACAAGCGATTGGAGAAAAAGCTCATAATTAACTCACTTAAATTCATGAAAGAATACCAAACTTATAATTGACTCTATCATCTCTCGTTCTCTACAATTTAAAATCTCAAGGAATGAGACTCGTGGATGCTTAGCCAATTAAATCAAAGTTTTGGGTTTTCGAGTCATCTATAGGATCTTGCAAATTCTTAGACTTTTTCAAGTTTAGAAATCGCATTTTAAAGTTCCCTTGATAAACAACTCTCTAGGATCAATTATAGGAACTTGCGAAAAGTTCTTGTTCTTAACCCGTGAGAGTTAAGACTTTTGTGTTTTAAAGTTCCCTATATAAAAGCCTAGCAAAACTTGACTTAAACACCTTAAGGATACTAGCTAGAGTAAACTTAGATAAGTAAACTCGGGTTGAGTCAAAAGATTCACAACGTTTAAAAATTAAAACCACTTTATTAAAATTTATTCTAGCAAAGAAAGAAAATAACTATAAAAAGGGAAAAACTAATAGGCCAAAATAGATCAAAAATTTTGAAAAATATCAAAAAATTGATTTTCTGGTTAAAATGAGGACAAATACAAGGAAAAGGCCACTTAACTTCGATAGAAGTCCCCCCACACTTAATATAAACATTGTCCTCAATGTTTAAGCATGTGGAAGTAACCTCCCCTACACTTAGGACATTGTACACTTTGTTTAAATCTTGTTAAGGAAGAGACAACTAAAGTGATTCCTATTTTAATATTGAAGAATATAAATAGAGAATCAAAAGAGTTTAGGATAGAACCGGGAAGACGGGTACACGGAATCATAGTTCGTCAAAAGTCATCAAGAATGGATTTTTGAAAGCTCTAATCCCTGCACATGATAAGAAAGAAAACAACAAACACATACTAGGGTCTCCCTTACACTTATTATAAAAATAAGAGAAAAAGGATAGATACTGCGGGTTGCCTCCCGAGAAGTGCTTGTTTTTGTTAACCGAGTCATGAGCCTGACTCGACCTTGATTAGCATAGGAAGAAGCTTGAAAAACATCCATCGGGATCAAATACATGGTTTTCGTCCATCAAATAGCACAAGCTTAAGGCGAACAAGGCAAGCCAAAGAAGAGTAGACAAGGTTCCCTTAAGCAAAGATGGAGCACGGTGGGAGTAAGGGTGAAGAGGTGCAAGCATATCTCCAAAAGTTCCAAAAATCTTTCCTTTTATTTCATCAGATGGATACTGAGATGACTTAAAAAGTGCAATACCGGGGTCGAACACCTTTTCCTTTAAGGGAAAATAACACTTAGGCTCAGCAGACCTTGAAGGAGATCCGATCATAAATCTCGCAATCTCATCCTCAGAAGGTGGATATAGAGGTGTCAAGACATAAGTGCTACGGATATCGGTGTCGGCCGGCTTTTTCTCCTTTGAAACGGGTTTCTTCATATCCAAAATAGGATAAAGACCATAATCATCAAAGTCCAAAGGAGGAGCATCACTCTCATTTGGGAAGTATGTGTTGAGAAAAGTAGCAAAGTCTTCCTCAAATGAGTAGTCATCCGAAGTAGGATCAAGTGTTGTTGGCGGAGGATCTTCACCATGTGAAGAATCACTCGAAAGAGTATCAGCCTCATCAAAATCATCATAAGTGGGCATGTCGGGATACTCATATGTAAAATCATCATAATCATCTCCATTGAAACTAGAATCGTCATTATAAGCATCAAAGATCGGTGGAGAATCATAGGATCGGAATTGGATAGAGAATCATCCACATCATCTTGGAACAATGGATTATCATAGCAAGAATCGAATAGAGGATTGTTGTAGACGAAAAAATCATCAAGCACATTAATCATATTCACTGATTATCTTCCATTATATTTGGTTGTGATCTTCCCCATTTTTAACACATGTGCATCATGCCCGACCCGTAAAATTAACTCACCTTCGGCAACATTGACTAGAGCTTTTCCGGTTCTCAAGAATGGCCGACCAAGTATTAAAGGAATACGAGGGTCTATTTCATAATCAACAACAACAAAGTCGACCGGAAAAGTGAAGGTGACAACTTTAATAAACACATCTTCGGCAATACCAACGGAGTAAGCGAGAGTGCGATTTGCAAGCTCAAGAGTCATCTTTGTTGGTGTAAGGTCAGTAATGATAGTGCTGTCCAAACACTTAAAGGCATCAAATTAATACTTTCCCCGAGATCAGCTAGGGCAGTAAATTCTTCGGTTTTGTTAAAAATGAAAGGCAACACAAAACGACCGGGATCTATAAGTTTCTCCAGAAGTTCTTTAAGAATAACTGCAGAACAGTTTTCATTTAAGCGTGTGTTGACAAGCTCAACCAGCTTTTCCTTCTTGTTAAGCAATTCCTTGAATGCTTTGACGAATTTTGGCATGTGGACAAGTGCTTCAACAAGGCTAATGTTGAAATTCATTTGAGAGATCATCTTCAAATAGTTCGACACTTGAATGTCATCCTTGGTTAGCAAGTTAGGCTTGTCCAAGCGAGAAGGATAAGAAATATTTGGTTTATAGGTGGAAGGTGTAGGTGTAGCAGGTAGAGGTTGAGATGTTAAAGGTTTAAAGGTGGCAGGTGGGGTTGGTGATGGGTTCTTCTTGGGTACCTCTTCATGACGAGGCGGAGACGGTAATGGTGAACTAATACTAGGCGTGGGAGTAGGCGGGATAAATGGTGGTGGAGGAGGTGTAGATGGAGTAACTGGGGAAGGGGTAGATGGTCCTACTAAAGTTGCTCCACTGCGTGTAGTAATAGCACTGATGTGTCGTGGATATGTATAGTGCGATAATTTGAGATACGTTATAGGGTAAATTAGAAAATTACCTTTTGGAAAAAGTAATAGACTAATATTACCAATGACGAATTCAATTAAACACGTGAGTGAATCAAGTTCGTTGTACACGAAGATCTTATGAATTTGAGATTTTTTGTTTTGATTTGGATAATTGATGTGAATTGGTTTTCGGTTTTTAAACTCAAATTAAAATCTACCAATTTTAAACTATTAAAAATAAGCCTAAAGTGCATGAATCGTAAACCCCGCTATTATTTAAATCTAAAAACAATTAATTACTTAAAATATAAAACTACTTAAAATTAAACTATTTTAATAATCTATAAAAAAATAATCTATTTAATAAAAATAACTTTTAATCTATTTTATAAATCTAATTAAACTTTTGAAACTTTATAAAACTTTATTAAAATTACTTTTAAAACTAATCTATTTTAAAAAAACTATTTTTTTTAATTTAAATCTAATATTATAAAAATCTAATTAATTAAATTTAAACTAATTTAACTATTTAAATTTAATAAAAACATTTTTTTTATTCTATTTTATTTATTATTTTTATGAAACTAATTATTATTAAAAATCTAAAAGTTTACTTTAACAAAGTTAATGTTAATTTTTGATTTTTATAAAAAAAAACGTAAAATCACTTGAAAATAATTAAGAGGCGAAATCAGCCATACAGGTTACTCGATATTAATTAGTAAACAAGAAATAAACTCAAAAGGGCATGTAGCCCAATTGGCAAACACACTTGACTGTGAAGCATTGGGTCTCGAGTTCGATTCCCATGAGTGACAAATTTTTGGTATTAATTTCTTTTTGACAGCTGATAAATTACGAACCACAGGAGTGATAAAATTTGTAAAGCTTATTTAAAGGATACTGATAGGAATCAATATTTGAAATTTAACAGATAAGTCTAATCTATTAAATCTAATCACAGTAATTAAATCATGACCAAGATATTCAGCAATCAAGAAGCTAAACTAAACACTCAATATAATCAGCAAATCAAAAATGAAAATCCAAGATGAAGCTGATGAATCAAATAAGCACAGCCAAACTATGAATCAGATTGCACAAAACCGTACCACAATAGCTTCTTTCAATCAGTAAAGCAACAGATATACAAATAAATCAGTAAAAACTGGCACTACAAACATTCAGGTTAGGCTTAACGAAAATCATATCAGCAAAATCTAAGGACCTATCAACAATCCTATCTATTTTCAGCAACCAAAAATCTCCTAAAGCTCACAATAGCAACGGACATGTTTAAACTCTTCAAGCTAGCTACTCGAAATCGTGCAAGTGAAAACAATACAAGGTTCAACAGTTACAGATAGCAATCTTTCAAGATAAATACTTAGTTAAGTCCCAAATTCAACTGGTAAAAACAATGAACATAGAAATCATACTAATCATTCAATGAAAATTAAAAACGAATAAACCGTAACTACTCTTAATCAAAACACACTACATAAGCAGGAAACAAGTAGTCAACTAAAATAGAACTCTATCAGAATCAAACCCAAATAATCCTATTTCACTTATCAGATCATTAACCAACTGAATATATAAAATAAAACTTAAATTTAACTAATAAACATACCATTTGAAGATTCTGTTGAGCAGTAACGCAGCGCTGAGCTGGTTAAATACGCGAGCAGCTCCATCACCGTACACCACCATCACAAAAATCATAACACAATTATGATTCGAACCAGCAGCAGTTAACTCGATCCAGTAACTTTGTATTTATCCAATTAGGATAAATCATTCCCAAATATTACTTTAATATTTCATTAAACTATTGAGCATTTTAATTAAATATCTTTTAAAATTATAATATTAAATTAGACTGAGAAAGAAGATAAAGGAATTTAAACAGTTAAAACTCACGAATCAATTTTAATAGAATGAAACTTTTATTAATCAAAATAAACTGATACAGTACTATTAAAAAAAGAAATACAACTTTCCTAACTCTAATTTAACATTATAACAGTAAGTAAGAAAAGGGATAATTTTACAAGTAAATTGGGGGGTTTTTATAGCCTTCCCAAGGGCTTGCTGAGGAGCATCTCCGAATCTTCCAAGGAATATTCTTTTTCAATCTTGGCCATTAGATCAATCTCTCTCCTGGTTGTTATGAATCGGATGGTTGATATATCACATCTAGCACACAGATTGCCAACGTGGCATCCGTGTGTTAGTTGTGTTTCTTTTGAGCCATTTGATTGGTTGATATGGGATTGGTGAGGTGTTGCCTTCAATGAAAATCAGCCATGTAGCCAAGCTATGCCCATCCTCTCTTCCTATAAATTGGGGGAATTAATTCCCACACACGTAAATAGCACGTGGGATGAAAAGCCCTAAATTTAATTGACTTTTTACCCATAAAGGGTTTGTAGAACAGTAAATGTTTACTGGTTTTGGGGTGAGATAGGGATAAATAGGGAAGATGATAGTAACATAGGTTGTAACGATGTATTATTTAATATGTGTGTGGGAATGGGATAAAAAAACGTGTGAAGAATGAGTGGTTGGAATTTTTTATTCGTTGGTGAGAATGGTGAGATTGTAAAGATTGTAACGTGTCTTATACACGTTTTAACTGATCACAACCCTAAAAGCCCATTACGTTTCTTTTCCTTCCATTTCATTCTTTTCTATTTTGGGCTTGGGCCCAATGTTAAATACTCCATCCGTGTCTTATTGTTTAATCAAATTGGGCCATGTGTTGGACCTTTAGGGCTTTTGGTTATCAAAAGTAAATACCACTTTTCTAAATGGGCTTTTCAGGCCCAATAAGCTCATGTGGGACCCACTTGGTAAATATACTTGACAAATGATGAAATCCGCTAAAGTCGAGCTCGATTTTGGCTTCTTCAATCTTTTTCTTAAAACTCGTGCCGGTTTTTGCCAATTTTTGCGAACTTGGGTACCTACACACATGAAACAAGAAATACACATATACAAGACATTTTTGATACATTTCATGCATAATTTCATTGTTATTTGATACAAATGATATGAGTATTTAAGCTCATATAAAATTCCCCCATGCTAAGCAATTGCCGTGTCCTCACGTAGTGATAAAATTAAACACTAACTACACTTTTATTCAACTTTTGATTTTTATTTTGCAAAGACATAATGTAATGCTTTCATTAATGAGAAATAACTTTAAGGACCATAAAATTCAAATAGATTCATCGTCCCCGACTTTTCACTTTTCCATGCCAAGTGCAAAAACAAGATCATTGTTATTATAAGTTAGCAAACTAACACGAACTCATGTGGGCTAATTATTCACTTAGACTCCCTTATTCCTAGGTGTATCTCTTATATTTTATTGTTGTCTTGAATGATCACGAGGATGCATTGTTGAATTATTTCGATAATTTATTAGGCCGAAAATAAAGTAAACGGTTTAATTAATAGTTAGCTAAAGGACAAAGTCTTTTAAAACTTCTTCTCGGGACCTCATAAAGTTCATATCTTGGCATAACTTGCTTCGCGATTTGAGACCTTTCTCGGACGGATATTTGGCAACGACTTTATACTTCAAACCTTGAGAGACGTTCATGAAATAATGGTCTTCTCTTCATATAGGAATTTCTTCACTTGAAGTTTTGAGAGATTCATACTTGGACCACGACTTCTTTAATTTTCTCCAATCTTTATTTGGGATTTCGATATACAACGATCTGCCTCCTTTTTGGACTTGGCTTTATTTATCCTCATACCTTGTTATGGCCTTTTTGGATAGACTTCTCCATGACTTTTGGGGAGTACTTGCTTTTCGTCGTGTGTCTCGATCCTTCATATTGATTTTCGATTAATGATTCTTCACATCACTTGGGATCTTTAGCAATAAAATATAGCCCTCATGTCTTGTTAGGACCTTTTTGGACTCGCCAATCTTCGCATCCCGCTTCAATAAGTTATGCCTTGGCTATGAACTCTAATCCATACCGAGTAACTTTTAAACGATCTTGGGCTAGAAGCCAAGTAACTTTTCAAATCGTTCAACCTTATTTATTGCAGATAAATTTATTAGCAAGCGATGGGAGAATAGGCTTATAATTAACTCACATAAATTCCCGAAAGAATACCAATCTTATAATTGGCTCTATCATCTCTTGTTCTCCATATTGTAAAATTTCAAAAATGTGAAATCAATGGATACTTAGCCTATTAAATCAAAGTTTTGGGTTTTCAAGTCATCTATAGGATCTTGCATCTTCTTATACTTTTGCAAGTTTTAGAATTTGCGTTTTAAAGTTCCTTTGATAGACGACTTTCTAGGATCAATTATAGGAGCTTGCGAAAAGTTCTTGTTCTTAACTCGTATGAATTAAGACTTTCGCGTTTTAAAGCTCCCTACATAATAGCCTAGCAAAACTTAATTCAAATACGTTAAGGAAAAGCTAAGGTTAAAAACCGAGTCGAGTCAAAAACTATTCTTATTTTCACCAACGGAAAGCCTACATTCATGTCAAAAGCACTTATTTTATTTACCAAAACTTAAAAATAACACTAAAAATTTAAAATTTTATTGAAAAATGAGAAAAACAATACGTTTGGACACGACAAAAGCAATTGCAAGCGATTATATCGATTGACTCCCCCATGCTAAAACCAAACATTGTCCTCAATGTTTCTTAGCTCAAGAGTAACACCCCCTTGCTAAAATACGAAGAGTCTAATGCAAATTCCTAGCATGGAAAGAGCACGCAAATCTATAAGCCGTTTATTAATTATGCCTCAAGATAAAATGTTAGTCGATAAAAATCAATGGTAAAGAGTGTGCCCCTTTTTAGCATTCAAAGAATGGAAGATCAAGTGGACCGGCAAAAACCGAACACGAGAGTCTTCAATTATTAGGGTCATACCTAAGATTCACAGCACAACAAAACACGAGCACGAGCTTGAAAGATCAAGCCTTATTAGTGTTAGAAAATAGAAAGAAGATAGAAAGTATGGGACTCCCCCACAAGGCACCTCGTTTTTGTTCACCGAGTCATGAGCTCGACTCGATCCCCACATTCATTGGTCCTTAGGGAAAGTTTGAAGATCCGGGACAATCTCCGTAGGTATGTCCCCTCCAAAGTAGTGTTCCACACGATTACCATTCACCTTAAAGTCAGGCCCGTCTTTTTGAGCTAGCTCAACGGTGCCATAAGGGAAAACTTGTGCAATGGTGAATGGCCCAGACCAACGGGATTTAAGCTTGCCCGAAAAATCTTAAGTCTAGAGTTGAATAAGAGGACTTGATCACCAACATTGAAAATGCGGTTTTTGATCTTAGAGTCACGAATCCTCTTAGTCTTCTCTTTGTAGATCAAAGAGTTTTCATAAGCTTGATCCCTTAATTCACTTGTTTCATTCAATTGAACCTTGCGATTATCACCCGCGGTCCTCAAATCAAAGTTACAATGCTTAAGAGCCCAATACGCCTTATGTTCGAGTTCAATTGGCAAGTGGCATGCTTTTCCATAGACCAACCTAAATGGTGTACAACCAATTGGCGTCTTGTAAGCCGTACGGAAAGCCCACAATGCATCGTTCAATTTATCCGACCATGAAGTGCGATTTTCTCCAATAGAACGCTCCAAAATCCTTTTAAGAGCACGGTTTGAAACCTCCACTTGACCACTCGTTTGAGGGTGATAAGCCGTAGAAAGTCGATGAGTGACACCATATTTCTTTAGAAGTTTTTCAAATTGTTCATTACAAAAATGGGTCCCACGATCACTTATAATAGCCCGCGGAGTTCCAAACCTAGCAAAGAGTTGTTTCAAAAAGTTCACCACAACTCGGGCATCATTCGTGGGCAAAGCCTTAGCTTCGACCCATTTAGACAAATAGTCCACGGCTACGAGAATATATTTATTCCCTTTCGAAGATAGAAACGGCCCCATAAAATCGATCCCCCACATGTCAAAGATTTCACAAACTTGGATAATGTTTTGAGGCATTCATACCTTTGTAAGTTCTTTCCTTGACGTTGACAAGCATCACAAGTCTTGATCAAGTCTTGGGCATCACGATATATGGAAGGCCAAAAGAAGCCGGCATCAAAGACTTTCTACGCGGTGGCGTTAGCACCATGATGTCCCCCGGTGGGTCCCTCATGACAAGATTTAAGGATATCTTGAGCTTCTTTGCCAAACACGCACCTACGAATCACTTGATCCACACACACACGAAACAAATAGGGGTCGTCCCAAAAGTAATAGGAGATATCCTTGAAAAACTTTCGTTTTTGTTGGGACGACATACCCTTGATCACAAACTTCCCCGCATGGCAATTTGCGATGTCCGCAAACCATGGGGTACTATCATCACCACGAAAAGCAATCATACCAAGCGTCTCGAGAGGAAATGTTTCATTGATTTCCTTGTTCTCTCGATCGCTTTGGTGAGGATTCTCAAGTCGAGATAAATGATCGGCCGCGAGATTCTCGGCTCCTTTCTTGTCTAGAATTTTGACATTAAATTATTGAAGGAGGAGAATCCACCGGAGCAACCTCGGCTTAGCATCTTGTTTATTAAGAAGATATTTGATAGCCGAGTGGTCCGTATACACTATGGTTTGAGACAAGACGAGATATGGTCTAAACTTTTCAAAAGCATACACAACGGCAAGTAACTCCTTTTCCGTTGTAGTGTACTTTGTTTGAGCATCCGTCATAGTCTTACTTTCATAGTGTATAGGCAAGAAGTGTTTTAACTTAAGTTGCCCCAAAACCGCACCTACCGCATAATCACTAGCATCACACATAATTTCAAAAGGTAGATCCCAATCCGGGGCAACTAAGATTGGAGATTCGGTTAACATTCTTTTAAGCATCTCAAAGGCTTGAATACACTCATCCGAAAAGACGAAAGGAGTCTCTTTTTCCAAAAGATGGGTCATAGGCCAAGCTATCTTAGAGAAGTCTTGTATAAAACGACGATAGAAGCCGGCATGGCCGAGAAAACTCCTTACTCCCTTAACGGTGGTGGTGGAGGCAATTTGGCAATCACGTCGATTTTAGCCCTATCAACCTCAATACCGGCCTTAGAGATCTTATGTCCTAACACAATTCCCTCTTTGCACATGAAGTGACATTTCACATAATTAAGCACAAGATTCGTTTCCTCACAACGTTGCAACATTCTTTCAAGGTTAGAGAGACATGAAGTGAAAGATTCCCCAAAAACCGAAAATTCTTCCATGAAGACTTCCATGGTTTTCTCGATCATATCATGGAAAATGGCCATCATGCACCTTTGGAACGTCCCCGGAGCATTGCATAGTCCAAAAGGCATGCGACGATAAGCAAATGTTCCATAAGGACAATTGAATGTGGTCTTTTCTTGATCACGAGGGTCAATGGGGATTTGGAAATAGCCAGAAAATCCATCCAAAAAGCAATAGAATTCATTCCCTGCTAGTTTCTCTAACATTTGATCCATAAAAGGTAATGGAAAATGATCCTTCCTAGTGGCATCATTAAGTTTCCTATAATCAATACAAACATGCCAACCGGTCACAAGTCTAGTAGGAATCAATTCATTATCCTCATTAGTAACAACCATCATTCCTCCTTTCTTTGGAACACAATGCACGGGCCCATGGACTATCCGAGATAGGGTAGATCATTCCAGCGTCTAGAAGTTTAGTGACTTCCTTTTTTATCACCTCATGAATCTTTGGATTGACCCTTCTTTGATTTTGGATAGCGGGTTTATAATCATCCTCCATTAGAACTTTATGAGTACAAAATTTGGAATTTATACCCTTAATGTCGGAGATTTTCCATGCAATGGCCCGTTTATGTTTCTTAAGCACTTTGATAAGTTCACCCTTTTCATTTTCCTTTAATCCCTTAGCAATAATCACCAGTAACTTATCCGATCCTTCAAGAAAAGCATACTCCAAATGAGTGGGTAATTCCTTAAGTTCTAATTCGGGTGCTTCCTCAAAAGATGTTTTCACTTTAGTCTCATTTTCATTCACAACTTTTAAATCCATAGGTGGTGATTCAAAAGGATCCATATTCAACAATTTTTCAATCAACGCAATATCTCCCTCGGGATCAAAATTTTCACTATCAAACTCACTAGGATCAAATGGTGTGCTAAGGTAATCATCAATTTCTTTTCGATTTTTGAATAACCATCATTCTCAAGCTCTTCAAGAACGAAGTCACCTCCCTCAAATGGAGTGAGTGGAGGCTTAGCCGAAGAGATAATAGGATTCGAAGAAGTGGGATTGCCACTTTTAGAAGAAGCCAAGAATCCAAGCACTTCTTGAGAATATTCTTCACAAGTAACATCAATCACATCGATTTGATTAATTGATTCCTCATAGTACTTGGAAGAAAATTTAGAGATATGACCAATATCAAACGTGATATTTTCATCATCAACTCTTAAAGTCAATTTCCCCGCTTTCATGTCAACTAAAGCACTAGCCGTCATAAAAAACGGTCTTCCCAAAATTAGTGGTACACGAGAATCTTCGGGATAATCGCAAACCACAAAGTCCGTTGGAAAGACGAGTTTCCATACATTGACAAACACGTCCTCGACTATACCTTTTGGTAAGGCAATCGATCGATCTGCTAGCTCGAGAGTCATCTTAGTAGGTGTAAGCTCGGGAAGTGATAACCTTTTCCATACGGAAAGAGGCATCAAATTAATGCTAGCACCAAGATCGGCTAAAGCTAAGCATTCTTCCATTTTAGGGAAATCACATGGTATCACAAACTTGCCCGGGTCTCCAAGCTTTTTGGGAAGCTTTTGTGTAAGAACCGCGGAACAATTAGCATCTAAAGATGTAGACACTTCAACCAATTTCCCTTTATCATTCATCAATCTCTTAATAGTCGAAGCAAACTTAGGCATGTAAAGCAATGCATCCGCGAAACTAACATTAATATAAAGATTCTTAAACATCTCTAAAAAAGTAGTCATTTGAGCATTGTACTTTTCGTGGAGCTTCTCTTGGTTAATTCTCGAAGGGTAGGGTAGTGTGGTTTTAGTATTCAGAAGCTCGGGTTCTGGAATAGGCAATTGGTCTACCTTTGGTGGAATAGGAATTTCCATTTCTTTAACCACCTCGGGTTCTTGCTCCACTACCCTCACCGGAGAGGTACTCACATGTGGAAGCAAAGGTCCGTCCTAAAGCTTTCCCACTACGTGTGGTTATAGCTTTCATCTCACCCTTCGGGTTTGGAATGGTATTGCTAGGTAAGCCACCCGAAGACGAGGAAGGTTTGGTCATAAAAGATTCAAACATCAAGAGTAATTTATTTTGACCTTGTTCCAAACTTTGTTGCATACGATTTTGACTTAGCTCTAATCTTTGCTCAAAACGGTTTTGGTTTTGTTCAAGCCTTTGTTGATTAAGCTCAATCTTATTGTTTTTCCCTTTAATCATATTTTGAAACTCATTTTTCAAAGTTGCCATTTGTCCTTGAATGTTATTTTGAAAAGCTTTCAAATTTGCCTCATTCGTTTTAATGTAGCTTGACAAATCATTTTGATTATTGCTTTGAAAACCTTGATTGTTTTGATTAGCATTAAAACCATTTCCTTGATTAAAATTCCCTTGGTTACCACGGTTAAAATTATTCCCATTATTACCATTGTTGTACCTATTTTGAACCGGTGGAAAACCCGGTGGAGCAACATGATTTTGACGAGGAACTTGACCGTTAGAGCCATATGTTCCCGTCGCGGCAAAAGCACTAGCTTGATCAAACCCCGTGGTTAAACAAGCATGATTTGGATGTGCTCCACCACATGATACACAAACATTCTCAACCATATTAATGGATCCATGAGGATTCTTCCTAATTTCATTCAACAAAGTCGCAAATCCACTGTCAATCTTAGAGTCCAATCTAGCAATCTCGAGATTAAATGAATTCACATTGGAAACACCCGGTGTGTTTCGTGAATATTGTGCTCTAGATTTATTCTCAATTATTCCCCACGCGTCTCTCGGAGTTTTTCTTAAAAGATTACCACCCGCGGCGGCATTTAAAGAATCTTGTTCAATCATATTTAGCCCATTATAGAAAGTATTAATTTGATGCAATTCCGAGAAACCGTGGTGTGGACATTGTCTCAACAAATCTTTAAATCTCTCCCAAGCTACCCCAAACGATTCATGCACTTTTTGTTCAAATCTAGTGATCTCGTTCTTAAAGTGTGTTGTCTTAGAAGGTGGAAAGAAATAATTCATGAACTTAGACATTAAATCATCCCATGTTAAGATCGAACCCGGTGGTTCTTTCTCATACCAAATCTTAGCATTACCCTCGAGCGAGTACGGAAAAAGCATGAGCTTAATCGCGTCATTCGGCACATCTCTAAACTTGAGAGTCGAGGTAATTCGAAAAAAATTCCGAATGTGAGAGTGAGGGTTATCGGTCTCGTTGCCTCGAAATTGGTCGGCACGAATGAGCGATAAAAGACCCGTCTTAATCTCATAATGATCCGCCAAAATAGCCGGCACAACGATTGCTTCCCCATACCCTTTGGTGGGTGCACAGAGAAATTCCTCTATTGTTCGGTTATCGGCCATCTCTACAACAATAGGTGGAAGCTCGGGTTCCACTATTCGTTGTTGACGATTTCTATTTCTACGAGGAATATTTTCAAGCCTATTAAAATCAATCACAAGACGAGAAGAACGTAATTGCATACACTACAAAGACGAGAATTTAGAGGATTAAAGAAAAGAAATTAGATAAGAAGAAGATTATTTTTGTTATTTTATTTGGTATTGCTCAATCAATAATGATCGATAAAACAAGGATTAAGGATAACTACTATGGAAGTAAATTACCCTCGGTCGACTTTGAAACGATAGGTGAAAACCTAAACGTCTCGAGGTTCAATAAGTAAACTACAAAAATAAAATTTTTTACTACTTGAGTCGGCAAACCAATAATAGGCTGTCCCTCTCAATATACGCACAAGCAAGCGGGGAAACGAGGTGGCACAAAGCACTTAAAAACCTTTTTCCTTAGACGGACTTTTATAGCACGTCGCCTTATACCCACCTTATAGTTTGTATAAATCAAGTTCAAACTTGTTATTAGTATTTATCTATTTTGCCTCTTATTTTTGTTTTGGATTCGACTACAATAGCTAGGTGATGAAATCCCAACTAAGGCCTTATTTGATAAGTATGTAATTTATTGTTCTACGTAATACAATATATTATTCGCAAAAAACGAGAAAAACGATACATACTATATAATAGAAAAATAACAAAACTTTCCGAGGACGGAAAGGGTCTTCAAATCAACGATCAACAAATCTCCACAAAAGCGAATCGTACACAAGATCCCCGGCCGCGGCGCCAAAATTTTTGATGTGTCGTGGATATGTATAGTGCGATAATTTGAGATACGTTATAGGGTAAATTAGAAAATTACCTTTAGGAAAAAGTAATAGACTAATATTACCAATGACGAATTCAATTAAACACGTGAGTGAATCAAGTTCGTTGTACACGAAGATCTTATGAATTTGAGACGTTTTGTTTTGATTTGGACAATTGATGTGAATTGGTTTTCGGTTTTTAAACTCAAATTAAAATCTACCAATTTTAAACTATTAAAAATAAGCCTAAAGTGCATGAATCGTAAACTCCGCTATTATTTAAATCTAAAAACAATTAATTACTTAAAATATAAAACTATTTAAAAATTAAACTATTTTAATAATCTATAAAAAATTAATCTATTTAATAAAATTAACTTTTAATCTATTTTAAAAATCTAATTAAACTTTTCAAACTTTATAAAACTTTATTAAAATTACTTTTAAAACTAATCTATTTTAAAAAACTATTTTTTTTAATTTAAATCTAATATTATAAAAATCTAATTAATTAAATTTAAACTAATTTAACTATTTAAATTTAATAAAAACATTTTTTTATTCTATTTACTTTAACAAAGTTAATGTTAATTTTTTATTATTATAGAAAAAAACGTAAAATCACTTGAAAACAATTAAGAGGCGAAATCAGCCAAACAGGTTACTCGATATTAATTAATAAACAAGAAATAAACTCAAAAGGGCATGTAGCCCAATTGGCAAACACGCTTGACTGTGAAGCATTGGGTCTCGAGTTCGATTCCCATGAGTGACAAATTTTTTGTATTAATTTCTTTTTGACAGCTAATAAATTACGAATCACAGGAGTGATAAAATTTGTAAAGCTTATTTAAAGGATACTGATAGGAATCAGTATTTGAAATTTAACAGATAAGTTTAATCTGTTAAATCTAATCACAGTAATTAAATCATGACCAAGATATTCAGCAATCAAAAAGCTAAACTAAACACTCAATATAATCAGCAAATCAAAAATGAAAATCCAAGATAAAGCTGATGAATCAAATAAGCACAGCCAAACTATGAATCAGATTGCACAAAACCGTACCATAATAGCTTCTTTCAATCAGTAAAGCAACAGATATACAAATAAATCAGTAAAAACTGGCACTACAAACATTCAGGTTAGGCTTAACGAAAATCATATCAGCAAAATCTAAGGACCTATCAACAATCCTATCTATTTTCAGCAACCAAAAATCTCCTAAAGCTCACAATAGCAACGGACATGTTTAAACTCTTCAAGCTAGCTACTCGAAATCGTGCAAGTCAAAACAATACAAGGTTCAACAGTTACAGATAGCAATCTTTCAAGCTAAATACTCAGTTAAGTCCCAAATTCAACTGGTAAAAACAATGAACATAAAAATCATACTAATCATTAAATGAAAATTAAAAACGAATAAACCGTAACTACTCTTAATCAAAACACACTACATAAGCAGGAAACAAGTAGTCAACTAAAATAGAACTCTATCAGAATCAAACCCAAATAATCCTATTTCACTTATCAGATCATTAACCAACAGAATATATAAAATAAAACTTAAATTTAACAAATAAACATACCATTTGAAGATTTCGTTGAGCAGTAACGCAGCGTTGAGCTGGTTAAATAAGCGAGCAACTCCATCACCGTACACCAACATCACAAAAATCATAACACCATTATGATTTGAACCAGCAGCAGTTAACTCATCCAGTAACTTTATATTTATCCAATTAGGATAAATCATTCCCAAATATTACTTCAATATTTCATTAAACTATTGAGCAGTTTTATTAAATATCTTTTAAAATTATAATATTAAATTAGACTAAGAAAGAAGATAAAGGAATTCAAACAGTAAAAACTCACGAATCAATTTTAATAGAATGAAACTTTTATTAATCAAAATAAACTGATACAGTACTATTAAAAAGAGAAATACAACTTTCCTAACTCTAATTTAATATTAAAACAGTAAGTAAGAAAAGGGATAATTTTACAAGTAAATTGGGGGGTTTTTATAGCCTTCCCAAGGGCTTGCTGAGGAGCATCTCCGAATCTTCCAAGGAATATTCTTTTTCAATCTTGGCCATTAGATCAATCTCTCTCCTGGTTGTTACGAATCGGATGGTTGATATATCACATCTAGCACACGGATTGCCAACGTGGCATCCGTGTGTTAGTTATGTTTCTTTTGAGCCATTTGATTGGTTGATATGGGATTGGTGAGGTGTTGCCTCCAATGAATATCAGCCACGTAGCCAAGCTCTGCCCATCCTCTCTTCCTATAAATTGGGGGAATTAATTCCCACACACGTGAATAGCACGTGGGATGAAAAGCCCTAAATTTAATTGACTTTTTACCTATCTAGGGTTTGTGGAACAGTAAATGTTTACTGGTTTTGGGGTGAGATGGGGATAAATGGGGAAGATGATAGTAACATAGGTTGTAACGATGTATTATTTAATATGTGTGTGGGAATGGATAAAAAACGTGTGAAGAATGAGTGGTTGCAATTTTTTATTCGTTGGTGAGAATGGTGAGATTGTAAAGATTGTAACGTGTCTTATACACGTTTTAACTGATCACAACCCTAAAAGCCCATTACGTTTCTTTTCCTTCCATTTCATTCTTTTCTATTTTGGGCTTGGGCCCAATGTTAAATACTCCATCCGTGTCTTATTGTTTAATCAAATTGGGCCATGTGTTGGACCTTTAGGGCTTTTGGTTATCAAAAGTAAATACCACTTCTCTAAATAGGCTTTTCAGGCCCAATAAACTCATGTGGGACCCACTTGGTAAATATACTTGACAAATGACGAAATCCGCTAAAGTCGAGCTTGATTTTGGCTTCTTTAATCTTTTTCTTAAAACTCGTGCCGGTTTTTGCCGATTTTTGCGAACTTGGGTACCTACACACATGAAACAAGAAATAGACATATACAAGACATTTTTGATAAATTTCATGCATAATTTCATTGTTATTTGATACAAATGATATGTGTATTTAAGCTCATATCAAGCACTCACATTCGCTCTTGAGTTGGTGACGGTGTTTGAAGGTAGAGAGCCCGAAGTGGAAGTTTGAGTAGTTGGTAAGAAACTAGCCAGCATATTCTTCAAATCATTAGTTTGAGTGCTGAAGGAGGTTTGTAATCATGTCGAAGCTCGGATCTAATGTCATTACCTTGCTTAGTGATATCCCCTTTCAAATTGATAATTTGGCTTTGCAGATTCTTAATTTGCTCTCCTTGGGTTCTCATTAAAGCTTCAACATCTTGATTAATAGGTGGGGCTTGTTGAGCGGGTGGGTGATAAGGATTAGAAGCTCTAGGTGGGATTTGGTTGCTTCTATTGTAGTTGTTGTTGGGATTGTGGTTTTGAGGAGACAAACCGGGTGAAAATAGTTGTTAGAATGGTAACTTAACAAATTCCGATCACCTTGAGGTCGGGCTTGGTAATTTCCCGGTGAATAGTTACCATAAGCCGCATACACGTTTTCTAGATTGCCTTGAGTAGAAGGACAATCAGTGTATGAATGAGGACCACCGCAAGTCTCACAAGAAATTGCTACAGCTTTAACTTGTTGTTGTTGGTTTGTAGCGATGAGCAAGATATTTTTGTTCATTTCGGCCATCATGCGGGTGAATTCGATCATGTCGGGGTTTGCTGAAGTAGAAGAAACATTGACTCTCGGGTGGTTCCTTGAAGATGTGGAGGAATCCCAATTTTTGTGATGAGTATTCATGTTCTAAATAAGTTCTCTACATTCCTCGGGTCTTCTTTTCATAAATGTGCCACCGGCGGCTGCATTAATAGTATCACGATCACGAAAAGTTAAACCATTGTAGAAAGTATCAATCAACGTAACGGGGAGCATGTTGTAGTTTGGACATCGATCGATCAAAACATTATATCTTTCCCAAGCATCAAAGAGAGACTCATCGGGTTCTTGCATGAAACCGCCGATTTGATTTCGAAGGCTCGTGACCATGGATGGTGGAAAGTAGCGCGACAAAAATCGTTGAGTCAGGTCGTCCCAAGTATGAATGGAATTTGATAAAAGGAATTTTACCTAGTAAGAAAGTTAAGTTCGTTGTTATGGTCTAGATTTTACTCAGTTAAAAAGTTCTTTGTCGTATATCAAATCGAATTGATAACTGGTTAACTATGCGACTCCGTCGTTCTTTGGTGGAAACAAATAGTTGTGTCGTTGTAGTAATTAAAAAGTGCAAAACTTAAAAGTAAATGGGGTTAATTTAAATCTAACTCTAATTTAAAATAAAAGATGAGAAATTAAAAGCATGACGGAAATTAAAAGGCACTAAAAGTAAATGACGCAAACTTAAAACTATCTAAGGCAAACTTAAAACGCAACTAAAACTTAAACTAAGGCAAGGCTAAAACAAATATAAGGCAATTAAACTTAAAGTGCAACTAAGGAAAAAGGCGGGAAAATAAAGCTTAAAAATAAAAACTTAAAAACTGAAATTAAAAAGAACCTGAAAACAGCTCATCCGGAATAAACCTTCGTTCGGAATAATCATTCGTTCGGAATGTCACCTTCGTTCGGAATAATTGTTCTTCACTCGGAATATTTACCAACACCCTTGATCCGGAATAAATTCTTTATTCGGAATATGTCACTTATCCGGAATAAATCCTTCACTTAGAATATAAGTCTTGGTTCGGAATGTTTTGCTGATCCGGAATAAAATCCTTGATTCGGAATATATTCCGAATGAACCACCTCTTGATTCGGTACTTTGAATCTTCCGAATGAAGACCTTGATCCGGAATGTTTAAAGTTCCGAATGAATCACCTTTATTCGCAATAATAAATGTTCCGGATGAACAAACTTTGGTTCAGAATATATTCAGGATGAACTCCCTTGACTCGAAATAATCTGATGATCCGGAATAAATCCTCAAACCTTGATTCGGAATGCAAGTTGGTTCGGAATGTAGCACTGACCCGGAATGTTCCGAATGAATTCCCTTTACTCGGAATAATTGTTGATCCGGAATAACAACCTTCGTTCGGAATATATTCCGAATGAACCTTGATCCGGAATATTAAATATTCCGAATGAACAAGTTGATTCAGAACAAATTCTTCACTCGGATTGTCAGCTTGATTCGGAATATTTCACAACAACTCCTTGATTCGGAACAACCTGCTTGAAACCTTTGATTCGGAATATACCTGGGCAATAGAAATAACGAAGAACAAGGAAGAACAAATATACGTGAATCTAATCTAAACTAATCCAATCAAACCAAAAGATTAAATCAAACCAATCACAAATGATCTAATAACAATAACCTATCAATCCAAATCAATAAAATTAATAAATAACCAAAATAATCAAAACCCACTTTAATCAATTTAATGAAAACTCAAAAACATGAACATGAACATAAAGCATAAAAATTTAAGATCAAACAAGAAAGGAAGATAAGAGACTAACAATAAAAGTAAAGATTGACAAGAATTAAAAGGAAACTTACTTGAAATTAAAGGTATTTAAGGTGCAAGACAGTGTATTTAAATTGACATGTATTTAAAGAACAAGTAATTAAAAGGTGGAAGACTAATTGTCACACTTAGCCAACAAAAACAAATGAATATCCTAATGATGTATTTATAGGGGAGGATTAGGGAGGTGCTTAGGAAGCTTCCTCTCCTCTTTTTTCTTTCTTTAATTGCACCATTAAGTCCTTAATCTTCTTAAATCTTGGACTTTATGACTTTGTCTCAGGATTTCTTTAAACTCGTCTTGACATTTCTTCATAAATAAGACTTGAGTTCTTCGGCTTTTAGTAAACTTCCGTCTTTTGACTTTTTCTTCGATAAATCTTCAGAATTTGTCTTGGACTTCCGTTCTTTTTGCACTCTTGATTTCTTGACTTCGTCTTTTGTCTTTTTCTTTGATAAAAGCCCGTGAATGCCCCTTTTTTCTCCTCTTTTCATATTTTCGTCCTAAATCACAACAAAAACACAAACCACGCATAATTCCGACATTTACGACATAAAATACACGTTTTGGCTCGGTTATTATTGTAGTTAAATGGTAAAAAGGATGGGTGTTTACACACCTATCAAATCCCCACACTTGACCATTGCAATGTCCTCATGCAATGCATTAGTTACAAAGCATGTTTACACTTTTCATCATAATCAATCCACAATGGCCTTTACTAAAGAGATAGAAAATAACAAAATAAGTAAAGAAATAAAAATCATACCTTAGGGTTTTGAAAATGCCATGAATGATCATCATCCTCAAGTTTTCACTTTCTCCAAACCAAGCTTAAAAACGAGATCATTGTTATTATAAGTTAGCAAACTAACACGAACTCATGTGGGCCAATTATTCACTTAAATTCCCTTATTCCTAGGTGTATCTCTTATATTTTATTATTGTCTTGAATGATCACGAGGATGCATTGTTGACTTATTTCGATAGTTATTAAGGCTGAAAATAAAGTGGGACGATTTAATCAATAGTTAGCTAAAGGACAAAATCTTTTAAAACTGCTTCTCGGGACCTCAAAAAGTTCATATCTTGGCATAACTCGCTTCGCGAGACCTTTCTCGGACCGATATTTGGCAGCGACTTCATACTTCAAATCTTGAGAGATGTTCATGAAATAATGGTCTTCTCTTCATAATAGGAATTTCTTCACTTGAAGTTTTGAGAGATTCTTCATACTTGGACCACGACTTCTTCATTTTTCTCCAATCTTTATTTGGGATTTTGATATACAACGATCTGCCTCCTTTTTAGACTTGGATCTATTTATCCTCATACCTTGCTAGGGTCTTTTCGGATAGACTTCTCCATGACTTTTGTGGAGTTTTTGCTTTTTGTCGTGTGTCTCGATCCTTCATATTGATTTTCGATAAATGATTCTTCACATCACTTTGGATCTTTAGCAACAAAATGTAGCCCTCATGCCTTGTTAGGGCCTTTTCGGACTCGCCAATCTTCGCATCCCGCTTCAGTAAGTTATGCCTTGGCTATGAACTCTAATCCATACCGAGCAACTTTTAAACTATCTTGGGCTAGAAGCTAAGTAACTTTTCAAATCGTACAACCTTATTTATTGCAGATAAATTTATTAGCAAGCGATGGGAGAATAGGCTTATAATTAACTCACATAAACTCACAAAAGGATACCAAACTTATAATTGACTCTATCATCTCTTGTTATCCACAGTTTAAAATCTCCAGGAATGAGACTCGTGGATGCTTAGCCTATTAAATCAAAGTTTTGGGTTTTCGAGTCGCCTATAGGATCTTGCAAATTCTTATACTTTTTCAAGTTTAGAAAACGCATTTTAAAGTTCCCTTGATAAACGACTCTCTAGGTTCAATTATAGGAACTTGCGAAAAGTTCTTGTTCTTAACCCGTGAGAGTTAAGACTTTCGCGTTTTATAGCTCCCTATATAAAAGCCTAGCAAAACTTGACTTAAACACGTTAAGGATACTAGCTAGAGTAAACTTAGATAAGTAAACTCGGGTTGAGTCAAAAGATTCACAACGTTTGAAAATTAAAACCACTTTGTTAAAATTTATTCTAACAAGGAAAGAAAATAACTATACGAAGGGAAAAACTAATAGGCCAAAATAGATCAAAAATTTTGAAAAATGTCGAAAAATTGATTTTCCGGTTAAAATGAGGACAAATACAAGGAAAAGACCACTTAACTTCGATAGAAGTCCCCCTACACTTAATATAAACATTGTCCTCAATGTTTAAGCATGTGGGAGTAAACTCCCCTACACTTAGGACATTGTGCACTTTGTTTAAATCTCGCTAAGGAAAAGACAACTAACGAGATTCCTATTTTAATATTGGAAAATATAAAATTGTGAATCGAAAAGAGTTTAGGATAGAACTGGGAAGAAGGGAACACGGAATCACGGTTCGTCAAAAGTCATCAAGAGTGTGTCTTTGAAGCTATAATCCCTGCACATGATAAGAAAGAGAACAAGAAACACCACGGGGCTCCCCCTACACTTATGGTGAAAACAGGGAAAGATAGATAGATAATTGGGTTGCCTCCCAAAAGCGCTTGTTTTTGTTAACCGAGTCACGAGCCTGACTCGTCCCCAAATTAAATGGTCCATGGGGAAGCCTCAAATGTAATATCGAGATCAAAGACCTTGTCCTCGTTCCCGGAGGAATATAATAAAGGAGAGGCAGGAGGATAAGTCTTGAATGGTAGGAAGGTTCTTTCAACATACGAGAAGTATGTGAAATCTTGATCCACGGGAGGTGGGGTGGGTAAAGGAATGACATTGTCATCCTCCAAAGATAATGGATGCTGACCAATTGGCAAAGCCGTAAGGTTATCAATCATAGAATGGTCATTGTCACCTCCCGGGTCAAAGCACTCATACTCATTTCCCGGAGAGTAAAATTGACACATCACCCGCTTGGGCGTGCACGCAGTAGGATGAGGTGGCAATATAGTGTGAGAAGTAAGAGAAGAATTACTTTCCATCTGCGTCACCTGTCTAGTAGAGTCAAATCTCTCCACCTCTGCAATAGAAGGGGGCATGGCTAACAAAGTATGCTCATCAGTAGCAAGAGAATCAGAGCTATCAATGTCTTCAATCCCTTCGTCAAAGAGAGGATTCACCTCACTAGATATGTAAGCGTCATCAAAATCAAATAAAGGGTTCGAATAAATCTTGAAAGTTTCCTTCGGAACGTCTTCATTGGATAGTGACTCGTCATCACTAGAAGTAAAATCATCATCTTGATCAAAAAGAGGATTAGAGAAAGCCAAAGAATCCTCTCCCAAAGTGTTGGTGGAAGGAACATCATCAAAAGAAAGTGCATCATACTGATCGTCACTGTCGGATGTCAACTCAGATTCACTTGGAATTGGGACAAGGTTATTAGCACTAGACTTTATGAATTCGTCGGATTCCTTTGCATGAATTGTGCTAAGATCCTCATCCCCTAGGATGGGTGAATCTTTAGGCTCCAGAGCCGGCAAGTCGGGAGAAGGAATAGAATTCTCATCGCTCCAATAAATAGGACTCTCATCGTCATCATCATCATAATAATATGGAGGCACAAGAGGAGGAGTATAAGCACTAAGGTTAGATACTTGCTCTTGTTGCTGATCCGCTTGACATTTTTCGATGATCTTGATGCAAGCTTCTTGAACTTTTTTAAAGTTGTCAAAAAGTGTGGCAATTTGCTCAGGAGGAAGTGCACAAAAGGGTTGATGATTGACGGTGTGTCGTGGGGGCTCAAAATTATACACACTGGGATGATAGCACGGAATTTTCTCAAAGACCTTCGACGGATCACAAGAAGAAGCATCGTGAGGGCCCCCACAAATATAGCACCACGGGTATGGAGAAAAACCCGGTGCATCTTGAGGATAAGGAATGTCATAGACGGGAGAGGCTGAGAAAGTATTGTAGGATGAGAAGTATGAATTTGTTGAATAACAAAATCGACAAAATCCAAATTGTGTATCGTCGATATTAAAACCACACCGCTCACAAGTACACCATTGACATGTTTGAAAACCATGCCATGGTCTCCCACACCGTACGCAAGACGAATCCATGAAGAATTATAAATAAGAGCGGTAAAGAAAAGAATTAAACATAATAGAGGATAAAGAGGAATATTTTTGGTGCAAAACTTTGAAAAAGAAATGCTTTTTATGATTTTTCAAATGTTTTTGGGAGTTTTTGAAAATTTTTGACACGAAAAATAACGTTCACGAGTGAACGGATCCCAAAAAGCAACGCGTCTCTCACAGAAAACCGTTAATCTTCACGAAAAGAGCTGGCAGCGGCGCCATTTGATACAAGGAATTTTACCTAGTAAGAAAGTTAAGTTCGTTGTTCTGGTCTAGATTTTACTCAGTTAAAAAGTTCGTTGCCGTATGTCTAGTCGAATTGATAACTGGTTAACTATGGGACTCAGTCGTTCTTTGGTGGAAACAAATAGTTGTGTCCTTGTAGTAATTAAAAAGTGCAAAACTTAAAAGTAAATGGGGGTAATTTAAATCTAACTCTAATTTAAAATAAAAGACGAGAAATTAAAAGCGTGACGGAAATTAAAAGGCACTAAAAGTAAATGACGCAAACTTAAAACTATCTAAGGCAAACTTAAAACGCAACTAAAACTTAAACTAAGGCAAGGCTAAAATAAACCAAAGGCAATTAAACTTAAAGTGCAACTAAGGAAAAAGGCGGGAAAAATAAAGCTTAAAAATAAAAACTTAAAACTGAAATTAAAAAGAACCTGAAAACAGCTCATCCGGAATAAACCTTCGTTCGGAATAATCATTCGTTCGGAATGTCACCTTCGTTCGGAATAATTGTTCTTCACTCGGAATATTTACCAACACCCTTGATCCGGAATAAATTCTTTATTCGGAATATGTCACTTATCCGGAATAAATCCTTCACTCAGAATATAAGCCTTGGTTCGGAATGTTTTGCTGATCCGGAATAAAATCCTTGATTCGGAATATATTCCGAATGAACCACCTCTTGATTCAGAACTTTGAATCTTCCGAATGAAGACCTTGATCCGGAATGTTTGAAATTCCGAATGAATCACCTTTATTCGGAATAATAAATGTTTCGGATGAACAAACTTTGGTTCGGAATATATTTCGGATGAACTCCCTTGACTCGGAATAATCTGCTGATCCGGAATAAATCCTCAAACCTTGATTCGGAATGCAAGTTGGTTCGGAATGTAGCACTAACCCGGAATGTTCCGAATGAGTTCCCTTTACTCGGAATAATTGTTGATCCGGAATAACAACCTTGATTCGGAATATATTCCGAATGACCTTGATCCGGAATATTAAATATTCCGAATGAACAAGTTGATTCAGAACAAATTCTTCACTCGGATTGTCAGCTTGATTCGGAATATTTCACAACAACTCCTTGGTTCGGAACAACCTGCTTGAAACCTTTGATTCGGAATATACCAGGGCAACAGAAATAACGAAGAACAAGGAAGAACAAATATACGCGAATCTAATCTAAACTAATCCAGTCAAACCAAAAGATTAAATCAAACTAATCACAAATGATCTAATAACAATAACCTATCAATCTAAATCAACAAAATTAACAAATATAACCAAAATAATCAAAACCCACTTTAATCAATTTAATGAAAACTCAAAAACATGAACATGAACATAAAGCATAAAAATTTAAGATCAAACAAGAAAGGAAGATAAGAGATTAACAATAAAAGTAAAGATTGACAAGAATTAAAAGGAAACTTACTTGAAATTAAAGGTATTTAAGGTGCAAGACAATGTATTTAAATTGACATGTATTTAAAGAACAAGTAGTTAAAAGGTGGAAGACTAATTGTCACACTTAGCCAACAAAAACAAATGAATATTCTAATGATCTATTTATAGGGGAGGATTAGGGAGGTGCTTAGGAAGCTTCCTCCCCTCTTTCTTCTTTCTTTAATTGCACCATTAAGTCCTTAATCTTCTTAAATCTTGGACTTTATGACTTTGTCTCGGGATTTCTTTAAACTCGTCTTGACATTTCTTCATAAATAAGACTTGAGTTCTTCGGCTTTTAGTAAACTTCCGTCTTTTGACTTTTTCTTCGATAAATCTTTAGAATTGGTCTTGGACTTCCGTTCTTTTTGCACTCTTGATTTCTTGACTTCGTCTTTTGTCTTTTTCTTCGATAAAAGCTCGTGAATGCCCGTGTTTTCTCCCCTTTTCACATTTTCATCCTAAATCACAACAAAAACACAAACCACGCATAATTCCGACATTTACGACATAAAATACACGTTTTGGCTCGGTTATTATTGTAGTTAAGTGGTAAAAAGGATGGGTGTTTACAAAGCTGTCGAATTCTTCGGGAGATGATCAAACCATTTTTCGGCGTGGTGGGATAAAGTATGTGGAAAGAGCTGTAGACGAAGGACATCCATAGTAACACCGGGCAACTTCGTGCTTTGAGTAATAGTAATGAATTTGTCGAGGTGCTTGTTGGCATCATCATCAGGAAATCCGCGAAATGGATTAGTTTGCACTTGTTGGATCATAAGCTATCAAACAATAAGCTAACACAATCAATAACATAAAAAATAACAAGTAATCAAATAAGCATGACAATAAGATAAAAGGCACAAAGATTAAGTAAAACAAGAAAGGTAGAATGAGAGATTAATAAAAACTTGATTAAAGAAAAGAAAAACAACAAAATTAAAAACACTTACTTGGAATTAAAGGAATTAAAGTGCAAGACAAGTATTTAAATTGACAATTAAAATGACATGAAATTAAGGTGGAAAGACTAATGTGTCAAATTAGCTAACAACTCCTAATGACACATTAAAAGTCTATTTATAGTGATTAGGAAAACTAAGCATGTGCTGGTTCATTTTTCTTTCTTTCTCGACTTCTCGTCTTCTAATTTCTTCGACTTTTTCGACTTTGTCTCGGGATTAATAAACTCGTCTTGTAATTTCTTCATTAATTTAGACTTGAGTTCTTCGGCTTTTATTAAACTTCCGTCTTTAGACTTTTTCTTTGATAAATCTTCATAATTGGCCTTGGACTTCCGTTCTTTTAGCACTCTTGACCTTTCGACTTCGTCTTTTGTCTTTTTCTTCGATAAAAGCCCGTGAAAGCCCGTGTTTTCCTCCCTTTTCACATTTTGATCCTAAATCACAACAAAAACACAAACCACGCATAATTCCGATATTTACGACATAAAATACACGTTTTGGCTTGGTTATTATTGTAGTTAAGTGGTAAAAAGGATGGGTGTTTACAAACCTGTCGAATTCTTCGGGAGACGATCAAACCATTTTTCGGCGTGGTGGGATAAAGTATGTGGAAAGAGCTGTAGACGAAGGACATCCATAGTAACACCGGGCAACTTCATGCTTTGAGTAATAGTAATGAATTTGTCGAGGTGCTTGTTGGCATCATCATCAGGAAATCCGCGAAATGGATTAGTTTGCACTTGTTGGATCATAAGCTATCAAACAATAAGCTAACACAATCAATAACATAAAAAATAACAAGTAATCAAATAAGCATGACAATAAGATAAAAGGCACAAAGATTAAGTAAAACAAGAAAGGTAGAATGAGAGATTAATAAAAACTTGATTAAAGAAAAGAAAAACAACAAAATTAAAAACACTTACTTGGAATTAAAGGAATTAAAGTGCAAGACAAGTATTTAAATTGACAATTAAAATGACATGAAATTAAGGTGGAAAGACTAATGTGTCAAATTAGCTAACAACTCCTAATGACACATTAAAAGTCTATTTATAGTGATTAGGAAAACTAAGCATGTGCTGGTTCATTTTTCTTTCTTTCTCGACTTCTCGTCTTCTAGTTTCTTCGACTTTTTCGACTTTGTCTCGGGATTAATAAACTCGTCTTGTAATTTCTTCATTAATTTAGACTTGAGTTCTTCGGCTTTTATTAAACTTCCGTCTTTAGACTTTTTCTTTGATAAATCTTCATAATTGGCCTTGGACTTCCGTTCTTTTAGCACTCTTGACCTTTCGACTTCGTCTTTTGTCTTTTTCTTCGATAAAAGCCCGTGAAAGCCCGTGTTTTCCTCCCTTTTCACATTTTGATCCTAAATCACAACAAAAACACAAACCACGCATAATTCCGATATTTACGACATAAAATACACGTTTTGGCTTGGTTATTATTGTAGTTAAGTGGTAAAAGGATGGGTGTTTACACACCTATCACTCTTCTCCCAGACCTTCAACGTTTCCAATTTCTTCTCCAAGCTCTTCAACGTGTGCAAACTGTGTGCGCTTTACTGGAATGATAAAGGTACTTGAGAGTACAGTAAAGTTGTACAAAAATTGCGATACACACACCATGGATTCAGCTGCACTACTTCACGACCTTTACGATGACATGGGGAACATTCGTTTGAACTAGTTTATGATGTATCTATTTTCGTGTTTATGAGTGTATTATCGGTTTAATATCCATGTTTAATCAAGCGCGTGTTTAAGTGTCCGTGTAGAATAAAGCTAGGTTTAGGCGTGTCTGTTTGTAAGCCTCAATGAATGTTAACAATTTTTAATTAATATTAACAATGAATGTTAACAATTATCAGTGAATGTTAACTTTTGGCGGGCAAAATGTTGGCGGGAAAACATTAGCGGGAAAATTTAACCATTTGTCTCACTTTTTTTATCATAAAATGACATATACTATTTTAAATTTTAAGAACTATATTTTTTAATATATATTTAATATTTATTAAAATATTAAATAAACATTACACTTTTTTGTGAAAGTGGTTGGTCAAATTGCAGTCAACGTTTCCCTAGCAACATGTCGCTGGAGAAACTTTTTGTTCGTCGTTTTGTTAAATAGGCGCGTTAACGAAAAGCATTTGGAGGGAATCTTGAAAGTATCCCAAGCGACATGTCGCTGGGGAAACTTTGTGCCATAAATAAACAATTCATTAACACTAATCACTCGGATTAGTCCATGGAAAAAAGTTTCCCCAGCGACATGTCGCTGGGGAAAACTTGGCGGGATAATCTCCCGCTTACATTTTTGTGAAAATGTTTGGTCAAATTTCAGTCAACGTTTCCCCAGCGACATGTCGCTGAGAAAACTTTTCTTTATTTTTTGGTCAAAATTTCTATGAGCAAGTTTGTCACGTCAGACTCATTTTGTCGTTTAGCGTGGTTTCCCCAGTGACACGTTGTCGCTGGGGAAAACCCCGATGGGGAAGGGCTGGATTGTTGTAGTGCTACCCACTACCTCTTAGAGCATATATAATGCAAAAAGCTATTATAGACTTTATAAATGAAAATATCACACTAAAACGATATTTACTTTTTAATCATGCTTAACGTTTTGTTAACGACAATACATCAAACATATTTTTATGTTAGAAACTATAAACATCATATAAGTTTCTTCAAACTTATACAAAAACGTTTTACAAAAATAACCTAAATTGTATAAACATAAAATAATAAATGTTGACTTCACAAAGTCAAATATTGACTTACAATGTCAGATATTAAAGTCAAACCAAGAAAATTTTGTTGATTGCTTGAATCCTTGGACAAAACTTTATGAGGTTACAAAAGTCAGCTCTGCCGGACCCCGGCGGACCCAAATGTGAAGGGTCCGACGGGTTTTGTGGGGTCTGCCAGTTTGCGTATAAATTGAGCCTTTGTCCAAACTTCAAACTCACCTCTTTCTGCTAATCTTCTCTCTAAACTAAGTATATAACTAACTCTCTAATCTATCTTGTTCATTCTCTTCTTGCTTGTGATTAGATCCATGTTCATCTAAAGATCGGTCACGAGAAAACATCTACTCTAAGCTTTGATCCTTCAAGGCTTCACATTGCGTGAAAGTGTTATGCATTGCCTACACTATCACCATTTTTGTACCCATTTATCTATCTACTTGTATAAAGTGTGGTTGGTGTTATAAACCACAAAGTGTAAGAAATATATAAGGCGGTGTTGTTGTGCCTTTAGATCAAGACATATTAAACTTCGGTGCTGTTTAAGATTGTAAGTTTGTAAAGTGAAGGTTTCTCCACCATTGTAAAGGAGACTCATTTGCTAGCGAAGTAGAATTCTCGAGCAGATACTCGAGGAGTGGAAGTAAGGGCAAGATAAGTGAGATCTTGCTAGGCCGAACCACTATAAATAATCGTGCATTGTGGTTTTTTACTTATTATTTCAAGTCATTTACATTACTAATCATCAAGTCCTCTATATCTTTTAGCAATCACTAAAAAGTTTATAAAGATAATTTAAAACTAATGGGTAAAAACTATTCAATCCCCCTTCTAGTTTTCTACAATTGGCATCAAAAGCTACGTACTCAAGATATTTAAAGTATACTGTACTTTAAAACTTGAATCGATCCATGAATTCTAAAAATTACAAAGAACGAAAATCTATGCAAAGACCACGACTCTTTGAAATCGATGGTTCTATTTATTGGAAAAATCGTTTTAAAACTTACGCGAAGTCTAAAGATATATATCTTTGGTATATAATCATTGAAGGTGATTATGCACCAACAGTGAGAAATGTTACCACTAACCAATTTTGTCATATATATGAAGATGTACTTTCTAAACAATGTAGATGGTATTTTATTTTTGTTTTCACTGTGTACCCGAGGGGGTTTATAATGTAAATTCTGTGTCTTTTGGTATATCTTGATATAAAACTTTTTATAAGTAGCAAAATCAATTATATCAGGATATACGCATACATATCTAGATTTATCAAAAGGAAGAGGCCCGGAACTCGGACCATTTTTATTATACTTTTCATTCGGAAGACCTCCTCTGTATTAACCGACATTCAGAGTCATCAACCTCCACGCCCTTAAAATCTTCAACATTCGCAACACCTCTACCACCAGGGGCAGGTTGATGTTGTACAGCTCTAGCATCATTAACTTCCGCCTCCGGTTTCAGATCTCTTTTCTCCTAGCTACACGCTTTAGGAAGCGAAGTGACGGTGCCTGCCACGCCCTGAGGCATTCAGAATAGTATCTATCCCGAGCTTACAACCTCTAACTCGCACACGATGCTCTTCCAACACCATCTCAAAAGGAAGAGGCCCGGAACTTGTACCTTTTTTATTATACTTCGCAAGCAAAACGGTTGAGACCTCGAAGGGGCAAGATCTGAATGTTGAGACAAAGTCAAGGAGTTCATAATCTCCTCTATAGGCCTATCACATTGACCTTCGAGGGTATCAAGACCCTGCAAATCAAGAGAGTGTAAGGCATCAACTGACTCATCAAATTTCTCGAAAGCACTCAGGTCATACTCTGGGTGATTTGATTAGCACCCAAGGAGTAATTACGGATTATACCGAGGAAGCAAAGCAGGCATTCGGCCATCTCGACAGACGGATGATCTACAACAACGAGAGGGGCAGAGGAATCATTATTTTCACCGTGCTCTCCAGCAGCGTAGGCTCTGGAGTGAATCGGTCGCGCGCCATAATTGTAACAACGATTGGGTTGTTGATACAAACTACCCAGACGGGTCATCTCTGTAAAGGAAACAACACATTATCAGAAGTGTACGTAAGCTCATGGGATAAAAGGTGGATCGGATTGCTAAATATTACATGTTCTATCGGCATTGATAAAAACGAGGTATTGATCAGCGCCCAAGGAGTAATTACGGAATCTACCGAGGAAGCAAATCAGGATTTCCGGATGCCTTCGAAACGGACATTCTTAAAAGAAAGATGCCCATAACTCTGACCATTTTTAATATTCTTCTCATTTGGAAGACTTCCTCTATATTAAATGGTATTCAGAATCATCAACCACCACGTCCCTAGCATCATTAACATTCACAATTCCTCTACCACCATGTGCGGGTTGCTGCTGTACAGCTCCAGCAGCGTTAACTTTTTCCTCCGGTTTCGGATCTATGAGGGGGTTTATAGTGCTAATTATGTGTCTTTTAGTATATCTTGATATAAAACTTTAAATAAGTATCAAAATCAATACCAACTATAAACGGTGTTTTTTTTCGTTGTATACCCCAAGGGATTTATAGTTCTAATTCTATGTCTTTTAGTATATCTTGATATACAACTTTATATAAGTAGCAAAATATATTCTAACTTTAAATTGCAAACTATATATCTGGATATACTCATATATATCAAGATGTACTTTCTAAACAAAGTAAACGGTCTTTTAGTTTATTTTTGGTTGTGTACCCGAGTGGGTTTAGAATGCTAATTATGTGTCTTTTGGTAAATCTTGATATAAATCTTTATATAAGTAGCAAAATCAATTATATCAGGATATACTCATATATATATCTAGATATATCAAAAGGAAGAGCCCCGGAACTCGGACCATTTTGATTATACTTCGCATTCGGAAGACCTCCTGTGTATGAACCAGTATTTGGAGTCATCAACCTCCACGACCTCAGCATCTTCAACATTCACAACACCTCTACCACGAGCTTACAACCTCCAGCTCGCACACTGTAGGTCTACGATTTCTAAGGATTGTGCAATTAAAGGAATGATCTATTGATAAGATGGTGGAAATGGGGAAGATGAAGATGGGATGTAGAGAGAGAAATGAGAGAAAAGAAAAGTAGAGAGAGAAAGTGATTTATTAAAATGAATAATTGAAAAATGAGAAGAACCACCCCTCCTAATATGCTAGGAGGGGTATATATAGCCCACCCTACATGTGGGCTATATGGACTATATTTGGATCACGAGCCTAATACAATAATATATCGTTGGAGCGACCGATCCTTCATAAATACGTAAAAACGTATTTCCAACAATCTCCCCCTAAGGGAGGTCGCTCCAAGTTACAAAGTTCTAAATATTCTATAGCTCGTGATCTATGCTAATAATGATGTGACCGAGACTTTCTTTGGGAAAACATATTTCCAACAATCTCCCCCTAAGGGAGGTCACACCATTTTACAAAATCTTAAACCTAGCATCTATGCTTGAGTCTTCGATCTTGTTCTTGTGAATATGCTTGATGTGATCTTTGACTTTAGTCTTGAGCATGTTTCCTTGCCTTGACCTTGTGCATTCATCACTTGTGAAATTTGCCTCTTCGTGACTTCATGTTCCACATACTTATACCTTTAAATTCTTGAAAGCTTCAGAGTTTGATACAGCAGAAGACTTGACCTTCATACTTTCTTGAATTTGTTGAAGTACTAAGTGTATGTAGTATAAGCATGTGGTGACGACTTCTTCTGGATTATACACCGCAATGCCACCTTCTTGTTACGCTGCATAAGACAGTTAGCAACAAACCATATACACGGATGAAATGGCCTTGAACATTTCATTCTAGTTTGGTAGCATTTTACCTCCGGTCGGTGAAGACCGTTGGACGATATTAAATATCGTACTTGTGACAGGTAGTTTCAATAAAGAACCTCATTGACAAGATTTCGCGGGTAAACCCGTTCTCTTTACTTGACCGTCCAAAGCTGACTGCGAACGTAAAGAGTGAATCATTTGGATAATATTATCCGCATGATTTGAAGCCATCAATTCATGTTCCTGGAACAAGTGAGGTTCAATTAAGAACCGCACCATCGTTGCTTTCCAGTTGTCACGAGCTTGATTCGTATAGAATCTTGCAAGTTACCTACCAAGTGCTGTTTGATGTTAACACTAGAAGGATTTCCATTCGTCACTGTAAATACTTAATAGTAGTACTCTGAATGTTCTGGCAAGATCACTAAGATATTGCGTAGAGGTCTGGAACGTGTTTAAATTCATTTAAGAGTTTAAACCACTGTTGCTTTCCAGTTATCACAAGTTTGATTCATAAAGAATCGCACAAGCACCTACCATCAGCTTTTTGATGTTCGCTCAAGAAGGATTTCCATCTTCATTGTAAATACTTTCGTATTACTCGGATGTTCAGGCAAGATCATGAAGATTTTGCGTAGGACTCTTAAGAACTTTCTTACTTTTCACAGTGTGTGAAGAAGAAAGTAAATATGAAAGTGTGTCCTAATGAGATATTTGATGATCTCAAATGGCTCTAGACTCGATCGTGCATTTTGGATTTTAGTGATCGGAGGCTGGAGAGGAGTGCCACCTTTTTAATACCAATTTATTCGGAGTGAATAAACCAGTAGATAATGTGTTGATCTCCGTGTGATTAAAACAAATACCTTTTGAGAGATATTTAAGTTAGCTCGGAAGGGTTGTGCATTGCATCACTGGGTCCATGATGTCAGTCTTCAATATCAAGAATCATTAAAAATGATCTCAATAGCATATGAATTGACCTGGTTTCTGCCTAAGGTTGTAAGGAGGGCTTCTTTCTTTACACCCTTTATCTTTACAATTCTTTTTTATTCTTCAACCCCTTCAATGCTTACCAATACGTCATAACTAGCACCTTGTTGTGATTGTTCCAGTGCTAACTTAAGTACATGGTCGGCATTCAGCTACGTTCACAATCTTTCTCCATCTTTCCTAAGGACTACTATTTCTAGCTATGGAATGTCCTTGGGAAGATTCCTCCGGTTCTAGAGAAATCATTGGACTTTAACCTATCCTACCATCCTTATGTCACCACAATCTTCACCGTCGTGAATAGAGATGTTTTGGGTAAGTGTATGTCACCATGAAATCCATTTTGAAGTGCAAATCCATTTTGCTCCCCCTTAACATATGCCACGATATCCGAAAACATTTCGCACATGTCGGGATGAGCTAGCACGTTAAGTCAAACCATTTGTGATTAATTATTTCCCATATTAAATCACATTTTCTCCCCCATATTAAAAATATTAACGCAATCGATGTTTTTAATATCAATTGATTTAATAGCATTTTAAGAAGATCTGGGAAGAAAAATGCAAATTTAGTTATCTTCATGATTTTAACAAGCTCCCCCTCAAATTAATGAGGGTGTACTTGAAACGTAAATTAAATACCTTTTAAACACAAGTGTAAGGTATTTATCACGTGCAAGGATCATATATGAGAATGTATTCACAAGATTAGCAATTTACGAGGCTGGACCTGAATAATGGAGAACATCATATGAAAGAAGCACATGGTTCTTGTTCACGAATGTTGGTCACCTCGTCACGTCCCCGAGAAAATTAATTCCCGTTGTTGAGTCAAAGCTTTCCGGTGAAATGCTTGACTTGATTATGAAAAGCGGGTTACTATCTGAAATAATAGCAAACCATATGGAGCATGTTTTAAATCTTTTAAACTTCTGCTCGAACTTTATTTACAACCCCGTGTCATTATTGAATGACATTTCTAGGTTCGTAAATATTATCGATTCTAGAAGACAAGCTCTTTTTATCAAAACGTTTTGAACACATAATTTTGAAAGATTTAGAAAAACCTTTTGAAAAATTCTTGAAAAATTGTGTTCAAAGTTTTGAAAACCAGTTACTTGAGCTTAAGATGTTGAATATCTTAAAGGCGAGCTCAAGTCCGAGAAGTTGTAAACTTCCCGTTGTTAAGGATAAGTTACCATCGGCGATAAACTTTCCTTTTATCTGAAGAACGAGTCCTAAGCTGACATTTACTTAGAAGTCGTTTTCATGAGCTTGAAAACTTTGACTGTTTTAACGGAAAGCTCATGACCGAGAAAGGTTAATTTCTCGTTATGAGGATAAGTTCTCTTATTAAAAAGATACACTTTCCTTTCTGAGCTTTAAACTTCGAATGTTTTAAGACAAGCTCATGACCGAGAAAATTGAATTTCTCGTTATGAGGATAAGTTTATCATTAATGATAAACTTTCCTTTATTTGAAGTTCGAGTTACAGTCTGACATTTAACTGTAAGTCATTGTGCATGAGCTTAAAAACTTCGAATGTTTTTAATATTAGCTCATGCCCGATAAAACTTAATTTCTCGGTTTTTAGGATAAGTCATCATCGGGATGAACTTTCCTGTCTTTGGAGATTGAGTTACAGTCTGTTATGTGACTGTAAGTCCTTGTGTAAGCTTTAACCATGAATCCCCTGAGATACTAGTTTCTCTGATATCTACTTCTTCAGCAACCAAACTCTGAGAGTGTCCTTAGTTGAACGGTATACAATGATTGGACCACTTCGTTCTTTTGGAACATCAACTTTGGTACCTGCATTCTCATTAGGAGTTTGTATACTTTTGCATGGGTTAGAGATATCTATTTTTGAAGCACGTGGGGGTTCACAGTTGGCTTTACTTGTGTCAGAGGCGACCTGAGTAGATGATTCACTTATCTTAGCTGGCAAACGTTTCCTTTTATAGAAAATCTTAAGTTTAGGCTTAAGTGAAGTATCATCCTTTGCAATTTCCTCCCTAGTAGTCTTCGTAGAATCAGAGACAATCCTAGTTAAAGGGCACTCGTTTCCTACGAGAGTGAAAGTTCTACCAGTGGGGCGCCAAACTTTACCAAAGGGTTTGATTTTAGCTATCCACTGGGACTTAATTCTAGCACGGGAGTTCACCTCATCAAGTAATTTTTTGATACAAGAATCATGATTTACCGTAAAGACACATTTTCTACATGTTTTACAAGTAGCATATTTAATGTCCGAGTATTTCCTAGATGATTGATCGATGCTCCTAGGAGATGACATGCTACGGTTAGCAGTGTTGGGTAATCTAGAAGGTATATGACTAGGTTGGACATTGCTATCTCTTACATGTGTCTTTTGAATAGCTTCCCTTTGACCAGATTTATGGCAAACGTCATTTGAACTAGTTCTAGACGTGGTCTTGGTATTTTTAGGGAAACTAGAGGCAATCATATGATTTGGTCTTGCTAAAGCTGATTTAGTCACATTAGGCCTAGTTGGTGGAGTGACTGTTCTAGAAATATGACCCAAATCAACTTGGGAGGCAAACCGCGGTCTCGAGGATTGTGGTCGTTCGGATCTAAATGCAGTAGGTTGTCTGACGAACTGATTTGTAGGCGGTTTCCCCAAGATTGATGGTTTTTCAAGCTTAGTGTCCACACTAGGTCCTCTAGTTTTCCTTAACTCGTTTTTCAACGCAGCTATAGCAAAAACCTTTTCCTGTACTTGGGCCTTTAAAGTCTCATTCTCTTTGAGCAAGTTATCTTGGGATGCCAACTTAGATTCAAGCAGTTGAATTTGTTTCAAAAGATTATCCTTTTCAGCTTTAGAATCTAGAACAGATTGATCCAATTTTCTTTCAAGAACAACGTTTGACTTTTCAAGTTTTTCAAAGTATGTTTCAAATTTGTCCGTTTTCTTAGAAAATTCAAGTTTGGCATCCTCAAAATCTTTTGATTGTTGAGCTACAATCGTTTCGAGCTCTCTAATCTTGGAATCAGATGCAGTCAATGAAGCAGTTATAATACAATTTTCATGATGTACTATAGCATTCTGAACAATCTCTCCCCCATTATGACTTACATCGGATGAATCAGAAGTGGTATTGCTATCACTCTTTTCCATCCCATGTTTGTCATGATTAGGTCCAGAATGCTCAATATGCGGCATATCATCAGCATAGACATCATAAACAACATTACATTGTACCAAGTTTGTAGGCTCTTCGTCATAAACGGGTAAGGAGTCATCAAGAGAGATCGCATGAACATTCCCTGACGTGCCACTGGTATCATGTTGTCCTCCTGATTCTGTGCTCTTGCCATCGTGAGGCTCCAAGTTGTCAACCGTATGACCATTCTCCTCTTGCATCTGCGTCATTGATTCTTGCACTCCATGATCATACGCTTGCTGAAGTTGTGATCTTTGATAAATCGAAGACGAGACCGATGACATGAGTTTCAAAATCGTATCACGGAAAACTCGAAGCTCGGTATGTGTATCTTGAAGAAAGGATTGGCAAATCACTGAACTTTCAGGCTTGATGACATTGAATTGGAGGAAAGGCGTGAGGTGTGTCACAAGAGCCTTGTATGCAAGTGCCGATGCAGAGTGATTAAAGTTGTTATGGTTGAGTTGCTCGGCGAGTTTGGTCAAAGTGGTGAAAATTGAGTCGATGAATATATGACGATCTTGTCCAAAGATTGTCACAAATTCGCTCCCTCCTTGAATCCTCGAAAGAGTGATAAGATGAGACTAAAGCATTTGAAATGAAGTGATGCAACTTTTCCTAGCTTTTTCTTGCGTTTGATGCAAGTCTCCCTCTTGAGGGGTCGAAATCGACGATTCCATTGACGGTCGATGAAAAATAATTGCGGTCGTTGTTGTAGTCGGGTTTTTACAATTCGACTCGGCTAAAAAATTGTTGTCGGCTCAAACAATTATAGATTAAACCGGATACTAATAGGTCCAATTTAAACTCGGCTTACTTCAAAAATAAATCCCGTCACTATAACTCGTTACTTTTGTCTTTAAAGTCGGCCACAAAAACTTTTAACCCATCAAATATTTTGCACGGTAATACTTTCAAGATACCCGCCTCAAACAAATTAACTTTACTAAAAAAATTAACTTTAAAATTTTAAATAAATAAAAAAATTAGCTTAATAGAAATAAGGAAACTAAAGAAAAGAAATAAAAGTGAAAAAAAAATCTGATAGAGTTTTTGGAAAGTCTATTTCTTTGAAGAATACGCGTTCCAAAAAAAAATTAAATTAAATGCTGCCAAACACGTGGCACATTGTTTCCTCCGTCAACTATAATCTCTCTACTCGAGGCTACTAAAACAAAAAGAAAAAACGTTGGATACTCCGTCTAACAATTTTAACTTAATCACTATTCTCAATCACAATAACTCCATCTTTTACCTTATCGCTCTCTCTCCTCACAAACTCAGATCAAAACTATCCATCACCTTAGTTCCTCCGTCCCTCTCTCTTTTATCTCTCTTTCTCACAAACCTAACAAAAAAACCTCCGGTCTTCTATACTCTCTGTTATCCCCGCCCCCAACCTTGTAACTTCCGTCCCCCTATAGCTCTCTCTCTCTCCTCAAAATCGCAGAAACACAACTATGATCTTCAAAATCTCAGAAACACAACATGAATTGAAACATAGATGAATCTTCAAGGTCTCTTTATTGAGGTCTCGGGTAGGTATTTCTAATAAGGGTCGAATCACCACCTTTCTCTTCATCTGTCGTGTCTTTCTGGTGTGTTTGGTGTCAGTTGAGTTAAAGAGTCAAAGGATTTGGATTTGAGTCTTGAAAAAAGGTATTTGTTTGAGTCTGTTTTGGGGGTGTTGATTTGAGTGTTGGTTTTGGGTGGTTTGGTAGAGTGTGAGGGTTGTTTGAGGTGATGAGGTGGAGTGATTGTTGATTTGGTGAGTCTTGATCGATTCTTGGTTGAGGGGCTTAGTGTGATTGTGTGAGAGTATGATGGGTATGTTTTGACCGAGAGACTGTTTGGTTGTGTGTGTTAGTGAGTCGAGAGACCGAGTCTAGGGTGAGGTAATGTGAGAGTGAAAGAGGGAGTTCGAGGGGGAGGGTCTGTCGAGAGAGAAGAGATTGTGTCAGTCGAGAGGAATGGGTTTGTGAGGTTGTTCGAAGGTTGAGGGTTGTGAGTCGATGGTGTTGCTTGGTTTGGTGTCTAAGAGGTTGTGATAAAAAATGGTTTGTGATAAAAAAATGGTTTTGAGGGTGTTTGTGTTTGTGTGAGGCGGTTCGAGAGTGAGTGTCGGTCGAGTGTGGGTGGGTTTTTGTTTGTGTCTATGTCGAGTGTGGAGTCGGTCTATACGGAATAGTCGATTCGAAAAGGTCTATTCGGAAAGTCTATTCTAAAAGTCTATTCGGAATGTTGGCTATTCGGAAAGATTTCTATTCGGAAAGAACGGAAAACTGATAAGAAAAACTGAAAGATTTTGGACAGGTTTGGACAGTAGACAGATTTGACGAAAAAGATTAAAATAGATAAAACTGATAAAAAATAGTTTGATAACTTGATTATAAAAAAATAGATTATAAAAACTGATTATAAAAAATTGATTGGATAACAGAAAAGTGATTGGATAACAGAAAACTGATTGTAAAAGAACAAGGAAACATGATGGATTGGATTGATAATAGTAACAACTGATTGGACAGATTGAGGATTTTTGACAGTTGGACCAAATTTTACAGAAACCCAGATCAAGAAATTTGACAGTTGGACCAAACTGATAAAAATGATACTAAAAAAATAATTAAAAATATAAAAAAAAAATTAAAGCTGATGAAAAGAGAAACCTGATGGAGAGATTCGATTATTTAAAAACAAGTTTAATAAAAATAGATAGAAAAACTTTATAAAAAATTGATAAGATTTATAAAAATTGATAAAAAATTTATCGAATGATGAAAAGATTGATAAAAAATTAGAAAAGAAAGGATTTTTACCACCAAATCAAAAGATAAAAAATATGCAAATCCTAAGATTTAACCATGGCTCTTGATACCAAATGTAGGTCTACGGTTTCTAAAGATTTGGTAATTGATGGATGGATCTATTGATTAGATGGTGGAAATGGGGAAGAAGGAGATGATGTGTAGAGAGAGAAAGGAGAGAAAAGAAAAGTAGAGAGAGAAAATGAATTTATTAAAATGAAATGTTGAAAATGAGAAGAACCACCCCTCCTAACATGCTAGGAGGGGTATATATAGCCCACCCTACATGTGGGCTATATGGACTATATTTGCTACAAATTAGATCACGAGCCTAATACAATAATATATCGTTGGAGCGACCGATCCTTCATAAATACGTAAAACGTATTTCCAACAATCTCCCCCTAAGGGAGGTCGCTCCAAGTTACAAAGTTCTAAATATTCTATAGCTCTGATACCAAATGTAGGTCTACGACTTCTAAGGATTGTGCAATTAAAGGAATGATCTATTGATAAGATGGTGGAAATGGGGAAGATGAAGATGGGATGTAGAGAGAGAAATGAGAGAAAAGAAAAGTAGAGAGAGAAAGTGATTTATTAAAATGAATAATTGAAAAATGAGAAGAACCACCCCTCCTAACATGCTAGGAGGGGTATATATAGCCCACCCTACATGTGGGCTATATGGACTATATTTGGATCACGAGCCTAATACAATAATATATCGTTGGAGCTACCGATCCTTCATAAATACGTAAAAACGTATTTCCAACACACACGATGCTCTTCCAACACCTTCTCAAAAGGAAGAGGCCCGGAACTCGGATCATTTTTATTATACTTCGCAAGCAAAACAAGTTGAGACCTCGAATGGGCAACATCCGAATGTTGAGACAAAGTCAATGAGTTCATAATCTCCTCTATAGGCCCATCACATTGGCCTTCGAAGGTAACAAGACCCGACAAATCAAGAGAGTTCAAGGCATCAACCGACTCATCGAATTTCTCGAAAGCACTCAAGTCATACTCTAGGTGATTTGATTAGCGCCCAAGGAGTAATTACGGATTATACCAAGGAAGCAAAGCAGGCCTTCGCCCATCTCGCCAACCGAATGATCTACAGCAACAGGAGGGGGCAGAGGAATCATTATGTTCACTGTGCTCTCCAGCAGCGTAGGCTCTGGATCGAATCGGTCACACGCCCTAATGGTAACAACGATTGGGTTGCTGAAACAACTACCTGCAGATGGGTCATCTCTACAAAGGAAGCAACACATTATCAGAAGTGTACGTAGGCTCATGGGATAAAAGGTGGAGCAGATTGCTAAATCCCAATTAGGTGGAGAGGATGTGACAATCCTCAATTTCAGGTCGTTATTCTAATCATGACTATTATGTATTATGTGTTTACTTTATTGCGAATTTTGAATTATCGGCTAATTTCAAAAGTGTACGTAAGCTCATGGGATAAAAGGTGGAGCGGATTGCTAAATATTACCTGTTGTATCGACATTGATAAAAACGAGGTATTGATCAGCGCCCAACGAGTAATTACGGAATATACCGAGGAAGAAAATTAGGATTTCTGGATGCCTTCGAAACGGACATTCGCAAAAGAAAGTGGCCCAAAACTCGGACCATTTTTATTATACTTCGTATTCCGAAGACTTCCTCTGTATTAAACGGTATTCGGAGTCATCAACCTCCACGTCCTCAACATCATCAACGTTCACAATTCCTCCACCAGGGGCAGGTTGCTGTTGTACAGCTCCGGCAGCATTAACTTTCGCCTCCGGTTTTGGATCTTTGAGGGGTTTATAGTGCTAATTATGTTTATTTTAGGATATATTGATATAAAACTTTATATAAGTATCAAAATCAATACCAACTTTAAACGGTGTTTTATTTTGTTTTTCGTTGTATATCCGAAGGGGTTTATATTGCTAATTTTGTGTCTTTTATTATATCTTATTTACAACTTTATATAAGTAGCAAAATCTATTCTAACTTTAAATTTCAAACTATATATCTGGATATACTCAGTAGGCTCATGGAATAAAAGGTCGAGCGATTGCTAAATCCCAATTAGGTAGAGAGGATGGGACAATCCGTCAATTTCAGGTCGTTATTCTAATCACGACTAATACGTATTATATGTTTACTTTATTGAGAATTTTGAATCATCGACTAATTTCAGAAGTGTACGTAAGCTCATGGGATAAAAGGTGGAGCGGATTGCTAAATATTACCTGTTCTATCGGCCCTGATAAAAACGAGGTATTGATCAACGCCCAAGGAGTAATTACGGAATATGCCGAGGAAGCAAATCAAGATTTCCGGATTCCTTCGAAACCGACATTCTCAAAAGAAAGAGGCCCGGAACTCAGACCATTTTTGTTATACTTCGCATTCGGAAGACTTCCTCTGTATTAAACGGTATTCGGAGTCATCAACCTCCACGTCCTCACCATCATCAACATTCACAATTCCTCTACCACCAGGGGCAGGTTGCTGTTGTACCGCTCCAGCAGCGTTAACTTCCGCCTCCGGTTTCGGATCTCTTTTCTCCTAGTAGCACACTTTAAGAAGCGGAGCGGCGGTAGCTGCCACGCTCCAAGGCATTCAAAATAGTATCTATCCCGATCTTACAACCTCCAGCTAGCACACAATGCTCTTCCAACACCTTCTCAAAAGGAAGAGGCCCGGAACTCAGACCATTTTTATTATACTTCGCAAGCAAAAAAAGTTGAGACCTTCAAGGCGCAAATTCTAAATGTTGAGACAAAGTCAAGGAGTTCATAATCTCCTCTATAGGCCCATCACATTGGCCCTTCAAGGGTATCAAGACCCCGCAAATCAAAAGAGTGCAAGGCATCAACCGACTCATCAAATTTCTCGAAAGCACTCAGGTCATACTCGAGGTGATATGATTAGCTCCGAAGGAGTAACTACAGATTATACCGAGGAATCAAAGCAGGCATTCGGCCATCTCGCCAGCCGGATGATCTAGAACAACAGGAGGAGGCAGAGGAATTGTTCTTTTCACCGTGCTCTCCAGCAGCGTAGGCTCTAGATCGAATCGGTCACACGCCCTAATAGTAACAACAATTGGGTTGCTGAGGTAACTACCGGCAGAAGGGTCATCTCTGCAAAGGAATCAACATATTATCAGAAGTGTACGTAAGCTCATGTTGAGACAAAGTCAAGGAGTTCATAATCTCCTCTATAGGCCCATCACATTGGCCTTCGAGGGTAGCAAGACCCAATAAATCACGAGAGTGCAAGGCATCAACCGACTCATCGAGTTTATCGGAAGCATTCAGGTCATACTCTAGGTGATTTGATTAGCGCCTAAGGAGTAATTACGGATTATACAGAGGAAGCAAAGTAGGCCTTCGCCCATCTCGCTAGCCGGATGATCTACATCAATGGGAGGAGTAGAGGAATCGTTATGTTCATCGTGCTCTCCAGCAGCGTAGGCTCTGGATCGAATCAGTCACGCGCCTTAATGGTAACAATAATTAGGTTGCTGAGACAAACTACATGCAGAAGTGTCATCTATACAAAGGAAGCAACATATTATCAGAAGTGTACGTAGGCTCATGGGATCAAAGGTGGAGCAGATTGCTAAATCCCAATTAGGTGGAGAGGATGTGACAAACCGTCAATTTCAGGTTGTTATTCTAATCATGACTATTACGTATTATGTGTTTACTTTATTGAGAAAATTCAATTATCGGCTAATTTCAGAAGTGTACGTAAGCTCATGGGATAAAAGGTGGAGCGGATTGCTAAATATTACTTGTACTATCGGCACTGATAAAAACGAGGTATTGATTAGCGCCAGTCGGATGATCTACATCAACGGGATGGGGCAGATGAATCGTTATGTTCATCGTGCTCTCTAGCAGCATAGGATCTGGATCGAATCGGTCACGCGCCCTAATGGTAACAACGATTGGGTTGCTGAGACAAACTACCTGCAGAAGGGTCATGTCTGCAAAGGAAGGAACACATTATCAGAAGTGTACGTAGGCTCTTGGGATAAAAGGTGGAGCAGATTGCTAAATCCCAATTATGTGGAGAGGATGTGACAATCCGTCAATTTTAGGTCGTTATTCTAATCACGATTACTACGTATTATGTGTTTACTTTATTAAGAATTTTGAATTATCGGCTAATTTTAGAAGTGTACATAAGCTCATGGGATGAGAGGTAGAGCGGATTGCTAAATATTACCTGTTTTATCGGCATTGATAAAAATGAGGTATTGAACAACGCCAACCGGATGATCTACAGTAACGGGATGGGGCAGAGGAATCGTTATGTTCACCGTGCTCTCCAGCAGCGTAGGCTCTGGATCGAATTGGTCACACGCTCTAATGGTAACAATGATCGGGTTGACAATCCGCAAATTTCAGGTCGTTATTCTAATCACGGCTATTGCGTATTATGTGTTTACATTATTGAGAATTTTGAATTATCGGCTAATTTCAGAAGTGTACGTAAGCTCATGTGATAAAAGGTGGAACGGATTGCTAAATATTACCTGTTCTATCGGCATTGATAAAAACGAGGTATTGATAAGGGCCCAAGGAGTAATTAAGGAATATACTGAGGAAGCAAATCAAGATTTTCGGATGCCTTTGAAACAGACATTTTCAAAAGAAAGAGGCCCGGAACTCGGACCATTTTTATTATACTTCGCATTCTGAAGACTTCCTCTGTATTAAACGGTATTCGGAGTCATCAACCTCCACGTCCTCAGCATCATCAACATTCACAATTCCTCTACCACTAGGGGCAGGCTGTTGATGTACAGCTCTAGCAGCGTTAACTTTCGCCTCCGGTTCCGGATCTATGAGCTGTTTTATAGTGCTAATTATGTGTCTTTTATTATATTTTGATATGAAATTTTATATAAGTAGCAAAATCAAAACCAGCTTTAAACGGTGTTTTATTTTGTTTTTACGCTGTATGCCCGAGTGTGTTTATAGTGCTAATTCTCATTTACTATATCTTGACATACAACTTTATAAAAGTAGCAAAATCTATTCTAACTTTAAATAGCAAACTATTTATCTGAATATACTCATATATATCAAGATGTACTTTCTAAAGTTCTAAACAATGTAAACGGTATTTGATTTTTTTATTTGCTGTTTACCCGAGGGGATTTATAGTGCTAATTCTGTGTCTTTTAGTATATCTTGATATAAAACTTTATATAAGTAGAAAAATCTATTCTAACTTTAAAATGAAAAATATATATCTCGATATACTACTCATATATATCAAGATGAACTTTCTAAACAAAGTTAACGGTATTTTATTTTATTTTTCGCTGTATACCCGAGTGGGTATATAATGCTAATTCCGTGTCTTTTGGTATATCTTGATATAAATCTTTATATAAGTAGCAAAATCAATTATATCAAGATATACTCATATATATATCTATATATATCAAAAGGAAGAGGCCCGGAACTCGGACCATTTTGATTATACTTTGCATTCGGAAGACCTCTATGTATTAACCGGTATTCGGAGTCATCAACCTCCACTCCCTCAGCATCTTCAACACTCATAACACCTCTAAAACCAAGGGCAGGTTGCTGCTGTACAGCTCCAACAGCGTTAACTTCCGCCTCCGATTTCTGATCTCTTTTCTCCTAGCTGCACGCTTTAAGAAGCGGAGTAGCGGTGGCTACCACGCTCCGAGGCATTCAGAATAGTATCTATCCCGAGCTTAAAAATCTCCAGCTCGCACACGATGTTCTTCCAACACCTTCTCAAAAGGAAGAGGCTCGAAACTCGGACCATTTATATTATACTTCGCAAGCAAAACAAGTTGAGACCTCGAATGGACAAGATCTAAATGCTGAGACAAAGTCAAGGAGTTCATAATATCCTATATAGGCCCATCACATTGGCCTTCGAGGGTAGCAAGACCCGACAAGTTAAGAGAGTGCAAGGCATCAACCGTCTCATCAAATTTCTCGAAAGCACTCAGGTCATACTCTGGGTGATTTGATTAGCGCCTAAGGAGTAATTACGGATTATACCGAGGAAGCAAAGCAGGCCTTTGCCCATCTCGCCAGCCGGATGATCTACAACAACGAGATGGGGCAGAGGAATCGTTATGTTCACTGTGCTCTCCAGCAGCGTAGGCTCTAGATTGAATTGGTCATGCACCCTAATGGTAACAATGATTGGGTTGCTGAGACGAACTACCTGCAGAAGGGTCATCTCTGCAAAGGAAGCAATACATTATCAAAAGTGTACGTAGGCTCATGGCATAAATGGTAGAGCGGATTGCTAAACCCCAATTAGGTGGAGAGGATGTGACAATCTTCATTTTTAGGTCATTATTTTAATCACGACTATTACGTATTATGTGTTTACTTTATTGAGAAAAGTAACCAATTTAAGACACGATTGAGTCTAAAAGAGACTATGATTCTAGTTCATATTCTATTATAAATTTTACTTTAGTGTATATCTCTAACTCATTAGTCATGCTAAGACGACTTGTACACTAGCATAATAGGTTTGTACATTGAATTATTTTATAACGATACCCAACGATACATTAAAGTTGTTAACAAATGCCATAACGGTGCAAAGTAACCAATTTAAGATACTAATGAGTCTAAAAGATACTATGAATGTGGTTCGTATTCTATTATAAATTTTACTTTAGTGTATATCTCTAACTCATTAGTCATGTAATGAAAAGCTGTACACCATCATAATAGGTTTGTACATTAAATTCTATGATAACGATACCCAACGATACATTAAAGTTGTTCAAAAATGCCATAACGGTGCAAAGTAACCAATTCAGATACGAATGAGTCTAAAAGAGACTATGAATCTGGTTCATATTCTATTATAAATTTTACCTTAGTGTATATCTCTAACTCATTAGTCATGTTATGAAGACTTGTACACTAGCATAATAGGTTTGTACATTGGATTCTATGATAACGATACCCAACGATACATTAAAGTTGTTCAAAAAATGTCCGTTAATCATGCTAAGATGACTTGTGCACTTGCATAATAGGCTTGTATGTTGAAGCCTATGATAACAATACCCAACGATACATAAAAGCAAGGTTGTAAATATCGCTCGGCGAGGTCTCGACGATCGACCACCGCCAAGCGATATATCATCTTGACGGCGATATATCGGTTTCTCGGCGGGTACTATAAATTATCATTATTTTATATATTTTAATCATTGTTTTATATATTTTAATCATTATTTGATATATTTTTAATATTTATTTAATTTAAATATGAAATTCTTTAATATTTTTATAATTTTATTAATGTTTTCATTAGCTTTAGTTATATATCTTGTAAAATTTACATTAAAAAATAAAAATACAATAAAAACAATCAAAATATCAAAAGTCAACCGATTTTTTTACTGGTATTGATCGATATTTGTCCAAAACGCCAAGTTGGCCGATATGCTCCATGGGGTGGCGATAGACCACCACCAAACGATATATCACCGATATATCGGCGTCCATGACCGGTATTTACAACACTGCATAAAAGTAGTTCAAAAATGCCATATTGGTAGATAGTTACCAATTTTAGATAAAAATGAGTGAGAGACTATGAAGCAATTTCAGATAAAAATGAGTCTAAAAGAGACTATGAAGCATGATTATAGTGTCTAACAAATTTTGCTTTAGTGTATATCTCACTCATTAATCATCTTAAGAGGTCTTTGTACATTTTCATAATAGGCTTGTATATTGAATTATATGATCACAATACCCAACGATAGGGTTGAGCAAACGGATCGTTTGACGGGATCAGACCCAGTGGACCGGACATCTCTTGTCCGTTAATCATGCTAAGAGGACTTGTAAAATTGCACAACTTTTTGACCGTTTAACTTTTTGAAAACATATAGTATGAATTAAAAATTGCACAACTTTGTATAATATTATTTTAAAAACAAATTTGAACGTGTTCATGAATTTTTATTTTGCAACATCTGCTAGCAAATTAAACGAGATATCATGTTCTACAACAGAAAATAACAACAACAAGGTCCAATAACACAAATAATAACAAGTCTTAAAGATTAATCCTAAACCTATATGTCACCCCTATTGGCCCTCTTCTCTACTAGATGTGCATGGTAGGATTTGATGATAAAAAGAGCCTTCTCTTCCTGCGTATCCTTTTCCAGTAATCCAAGTGATGTTGATGGAGGCCCAAGTATTGAAGAACGGGCTGACTTGTTTCTGGAGGCCCGAGATCGCGTGACGAAGAGGGGTTTAGTAAAATGGGCATAACTTTCGCATCCTAAGTCCATTTTCAGCCCGTTACCTGTCAAAACGTGCGTAAAAAGGAGACCGACGATGCTGTAACCACCTTTTAGCTGGTTGCGGATTTTTCAAGGCCCAAAAAGCCTTTTTACTATCAGTTTTTTGCATTTTTATGTTTTTTTCACTTTCAGTTGGACTTTGTCATTGGGCTACGGTCTAGCCCGTTGGATTTTTAGGGTTTTTCTTTGTTTGCAGTCATTATTTAATGAATCTGCTGTAACCCTAGCCAGACAGTTATCAGTTTAATAAAAGTTAAACCATTGGCAGTTGAGTTGCCGTGTTTTACCCTAATTTTCGGGCATTCTTCAAAATCAACGATTATTAGCAGAATTGTTTCTGGCATTCTTGTTGAATCAACAGATCCAATTACTTATCCTTGTTACTTTGTTTTTTTTAGTCTACATCAGTTGGTATCAGAGACAAAGTTCCTGATCAAGATGCCTCCAAGGATAACTAGGCCTATTCACGATGTGAATGAACAGGAATTTGAGCAGCGTATGATGGAGAAAGAAGGAATAAACTGATTATTTAGTTTTCTTAGTTTATGATATCTTTTATTTTAATTTTCTTATTATGTGGTATGTTTTATTTATTTTTCTGATTTTGTGTTTCTTGAGAAGAATATTGTTATCTTTTTTCCCAAGTTTAGTTTTTCTATATAATTAGGACTTTTTGTATTGAATTATTATTGAAGTTATGAATAAAAAAACAGACTTTTAGTCTTTGTTAATTGACTTGAATCCAGGTTAGGGTTTATTGTTCAATTTTCTCTTAATAATCGGGTATTCGTTGAATCAACGATTGTTGGAGTTACCTGATTATCGGTATTCTTTTTGAATCAACGATAGTTGGAAGGATTATTTCTGGTATTTCTTTGGAATCAACAGATTCAGTTATCTATCTTTGTTACTTTGTTTTCATACTGGACCAGTTCCTAAAGCGGCCGGCAGTGGTGGGTTCAAGTGCTTTAACTGTGGTGAACCTGGTCACCGACAATCAGAGTGTAAGAAGGCTGGGAAGAGGCAGTTATTTATTGAACCTGAGGAAGATAATGATGTGGCTTATGATGACTACGTGGGAGACGCAGTTTATGATGCAGAACCTGAGTATGAGGAGGAGTATGTGTCTGGAGATGTGGGGGTGAATTTGGTGGTAAGGCGCTCCTGCTTAACACCTAAAGCTGATGGTGATGATTGGCTCAAACACAACATCTTTCAGTCAAGTTGTACCATTATAGGTAAGGTTTGCACTTTTGTATGCGATTCAGGTAGTTGTGATAATTTGATAGCTGAAGGAGCAGTCCAGAAATTAGGACTAAAAACTAAAGATCGTCCCAAACCTTATAAGTTACAGTGGCTCTAGAAGGGTGGGGAGATAACAGTTTCCAAGCGTGTCCAAGTTCCGTTTTCTGTAGGAACAACTTATAAGGATAATCTTTGGTGTGATGTGATACCTATGGATGCTTGTCACTTATTGTTGGATAGACCTTGGGAGTATGACCGTGATGTAACTCACCATGGTAGAACTAATACTTATAGTTTCCTATTTGGGGGTGTAAAGATTACTTTGATGCCAAATAAACCTAAGGAAGTAGTTAATAAACCCATTGGTACTTTACTTACTTTTTCGTAGTTCGAAGACGAGCTGGAGGTGGGAGGTGATGTTTTTGTATTAATAGGGAAGGAGGTTTTTGAAGACGGCGAAGTTCCTGAAGCCATGATCCCTTTACTTGAGGAATTCTCTGATGTTTTCCCTGATGAATTACCTGATGGTTTGCCACCATTGCGTGACATACAACATCATATCGATCTAGAGCCTGGCTCACAGTTACCTAACAGGCCACATTATAGGATGAGCCCGGCAGAACATGAGGAGTCGCGCAGGCAGGTTGAGGAGCTGGTTTCCAAGGATCATGTTCGTGAGAGTATGAGCCCGTGTGCTGTTCCTGCCCTATTGACTCCAAAGAAGGATGGTACATGGCGTATGTGTGTTGATAGTCGAGCCATCAATAAGATTACTGTGAGGTACAGGTTTCCTATTCCTCGCCTTGATGATTTGCTTGACCAGATTAGTGGTGCTACCATTTTCACGAAGCTGGATTTGAAGAGTGGGTATTACCAGATTCGTCTTAGACCTGGTGACGAGTGGAAGACCGCTTTCAAGACCCGTGAAGGGTTGTATGAGTGGTTGGTCATGTCTTTTGGTTTATCAAAAGCACCAAGCACATTTATGCGTGTGATGAATCAACTGCTCAGGCCTTTTATTGGAAGTTTGTGGTTGTTTATTTTGATGACATTCTTATTTATAGTGCTTCTTATAATGAGATGTCAATCATGTGAGGCAGGTCTTGACCTTGCTTCGGAAGGATAACTTTTATGCAGCCACGAAGAAGTGTGTGTTCATGACCCCTAAAGTTTTGTTTTTAGGGTATGTTGTTTCTGGTGATGGCATACAGGTGGATGAATCTAAGGTATCAGCTGTTCAGGAGTGGCCAACTCCAACTACCATTATTGAAGTTCGGAGTTTCCATGGTCTTGCTTCTTTCTATAGGCGGTTTATCCCTAATTTCAGTTCCATTATGGCCCCTTTGACAGACTGTATGAAGGGTAAGTCATTTGTGTGGACGGAGGAAGCAGAGATGGCTTTTCAGGTTGTCAAGAAAAAGCTTACTACAGCGCCAATCCTGGTATTGCCTGACTTTTCTAAAGTTTTTGAGCTTCATACTGATGCTTCTAAGGTTGCAATTGGTGGAGTTCTTAGTCAGGGTGGGCGGCCTGTTGCCTATTTTAGCGAGAAGTTGACAGGGCCGAAGTCGAGGTACTCTACTTATGACTTGGAGTTTTATGCAGTGGTCCAAGCTGTGAAGCATTGGCGCCATTATTTGTTTCATAAGGAGTTTGTTTTGTTCACTGACCATGATTCGTTAAGGCATATTCGTACTCAAGATAAGGTTTCACATAAACATGGCCGTTGGTTGGCTTTTCTTGAGAAATTTACTTTTGTGGTGAAACACAAAACGGGTGCTTCCAATCGTGCTGCTGATGCCTTAAGCGGGAGAAGTAGTTTACTTGTAACCATGCAGGTTGATGTTCCTGGACTGGATGTCATTCGTGACATGGTGACTGTGGATCCATACTTTTCAATTGTTCTGTAGGATTTGCAATCCGGAGAGAAAATAGATTTTGTTATGCATGATGGGTTCCTATTCAAAGGGGATCAACTTTGTATTCCTGATTCAAGTCTTCGCTTACAAATTATTAAGGAGTTGCATGGTGAAGGACATGTTGGTCGTGATCGCACTTTACAGTTGGTTCAAGCATCTTATTTTTGGCCTACTATGAGGAAGGAAGTGGATCGTTACGTCAAGAGGTGTCGTATTTGTCAAGTTTCAAAGGGGACGGCTACTAATGCAGGTCTTTATATGCCTTTGTCAGTTCCTTTGCAGCCCTGGGTTGATATTAGCATGGATTTTGTGTTAGGACTACCTCGTACTCAAAGGGGTAATGATTCAATATTTGTTGTTGTTGATCGTTTTTCTAAGATGGTTTATTTTATTCCTTGCAAGAAGACAACAGATGCAGTTAAAGTAGCCCAACTTTTCTTTAGGGATGTGTACCGTTTACATGGTTTACCTTCCTCCATTGTTTCTGATCGGGACACCAGGTTTTTGAGTCATTTTTGGCGTAGTTTGTGGAAGATGGTGAATACTCAACTCAATTTTAGTAGTGCTTATCATCCTCAAACTGATGGGCAAACCGAAGTTGTTAACAGGTCCCTTGGTAACCTGTTAAGGTGTTTGGTGGATGATCATGTGAAGGCATGGGATTAGAAGTTGTATCAAGCTGAGTTTGCTCATAATCTTGTTGTTAATCGGAGCACTGGGTTTAGTCCTTTTCAGGTGGTTTATTCTGCTCAGCCACGTGGTCCTCTTGATCTTATGACTCCTCAGATTTCTAGGTTTGTTCCGATGAAAGTGCATGATTTTGTTGAGGGGTTGCATGATGTTCATAAATCTGTTCGTGACAACTTGGTGCGCGCTAATTCGAAGTACAAGCAGGATGCAGATCAAAAGAGGAGACATGTTGACTTTGAAGTAGGAGACTTTGTGTGGGCTGTTTTGACTAAGGATCGTTTTCCAGTTGGTGAATATAATAAATTGTCTGCTAAGAAGATTGGTCCAGTGGAAATTGTGGATAAGATGAACTCAAATGCTTATCGTTTGAAGTTGCCAAGTCATATTCGTTGTTCTGATGTTTTTAATGTGAAGCACTTGTTGCCTTACCATGGTGATTCTTCCGATGATGATACAGCTGGGAATTCGAGGGCGAATTTTTCTTATCCAGGGGGGAATGATGGAGGCCCAAGTATTGAAGAACGGGCTGACTTGTTTCTGGAGGCCCGAGATCGCGTGACGAAGAGGGGTTTAGTAAAATGGGCATAACTTTTGCATCCTAAGTCCGTTTTCAGCCCGTGACCTGTCAAAACGTGAGTAAAAAGGAGACCGACGACGCTGTAACCACCTTTTATCTGGTTGCGATTTTTCAAGGCCCGAAAATCTTTTTTACTATCAGTTTTTTGCATTTTTATGTTTTTTTCACTTTCAGTTGGACTTTGTCATTGGGCTACGGTCCAGCCCGTTGGATTTTTAGGGTTTTTCTTTATTTGCAGTCATTATTTAATGAATCTGCTATAACCCTAGCCAGACAGTTATCAGTTTAGTAGAAGTTAAACCATTGGCCGTTGAGTTGCCGTGTTTTACCCTAATTTTCGGGCATTCTTCAGAATCAACGATTATTAGCAGAATTGTTTCTGGCATTCTTGTTGAATCAACAGATCCAATTACTTATCCTTGTTACTTTGTTTTTTTTAGTCTACATCAGATGCCCAGGTGGAACTCGCAAGTATAGTCTCTGCATAGGCGACTTGGGCCATAGTGAGCAAATCCTACTTTGTCAACTTCTTGATGAGTGTTGATACTTGTCTCTCCAATATATCAAATAAGAGGCAGTTAGAAGGTCGTGATGATGATGAGTTTGATCTTTTTGGAGCGGGGTTGATGGTCCAGCCTCGTCTCTCTCTCGTTTGTGCGACATCTACACATTAACATAAAGATATTCAACACAGACATACATAAAAATATGACATCCCTTAAACCTAATCAAAGAAACAATCAAAAACCATTGCAGTGAACATAAAACATCATTAGACTCACAAACTCGAAACATATACTACACATAATTAATTCCAAAAAAAACATAATTAATTTAGGTATAAGTAAACCCGCAAGTCGCAAACCCATACTTATCATTTCGGTTGCTAAAATGGCTATATTATCATTAAATACTTTGTGGCTGATCAAGTATAAAATAGCACCAAAGAAGCAGATGTGAACAATCTCAAATATAAGCTGATCTAATCCTAAAGTTCATAGATTCAAACTATGGCTAGTAAAACCTTAAACTTGAGTCGTAAGCTTTTAAAACTTATAAAAACTGGTTTAAAAGCTTACGTTTGGTTTGTCAAAATTGAATTAAAGGTCAAAGGCAAACCATAAAAAAAATTGTTTAGGTCGTCAAATACTGTTTGTGATATCAAGTATAAGGTGGGCAAATACTAACATGCACGAACACGGACAAGTAACAATCCGATACTTAGTAACCTGAAACTCTAGAATATATAGATATTTAACAACAAGAATGGATATGTTTATGAAGATCTAAACATTTGTCTAATAATAAAAGAAATAAACTCATATCTCAGAAATTGTTTAAACATTTAGAGCCGAAAGGAATATAGAAAAGAAATGGAAGATCTGGGATTTAAAGAAATTGATATTTTTGTGAAAAAAGTTTAAAACGAAAAAGAAAATGGAATGAGGAGATGAGTAGAGAATTAAATAAACGAGTGTTGATTTTTTGGTTTTCAGTATTTAAGAGTATCTCTAATGGGCTAAATTCTTTTATATGTTTTTATTATTTTTTATTTTTTATTTATTTTAATTTATTTTTAGGTTTTTATTATTTTGAAAAACTTTTGGAGTTGTTTTTATCATTGCACTAAAAGGTTTTATTAAGATTTACAAAAGGTTTATACAATGACTTTATGTATGCAAAATCATTCTACAAACTTTTTGTAAACCTTTGCTAAAACTTTTTGGTGCAATAGTAAAAACCACCTGTAAAAGTAGTAAAAATTTATGAAAAAATTTAGTCTATTGAAGATGCTCTAAGAGCTAGTTTTTGCTTTTAGCCAAAGAATTTATGGCTTCATCCAACCACCTTAAACAAATCATATTCAATTCACACTTAGATAGGTCTCTCATAGACTTGATTTTAAAACTTTGATATGGATATTGAGCCGATACATGTGTTTTAACTAAATAGTCCACTTGCTCTAATTACAAGTGATTGTTATAAATGTTTTGAAACCCGATTTTTAAATCAACCTAATCGAGTTATCCGGTCCGATTGAATCTAAGTCGAATCGGGTTAATCTGATTTTTTTTTAATTTTTTATTCATATTTACAATAATTAACAAAAATTATATATAAAACCCATAAAACTTCTGCATATTTAAAATATAAATTGTTTAGCGATAATATCATATGCAAATATAAAATTTAATCGTAAATACGTAAAATTTACATATTATTAATAAAACCCCGAATAAACTGAAACCCAGCCAGATCTCAAAAACCGGGCTCAGCAGGGTCATCCCAAACCCGGCGGGTCTAGCTGGGTTTCAAAAATGTGAAACCCGGATCAATTTGACCCGCTTTTTCGGCCAGAACCGAGTCAATCGGTTGACTCGGCTAGGTCGACCCGGGTCTGAAAACATTTTTTGTTATGATATATATTTACAAATGTCATATATGATAGTCGGGTGAGTTTTACAAGTCACTCGGAGAATGTGAGTTCTTAAGACAATGATTGATCAAGTTAAGTCAGGAAATAACTGATTTCGTTTAGAGCACAGGGAATCGTCGTGTCATAGAAGTAGTGATATAGCCAAAAAGTGGTGTCACGTAAGTAAAATAGGTTATGGCACGAGAAATGTTATGTCACAACTTTTTAGAAAGAGTGGTAATTTTGGTGCTATAGAGGTGATGTCATGGAGGGTATATACCTTTTAGATTAAAAAAAAATAGAAAACCCATCGCGTGGGCTGTTGGTCACGGCGTGAGGTCTTTGACGCCAACCCACAGACTCCTATGTTAAAAAAAAATCACGCTATTTGTTGGCGCTGGATAACCGCGCAACGGTTTCAAGTGCTCTTATATCTTATGGCGTGTTGTTGTTTACGGTCAATTAATGAACGAAATTAGATCTAAGGGCGCCACGATTGATTTCCCTAAGAAGGTAGCTTTATGAAAGCACGCAATTTACTTATGATACTCCTCGGAAATTATTCTATAAACTTCATACATGGTTTATAAATGGTATTCGTGACCGTTTACTCGAATTCATACCCATTTACTTGAATCTGTATCTATTTTATTGCTATTTTATATAAGTTCTAAGTCTATGTGAAATGATAGACGAAAATTGTTGAACAAAATAAATAATTATATTAGTTATATTTTGTGTGTATTAAAATGTTTTTGGTCAAACATATTTTGATTTTGTAATTTTAAAATAAAAACTATGTTTTATTCAATATATTAAATTGAATGATATGATACTGAGTTAATACTTTTTATTTTCTAAACACCTTAAAATATATTAGAATACTTTAATCCTTTTTTAATGATTTTTCGGAACTTAATATGAAAAATTATGTTCAACGAAAATTTAATTGTTTACCCACGATAGATACCAACTAGTTAAGCGTTATTATAACATATGCGGTGCAAGTTAAAGTCCGACCTAAACCGAACAGTTATCATCCATAGTTGTGACTTCTGATCAATTAATAAAGTAAATACCAATTACGAGTGTTGTGTATCCATGCGAAAGTATTGCCATATGCAAAGTTTTATCAAGATACTAACATAAAATAATATATGTTCACCGGGGAACGTAATTATATCTTTCATGAGCCTTAATTACGTAGGTTAGTGTTACGCAATTTACTTTTGATACTCACAAGATATATAATGCTCGATCGGGTGTTGCGGCACGAAAAAGTCCTTGTTGCTTCCAGTTTTATGTATCAAAAAGTCGACCATAAACTTCCTCTTTAATTAGCCTAGAGCAAGTGTCATAATGAAACATATTTAGTTCTAACATGCACGAACAAACTTGATCAGTGCCTTTGAGGCTATATTTAAGCCGGGACCTAATGCCTGGGTAAACTTTAGATCTGTATGAAACTAGTTTTTACAATAACATGACATGATAATACAATGTACTATCTTTTAGCAAGTAGTAAAGTGAGTTTGAGCATTGATTTTCAAATAAATGGGCAGTTTTGACCGGACACCGAACAATGTCTTGTGGATCTAACCTTAATTTTGATGGTAATTTAGTAGTTTATATGTATGTCTAAAACATTCAAAAACATTTACATTTACATTTCTAAACATTCAAACATTCAAACACATTTACACGCATGCTCATGGGGAAAGTAGGGGACTATTATTAGTGCAAAAGCATTGAAAATCGGTACTTGTTTATTCTTTTTGCGTTTGATATCTTCGGTAACCTTGCACCCGAAGCGGTGGAGCTTCTGAAGAGAATTTAACGCGTAATGAATAGCAACGTTATGACACCTAAATCCGCATTTGTGGTTTTTCATAGAATTAGTTTCACCATTAAAAAAGGGCTTGCGGCGCAGCTTGTTGCTCGCTTGCCTTATACATCTGTGTAATTAAATATTGATGAAAGTATTATTCAATGTGTAATTAACCTCCCTATTATAGAGGGGAATCAAGGTTCCCTATGAAAAGTGATCCCACTCACACTCATATTAAACAAGTGTTTCTTCTTTCCCTCACACATGGGCTTCTCCCTCACAAATTTTACACACACATTACACGTATCGTTCTCTGACCACGTACCATTATGATGAGTCTGTTCTTCATTAATCATTCCGTTTACATTTAATGTTGGGTTGCCCTTTGATACCTTAATTTTCCCCTTGATCCCTTAATTAATATTAAATTGCCCCTTCATGAATCTTGCGATTGACAAGTCGTTGATATGTTTCTCTCACACCTACTTTCCCTTTCACAATAAACAAACGCACCTACTTTCTCTCTCTCGAAAACGACGACATTTTGATCATTTTATTCTCTGTTGGTGGATCTATTACGTGACTCTCATTCATTGTTGTGGCTTTGGTTGTTGATTGTTATGGGGTTTTGGGGCCCGTGCCTTTTGATTACTCTTATTGTTGGGGGTCTTCGAAGAGGGAAAGTATGATGCTGTGACCGTGGAAGTATAACAGTTATTTTATCTTGGTTTTAATTTTACTGAACTTTGTATTTATTTAATTGAATTTTAATACTGGGTTTCAATAGTTATTGGGTATTTAGTTGAATTATACTGGTTTTTTACTACTCCTAGGAAAAGAAGGTATCTTTAGTTGCAAAAATATATTATTATGAAGGTGGGTTACTCTTTATGGTCACCTTTGGATATGCCCCTTGATTGAGTTGCACACACCTTCGTTGCCACCGTTCATGGTGTACGGCAATGGTGCTCGGTATGTGATGACTGATTTGAAGCAGGTACCATTATCTATTTGTGTGCTCAGACTGTGTGGTCATACGAGTCACACATGCGGCCAATATAAAGGCCTATGATAAATAACCATTAACTGCATCGCTATATGTGCTAAGACTTTTTGAAATAGAGGTGATCATGATAGTCATCTGAAATTGTGTTTTGTGAGCCACCGCTTACGAACACCCATGTCTTGGCTAGGCAGCCACACCTTGATTGTGGTTGCAGCCATGACGGGTGTTCCAGGTGATTCCCGTATTTGTAGATCTGAGCCTTACAATGTACAACACAGTCATCATTGGTCTTTCGCTTTGAAACCAAGACATTCAATTCATAAGAACTTTTTTAAGGGCCGCTACTATTCATAGGCTGTGATGATTTTGAAAGGGCCAAGGTGAGATATGAGATTGCGTGTATCTTGGCGAGGCAACCTCTCGGGGTTGCAGCCATGGCATGTGTATCCTTTCTACCTTATTCGTACCCTATCTGAGCCTCATGTGGCCTTAGATCTATCTTACCTAACTCTAAAGTCGGTGTAACAAAAGAAATGTCATCTGCCAATTACTTGGTTTCATGACTACTGGCTTATCCAATAACAAAATTTAAGGTAGTTGCTTTGGGAAAATAGCGGACGGGTTTAATTTATCTAAGATTGCTCATTTGTTGCCTCATTCATCAATCCCCATGAAGAAATGTCTTATGGAAGCACATTATGATGGTAACCGTCTTCGTCCTTACATATTAGTCTCTCTCATGTCACATTCATACACAATGCTTATTCGTTTGCTTATTAGTCATGATCATATACTATGTTGAAAATAGATAGAAAGTTTAAAAGAAAATGGCAGTTCATATAACCTCAACATGTTACAAAAAGATCAGTGACATTTGGACTAAATATTAATTATAAGACATACAATGATGATATTGGCAATGATGAAATCTATGTACGTGGATGTTTTGGTAAGCGTGGTTTCCTAAGATCCGTATCTTGGCGGGGCGACCGTTTGGTCGCAACCATGGCATTTTTCTGGTGGCGTTTCCATACCTCCATATCTGAGCCCACTACCACTTTTGTGAGAGGAGCGGGTCTTATTTTTTATGGTGTGAGAGAGCGCACTGCCATGGCGATTTTCTGTTGTAGCCATGACGGGTAATGTTGGGTGTTCGTATGGGAGAAAAAATGCCCTTGTTTTCTTGAGTCATAATCATGACATGAATAACGGGCTATGATGACACTACATCTGATGCAACAGGGGTGTTTGGCTGCTATTACAACAGGATCCAAACACCTCTATTGGCGTAAAAACTGGTGGTTAAACTTCCTTTTTTAATGTCTTTTTCTATGGACAAAACAATCAATAGGGCCTATTTCAGTTATTATTTTGTTGCTGGTGTATTGTTACATATTCTTATAGTTGTTGAAATATAGGTTGTGGTGCAAGCATTTTGCCTTTTTTTTTAAAGGGGCGCACATGACATCGTGAAGGCAAGAGGATGGATGTGCCATACGGCGAGGAAGACGCCCTACTGCAGCGCACTCGAAGAAGAAGCTTAGAAGATGTACCTACACGACATTACACCAAAACTCGGTTTAAAAGTAAGTGTTTTCCATAGTCTCAGTTGTTTTTTCATATCTTTTGTAGGATACAGGAAAGATGTTTCTGGAGTAGCTGGCTTCTATCTTCCTCAATCCGTTATTGCTTATATGTCTTGTACCAAGAATTAAACTTATTTTTGTATATTTGCTATGCAAATGGGTTGACATAACTTAATAAGATAACCATATGGAATTTTCCTGAAAACATATACCATAACAGTAATATGCATAACAAGAAGCATATAACCAGTTTGGGATTCACAAGAGCTTAGAGCTGCAAATGAAGCTAATGGAATTGCTTAGGGGGTGTTTGTATCGCGTTATATCGTGGAGTTATGGCTTATTTAGCTTCGGACATATGTTTGGTAAACTTGCTTTTTACGGATTATTTTGAATTTTTCTGTTATATATAAACTTATTATGACATAATAAACATATATAAGCCAAAAAGTCTCAAAATAATCCATAAAAATGAGCTTATGAACATAAGTCCTAAAGCAAATAAGCTAAAACCCCATTATATAAGGCGAAACAGACAACCCCTTAATGGTTTAGGGTTTGTTCATGCTAACCTTAATTATTTTCTCACGACAGATATTTGTCTTTATTATAAGCCAAATTACATTTTCCAAAAATGCATTAGAAATCCCTTATAAATAATCATGTGTCTTACAGGCGTATAACTTAGGTTACCAAGAGGACAACACATGTTAGAGTTGGAAAATATTCGGATGAATTTCAGAGCTAGTAGGAGGCAAGTAAAATAAGGGGTTGCTGATCCTAGGGGTGGTATGTTGTCTCATGAATTGGATTCTGTTGGAGGAGGCATTGTGTTGGAAATGATATCTTCGGCCGTTTGTTGGCCGTGTGCCAACTAGGATTTAGAATACTTGCCATATTTAGCGCCAAGTTATATTTGGATTCAGAAAATATGTTTGATCCTTTGTGTGATAATGCTTACGATTAAAATGCAAAGTAGGAAAAAACGTGGCTACTCTTTTTGTTCTTCCATATTTTAGCATGTTTGAATTCTGAATACATTTTCTGTTTTCTTACAGGCGAGTCTTCGACTGAAATTTGGTTGTTTCTTTGTAATACAAACTTGGCGCGACTCATAGAGTGTAATCAAGAGTAGTACGATAAGGTTGGCAAATGAAATAAATGATCATCAGACTCGCTTGGAGATTCTTCTTCTTTTGGTGACAATGATAATAAGATCGTTTGAATGTGTAACAAAGGGATTTGATACGTTAGAGTACAAGGTGAGACCGGTTTTGTGTGTATACTTACAACTTTGTCAATCTGATTGATTGTGTGCTTCATTATAAGTTTAATTGTACCTGCTGCTAACATAGGCTTCTGACATTTTCAGGAGCATCTAGATTATGATATTGTGAAACGCCCAAATCTAGAGTTAAAGAAAGTGACTACCAGAATAAATATCTACAAACAACATGGACCGCCAATTTAGGTAGTTATGCATTTTACTCTTTTGGAAATAAAGTTATGATCAAAATCTATGTAATTCAGATTACACATCTCTCAAATCCCAATACAGTAATTTCGACAAGATATAGAAAATTGTTTACTTACAACATTTAATTAGTTTCTGCTATTGGGAGTATCATTTTATTGAACTTTGCCTGAGTAGTCTCATCTTAATGCTTATAACCATTCTTATCTTGTAGTATATACAATCGCATGAGCATGCAAAATTGTCTCAAGTCAAACTTTTGGTTGTTGATGAGATAGGCGCGACCTGATCGTGATTTGGCTGCTCCTAGATATTGCGGGCCGACTTCCACCATATACTTCCCGGCATGACACGTTCGGGCTTAATATGAGATGCAAACTATGCAACAGAATTAGAAGAAATGAAAAATGAAACAAAGCAAGAGATCCTCTATAGGATAGACGTGCAATTAATATTGGTGTATTTCTATTGAAGGAATGGAAGGACGTCATAAGCTATCTCTTGGCGATAAAAACTATGATCCAAGACCGTTGTACTTCCTTCGTGCTCTTATCTTATCATATTTTGGGTTCATTATGTTCTTTTTTAGGAGGTAAGAAAATGATGTTTTTTTTATGGTTAGAATTTCTCTACCGGGCTGTTGATCTTACATTGGTGCCATCAGTTGCTATTGCAAAGGATCTTTGAGAGTACAAAGTAGCAGCAGGTAATTATATGTTCTGTTAAGATCACTGATTTAATAGAGTTGAATCCCATTTACCTTAAATAAAAATGTACAAGTGGGCCAAACACTAGGAATCATGTCCCCGAAAATCCAAGTTCAAGTTTAGTCCTTATTTGCATATTACCTATCAAAAGTCCTAGTTAAAGCCTGGCCCTGTTCTAGGGCTATCCAAGTTCAGAATATGCACTAAAATTTTCAGCTTATACCACCTGACACCTCCCAATGGATGTAGATTTCGTAACCGGTAGTTCTTTAAAAATAATGGTGTTCAAGTGTCCTATGATACAAAGTGACTCTTGCCAGTAGCAAGAGCCAAACTACGTGGAAAAGTTTCAATTTTCAAATAGTATCGAAAGTGACATTGTTGGTTGGTTGGTCCATGAGTAGTGTAGAGCATTTTATGATATTTTTTTCAGTTAACACAATCTGCTTATGCAATAAGGGTGTTGATTCGGATAGCTTCCATCCAAAGTTCCATTCTCAAGAAATTCGAGTTAGACTATCGTATGTTTCTTCTTTTACTAACTATATTGCATCTGATTTGCATGAAGAAACCAAACATCATTTTTTGGATAATTAACTAAAAAATACTAAGTACTTCAATAAGTTAACAATGAAAACACATAATATATCAAGGGTTTAGCCTGTCTATGAAATTACCCGTTTTGACCCGTATTCTTTCCCTCCCATTTCCACCACTGTATTTCGAAATAAAATGCCAAGTATGATGGTTGGAAAGTCTTCCAATCCATCAAGGATCAAATAACTCTAACAACGTGCCTATATTGTTTCTTTCTGATTTCATTGCATCTTTAATTTCTGTTTTAAACAGCAATGGTGAACCTGATCGACCATTAATCGTACATGTTGGCCGCATTGGAGTCTAGAAAAATTTAGATTTCCTTAAAAGGTACGTTCTACTATATTTATACATTAATCTAATGTTTCATTAAGCAACGTCTGGATTGACTTCTGTTCGTAGGAAAATAATTAACCATCTATCATATATTTCAATACCAATCAATTGCTATGCAAATCTTTTGAATCCAATGCAGAATTGACCTTAGTTTGATAGAAATATGAAAATGACATAGAAAATTATGGTCTTTAATTTAAGCCCCAAAAAGGGAGAATTTGCCTATAAAAATGATGGACAGTTTAAAAGGAAAGACAAACCTGAACCCTTATAAATTACGATGTTGGAAATACGTTTTACGTATATAGAAAGTCTCGGTCACTCCAACAATGTAGTTATAGGCTCGTAGTAATGTTAAGTTTCATATATTAAATATCCCGACCCATGAGCATGTTCATGGGTCGGAAGCCCAAGTCCATTAAGGACTTGGGGTATTTAAACCTCTTTCCACCATGGAAAGAGGTGTTGGTTGTTCATTTTCTACTTTTCAATATACAAGTTTCTTTCACTTCTCTCTCTAAGTTTCTCTCTCTAGAAAAACATCAACCCTCTTGATTCATAAAAATTATCAATATTCTTCAATTGGTATCAAGAGCTATGGAATGAAATAAAGATTGGTTTTGTGTTGTTCATATTTTTTTAAGTGTGTTCATGTGTTTTTGATTATTTCTCCAAAAGTTACAAATTTTTTTTTCATGTTCTTTGATTCCAAGTGATCTACATATCTTCTAAATAGTTCTAGTAACGATTTGGTGATATTCGTTTGGTTAGAATCACGTTTCTTCAAGGTAAAAATCCTTTCTTTCTTGGTGATATCAAGTCTCAGACTGTTTTTAGGGATACGATCTGACTTTGTGTTTGCATAAACCCTGGGGGTTTCTACTTGCGATCCTTAGTCACGATCCATTGTTGCGATCATAACTTAGATCCACGCTACGATCTACCATTACGATCACGTAGTACGATCTATAGGTACGATCCACCATTACGATCAAGAATCCATTGCTTCATACGATCCATCAGCACGATCCAAAGTACGATCCATACTTCGATTGCTTAGTACGATCAGTTCGTTACGATCCGGGTAAGATCACGCTCGCTACGATCAGGGTACGATCGGTTCGCTACGATCAGGGTACGATCAGTCTCGCTACTATCAGGGTACGATCAGTCTCACTACGATCAGGATACGATCAGTCTTACTACGATCAGAGTACGATCAGGATAGGGGAGTACGATAGCTCACTAGGATAGGGGAGTACGATCGCAACACGATCTAGGAGTCCGATTAGAGTACGATCAGCCATAGTTTTTCAACACTTAGAGGATTTTTCACCTTTGTTTTTATTTGGAGACATTAGCAAAAAACACACAATCAAAAGATCTTAATATCTTTAGTTAAACAACATTAAAACATATAATCTTATTTCATTGTTCGATCATCTTTGATAATCTTTTTTCAAGGGATCACAAAATGAATCCGAGTTCATTAATGCCTCAAATGACATCACTTACGGATATTTTCGTCATTACGGGAACGGATAATCTCCCTCCAATGCTCATTAAAGAAGTCTTTGAAGCATAGCAAGGCCGTATGATGTCATACATTAAGGGAAAACCGACATATGGGAGGCTTATGGTCAAGTCAGTTCTAAATGGTCCACTTGATTATGGTACCATCGTTGTTAACAATGTGACTCGACCACGGGAATTTGAAGAACTTACACCAGCTCAACAACTTATTGTCGATGCAGACGAAAAGGCTCTTCAAACCATTCTCCAAGCTCTTCCACATGACATTTATCGAATGGTAAGTCAATATACGGTTGCAAAGGATTTATGGGAACGTCTAAAGGTTTTGCTACAAGGTACGTCTCTTACTAAACAGGAACGGGAATGTCAGTTGTATGATCTGTTTGATAGGTTCACGTACAGTCCAGGGGAAACGCTTCACGACTACTACTTCAGATTCACTACTCTCATGAATGACTTGAATGTATACAATCTCGTGATTGCTCCATTCCAGGTTAACACCAAGTTTTTGAATACTTTACCTCAAGCTGAATGGGGTGAGTATATTACTGATGTTAAGTTAACCAAGGATTTGCATAAGTGCAATCTGGATCAACTCTATGCTTTTCTCCAGCAGCATGAGAAACACGTGATCATGCACTGTTCACCTCGAGGTATGTACCCTGACTCTCTAGATTTGATGGCAAATCAACCAAGCTTGTCATATAACAACACTCCTTATATCATAGGACACCAAGCTTATCATCCATCACCGTATCTGACTCCAAGCTTCCCCCAATATTCGATTCTACCTCAACCACCCACCTCACATCAACAACAATATCAGTTTAATGCACCTTCATCTCAGAGAGAACCACAAGCATCACAATATGCCTCACAACCTCACCCATATTAACCAACAAGCATTGCACCTTATGCTCAGTCATCATACCCTTCTTATCAAGAAAATGCAGCATATCCATCAAGCTATTCTGACCACATGAGTATTCCTTCTAGTGCTTATGCCGCTCAACAAGACCAAGCATTATATTGTGATAATGATGAAGTTCCCATTCCTGAATTCAAACAAGGAACTGACCCAGTTGAAGTGTTAGCCACTATGTCTGCTTATCTCACAAGGACATTGAGCAAACGAGGATTTAGAGGACCAGCTCCTACTTACAATCAGCTGAGTAATTCATCCAATTCTCAACAACAAGCTACCATTGAGAATGGTAGGGTAATGGTTCAACCTATACAACCTAATCAGGGGAGACCCACTACATCAACCACCAATGCACGCATGGTCAATCCTACTCCAATGGTCAAAACTCCTCCACGGGCTAATTCCACAGGTAAGTTAAGAATGATTACATGCTACAACTGTAAGGAAGAGGGTCACATGTCTAGGGATTGCACAAAACCCAAGAGGAGAAGGGATGGTCAATGGTTTGCAGAGAAGATCTATTTGGTGAAAGCTCAAATTTCACAAGGTCCATTTATGTTACGCGTGTTCAAGGGGGAAAAGCACCAAGAAATCATACAAGCCCAAAGCTGAAGACACCAATCAAGAAAAACTTCATCTTTTGCATATGGATCTTTGTGGGCCAATGCGAACCGAAAGTGTGAGCGGTAAGAAATTCATCCTTGTTATTGTGGATGACTTCTCCAGGTTTACATGGGTTAGATTTCTACATACAAAGGATGAAGCACCAAAGGCTATCATCACTTTTCTGAAATTCATTCAGGTACGTTTAAATACTTCTGTCCGCCGTATTCGTATAGATAATGGAACAGATTTCGTCAACCAGACTCTTCGTGATTACTATGAATAAGTTGGTATTTCACACGAAACATCCGCTGCACGTACTCCACAACAAAACGGTGTCGTTGAAAGACGGAATCGTACGCTTATGGAAGCTGCTAGGACTATGCTGATTTATGCGAACGCTCTATTATTCTTGTGGGCAGAAGCTGTATCTACTGCATGTTTCACCCAAAACCGATCTATCATTCGGAAACGCCATGGAAAAACACCTTACTAGCTTCTACATAATCGTAAACCCGATGTTTCATTCTTTCATGTGTTTGGTGCTCTTTGCTATCCAAACATTAATAGTGAGAACTTGGGAAAACTTCAACCGGAAGCCGATATAGGTATTTTCATTGGTTACTCACCCTCCTAGAAAGCATACCGAATTTACAACCGTCGTCTTGGTAAGATAGTAGAAACTATGGACGCAGATTTTGATGAGCTGACAGCGATGGCTTCTGAGCAACGCAGCTCTGAAACCGCGCTTCACGAGATGGGAACCGGTGCTATTAGTTCCGGATTAGTTCCCAATAATCCTACTTCTACATCATTTTTACCACCTACACGGCCCGAGTGGGATAAACTATTTCAACCGTTGTTTGATGAATTCTTTGATCCCCCAAGTGATGAAGTTCCATCACCTGTAGTGATAGCTCCAATCCCTGCAGTTGTTTCTCAAGCTAATGAAGCTTTATCCAATGCATCTTCAATTAACATTGAACCGGATGCACCTCTACCAAGTAATTCTCAAACTACACCTGAATCTTCACCCTTACTTGTGCCTAATGATGTTGAATAGGATTCTATTGATCACGATTTGGAATATGCTCATCTACAAGAGCTTCCATTCTTTGGTATACCGATACCTAAAAACCCTTCAGCCGAGTCTACCTCAGAAGAAGCTCCTACAATCGTTCACTCCATACCACCACGGATTGAAAATCACAGCACCAAATGGACAAAAGATCACCCAATTAGGAATATTATTGGAGGTCTCAATCGACCAGTCTCGACACGCCATCAATTAAAAGAGAGTGCACTCTATTGCTATTTTGATGCATTTCTCTCCGAAGTTGAACCTAAAAACTGGCAACATGCTATGACTCGATCATCTTGGATTGAAGCCATGCAAGAGGAACTAAATGAATTCCAAAGACTCGAGGTATGGGAATTAGTTCCTCTCCTTGACAAGGTAAACATCCTTACTTTGTTGTGGGTTTATAAGGTTAAACTCGATGAGATGGGTGGAGTCTTGATGAATAAGGCTAGATTGGTTGCTAGAGGATATAAACAAGCCTTGGGTATCGACTTTGAAGAATCTTTTGCTCCTGTTGCAAGATTGGAGGCTATTAGAATATTCCTTGCGTATGCCGCTCATATGAACATGATCGTCTATCAAATGGATGTGAAGACGGCATTTTTGAATGGTGAACTAAGGGAAGAAGTCTATCTTAGTCATCCGAATGGGTTCGCTAGCACGGAGTTTCCTAATCATGTGTACAAGCTTAAGAAGGCTCTCTATGGGTTGAAACAAGCTCCACGCGCGTGGTATGATCTCCTTTCAACATATCTCATTTCGGAAGGCTTCTCCAAAGGCAAGGTGGATGATGAGACTGCTTTTATACATGGTCTCATCGTCTAAAACGGGCTTAATGCATAAAATATCATCAAATATACCAAATATATGCTCGTGTTTGTTACTTGTGTATTTTTAGGTAAGGATATTGAGGAAATGGCAAAAGAACACAAGAATCAATCAAAAACGAACACGGGAAACGAAGCCGCACAATGAACCGGGCCTAAGTTTGGATTTTACAAAAATTCCCTTGAAGAACTGAAGATTGTCAACTTTAGTCCCTCAACTTTTGAAGATTTACACTTTATACCCCTCAAATATTCAAAATTATGAATAGGGTCCCTAAAGTTTGAAGACTATACAAGATCAGCCCTTGGAAAATGAAGAATATGCATTTGAAGCCCTTTGAAAAAGTTTTGGAAGTATTTGTGCCAAATTTGACAACTTGCCAAAAGTTGTTAAGTGCAAAATGGGCGTTGATAAGCTTTTTATACAAAGTGCAAGGAAGAAGAAAGCTTGGGGGGCATTCTGACCATACAGCCAAACATACACACCCACTCACACGTTGACACCTCAGCATAACCCACCCAAAAACCCATTTACCCATACCCTACCCGACCAAACCCACCCAAGTTTATTAATTAAACTAGGTCAAACACCCAGTCAACACCCCTCTTTAATTTCCCTCCCAAACACCTTTTTAAATTAAATCACCCCCAAAATAGATTAAACATCCCACTAATCCCCACATAAACCCTAATTACTTCCAGACTCAATCACACTCAAAACAAAGGGATATTTGCTAATTCCCTCCAGATCTTTAATTACCCTCCACCTCACCTTATCCCACCTCACAAAACACCCTCACATGCCTTGTGGACCCCACCCCGTACCTCCCCTGCTGCGTCACTCTCACCCAAAACCCTAAACCCGACCAAACCAACATCCCAGATTCTCCCCTTGGTCCCCAAGTTCAAATGAATGGCCAAGATCACTTTCCACAGCTGGCACATCACTCTCATTCACATGGACGAATTTTGACTATTTTTCAAGATGAAGACCAAGGGCTTTTTAGAGATTTCAGTAACTAGGGTTTTACCTTCTAGTTTATTCCTTTCAGTAGTATATAAGGGAGTCGACCTGTGACCCCTTTTCTTTGTTCCAGATTTTCTTTCTCAAAATTTATGTAATCCGTTTTTTTAAGTAATGCAAAGTTTGGTGTTTGTTTTTGAACAAGTGTAATTCCTTTTGATTATTAAAAGAGTTGGTACTAAGTGAGAAGAGAAAATCTGAGTTCCAAATTTACTTTGTGAGTTAAAGTTTCCAAAGAAAGGGAAACTTTCTGTTTTCTAAAATTTGTTCTTATTGATTCTGAAATTTACACACACACTAAGTGAAAGTGGATGTGTATGTGTGAATTCCAGTTCTGATTAGTGTTTGTTTAGAGTCAAAGTTCCAAAAGATTTTGAAAAGGTTCTTAAAAGGTTTTAAGAAATACAGATTTTTGGATATTTGTGCTTGTTTCACTTGTTCTTAGCAGGGTTGTTTGAGCTTGATTGATCCAAGGTTCAGCACAAACCCGTGTTTGTGGGAGGTGACAAGCAGTCACTAAGGGGCTTGGATGTAAGTCCCTCAAGGTAGAATCCTTTGTTTCCATTTTAATTTTCAAGTTTTGGTGTTTATGTGATTTTGTATGCAAAGTGGTTAAAAGTTTGTTTATGTGCTTGAATTGGTTCATTTGTGATTGTTATGCATGTATTAGTCTTAGGAGACAGTTTGGACTTGATTTGGTTTGGTTTGGTTTGTAAAAAAAGTTGATTTCCAGATTTAAAGAGGTGTTTGGTTTTGCACTTTATTTGAGTTTCCTTGATTCATTTTTGTGCTTCAACCTGTTATACTCATTCATTAGGTAGAAATAGGTTGTATGTTAGCATAAGTTTTCAGTTTGGTAGGGGTTTGAACCAATTTGCATGATTAAAAAGTGAAATATAGCATAAAAACAGTTAAGCCTCATCTCTGCTTGTTTTTGGTGAAATTGGTGTTTCAATCTTTATAATCTGCTAGGTCATAGGCTTGGGAAGGGTTTGCATTTGCTTGTTAGTCATCTAGTTGGATTGTATGCAAGATTTGGGAGCTTAAAATTCACTTTTTGTGCATCTAAGTCAGCAAAATGCCCCCTAGAACTGCATAAGTCATATCAGTGACTTATTTTGAACTTTTGTGCTTAACTTTGTTTAGAACTTGTTTGACTTGTGTTTGACTTTTGACTCCTTATACTCCAAAGAGTATAAGGGTGCCTGATTGTCCATCAAAACACCACCAATCACACAGACAAGCTCCTCTTGTCTTTACTTTCACAAGTGAAGAAAGTAAAAAGGTCATTGTGTTCATAAAGTTTTCAACTGGGCACGTTTCTGTTCAATCTTAGCTTAATCTTGATTATATTGGAATTGTGTTTGTGTTTTTGTGCTTAAAAGAGTAACTGGATTGTGTTTTTAAAAGCTAAAAAGAAAAAAAAAACCAAAAAGGACGTGGCCAGGACTCGAACTTGCGCCACTCCTCTCACAACACACACACGTTACCATTGCGCCCTAGGGTCTTTGACTGCTAGGGTTGCTTTTGAATTGTACTTAAGGTGAGTTGTTTTGGCTTTTCCCAATTAAAGTCGTAGCTTATTTTGGCTGTTTCAGCTTATTTAATAAGCTTATTTGGATTAGCTTATTTTTCTTAGGTTAGTAATAGGGTCTAGGATTTTTCTACACTAAGTTTAATTTTTTTTCTTTATTTAATTACTTTTTATCATTTTTTGTTTAGCCGTATATTATTAAATAGATAAAAAAATAGCAAAAAGTGTTTTTAATTTTTAGAAAAATAGTTTTTAGGTTTTAATTTATATACTTGAGGTTTACATGCCAAAAAGTTTTCAAAAAGTCTAATTTTTAATTTTATAGGATTTTAGGGTTTTTTAGCAACTTTGAAATTTAATATAAAATTAATAAAAAGGTTTTAGGAACTTTTGATTGCATTTTGTTTTAGTTATATTATTTAGGATTTTTGGTAATTTTTTAGAATTTATTTTTAAACTTCTTATTTTTTTGATTATTTTAAATTTTTAATATTATTTTATTGCCAAAAATAGAAAGTCTGTTTTTTATACCTTTTTCATTTTTCCTAGATTGTAGACATTAAATTAGGAACTTTGTAACTTTCCAAATATTTTTTAGGCTTTTTATTTATTTTCTAGATTTAATTTAAGTTTTAATAGATTTTAATAGTTTTTAAGTGTTTAAAAATAGTTTAATTTGGTTTTAAAATTTTTTAAAAATAGTTTTTAGCTTAATTAGGTCATTTTTGGGGTTTACAAACTTGAAAATCTTGTTTGGGGCTTTTTAATAATTAATTGTGATCTTTAGGGCTTTAATTAGCATTAAAAAGTCATTATTTATTTAATTAAAAGGTTTTAGCAAGTTTGGATTTTTTGTAAACTCTTAATTTTATTGTGGACTTTTAGTAATTTTTATTAATTTTTAGGTTAAAATTTTATTTTTTGTAGTTTTACGGTTTTACGTGTTCGCCTTTTTCGTCGTAGTTTAATCCGTTTTCGTAACTTTCTTTTCTTTCTCATTTCTATTCTCTTTTCTTGTTAATAAAATCATCAATCAAAATCAATTCATTACACAACACACGTGCCTCCTCGAGAACGAACTCACTTCACTTAGGGTCATTTACACACGGTTTTCCTAAATCGTCGTGCACGCTTGCCCTATATTTTAGTTGCTTGTTTTTCCTAAAGCAAGTATCTAATTTTACAACCATCATAAATGGCGCCGCTGCCGGGGAGGCGTGTTGTGTTTTGATTGAACCATTGTTGTTTTCTATAGAGCCATAAATAGTATTTGTATTAGTAGCACTCTACTAATACGTATTATCGTTTTTCGGTTTTTGTGTGAATACTATTACTATATTGTATACGTAGAACAATAAATACACAAGTACTCCAAATACGTGAGCAATCACAACCTTGACTTGGGAGGTCATTACCCAATCATTGTATTCGAATCTCAAACCAAAGAAAAAGGCAAAAATAGATAAATACTTTCGTGAAACTTAATCTTGAAAATACAAACTATAAGGTGGGTATAAGGCGGTTGTATTTCACAACCTAAAGGAAAAAGGCTCTTAAGTGCTTCGCGCCGCCTCGTTTCCTCCGCTTGCTTGTGCGTATTTGATTTTGAGAGTGAATCGAGGGTTTTGCCGCGCAAAGCATTACTAAGTATCATATATATTTTCTTGGTTTCTATTGATTAAACCCTCTTGAACGATTTGGTGTTCCACCATCGTTCTAAAGTCATCGAAGGCGTTCACTCCACGTGATCGTTTTCATTCCTTGAGGCTTCTTTAATCGAGAGATTTGATTAAGGAGGAGATTTGTAGATTTTGGTCTACTTAATACATTCCAAAAATCCAAAAAAAGTTAAAAACAATCAAAAACCACAAAATACAAAATACCAAAAAGAATCTTCTTTGCTCGCCTTCTCGTTGTACGTGACGTTTATGCAAACTCGCTCTAAAGCAAAACGTGCACGTAAACGAAGAAACAAATCGACCACTCCTTCTAGTAAGGAGTCTCCTATTGACGAACCCGTTGTAGTGAAAGAAGCACCCATGGCTAATCGAATTATGATGGAGTTACTTCAAGCACCCACCGAGGGTTATGGAGAAGCTATTGTGATTCCCACTATCCTTGCGGAGAATTTTGAGGTGAAAACGGGTTTGTTGTCAATGATCCAAAACAACAAATTCCGTGGTGATGAGAAGGACAATCCACACAACCATATCCGCCAATTTAATCGTCTTACCGCCACGTGCAAATTTAAGGATGTCTCGAATGACTCGATTAAGATGATGCTTTTTCCGTATTCCTTAGCGGGGCCCGCTAAAATTTGGTTAGAGAAAGAGCCACCCAATTCTATATTGACGTGGAAGGATCTCGTTTCGAAATTTGTGAACCAATTTTTTCCGCCCTCTAAGACTACGCATTTGAAAAATGAGATTTCTAAATTTTCACAAAAATCAAATGAAAGTTTTTCTACGGCTTGGAATAGGTTTAAGGAGATGTTACATGAATGTCCTCATCACGGTTTTTCCGATTTGCACCAAATTGACACGTTTTACAATGGACTTAACGATCATGAAAGAGATTATTTAAATGCCGCCGCGGGTGGTAATTTTTTGTGTAAAACGATTGAAGAAGCTTTGGTCATAATTGAGAATAGGTCTAAGGTTTATAGCCCTCGTCACACACCGAGTGTTGCCAAATTGGGCTCGTCATCATCGTCTCGTAGTATCAATGCCTTACATGATGAAGCAAATGAAGAAAATCGATTTTTGATAGATTTGCTAACCTTATGAACCATTGGAAAAATCAAGAAGCTTCAAATTCCGCTTCGGTTAAAGCGGTTTCTAAGAGTTGTTTGTCGTGTGGGGGAGCTCATGATCTTTCCGAGTGCATTACCGCGGATGGTAACACTTCGAATGCTTTTGTAGCCACGGGAACTTATAACCAAATCGGTCAAGGTTCCCGCCAAAATCAAGCTCCACCAAATCAAAATGCTAATAATTATCGAAACAACAACCAAGGTGGAAATTACCAAGGAAATCAAAGGAATTATAACAAAGGTAATTATCAAAGTGGTAATGGGCAAATTTCAAACCAAAACCAAAACCGTGATTTTCAAAACAATGCCCAAGGTTTTCAAAAAGATCACACCAAAAATCTTCAAGGAGAATTTTTGAATTATGCAAAGGCTAATGATGCTAAGTTTGACAATATGCAATCTGAAATGGTTAGCTTAAGATCCGAGTTGAAAAACGAGCTTAAAAACGAACTTGCTAATGAACTTAAAACTCATGCTAATAAAATGGAAGGAAATGTCACACGTCTCCAACAAAATCAACAAAAAATGGAGCAAGGTCAACATGAGATTAAGCGAGAGTTGTTAAAAGCGGATGCTAGGCAATCTAAGTTTGAAGACCGTATGGCTAAAATGTTTGAAGCTATCATGTGTAAGCCCTCTTCTTCGGGTGGTCTTCCTAGTGATACCATCGTGAACCCGAAAGGAGAATTGAAGGTTGTTGCCACTCGTAGTGGTAAAACTTTCAAAGAACCCATTTCTCGTCCAAGTACTTCTATGGAGAAGGAAAAAGAGAAAGAACCTGAGGTTGTGGTTGAAAAGAAGCAAATTCCAAGCCCACAAAGTACCGCTCAAACCACACCTACGGTTGAACCTATACCAATCATGGAACCCGAGATTCCAAGGTCGTTGCCTATGCCTACTTTGCCCCAACCCACACCACCTTTACCCTACCATTCAAGACGAGACAAGGAAAAGGCACAAGAATGAAATAATTATCAATTTGAACTTTTTATGAAAATGTTTCGTGACTTGCATTTTAATATAAGTTTTGCCGACGCCTTAGTCATGATACCTTGATTTTCCGCGAACTTTAAAAGTATGTTGAATAACAAAGAGAAATTGCAAAAATCGTCTAGTTGTTCTTCGGTTTTTCTAAGCCGCATACCTCAAAAAGTCGGTGATCCTGGAAAGTTTTTAATCCCATGTGCTATCCAAGACATGGAAGAATGCTACGCCTTGGCCGATCTTGGTGCTAGTATTAATTTGATGCCTCTTGAGATTTTTAAATCGCTCAATCTTCCCAATCTCACTCCTTCAAAAATGTCAATCGAGATGGCCGATCATTCTACGATTCTAGCTTGTGGAGTTGCCGAGGACGTCTTTGTAAAAGTTGGAAAGTTCTACTATCCTGTAGACTTTATTGTTGTTGATATTCCCATCGATCCTAAAGTTCCGTTAATTTTAGGTCGATCTTTTTTGGATACCTCGAGAGCACTTATCGATGTGCATGCAAGAAAAATCACTCTTCGTTTCAATGAGGAAGAACTCGTCATTAATGCAACCCAAAACTCCACTCTTTCTCATGTGTATTCCATCACATCTTTGTACAATGTCAATCCCATCAAAAACATTTGCAAAAAGATTCCAAATAGAGTTTTAGGAGTTGTTGAGAAAAATGAAGTTCCGTCCCCTCCGCCGGTGGAGGTTAAGAGTGTTAAGCCTACGATTCCAATCTCCAGTGATTCTTCGGATGATGAATACGTTGATCCCGATGGGGAGGTTTTCTTTGTTGACAAACGTTTTGAAAACTTACCACCACCTAAACCAAAAAGATTTCAAAATGTGAGAATTTTTAGTGTGACTAACATTGCTTTAGATACACCAAATATTTTTGACATAATCAAATCGGGTTTTCACAAGGAGAGTGTAAAAGATGCAAAAGGAAAAGATTTTAACTTGGATTTAAAAGATTTTTCTACAACTCTAACTCCGTCATCACCGCATGATTTGAGTACTACAAGCTCGTCTTCTCCTTTTGACGATGCTTTGTGTGGACTTAGTGTGGGGGAATCCCCTTATGTTCCCTTCCCTTTCTCCACCGAGGACGAGATATTTGATCCTGGAATTGCTTATATAGGGAAATCTCGGTCTTCCACCGATGCAATAAATGGAAAATCTTTTCATTTGATTGGTGCGAGTCTACCTCGAGTAGCTCATGTTTTTAGAGACTTACCCATTGTCCCACCCTTCTATTTCTTCTCTCCTATTTTCTTCTACCCCATTGGGGTTTGTGTTGAAGTAGCGTTGTTTCGTCTTTCATCCGAAAACGAGGACGCTATATTTGACCCCGGTATACGTTTATCGGAATTTTAAAAGTACCCCACGTACTTTTGGGCCTTGTTTATCATGTAAGCCCCATTAAAAATTGACCACACCATGATTATCCTTAAATGATCACATTTATGGGGATTCGAGTCGAGCTTTTGACTCGGTTAACAAAAACAAGGTGCCTCGTGGGGGAGACCCATGCTTATCCATGTACATATTATTGCTTTCTAATTAACTTAATGTGAGGGGATTTGTGCCCTTCCAACCCTTGTTCCGTGGTTGTTTGTGAATTGTGGTTTTTAGATCATGATCTTTACGATTGGAGCCTCTCGTGTTTCGTTTTATGGGAGCACTCGATCGTTTGCTTTTGAGGCCTTTCTCAATATCCAAATGATATATCCTTTTATGTTCTAACCTTAGGTTTTTAGCACACTTCATAAACGGCTATTAGTTTATTGGTTACACCCTTTCCATGCTAGATTAGGCATTCGACTACGTCTCTAGTATGGGGGTGTTTGTACCCCTAGACTCGAAACATTGAGGACAATGTTTAACTTTAGTATGGGGGGTGAATAGATACTTGCCTTGCCAAACCTTCACGCTTTCCAAAGTTTATCGTTTTGTTTATCGTTTTGTTGCAAAATAAGGCTAAAAATGCCAAATTTTAAAATTTTTTCTCATGTTTCATAAGTGTTTAAGACACGAATGTAGGTTTTCCGATGGCGAGAATAAGAGTAATTTTTGACTCGACCGTGCGTGTTGAGCACTTAGCTTTGGTTCCTTAACTACACATTAGGCTAAGTCTCTTAAATGAGGACGAGAAATAATAGGGTTAATTATAAGTTACTATGCTAAACGTAGAGTACTCGTATTCTTTCAAAAACTCATGTGTTCTCGTTGTTTTCTTATTCTCCCTTCGCATGTAAATATTTTTTTTGCTTAATAAATATTGACTTAGCGGTTTAGTTAGGATTGTTGAGTTTCTAGTCTTTTCTAGTAGCTTCCGTGTAATTAAATTGGGAAGACATTAAGGTATCGCCAGCGTCACGGTTTTGAAGTATTGGCACCCCAATAATCGAAAGCTTCACCCAATAATAAGATTTCAAGTGCTCACCTAAATCTAGCAAACAATTTGAAGCCCCACAAGGCCTAAAGTCTATGCAAAATTGAAAGTGAATCAAGCCTTAATCTTCGAAGCTTTAAAGATCCAAAATTCGCTTTAGCGTGAGGATATACGTCTTTGGCTAATAAAACCACCGATGAGGCGGATAATAAAAGGCAAGGCAAGACCGAAGTCATAATAAAAGCTTCATGGAGAAGTTGAATAAAAGATGGAGGTAAACCAAAGATAATAAGGCCCTTCCGTTAGGGGGCGTATAAAAGTCTTGGTAATAAGTCTCATGTTCAAAACCGTTATAAAACCGTGTTTATCGATTCTTCTTGTCAACTTAATTTTTTAACATCGTTGTCTATTGGGAGGGGTTATTGATTTGATGGTCTTAGTTACACCGTTAGGACTCTATTTTTAGACCTAAATCTCTATTATCACATAAGTCAATGATGTATCCTCGTGATCATTAAGACATAATAAAATATAAGAGATACAACTTAGGAATAATGGGAGAATAAGTACGTGATTAGGGCATATGAGTAGTGTTAGCATTACTAACTTATAATGACAATGATCTCGTTGCACGCTTGGCATGGAATTAAGGTGAAAAGACGACGAAATTATTTCTAATGAAGCATTTACGTGTTCTTATTCTATGAACCTAAACGTCCCATTTTGCGATAAAAATCATACATTATGTCTAAAACGCAAGTAGTAGTAGTAGTGTAGCTAGTTTATTATTCTAATAAAGTGAATAAAAATGAATTTCAGAGGTGCTATGATACTTTATTCTAGCATTTCGTGAGGGCACGGTAATGGTTTAGTATGGGGGAGTGATGAGACTGCTTTTATACATGGTCTCATCGTCCAAAACGGGCTTAAAATGCATAAAATATCATCAAATATACCAAATATATGCTCGTGTTTGTTACTTGTGTATTTTTAGGTACGGATATTGAGGAAATGGCAAAAGATCACAAGAATCAATCAAAAACGAACACGGGAAACGAAGCCGCACAATGAACCGGGCCCAAGTTTGGATTTTACAAAAATGCCCTTGAAGAATTGAAGATTGTCAACTTTAGTCAATAAACTTTTGAAGATTTACACTTTATACCCCTCAAATATTCAAAATTATGAATATGGTCCCTAAAGTTTGAAGACTATACAAGATCAGCCCTTGGAAAATGAAGAATATGCATTTGAAGCCCTTTGAAAAAGTTTTGGAAGTATTTGTACCAAATTTGACAACTTGCCAAAAGTTGTTAAGTGCAATATGGGCGTTGATAAGCTTTTTATACAAAGTGCAAGGAAGAAGAAAGCTTGGGGGCATTCTGACCAGACAGCCAAACATACACACCCACTCACACGTTGACACCTCAGCATAACCCACCCAAAAACCCATTTACCCATACCCTACCCGACCAAACCCACCCAAGTTTATTAATTAAACTGGGTCAAACACCCAGTCAACACCCCTCTTTAATTTCCCTCCCAAACACCTTTTTAAATTAAATCACCCCTAAAATAGATTAAACATCCCACTAATCCCCACATAAACCCTAATTACTTCCAGACTCAATCACACTCAAAACAAAGGGATATTTGCTAATTCCCTCCAGATCTTTAATTACCCTCCACCTCACCTTATCCCACCTCACAAAACACCCTCAAATGCCTTGTGGACCCCACCCCGTACCTCCCCTGCTGCGTCACTCTCACCCAAAACCCTAAACCCGACCAAACCAACATCACAGAATCTCCCCTTGGTCCCCAAGTTCAAATGGATGGCCAAGATCACTTTCCACAGCTGGCACATCACTCTCATTCACATGGACGAATTTTGACTATTTTTCAAGATGAAGACCAAGGGCTTTTTAGAGATTTCAGTAACTAGGGTTTTACCTTCTAGTTTATTCCTTTCAGTAGTATATAAGGGAGTCGACCTATGACCCCTTTTCTTTGTTCCAGATTTTCTTTCTCAAAATTTATGTAATCCGTTTTTTAAGTAATGCAAAGTTTGGTGTTTGTTTTTGAACAAGTGTAATTCCTTTTGATTATTAAAAGAGTTGGTACTAGGTGAGAAGAGAAAATCTGAGTTCCAAATTTACTTTGTGAGTTAAAGTTTCCAAAGAAAGGGAAACTTTCTGTTTTCTAAAATTTGTATTTATTGATTCTGAAATTCACACACACACTAAGTGAAAGTGGACGTGTATGTGTGAATTCTAGTTCTGATTAGTGTTTGTTTAGAGTCAAAGTTCCAAAAGATTTTGAAAAGGTTCTTAAAAGGTTTTAAGAAATTCAGATTTTTGGATATTTGTGCTTGTTTCACTTGTTCTTAGCAGGGTTGTTTGAGCTTGATTGATCCAAGGTTCAGCACAAACCCGTGTTTGTGGGAGGTAACAAGCAGTCACTGAGGGGCTTGGATGTAAGTCCCTCAAGGTAGAATCCTTTGTTTTCATTTTAATTTTCAAGTTTTGGTGTTTATGTGATTTTGTATGCAAAGTGGTTAAAAGTTTGTTTATGTGCTTGAATTGGTTCATTTGTGATTCTTATGCTTGTAGTAGTCTTAGGAGACAGTTTGGACTTGATTTGGTTTGGTTTGGTTTGTAAAAAAAGTTGATTTCAAGATTTAAAGGGGTGTTGGGTTTGCACTTTATTTGAGTTTCCTTGATTCATTTTTGTGCTTCAACCTGTTATACTCACTCATTAGGTAGAAATAGGTTGTATGTTAGCATAAGTTTTCAGTTTGGTAGGGGTTTGAACCAATTTGCATGATTAAAAAGTGAAATATAGCATAAAAACAGTTAAGCCTCATCTCTGCTTGTTTTTGGTGAAATTGGTGCTTCAATCTTTATAATCTGCTAGGTCATAGGCTTGGGAAGGGTTTGCATTTGCTTGTTAGTCATCTAGTTGGATTGTATGCAAGATTTGGGAGCTTAAAATTCACTTTTTGTGCATCTAAGTCAGCAAAATGCCCCCTAGAACTGCATAAGTCATATCAGTGACTTATTTTGAACTTTTGTGCTTAACTTTGCTTAGAACTTGTTTGACTTGTGTTTGAGTTTTGACTCCTTATACTCCAAAGAGTATAAGGGTGCCTGATTGTCCATCAAAACACCACCAATCACACAGACAAGCTCCTCTTGTCTTTACTTTCACAAGTGAAGAAAGTAAAAAGGTCATTGTGTTCATAAAGTTTTCAACTGGGCACGTTTCTGTTCAATCTTAGCTTAATCTTGATTATATTGGAATTGTGTTTGTGTTTTTGTGCTTAAAGAGTAACTGGATTGTGTTTTTAAAAGCTAAAAAGAAAAATAAAAATAAAACCAAAAAGGACGTGGCCAGGACTCGAACCTGCGCCACTCCTCTCACAACACATACACGTTACCATTGCGCCCTAGGGTCTTTGACTGCTAGGGTTGCTTTTGAATTGTACTTAAGGTGAGTTGTTTTGGCTTTTCCCAATTAAAGCCGTAGCTTATTTTGGCTGTTTCAGCTTATTTAATAAGCTTATTTGGATTAGCTTATTTCTTTTAGGTTAGTAATAGGGTCTAGGATTTTTATACACTAAGTTTAATTTTTTTTCTTTATTTAATTATTTTTTATCATTTTTTGTTTAGCCGTATATTATTAAATAGATAAAAAATAGCAAAAAGTGTTTTTAATTTTTAGAAAAATAGTTTTTAGGTTTTAATTTATATACTTGAGGTTTACATGCTAAAAAGTTTTCAAAAAGTCTAATTTTTAATTTTATAGGATTTTAGGGTTTTTTATCAAATTTGAAATTTAATATAAAATTAATAAAAAGGTTTTAGGAACTTTTGATTACATTTTTGTTTTAGTTATATTATTTAGGATTTTTGGTAATTTTTTAGAATTTATTTTTAAACTTTTTTTTTATTATTTTAATATTATTTTATTGCCAAAAATAGAAAGTTTGTTTTTTCTACCTTTTTCATTTTTCCTAGATTGTAGACATTAAATTAGGAACTTTGTAACTTTCCAAATTTTTTAGGCTTTTTATTTATTTTCTAGATTTAATTTAAGTTTTAATAGATTTTAATAGTTTTTAAGTGTTTAAAAATAGTTTAATTTGGTTTTAAAACTTTTTAAAAATAGTTTTTAGCTTAATTAGGTCATTTTTGAGGTTTACAAACTTGAAAATCTTGTTTGGGGCTTTTTAATAATTAATTGTGATTTTTAGGGCTTTAATTAGCATTAAAAAGTCATTATTTAATTAATTAAAAGGTTTTAGCAAGTTTGGATTTTTTGTAAACTCTTAGAATTTTATTGTGGACTTTTAATAATTTTTATTGATTTTTAGGTTAAAATTTTAATTTTTGTAGTTTTACGGTTTTACGTGTTCGCCTTTTTCGTCGTAGTTTATTCCGTTTTCGTAACTTTCTTTTCTTTCTCATTTCTATTCTCTTTTCTTCTTAATAAAATCATCAATCAAAATCAATTCATTACACAACACACGTGCCTCCTCGAGAACGAACTCACTTCACTTAGGGTCATTTACACACGGTTTTCCTAAATCGTCGTGCACGCTTGCCCTATATTTTAGTTGCTTGTTTTTCCTAAAGCAAGTATCTAATTTTACAACCATCAGTGGAACCCACTCTATTCACTCTCAAGGAGGACAACGACATGATACTGGTACAAATTTATGTTGATGATATAATATTTGCTGCCTCTAACATAGAATTGTCAAACCGTTTTGAGAAGATAATGTCCACACGCTTTCAGATGTCAATGATGGGAAAATTTTCATTTTTCTTAGGATTACAAATTTCTCAGAATCCCAGAGGCATCTTTATTAACCAATCCAAATATGCTCTAGAATCATTAAAGAAATATAACTTTGAGAATTGTGACCCCGTGGATACTCCAATGGTGGAGAAATCCAAGTTAGATGAAGATAGGAATGGGACTATTGTCGATCCAAAACTCTATCGTGGGATGATCGGCACCCTTCTCTATCTGACTGCTAGCAGGCCTGATCTGTAATTTGCCGTATGCATGTGTGCCCGGTATCAGGCTCGGCCTACCGAAAAGCACCTACATGTTGTTAAAAGGATCTTTCGGTATCTCAAAGGAACACTTCATCCTGGTCTATGGTATCCGAAAGATTCCTCTATTGCTTTAATATCATATGCAGATGCCGATCATGCTGGGTGTCAAGACACGAGACGTAGCACTTCTGGGTCTGTGCAACTCCTTGGAGACAGATTGATTAGTTGGTCCTTAAAAAGGCAGAAAAGCGCTGCAATTTCTAGCACGGAGGCTGAATACATTGCCATGTCCGGTTGTTGTGCTCAAGTCCTTTGGATGAGATCACAACTAACTGACTACGGTTTGGGATTCAACAAAATCCCAATGTATTGTGACAACAAGAGAGCCATTGCCCTTTGCTGCAACTACGTTCAACACACCCGGGCAAAGCACATCGACATTCGCTATCATTTCATTAAAGAGCAAGTGGAAAATGGAGTGATCGAGCTGTATTTCGTCACCACTGAGTATCAGCTGGCAGATATGTTCACCAAAGCCTTAGATCGAGGACGAATCGAGTTTTTGATCGACAAGCTTGGCATGAAATCATTCTCTCCAACCACTCTCAAAGAGTTGGCAGAAGAATCAACAGAATAGTGGTGGTAAACTATTCATGCGTATCCTTTGTTCGTGATCATGTATATTATCGTATATATATAAACCACAAAAAGAAAAATACAAAAATATAAAACCAAGAAAAACCATAAAAAAATATAAAACCAAGAAAAACCATAAAAAAATATAAAACCAAGAAAATCCAAAAATATTGTTATTTTTATTTTCAAATCGGGCATGTCTTTTAGTACGGTAATATTTACGGATTTAGAAATGTCGATTAATATTGACACGGCGCCATAAATAGAGTCCGTATAAAAGTTGCAAAAGTTTTAAAACATGCCCATTATGGCTTGTAGTTATTTCAGACTGCAACCCGCTTTTCGCATTAAAGTCACGTATTTCTTTTGAAAACGTTGGCTCACAATGGGAATTAAGTTTCTCGGGCAAGGTTTACATTAAAACCTTGTAAGGGACCAAGTTTACTTTATAACTTGGTCTAACACAAATTTGTGTACGTTTCAGTGCACTTATTTTGTCTAAATAAGAGAAATCTTATTGCCACCAGAATCGTTCTATAAAATCACTAAACCAGAAAAAGTCTTCTAATATATTTGTTCGTCTAAAAACAATAACTACAGCTTTTTAAATAGAAAACGCGGTCTATGTTTAAGGGGGAGCAAATATTATCTTGCTTCTGGAATTAAAATTCATCTTCAAAAAGGACTTTCAGAAACTATAAACCGGCCATTCTCATCTCTATATGCTTTGTTATTTTATGTGGCTTGAGGTATTGCCTGTTTAAAATTAAGCCTTAGGAGTTTGTTGTCGTGTTTGCTTTCTAAGATAAGACGTTACAGGCTTAGGTGTTAGCTATTTCACGTGTTGTTACATGTGTTGGTTAAACATTTTACACCTTGGGGGAACACAATTGCAAACTTGCAACTAAGGGGGGACCAAATTGCAATTTATTGCAACTTGGTTTGACCACAGTCAAATAAATATACCACCCCCCCCCCCTTGTTTGTCTGTCTTCACAGAAACTCAAAACACATACCATCCGCCATTGTTAAGAGCTTAATAACACCATCTTTTGTGCCTCCTTTTGAATCCGCCCTAGGTATAACTATGTTCATCTATGCTTATGATTTTTAAATGTTTATATATTCTGCTCATCTCATTAAACTCAAACAAGTATCTATTCGAATCTGAACCAATTTAGGGTTTCTAGATTATTGATGAAAATGAGTTTTTAGAACTGGGATATGTTCATATGGCCTAGATAAACATTGGTTATTAACAGGTTCGCTCATAACATCGTCCTTGTCCCGAAATCGCTCACTTAAGATTTACCTCAGTTTTATCACCAAGAATGCGATCTATGGCTACGATCGATTCTTATCGCATTGACTGCGATGGACTTTATACGTTCCCTTCGTTGCGATGGCTCATTACGATGGGCTTGTTGCGATGGTCCATTACGATGGATCGTTGTGATGGTCCGTTGCGATGGATCGTTGCGATGGTCCGTTGCGATGGATCGTTGCGATGGTCCGTTGCGATGGATCGTTGCGATGGTCCGTTGCGATGGATCGTTGCGATGGTCTGTTGCGATGGATCGATGCGATGGGTCTGTTACGATGGCACCAATGTGATGGTTCAGTTCGAGCTCCAATGCGATGGGTAGGATGCGATGGGTAGGATGTGATGGGTAGGATACGATGGGTAGGATGCGATGGATAGGATGCGATGGATAGGATGCGATGAGTAGAGTACGATGGGTTAGCACGATGGGTCTAGTACGATGTATACAATACAATGAGTTCACTACGATAAGTGCAATACGATGCATGGTTACAATGGACAAAATGTGCAAGTTTGTTCAAACATGTTAAACACTATTGTGACTTTAGTTTTGCAATACATCTGCTTTGAATATCTTTTAGCTTGCGATATAGGTCTATATTGTTGTTACACTTGTAAGGCTGGTTATGGACTTTAAGAGTGGTGCATATGCCTAAGACTTTCTTATGATATCTGTCTAGTCTTCACTACCACTTTATTAGGCTTTAAGTACATTAGGGCCTTTAAAACGAGACCAAGTCATATTGAAATTGAATAATTTTATCTCATAAGAATACTTGAACGGTTTCTTATTACAGAAGGTCATCTTATTTAATAAGTTGACTATTCTGTAAACAAAAGAGATACAAATTACTTATTCAATGTCTTGTGTTTTGCATCCAGGCCATAGAAGACAATGTTTCATCGTTGTCTAACTCTGTGTTCAATCCTACTGAAATCTGGGTTGAAGTTACTCCTAAAATTACTGAAGTAGTGGTTGAAACTGAACCAAAGCCTACTGAAGTTGTGGTTGAAATCCCACCAAGACTAATTGAGGTTGTGGTTGAAACCAAACCTAAACCTACTGAAGTTCTGGTTATGACAACCAAGAAATCCAAATATTTCAAGTAACTTATGCTAGGTTGTGACTTCATTATAATAAATTGTCTTTGGCATATCTCTCTATTTTAGATGTGATTCTGCATGTATGAACTTTGTCCTTATGAACAATGCTTGTATTTTGTTACTCAAACATGTATGATGACATTTGTTGTGATTTATTTCCAAAGTTTAGGATTTACATAGTTTATGAGATATATATATATATCAAGTGTGCTCGTGTTAATCTAAAAGCAGGAAAATGTCGATAACCGAAGAAGAACAAAAATAATTAGATCTTATCCTTGTTCCACTTAATGCTCGAATGCAACATGCACCAAACAATTTTCGTCTGAGAGACGATTTTGATCCTTCTTTGGCGGCATTCAAAATCGCAACAGACATCCTAGATTGTTCACCAATAAAGGATGAATTACGTGCACTGCATCGGTTCCTGAAGTATACATGCATGAATTTTGGGCAACTGCCTCAATCACACAAGCAAAGCAATTGTCAAAGAAGATAATCTCCTTTACTTCGTACAACAAAGCCTTGACATTTGACCTGCGTCAGTTTAGGCAACTATTTAAGCTTCCAAAGCTCGCAAAAGGGGAACACTTTGTGCCTGATCCAGATGCAGAAGAACTACTTAGAGTAATCCGAGAATTGAACTATGAGGGTGAAATCGGTTTTCTTTCTCAGTTTAACACATCACATATTGGACAACCTTGGAAAGCAATTGTCATCACTTTAGTAAAGTGCCTTACTTCCAAGATTCGCAGATCAGACGCAATGCGACCCGCTCAGGCAGTTATCTTTTAGGGTCTCTACACCGGATCTAAAGTGGATTATGCTTTACAACTTTGGGAAGAATTTTATCATCAATTCACAAGTTCCAAGAGAAAAGCGGTGCATCTTCCATTTCCAAGGTTCACAAAACTCATTATCAATCACTTCATGAAGAGTGACCCAGATATTGATCATCGCGGGAACTTCTTCTACCATACTCAAGATGATGACGATGTGTTAGACACTATGACTACAGATAATCAACTCACAAAATATAAACTCTGACCAGCTCCAGTGCCAGCAATCATGATGAATGAAGGTATAAGGGAAAGTGATCACTACCGAGAGATGCTTAAAGATATTGAAGCACAATTTAAACGAGCAAATGCAGATCCTTCCGACAAACAAGCAGAGACGCAAAAAGGAAAACGAAAGAAAAGAATTTCCAAGCGTCAATCGACTGTTTCATCAAAAGACAAAGGCACAGGGAAAGAGCATTTAGTTGATGAAGATGCTGAAGATGCTGAGATGACCCAAACAGAGGAAGAACAGGAAGAAATACCACTTCGAAAGACAAAGAAAGCAAAGCAGACCAAGGGTAAAGAAGCAAGTGTTGCTTCCGAAGAACCTGCTCAACAACAAATTTCTGAAGCCAAACGACTGTGTATTGTTCTTCAACAAAGCAGACAGGAAGCTTTTTCTACAGGATCAGGTTCAAGAATGTTTGAGGACTTAGCAGAATTCAGCAATCCTGATGCTGACTTGGCATTTTATGAAGATCCTATCGAGGAAGATGCTTATGAAGATGCTGATAACTACCACTTTGAAAGTCGTGAGCCGAGTGAAGAACGTGAGAGTAGTGCAGACACAGATACAAGTATGATGTACCGAGACGCCAATATTACCACTTCTTTACCAGAACCAACTCACATGGTGTTAAACGATGATGCTCATGCAACTCTCATACAGGAGACTCAACTTCAAAGTAAGTCTACTTCTGGTTCTGATGACGTTTTAAAATATCTTAATTTGGAAGGAGAGGGCGTTGAGGTCACAAACACTGATCCGTCAACAAACGAAGCAATGGTGGATGTTCCCATTACTACTGTTACATCCACCACCACTCCACCATTATTCACCCCGGTCATCAGTGAGGTCATTACACCAGTTATCACCCCGGCACCTGCTGCACAACCAGTATCAACCACCATCATCACCACTGAATCTACACCGTCATCCGCAGCTGAACAACTTGTATCAACCACCGCCCCAATCACTGTATCTACATCAACACCTATCCTTCAACAACCAGTATCATCCACCACCACTTTAACAGTCATGGTTACACCTCCACCAGAAGAACCACAAGTATCATCCACATCCAATCCCTTCCTCATAGTCAATGATCCACTGATCCAGTCTCTTCAACACCAGTTGGAGGCTCAAGCTACACAAATAGCTACATTAACTGAAAGGATCACCACTCCTCCCAAGGAACCACAACCTGATGAGCCAACACTTCAGAAACTAACAGACAGAGTATCTATACTAAAAGCAAAACACAAATCATTTCTTAAAGAGAAGAAAACCCGTGACAAAGAAAATGCTGCTTTTCTTGGGTTAATTGACGAGCAGATGACCACGATCATTCGACGAGAAGTCAAATCCTATGTTAATCAACAGCTACCAAATCTTCTCGGTAATGGTTTATCTACACTTCAACTCATGACAATGTTACAGACACGTCTGCTAGAATTGAAAGCTCATAAGTCGAAATACAAACGTAAAGGTCTGCAATATCTCAACAAAGCAATTCTTGAAGAGAAACCTGCAGACACTACCGACTCTGAGTCTGACAATGAAGACGAACTAGAGGAGGAAGAAGATGAGGGTAACGATGAGGAGGATGATGATGACAATGAACAAAATGAGGAAGAAGATAAGGAAGGAGATGAGGAGGAAGAAAAGGATGAAGAAGAAGAGGATAAGGATGACGATGAAGATAAGGACGAAGATACAGGTGACGATGAGGATGACGATGATGATAATGACGATGGTAATGGAACCACCAAGGGTGATCAGAATGACGAAATAGGTAATAATGCCGAAGAGCCTAATAAGGATGACAGTGACAAAGCTACTGAGAAGGGTTTAGAGGAAGCTGTAGAAAACATTGTTGAAATCGCTGAAAAGACAATAGAGTCTACTGTACCAGAAACTCAGCAACTCGATACAGGTATATCTACTGCACCAGCTTTTACTACTGATTCTCACAATGAATCTGTAGAATTTATGCAAGCAAAAGAACCGACAGAGCCAATGCTTGAAGAAGAACCTCACAGTGATATACCGGTAATGCAAGATCAACCTTCCACACCATTTGAAGATCCGCACAACAGTGATATGGAAGTTGAAGATCTACATGTACCAGAACCAACGTTTGCTGAATCTTTAATCATTGATGACACGGTACAGGAGCAACTTTGGCTAACAAATGCAGCACCACAGTATCCTTTTGCCACTGCAACTGAAATGGAGATGACTCAATTCCTCAATAACCCTATCGATTTCTCGGCCTTTCTTCGGTATTCTCATGGGCAACCGACAATGGCTCCAGATTTGATCAAAATGGCAGCTGCAAAAGTGGACTTCTTTGATACTTTGAAGATTAGCCACAATGAAGCAGAATATCATTTGAATGAGCTTACCAAAGCAATGAGAGCAACAACTACAGGAATTCAAACTCTCGTATTGCGACCTCTTACACCAACGGTCATTGCCGGTTCTGCAACAATCCCAATAGAACACTTTGTTTCTCACGATCTTGAATACCTTGAGAAAGGAGCAAAGAAATATGCCACGTCACTCACCATGGTTAAGGCGATTAACTTGGAGAATGTTCCATGGATAGAGGATAAAGTACCTGGAACCATATGGAGAAAGAAATTGCTCCAGTTCTACGACACTTATGCAGTACTTGGCATCTCTCACTAGAATACGAAGAAAAGACTTGCCTACAACCATTTCCACCGTCCTAAGAGAGGTTCTCCCATTGTATCAACACACAGGATCAAAAGTATTCAAGGAGCAACCACTCAGACGGTCTTCGGCTATGATTACTTGAACGTAATCATCTTCAAACGTACTGATGAGAAAGAATACCGAATTGATGAAAGTGATCTTCAGTACCTTCAACTTGTAGACATCGAAGATCTCCTGCTGCTATTGGCTCAGAAAAGGTTGACCACTTATCACCTGAGATTGTAATTGCCTTGAGTTCCAACTTTCGCCAATATGCTAGGAAAATCATCATTCAGAACCGGGTGGAAGACTTTCAACTTGGTGTAGAAAGCTATCAGAAGAAGTTAAACCTGGAACGTCCCCATACGACTCCACTCAGTAATTTCCATAAAAACAAGAAGGTGTACATGGGGACAACCACACCGGAAGCAGGCATCTTCTACCCAAATGAGATTGGCATCATGCAGTATATGCGATTCTACGAACTGCACAAATTCAGCGATGGCACGCTTAAGCAAGTTAGAGATGATCTGACGGTTCTCAATGCCAAACAACCGCTTCCAGCACGCACCTACACCTGGACAAGCCAGTGCATCAAGGGAGCAAAGTACGCAATCAAGAAGATTGAAGAACTTCTCAGGAAGCGCCGGTTGCTACGAAGTATAGAACGATTCGTCGGTGGACGACCATATGGAGCTCACCATCGGTTCACGAAACGAACCAATTAATTTTGGTTCGTCTTATAATAGATCAACTCCATATGTCTATATTTGTGAATATGTTATCTTTTTGCTTTGTCAGCTTTTGTGCCTTGTTGTAGTGTAAAAGTATGATATTTTTTCAAGAATTTCTCTCGAGATTCTAAATCTTTCAAACAAATCATACTCAAGCACTACAACTTACCCTCATTAATTTGAGGGGGAGCATTAATATGTTCTTTGGCCAACATCTAATTTCATTTTATTACCCAAAGACCGGTTAATCCATGAATATCCAAAATATTGATGGTTAACATTTTGGAAAGGGGAGAAAATGGGATTAAGGAGACTTAATGATATTTGGCTAAAACAATGAAAAAGGCTTAAAAGATAAACCAACTTAACATGTGAAATGCACAAGTTAAGGGGGAGCGTTTTTTGATGATCAAAAACACTTAAGACACAAAAACTTTGATTACAATATCACAAGTGCTTTAAGTGATTTTCAAGGATTTTTCATGGTGACTATATCAACCCAAAACACACTTAACTCACGACGGATGTGGTGACAAAAGGTGGTAGGTATAGGTATTAGTCCAATGATTCATCAGAACCGATGGAATCTTCCCAAGGACAACTCCCTAGATAGAACTAGAAATCCTAGGAAAGATGGAGAATGAATGTGAACGTAGCTGAATGTCGACCAAGTACTTAAGCTAGCACTGGAACAATCACAACAAGGTGCTAGTGATGACGTATTGGTAAGCATTGTAGGGGTTAAAGAATGAAAAAGAATTGTAAAGATAAAGGGTGTAAAGAAAGAAGCCCTCCTTACAACTTTAGGCAGAAACCGCGTCAATACATATGCTATTGAGATCATTAGTTAATGATTCTCGATATTGAAGAAAGCCATAATGGACCCAGTGATGCAATGCACAACCCTCCCCAGCTAACTCAAATATCTCTCAAAAGGTATTTGTTTTAATCACACGGATATCAACACGTTATCTATTGGTTTATTCACTCCGAATAGACTGATATTGAATAGGTGGCACTCTTCTCCAGCCATCGATCACTAAATCAAAACGCACTATCGAATCTAGAGCCACGAGATCATCAAAAGTCTCATTTGGACACTTTCCATTTATTCCTTGCTTCTTCACACACTGTGAAAAGTAAGAGATCTTTTATGAGTCCTACTCAGTATTCTTGTAATATTGCCAGAACATCCGAGTGATACGCAAGTATTACAGTGAAGATGGAAATCCTGCTTGAGCCAACATCAAACAAGCTCATGGTAGGTGACACGTGCGGTTCTTTAAGAACTAATCTTGTGACAACTGGAAAGAAACAGTACTTTAATTATTAATTGAACTTAAACTCGTTCCAGGCCTCTACGCATTATCATATGATCTTGCCAGAACACTCAGAGTGACACTCTTTAGTGTTCACAGTGACGAGTGGAAATCCTTCTAGTGTTAACATCAAACAGCACTTGGTAGGTGACAACCAAGATTCAATTTGAATCAAGTTTGTGACAACTGGAAAGCAACGATGGTGAATATCTTAATTGAAATTCACTTGTTCCAGGTTTCATGAATTGACGGCTTCAATCATAAGGATTTTTAATCCAAATGATTCACTCTTTATGTTCGCAGTCAGCTTTGGACGGTCGAATAAAGAGAACGGGTTTACCCGCGAAATCCTGTCAGGAAGTTACTTAACTGAAACTATCCGTCACGGGTACGATATCTAATATCGTCCAACGGTCTTCACCGACCGGAGGTAAAATGCTACCGAGTTAGAATAAAATGTCAAAGCCATTTTATTCGTGTCTTATTATGTTGCTGCATTTGAAGACGGTGGCATTGCTGTGTACCTGTTGAAGACGGTGGCGTTGCGGTGTACCTGTTGAAGACGTCCTCACATGCTTATTCCTTCTGCATCAAATTCAAGAAAGTATGACCTGAAAGTCTTCTGCTGTATCGACTCTAAAACTTTCAAGAATTCAACAAAGGATAAGTGTATGGGACATGAAGTCACAAAGAGGAGAACATCACAAGAAAATAAAGATTGCACGTGAAAGGACAAAAGAACGTGTTCTAAGCAAAAGGCTGATATTATTCAACACATATTCACAAAAGGAAGAAAAAGAAAGAAAAGAAGACTACGAGCTCAAGAACTAGATCTAACATGCTAGATTAGGACTTTGTAAATTTGGAGTGACCTCCCTTTAGGGGGATATTGCTGGAAATACGTTTTACGTATATAGAAAGTCTCGGTCACTCCAACAATGTAGTTATAGGCTCGTAGTAATGTTAAGTTTCATATATTAAATAGCCCGACCCATGAGCATGTTCATGGGCCGGAAGCCCAAGTCCATTAAGGACTTGGGGTATTTAAACCTCTTTCCACCATGGAAAGAGGTGTTGGTTGTTCATTTTCTACTTTTCAATATACAAGTTTCTTTCACTTCTCTCTCTAAGTTTCTCTCTCTAGAAAAACATCAACCCTCTTGATTCATAAAGATTATCAATATTCTTTATACGATGATACAAAAAAATTAAAAGTATTTAATCTGCCACAAACTTTATCCTACGATAGCTATAGTTTATACATGCACAAATTAAGTCGGCAAAGTAATAAGTGTGAAAACACTTATCCTTTTACCACTTATTTCTAATAATAACAAGACCAAAACGTGTATTTTATGTCGTAAAAGTCGGAATTATGCGTGGTTTGTGTTTTTATTGTGTTTCAGGATAAAAATGTGAAAAAGGAAGAAAACACGGGCTATCATGGGATTTTATCAAAGAAAACGAGAAAAGACGAAGTCAAAAGATCAAGAGTGTAAAAAGAACGGAAGTCCAAGGCCTATTCTGAAGATTTATCGAAGAAAAAGTCTAAAGACAGAAGTTTAATGAAGTCGAAGAACTCAAGTCTAATAGAAGAAGAAAATTATAAGACAAGTTCAATTTATATCGACAAATCTCGAGACAAAGTCGAGAAAGACGAGAAATTTAAAGACGAGAAGAAAGAATGAAGGAAGCATAAACACTTAGCCTCCCCACCTCCTATATATACCCTCCTAATGTGTCATTAGGAGGGTGTTAGTTAATTAGTTCATTTTCAATTTTTGTAGTTTTAATTTTTAGAGAGAGAAAGTGTTTAACTTTCTCTCACTAGGAAAACTTCATCTTTATTTCTTTCTTGTGTGAATCAAATCTTTACTTTTAAAAGTTTAATCTTGTTTTAATTTTAATCTTCTTCTACCTTTTTTTATTTTTGGTTTGTTTTTTATTCGTGATAATCTTTGATCTTGTTTTATATTGATGTTTATGTGATTAAAAAGTTCATCTTTTTATCCATATCTAAGTTTCTATACAACTTGAGCTTTGAGCTTATCATGCTTATTGGCTTATTTTGTATTTAGCTTATTTACTTTTAAGTTTCTAAAAAAGTTTCGTATTTTTGATGTTTGTTTAAAAAGTTGCTTATTTAGAGTTTTGAAAAAGTTCTTATTCGTTCTTGTTTATTTCTTTTCATTAAAAATTTGGTAAAGTTTTGGATTGTGTTTTAAAAAAACGGAGCTTATTGATTTTGCTTATTACGGATTCCCCTCCCTCGGAAAGGTAAACCCTTTTCCGACGAAGCATTCCGATACACTCCATCGGATTGGGGTTTTGGATTCCGACAAGCATTCTGACACTTCCATCGGATTGGGGTTTTGGGATTCCGACTGTTTTTCCGACCAGCATTCCGACAGTAGAGATTATGTAAGTATTCCGACAGTTGTGTTTATCAGTATTCCGACGCTTATTCCGAAGGATCATTCCGATAGCTTTGGGTTTTCATTATTCCGATACTTTGGTTGTTATTCCAACGAGATTTCTTTTGACAAATTCCGATCGTATTCCGACAGTGAATTCCGATGGGATTCCGATCAAAGGCATTCCGATGGGTTTAAGTTTTATTTTTATATAGTTTAAGTTTTAAGTTTACTTTAAAATTCGTAATCATTTATTTTTAACTCGGAATTTTTAGTTAGTCTTTTAAAGATTTTATTTTTACACAAAGACATTTTCATATTTGCTTTTAGTTTAAAATTGATAATCAAACCATTTTAATTTTCACCAAGAACGACCGAGTCGCACTAATAACTAGTAATCAATTCGAAAAGACTGGAATAACGAACAATTTTAAACTTGGAAATTCCTTGTATTATGTGACAAATCTAACATTTTCAGGTAGTGAAATATTTTCTCGTATAATATTTTGAAACTTATTTTTGTGTTGGTTGACGAACTCACAATTTACGGATTTAAATTTGGGCTTACGTGCATAATTTGGCGTCTTTTACGACTAAACCGGAAATCTTAGGATTACGTATTTACGTTTTTGAACTCCGTTTTTGATGAGACAATTTTTATTGGATTCGTTTTGTGACGGTGATTCATAATTTATAAAAACGTTTTTCGTAAAACGCCCCGAGGGCACGCAAATCGAGAAAACTAGAATTGAGAAATACCCGTAAACTAGTGAGATAGGACAAAACACTTTGCCCCACCCCACTAGCAAAATGGGACGGCCAACATGACACCACACCATCAAGGTGGCATCATGTTAGCTAACACATACCATGTGTAAGCCTTAGCTTAACCTTTAAGCTAACTTTTCCCACTAACCTCCCAAACTAGCTACTTGTTTTCATTCCTCTCATTCCTACATGCAAACCACTCTAAAAATCCTCTCAACTCTTCCTCTCTTGCCGTCCCAAATAAGCTAACAAACACCATCATTGATCTTTTCTAGCCATAAACCACATGTTTACTAGTCCTATTAAGGTGTTCTCTTGAAGCCTTGATCATTTGGTGGCCATATTAACAACTTTGGAGGTGATTTGCTTGTGTCCTAGGGCTGATTTTCCAACCTATGTTCTTGATATTTGATGGTCTTGGAGATACTTGTTGTGTTCATCAAGTTCTTGCCTTCCTAAAACAAGAAATCCACTTGGATTGGTAAAGAAGATCATCCTCTACATTTTTCTCTTATTATTTTGTAAAGAACAAATGTATTTTATTTCATTTTGTATATGTATATGATGTATATATGATGATAAAAATGTTGTGTGGGGATCAAGTGTTGATAAACATGCTTAAAAATGATGATAACCATAAGAAATGAAGCTAAAATCTTGACTATTTAGTTGGCTGTATAAAAACAGTAGATAACTAAAAGATGAACTGATAAAATTGCATGGTTTGATCTATTTACAGTAAGTAGATGATGTTATACACATGTGAGAGTTGGCCATGCAATGGAATCAAAATAATGAGTGAGATATGATCAAAACAAGTTAGGTGGTGTAATCTGAATAAGCAGTTTTGTAGGGACTGTTAAGGCAACTTAGACTCAAAATGGGCAGTAGCTATAACTAAGTTATATGTAGCACATATTATGAAGAACTTGTCATCCAAAAATGAGCTTCTAAGTCATTGTAGAACTCTAGATATGGTAAAAATGGTGAATATGAAGTTAAAAATCAGATTTTGGAAATAATGTTTATCATTATTATATAAGCACTCACATTATAATTTATAAAATGTAAAAATATAAACCCAATAACTTATAAAACTTATTTATATAAATGCATAAAAGGTTAATTAAATGGGTAAATTATATAAATGGTGGTAAAATAATATTTATAAGTAATAAAAACTATAAACTTGATTTTTACGACTTTTTCGGCTATCGCCGTAAAATTAACATTTTTCGCCAAATAAAACTTAGACGACCAAACCCGTCTAATGTAAAGTTTATAAAAGTCATATACTGATGTATAGATAACTAAGACAAGTAAAAACCGATAAAACCCGAACTATAAGAATTATGGACATTTACGAGCTAACTAAACCTATTGGACTAATAATTAGACTTAATAAGATAAATACTTGTAAAAAGAGCTTATTGGGCTTAACCCATTAGGGCCCAACATGAAAAGTATATATACTGATCATATAGGTATAAAATGGGTAAAAACAAGTAAAAGAACTTATAAAAGAATTAATGGACTTAAAATAGGTAAAATCGATAAAACTAGTGAACTAGTAAGACGTTACCAAAACGTAAACGCTAAAATAAGTAAACAAGGATTTATAAACCCACTTTATCATCATCATATGTAAAAAATCATCATATGTATATTGTTATTTTGATAAAAGTCATTGGACCGAGTCTAAGACCGATTATTATTTATATAGGTTTCCGTGACCGAAGCACGCCCGTAGCCGATAATCCGCCTTTCATTAACAACGTGAGTTCATAGCCTCGCACCCTTTTAAATGTTTTATAAAATGATTTGTAAATCCGCGAGGGAGATAACATGCTAGATTTTTATAAAAATAGAACACAAGTAGTCCTGATTGTATGCTTAATGATATGGACCCGAATGATGCTATGACCCTATATTCGAGACTAAAAGGATTATTAGTAGTTAGGTTATGTCACTTAAAGTCCCATTAGCATGAATTGTGAACTACCGGGATTTGGTAGACGCTTATGCATTTGATAGTACTATTTGGGGACGATCACCCCAGTTCGCGCCTTGACGGTTGATCCCCGTCGTACCACATTGATTGGTAAGCGAATTTATGTATGAGAAGATTCCATAGCGTGATTTTTGTGACGACACGCTAACTTAGATGGGCAAATTGTTTGTCGGGTTCGCGGCCCGCTGTTTTCACAGTAAGGTAACAATGTCATGCGGCTAATAATAATCCTACAACTAATACAATATAAGACATAAATAATAAACGATAACGACGCTATTACGATGAATATATTACCTATCATGGTAATATAGAGACTACGGTCTCATGGACGGTTTAAGATGTATGCTTGATTTATATATTGCCTGACTAGCAATATGAGGACGTACTTCCGATATTATACTTGTGTTCTGATTTTAAATGATTGTAAATGATTGTTTTATATAACGGTTTTCATTAAAGTCTATGAATTCACTCGGCATTCGCTGATATGATTTTTGCATGTTTTCTATCTCAGGTGCTTGAAGGTAATCCGGATGGAGATCGACTCTGATGGCCCACACATAATATTAAAAATGTTCATTCGATCTATGTTTTGTATACTAAATGACCTGTATAATTTGGGACCTGTTGTACGCTTTGAAACTTTTTATCGAATGAATGTTTGTTAAACCTTGTACAACCATTTTTATGTGTTGTCAATGATTGGAGTTATTCTGCTATCCCGTAACACTCTGAAAGACCCTTCCACTGTACCGATACGAAAAATGAGAGTGTTACAGTTTGGTACCAGAGCTCTCGTTATAGAGAACAAAGGATTTTAAAAACCAAGGTTTTGAACAAAACTTTTCAAAATCTTTTGACAATGAACATTTGAGAAAATATTTGAAAAATCTTTTGACTATAACGGTGCCAGAGATCTCCGATGTTACCAACAAGCCCTATTGAGAAGATATATATTTTGATATATATAATATAATTTATATATATGTATATATCGTGATTTCATTATGTAATTGTTTAACTAGTATGTTATCCTAATACGAGATATATATATATAAATGCAGATTGTCATGGCTGACCCTAATATTCCTGTAGAAAACCATGTTATTCCCGAACCTAATATAGAAGATGATCCTTATTTAGACTTAGTAGATTTTGATATTGATGATGAGGAGGAACCATTTGAGGATCCCGAGCCCGAGTTAGGACTAGGAGATCAGATTTCCCCTCAGGTTGACTTAGTAGAGAATGATATTGAGAATGTGGATAATGAGAATGTGGAGATTGAGAATGTGGAGATTGAGAATGCTGATATTGAGAATGATGATGAGATTGGGTTAGATAATTTAAATGATGAGATTGACGACGAGGATGTCGAGGAGGACGTAGGTATAGATGTTGAGGTTGATGACGTTGAGGAAGCTGAGCTTATTTATCCGTATGATGTTCCAGAGGGCGAGCCTTTTCCCCCACCAGTTTGTTTGTCTGATTCTGAGGATGAGTTACCTAGGGATGAAATGTCTGAATCGTCTGAATCTGATTCTGAATCAGAGAAGGATGAGGATGACGATGCACCTGACAGTACTGATGGTATTGATACTCGTAGACATGAGATAGGAGAGTCATCTAGTACTCGAGAGGCTACTCATATTGATGGTCTTGCACCATGGGCCTTGAGACGTGATCTAGATGCTTCTCGTGTTAAGAGTTGTATGACAGAGGTTGGATTAGGTGTTGTTCAGACTCAGGTTGCTTATTTGGAGTCGAAGGCTAAGATTGGCGAGAAAGAGCGAGAATTACTTAGTTTGGATTTGAGTGATGTAGAGTGTGGATTGAATGAGGCTTTTAGGAGGTTATCGGTGTTGGAAAGTGGTGAGTATGCTGCAATGAAGAAAAAGGTAAATTCTATGGAGATTCAGTTGAGTGTGGCTCGTGCGATGCGTGAGAAAGCTGAAAAGGAGTTGAATATATCTGTGGGTTGGAACAGTAGATTTTATGCCGACATGGTTGAAAGAGGAGTAATCCGTAAGCGCCCAGCTGAAGATGTGTCTAGTGATCGTCCGGTGAAGATCCAGAAGACGATGGATGATGGACCATCTGGCGGTTCTCAGTAGACCAGTCTGTATTTAGTAGTGACCTTTATATCTTTTGTGTTTGTAGCTTTGACTGAACCGACTTGTTAGTTATAGATTTGGCACGAATTTTGAGTGTATATAGTGCTAGAACTTTGATATGGATGTACTAAGACAATACTTTTGTTTCAGATCGAATGAAATATGTATCTTGTCTTGAATTCCATATTGTGCCTTATTTGTATCTTGATTATGAACTCAGTCCATATTATATGAATCCTTTGTTGGATGAATGCTTAATACTTTGAAATTGTGGAATTATAGAACTATGCCGCCCAAGAAGGCTGTGACTGAGGATGATGTACGTAGGATTATTACGGAGCAAGTTACCGCATCTATGACTGAATTTATGGCAAATGCTAGAAATGAAGCTGGCGGTAGTGGAGCTGGCGGTAGTGAAGCTGGCGGTAGTGGAGCTGGCGGTAGTGGAGCTGGCGGTAGTGGAGCTGGCGGTAGTGGAATTGGCGGTACTAATGTGAATGTGAATGCTAATAATGTGAATGCTAATGCTAGAGGAAATGTAGGAGGACTTGGGACGAATGCACCTGAAGTTGGTGGCTGTACTTATGTGACGTTCATGAAGTGTGAGCCTCTACCTTTTAATGGAACTGAAGGTGCTGTAGGACTAAGCCAGTGGATTGAGAAGATTGAATCGGTGTTTAGGATTAGTAAGTGTAAGGAGGAAGATAAGGTGACTTTTTCTATGGCTACTCTTAAAGGCCGTGTGTTGACTTGGTGGAACGGGAGAATTGCTTTCATGGGTCTTGATGCTGCTAATGCTACTCCTTGGGATGAAATCAAGAAGTGGATGACTTTGGATTTTTGTCCTCGTAGTGTGATCATTAGGTTAGAACAAGAGTTGATTCATCTGAGAATGAAAGGTGTGGACATTGATAGTTACACGAACCGATTCCATAAGTTGGCCTTGCTATGTCCTCGATTGGTTGAACCCGAAGAGATCCGAATTGAGCAATATGTGAAAGGGTTGACCAGGAATATCCGGGGGGACGTGACATCATCTAAACCACTGACCATTGATGATGCTGTTCGAATGGCTTACCAACTCATTGGACAGATAATTCAGGATAAGGAAGATGAAGCCCGTGTTGGTGAGAAAAGAAAGGGAGACGGTGAGCGTGTAGATAGAGGTGATATTAGGAAGAATTTCAATCGCCGTCAGAACCAGAGAAAGGGGGATGCAAATGCTCTTACCAACAATGCACCGCGCAACGATGATAGATGTCCTAAGTGTGGCAACAAGAGGCATGCTGGCGACTGCTGGAAGTGCCGAAATTGCGGAAAGCTTGGACACAAGGTTGAAAGGTGTAAGAAGGGAACCATTTGCTTCAACTGTAATGAAGAAGGTCATAGGAAATCGGAATGCCCCAAGTTGAAAGCGATTGTACCTGGAAGAAACCCCCAGGGTGGTATCTACCAACTTGGAACAATTGAGGTGAAGAAAGAGGATCTGAATGTCGTTACCGGTACGTTTTTACTCAACAATCATTATGTTGTTGCTTTATTCGATTTGGGTGCCGATAGGAGCTTTGTTTCCACTAAATTTAGTGCCCTTATTGATATTGAACCTGTTGAGATAAGTACCAGTTACGAGGTGGAATTGGCTAATGGTAAATTAGTGAAAACTAATAAGCTATTAGAAGGATGCTCTCTAAATCTCTTGAACCATTCCTTTCTGATTGATTTGATGTTGATAGAATTAGGTAGTTTTGATATTATTATTGGTATGGATTGGTTGTCGTTGAATAATGCTACTATTTTATGTGGAGAGAAGAAGGTTAAGATTCCTCTTAGGAATAGGACGTTAGTAATTGATGGTAGTCGAGGTGAATCCCGTTTGAAAATCGTTTCATGTATTAAAATCCAAAAGTACATCAGGAACGGTTGTGAGTTATTCTTAGCTCAAGTGACCGGGAATGAGTCTAGGGAGAAACGATTGGAAGATGTACCTATTATTTGTGAATTTCCTGAGGTATTTACTAAAGATTTATCCGGACTTCCACCGATAAGGCAAGTAGAGTTTCGAATCGATTTAATTCCTAGTGCTGCACCGGTGGCACGTGCGCCTTACCGATTAGCCCCTTCTGAATTAAAGGAGTTATCTGAGCAACTTAAGGAGTTGCCTGATAAAGGTTTTATTCGACCGAGCTCGTCGCCTTGGGGAGCTCCAGTCTTGTTCGTTAAGAAGAAGGATGGATCTTTTCGTATGTGCATTGATTATAGGGAACTGAATAAGTTGACAATTAAAAATCGATATCCTTTACCTAGGATTGATGATTTGTTTGATCAACTGCAAGGATCTAGTGTGTATTCTAAGATAGATTTGCGGTCAGGATATCACCAACTTCGCGTCCGTGAAGAAGATATTCCTATAACTGCATTTAGAACTCGTTATGGACACTATGAATTTCAAGTAATGCCATTTGGGTTAACTAACGCACCTGCGGTTTTCATGGATTTAATGAATCGACTGTGCAAGCCCTACTTGGATAAATTTGTGATTGTGTTTATTGACGATATTCTAATCTATTCTAAGAATGAAGATGAGCATAGAGAACATTTGAGGATTGTTTTGAAGTTGTTGAAGGATGAAAGGTTGTATGCTAAGTTTTCGAAGTGTGATTTCTGGTTAGATTCTGTGCAATTTCTTGGTCATGTGATTAACAGAGATGGAATTCATGTTGATCCTGCAAAGGTTGAAGCTACTAAGAATTGGTCTGCACCGACAACGCCAACGGAAGTGCGACAGTTCTTAGGATTAGCTGGCTATTATAGGTGATTCATTAAAGAATTTTCTTTGATAGCTAAACCCTTGACTAAGCTTACTCAGAAGAATAAACCTTTCGTTTGGGGAAGTGATGAAGATGGAGCATTTCAGACATTGAAGCAAAAATTATGTAGTGCGCCAATCTTATCATTACCCGACGGGAGTGAAGATTTTGTAGTGTATTGTGATGCATCTCTTAGAGGTTATGGAGCTGTTTTGATGCAGAGAGAGAAAATGATACCTTATGCTTCTAGGCAATTAAGGAAGAATGAGGAGAATTATACTACTCATGATCTTGAGTTAGGAGCTGTGGTCTTTGCTCTTAGGTTGTGGAGACATTATCTGTATGGCACCAAGTGTACGGTATTCACCGATCACAAAAGCCTACAGTATATTCTCGACCAGAAGGAATTGAACATGAGGCAACGAATATGGATAGAGCTGTTAAGTGACTATGATTGTGATATAAAATATCACCCAGGAAAAGCCAATGTTGTTGCTGATGCATTGAGTAGGAAAGATAGAGAGCCTACCAGGGTGCGTTCTCTAGTCTTGACCGTGCACAATAATTTACCTGAGCAAATTATAAATGCGCAAATAGAAGCTTGTAAGAGGGAGAATTTTGTTAATGAAGGGTTCCGAGGAGAAGGAGATCCTTTAGAGGTTAGAGCTGATGGAGTGAAATGTTTAAGAGGTCGTATGTGGATACCTAAGTTTGGAGGCTTAAGAGATTTGATTATGTTAGAATCCCATAAATCTAAGTATTCCATTCATCCAGGATCTGATAAGATGTACCATGATTTGAAGAAGTTGTACTGGTGGCCGAATATGAAAGCTGACATAGCTATGTATGTTCTTCAATGCTTGACTTGTGCTAGAGTCAAAGCGGAACATCAAAAACCATCAGGACTACTTCAACAACCAAAGATTCCTGAATGGAAGTGGGAGCGAATTACGATGGACTTTATCACCAAGCTTCCTAGAACATCATCTGGAAACAATTCGATTTGGTTTATTGTCGATAGACTGACCAAATCAGCACACTTCATTCCGGTTAAGGAGCAGTTCTCACTGGAGAAGCTGACTCGAATATACCTTGATAATGTTGTATGCAAGCATGGAGTGCCTGTATCGATCATTTCAGATCGAGATCCTAGATTCGCATCGAATTTTTGGAAATCTCTCCAAAGATCTTTGGGAATGAATCTCGATATGAGCACTACTTATCACCCCCAGACTGATGGGCAGAGTGAAAGGACGATACAAACACTAGAAGATATGTTGAGAGCTTGTGTGTTAGACTTTGGTAAGAATTGGGATAAATATTTGTCGTTAGCAGAGTTTTCGTATAACAATAGTTACCATTCTAGTATTAAGGCTGCACCATTTGAAGCTTTGTATGGTAGGAAGTGTAGATCTCCTGTATGTTGGAGTGAAGTTGGGGATACCCAGCTCACGGGACCGGAATTGATCCGGGAGACTACGGAGATGATAGTTCAGATTAAGAAGAGGTTGTTGACTGCCCGAAGTAGACAGAAAAGTTACGTGGATGTGCGGCGGAAGCCAATGGAGTTTGAAGTGGGTGACCGAGTAATGTTGAAAGGATCGCCATGGAAAGGCGTTATAAGATTTGGAAAACGAGGAAAATTGAATCCCCGTTATATTGGACCCTTTAAGATTTTATCTAGAGTAGGTCCGGTGGCTTACAAACTAGAGTTACCCCCAGAACTTCATGGTGTTCACAACACATTCCATGTATCTAATCTGAAGAAATGTCTAGCAGTGAGTGATGAGAAAATTCCGTTAGGTAAGGTTCGAATAGATGGGAAGTTGCATTTTATCGAAGAGCCCGTAGAAGTTATGGACCGTGAGGTAAAGCAACTGAAACAAAGTCGGATACCTATTGTCAAGATCCGATGGAATTCAAAGCATGGACCGGAGTATACTTGGGAACGAGAGGATGAAATGTGGAAGAAATATCCGCACCTCTACGATTTCAATAAGAAACGGACATCCAAATGAAATGGATCACGAGGACGTTGATCCCTTTTAGGAGGAAAAGCTGTGACAAATCTAACATTTTCAGGTAGTGAAATATTTTCTCATATAATATTTTGAAACTTATTTTTGTGTTGGTTGACGAACTCACAATTTACGGATTTAAATCTGGGCTTACGTGCATAATTTGGCGTCTTTTACGACTAAACCGGAAACCTTAGGATTACGTATTTACGTTTTTGAACTCCGATTTTGATGAGACAATTTTTATTGGATTCGTTTTGTGACGGTGATTCATAATTTATAAAAACGTTTTTCGTAAAACGACCCGAGGGCACGCAAATCGAGAAAACTAGAATCGAGAAATACCCGTAAACTAGTGAGATGGGACAAAACACTTTGCCCCACCCCACTAGCAAAATGGGACGGCCAACATGACACCACACCATCAAGGTGGCATCATGTTAGCTAACACATACCATGTGTAAGCCTTAGCTTAACCTTTAAGCTAACTTTTCCCACTAACCTCCCAAACTAGCTACTTGTTTTCATTCCTCTCATTCTTACATGCAAACCACTCTAAAAATCCTCTCAACTCTTCCTCTCTTGCCGTCCCAAATAAGCTAACAAACACCATCATTGATCTTTTCTAGCCATAAACCACATGTTTACTAGTCCTATTAAGGTGTTCTCTTGAAGCCTTGATCATTTGGTGGCCATATTAACAACTTTGGAGGTGATTTGCTTGTGTCCTAGGGCTGATTTTCCAACCTATGTTCTTGATATTTGATGGTCTTGGAGATACTTGTTGTGTTCATCAAGTTCTTGCCTTCCTAAAACAAGAAATCCACTTGGATTGGTAAAGAAGATCATCCTCTACATTTTTCTCTTATTATTTTGTAAAGAACAAATGTATTTTCTTTCATTTTTTATATGTATATGATGTATATATGATGATAAAAATGTTGTGTGGGGATCAAGTGTTGATAAACATACTTAAAAATGATGATAACCATAAGAAATGAAGCTAAAATCTTGACTATTTAGTTGGCTGTATAAAAACAGTATATAACTAAAAGATGAACTGATAAAATTGCATAGTTTGATCTATTTACAGTAAGTAGATGATGTTATACACATGTGAGAGTTGGCCATGCAATGGAATCAAAATAATGAGTGAGATATGATCAAAACAAGTTAGGTGGTGTAATCTGAATAAGCCGTTTTGTAGATACTGTTAAGGCAACTTAGACTCAAAATGGGCAGTAGCTATAACTAAGTTATATGTAGAACATATTATGAAGAACTTGTCATCCAAAAATGAGCTTCTAAGTCATTGTAGAACTCTAGATATGGTAAAAATGGTGAATATGAAGTTAAAAATCAGATTTTGGAAATAATGTATATTATTATTATATAAGCACTCACATTATAATTTATAAAATATAAAAATATAAACCCACTAACTTATAAAACTTATTTATATAAATGTATAAAAGGTTAATTAAATGGATAAATTATATAAATGGTGGTAAAATAATATTTATAAGTAATAAAAACTATAAACTTGATTTTTACGACTTTTTCGGCTATCGCCGTAAAATTAACATTTTTCGCCAAATAAAACTTAGACGACCAAACCCGTCTAATGTAAAGTTTATAAAAGTCATATACTGATGTATAGATAACTAAGACAAGTAAAAACCGATAAAACCCGAACTATAAGAATTACGGACATTTACGAGCTAACTAAACCTATTGGACTAATAATTAGACTTAATAAGATAAATACTTGTAAAAAGAGCTTATTGGGCTTAACCCATTAGGGCCCAACATGAAAAGTATATATACTGATCATATAGGTATAAAATGGGTAAAAACAAGTAAAAGAACTTATAAAAGAATTAATGGACTTAAAATAGGTAAAATCGATAAAACTAGTGAACTAGTAAGACGTTACCAAAACGTAAACGCTAAAATAAGTAAACAAGGATTTATAAATCCACTTGATCATCATCATATGTACAAAATCATTATATGTATATTGTTATTTTGATAAAAGTCATTGGACCGAGTCTAAGACCGATTATTATTTATATAGGTTTCCGTGACCGAAGCACGCCCGTAGCCGATAATCCGCCTTTCATTAACAACGTGAGTTCATAGCCTCGCACTCTTTTAAATGTTTTATAAAATGATTTGTAAACCCGCGAGGGAGATAACATGCTAGATTTTTATAAAAATAGAACACAAGTAGTCATGATTGTATGCTTAATGATATGGACCCGAATGATGCTATGACCCTATATTCGAGACTAAAAGGATTATTAGTAGTTAGGTTATGTCACTTAAAGTCCCATTAGCATGAATTGTGAACTACCGGGATTTGGTAGACGCTTATGCATTTGATAGTACTATTTGGGGACGATCACCCCAGTTCGCGCCTTGACGGTTGATCCCCGTCGTACCACATTGATTGGTAAGCGAATTTATGTATGAGAAGATTCCATAGCGTGATTTTTGTGATGACACGCTAACTTAGATGGGCAAATTGTTTGTCGGGTTCGCGGCCCGCTGTTTTCACAGTAAGGTAACAATGTCATGCGGCTAATAATAATCCTACAACTAATACAATATAAGACATAAATAATAAACGATAACGACGCTATTACGATGAATATATTACCTATCATGGTAATATAGAGACTACGGTCTCATGGACGGTTTAAGATGTATGCTTGATTTATATATTGCCTGACTAGCAATATGAGGACTTACTTCCGATATTATACTTGTGTTCTGATTTTAAATGATTGTAAATGATTGTTTTATATAACGGTTTTCATTAAACTCTATGAATTCACTCGGCATTCGCTGATATGATTTTTGCATGTTTTCTATCTCAGGTGCTTGAAGGTAATCCGGATGGAGATCGACTCTGATGGCCCACACATAATATTAAAAATGTTCATTCGATCTATGTTTTGTAAACTAAATGACCTGTATAATTTGGGACCTGTTGTACGCTTTGAAACTTTTTATCGAATGAATGTTTGTTAAACCTTGTACAACCATTTTTATGTGTTGTCTATGATTGGAGTTATTCTGCTATCCCGTAACACTCTGAAAGACCCTTCCGCTGTACCGATACGAAAAATGAGAGTGTTACATATTAAATGCACCGCTGCCGGCTCTTTTCGTTAAGATTAACGGTTTTTAGTGAGAGACGCGTTATTTTCTTGCTTAAAAATTTTCAAAAATCCATAAAAATTTAAAAAATTTAAAAAATTTAAAAAAATAGAAAAACCTAAAAAACCAAAAATATTTCTTGTCTATCTTTCTTTTCTTTTTGTAGGTGTGTATGCGTACCCGTGCTCGTAAGAAGAAAGCAATTCAAGCCGATGTCGAAACTTCACCTATTTTCACCATGGACAATCGACCAATGATCGAGCTTTTGCAATCGCAAGTAGAGGGCAACACCGATGCTATTGTCATACCCGAGATTGGAGCCAACAACTTTGAGCTCAAATCCGGCTTCATTCAAATGGTCTCTGCTCAACCATTCTTGGGGCGTACACTTGATGATCCTCATGACCATATCAAAAGGATCCTTCAACTCACTAATACGGTCAAGTATAATGGGGTTTCACAAGAGGTGATTCGCTTGCAACTTTTTCCTTTCTCCTTAGAGGGACAAGCCCGACATTGGCTTGATAAGGAACCGCCACAAAGTATTCTTACGTGGTCGGATTTAGAGACCAAATTCATCAACTACTTTTTCCCACCCTCACGTACTACCACTTTGCGGAATGAAATCATTAACTTTGAACAAATGTACGGTGAGACATTTAGTGAATCTTGGGACCGTTTTAAGGAACTTTTAAGAAAGTGTCCACAACATGGTTTCATAAAAGTAAATCAGATTAATACTTTTTACAATGGTTTAAGCATGAATGACCAAGATTCACTAAATAGTGCCTCGAGGGGTAACATTTTGGTTAAGTCTTCTAATACCGCATGGGATATTATTGAAAATAAGTCTAGAGTGCAAACTAAGAGTGTTCGGGCTAATGTGGCTAGTGCTAGTACTAGTGACGCCGACAAGAGAATTGATAAACTTACTTCAATTGTTGAAGCACTTGCTCTACAAACCGCTAACAATGCCAAAAACAACAATGCGCAAGTTAATGCTTTGAGACAGTCATGTGAAATATACGGGGGTTCTCATTCATACACCGATTGTCCTTTGACTCATGACAATCCGAAAATTGTGTATGCCGCTAACGGTAACTTTTCTACGGGAGGCTATCAAGCACGTCCTCAAGGTGACCGCAATTTGCTCAGTTATCGTTCAAACAACTTCCTTTCACCACCCGGTTTCCCCCCTCAAAACCCAAACAACCTCAATCGCAACACTCAAAATCAAACTCGAGATCCCAATCAATATCAAACCCAAAGAAACCCATATCCACCTCAAGGAAACAACCAAGTTTACCAACAACCTGCTTATCAACCACCTGCTTACCATGCTCTTCATCCCACCCAACCCACCGCATTTAATCACGAGGTTAAAACTTACATGAGGACTAATGACGCGCTGGTGCAGAATCTTCAGAGATAAATCATCAACTTGAAAGGAGATATGGCGAAACAAGGGAATGATCTTCGAGCCGATATGCGAAACTCTTTGAGCAGTCAAACAAATGACTTAAGGGATATAATGGCTAGTTTCTTCCAAAGTAATCAAGCCTCTAGTTCGGGTTCTCTTCCGAGTAACACCGTTGCTAATCCAAGAGGGGAGATGAAAGCAATCACCACCCGAAGTGGCAAAGGTTTAAAGGAACCCGAGATTCCTACACCTACACTGGTGATTGTGACAAAGAAAAATGAGTCCCCTTCTCCAATTCCTCCACCTTCTACTTCCACCCCTCCACCACCTAAGGATGTGAGTGAGAATTCCATTCCAAAGCCTTTATCTCAACCTAATATACCTTATCCCTCAAGGTTGAGGAAAGAGAAGTTGAAGAACAAGGATGATATTCAGGTTTCTAACTTTCTTAAAATGTTTAAACAACTAAATTAAACATCTCCTTTGCCGAGGCTCTCGCTCACATGCCGAAATATGCTAAAATATTTAAAGATCTTCTCAGTGATAAGGAGAAACTTCTTGATATCGCTCAGACCCAACTTAACGAGAATTGCTCCACAGTGCTCTTAAGGAAATTACCAACCAAACTTGGTGATCCGGGTCGTTTTCTCATTCCTTGTAACTTCCCCGGGGTAGAGAATTGTATGGCCCTAGCCGATCTAGGTGCTAGTATAAACTTAATGCCATTAAGTGTTTGGAAACAGTTATATCTACCCGAGCTAGTCCCCACACGAATGACATTGGAATTAGCTAACCGTACGGTTTCTTATCCGGTGGGGATAGCCGAAGATGTCTTCGTCGGTGTCGACAAATTCACCTTTCCGGCAGATTTTGTTGTCGTTGACTACAAGATGGACCCCCGTGTTCCATTAATCGTTGGACGTCCATTCTTGAGGACCGGTCGCACCCTTATTGATGTAGCCGCGGGCGAATCAATCATGAGAGTTGGTGACGATAAAATCGTTTTCAACATGGGTAAACTTTCTAAGCAACCTTCTGAATACGAGGGCGTTAATTTCATTGACGTTCTTGATGAGGCTTGTGAAGAGCATTTCAAAGACGCTTGTAAAAGTGGTTCTTCTTCTATACCCATTGTTGAGACCATTGTCTCTATTGCTCCCTCACTGACTCCATTTGGAGAAAGTGATTTCCTTTTGAAAGAATTTGAAGAAACTTTGGGGGATGTGGACTTACAATATGACGACTCTCCCTCCAATTGGGATGAAGACATTAGTACCATTGAGAAACTTCTCAATGAGGACCATATTTCTTCACCATCTCCTAAGGAAATCTGTATCGATGATCCGCATTTGACTACGCCTTCCATAGAAAATCCTCCAGATTTAGAGCTTAAGGATCTACCGTCTCATCTCGAGTAAGTTTTCCTTGAAGACAATAAGAAGTTACCCGTCATCATCGCTAAGGACTTGAAAGAAGAAGAAAAATCTCGACTTATCGACGTGCTGAAGAATCATAAGAAGGCAATTGCTTGGAAAATTTCCGATATCTGCGGAATCGATCCGAACTTTTGTACTCACAAAATTCTCATGGAAGATGACTTTAAACCCGCAATCCAAAGCCAAAGAAGGGTTAATCCTAAAATCCATGACGTCATCAAGAAAGAGGTTATCAAACTTCTAGATGCCGGAATGATTTACCCTGTCTCGGATTTGCCATGGGTTAGTCCCGTCTATTGTGTGCCTAAGAAAGGCGGAATAACCGTTGTTCCCAATGAAAACAACGAGTTGATTCCTAATCGACTTGTCACGGGTTGGCGAGTTTGCATAGAGTATCGCAAGCTCAATGATGCCACTCGCAAGGATCATTTTACTCTTCCTTTCATGGATCAGATGCTCGAGCGTTTAGCGGGTAATAATTATTATTGTTTCTTACACGGTTTCTCCGGGTATTTTCAAATTCCCATCTGTTAATGCAAGTGATGCCTAAAAACATTATTAGTGTTAACTGATCTTTCATAGTTATGATCACAACAAACCATACAACACATTTAGCGTAAAACACAAAATGAATTATTTAACTAACACTATCATCAAGGTAATAATCATATCACTAACCTTTCTTAATCATACTTAGTGATCATCAAAATGGTTATCCTTAAAACTCACTTTTGTTAATACGACAAAAGACTTTTTAATAAACTTTCTTTTTTAGAAAATATTTTATTAAAATGGAAAATGAAAATTTGAAAATGGCATATTCCAAATGCTGTTAGAATATCCTTTGAAGGGTTCAAATACCTCAGATATTCCCACCCCACTAAAAGACAAAAAATAGAGCGGAGTCTAGTGGCGGTACCTTAAGTACCTACGCGGTACCTTAGCGATATGGTACCGCGGGGTGAGATAAGGTACCGCGCACAGTAGCCGTTATAGATCCATTGTAACTTTGTCTCCTTTAAATAGTGGGTCAAATCTCATTTTCCAAAAAGCCTCTTGGACGTTTTTCTCAACCCTCTTTCTATTTTCTATAGCATAATCATTAGTAAATGATCACTTAAATTGTTAAGGATGTTTACATATGATTATTCTCTTGATCCCCTCCTTTACCATTTCCAATGAGAAGATCACTCACTCACTAGTGTAGTGATAAAGATGAATCTATGAGCTAGTCATATTCATCATGATACCCCTATTTTATTTTAGGTCAATCCAATGTATTTATGAATACTTGGACTAGTTGTGTTCATCCAAGTTATTTGTGGATACTTGTATTTGTTGTGTACATCCATTGCATATGTGTTTGCTTGGATTTGTGTTGTGTAAATCCAAGCTACATGTGTGTACTTGGATAAGTCTAGTTGAGTTGTAATAGATTTGATTAGGAGTTCTCACTAGACTATAAAGTGATGTGGTTGTATCTTGTGAGTTCTCACTAAACTTTAAAGTGATTAGTAGTTGTGTTGTGTGAAGTTCTCACTTAGCTTCAAAGTGAAGAGTCGTGAAGATTGGTTCTAGCTTTCGATTAGAACTCGACATCTAGCCTTGTGTCGTAAAATAGTGAAGTAGGCAATGTCGTAAAGATTGGTTCTACCTTAAGATTAGAACCCGACATCTAGCCTTGTGTCGTTAAATTGTGAAGTAGGCAACGTCGTGTAGATTGGTCCTAGCTAAAGATTAGGTCTCGACATTTAGCTTAGTGTCGGAAAATAATGTAAGCAACGATGTAAGGTTTTCTCCGCCAAGAAGGGAGCTTGTGGATATAGTGGAAATCTCGAGTAGGTGTACTCGAGGAGTGGAGTAGAAACGAGGATAGAGCCTCATTGTCGAACCACTATAAATCTTGGTGTCTTCCCACTAGGTTGTCTCCTTCCTTACTCTTTACTTATTTCATTATCATTATACTTGCTTATTATCCTTGCTAGTGCATTTCAGTTAAACCTAATCATTATGTAACTTAGCCTCAAGTAAAAGATAGTTTTGATACAAACCAAATTGAAAGTAATTTTAATTTGGTCACCAATCGAAGAGAAACTATTCAACCCCCCCCCCCCCCCCCCCCCCCTTCTAGTTTCTACAATTGGTATCAGAGTGATGGTCACTTAAGATCTTTGAAGTATATTGTACTTTGAAACTTGGATCGATCCATTGTCTCCTCAAATTAGAAGGTCTAGTTGTACTAAAGTTTCTCTTTGGTCAAAACTATGTTTTCTTTGAAAATAGGTCTTTTAATTGATAATATTGCATCCCACTTAAGATTAGTAGCCTTTATGCATTTTAGATATACTCTTGAAATGTATCTACTAGTTTGCATCTTGCTTTGTGTAGGTACTCATGAAGATCAATCAATTAATTGGTTATGGATTGAGTTACTTGCACTTTCAGAAGAATCATCTTCATTGATCTTTAACATCTTTGAATGATGATACCAAGATGATTGGGAATGATACTAGTCCTTGAAGACTTAGTACTCATCATAGTCATTGATTGGGCATAGTACTTATTCCTTCACGGATTTCTCTTTGTGGCCAAGGTACGCTTTCGTTCTTCCACACGCCCTTTGATCATTCTTTTGATCATTACTTGACTATGTGCTTGTTCTAGGCATCCTTGCCTTGACATTTATTTGTGGTGTGTGTTTCTTTTCTTTTATCCTCTCAAACCTTAATTGCTTGGATACTTGATTCACTATGGTGATGTAGAGTGAGTTAGTAGAAGCTTAAAGTATCAAGCATGATTTCCATGGTTTGCACCCATACGATTAGTAGGCCCTTTGTGGGAGAGAAAGTGAATTAATACCTTGCTCATATTTTGGTTTAGACTAAGACTATTATTGAAAGTGATCTTAGTCTATACTTGAATAATTGCTTTGTGCTTATTCATTACCAAAGCCGTTTATCATTTCGCCGGAAAGGCACGTCTTAAACCACTATATATGACACAAGCTCTTCGTTACAACTTTTTAAAGATTGCCATTAATCCCTTGAGCATTGATCCTAGTCTTGATTCAATTCTCTTGACTTCTCTCCACTTAGTCGTTTTGCTACGAGTAGTCGTTTGTCCGTTTCGGTTCTTTTCGATCTTGATTTAACTCGTAATCCTTCATTAAGGCATATTGCTTAGTGTTATGATGATCCAATGATATTCTAAAAGGATCATGATTTAATTTTAAGTATTTTAGAAAAACTGGATTTTCAAAATTTGGCGTTTTTCAGAGATAAAAACCTGCCTCTATAGGCGGTTCCTTATCTCCGCGGCTCAAACCCGTGGTTCCTTATCGATAAGGTACCGCGGGCAGTAACTTTTGTCAGAGCGCCACTTTTTATTCTTTTTCAAACCAAACTCTCTCTCTCCCATAAACACACAGCCGACGGGTTTTACCTTTTCCACCATTGTTGAAGCTTCCAAAACCTTCAATCACTCGAATTAATTGATTCCAAGTTGTGGGTTTCACTCATCCTTCATCTAACATCAATTAATTGTAAGTATTTTCTTTCAATTTCATCTATTTTGTTCTAGGGTTCATCCTTTCATAATTGGGGATTTTTAAAATTGAAATTGAATTAAAACCTTAATAGGAATGTGGGTTGACATGGTAATCTTACTATGATTCCTTAGGTTGATATTCATTAAAATTTCACTAAAACCCACTTGTAGAACAAATCCGAATTTAGGCTAAAATGGATTTGAGATGAACCCATGAACAAGTAGTTAATGACATTGCTAATGCTTACCTAAAAACCTTGTTTTGAAAAACCAATGTTCTAATCCATTGTTGATCTAACATAGATCATGTGTTCTTGGTTAATGATGGAATAGACACATTGTGAACATGAAAATGATATGGATTCAATCCTATGTTTGTCAAGAAATTGATATAACACATTTTCATTTTTCGTTTTCCTTTTTTATTTTCATATGAGTGATTGGAAATATTTTTGTTTGTATTTAGGTACTTAATCATGCCTTCTCAATATCAAAAAGATCATCAATACACTAGACAATACATGCCAAACCTCTCCCAAACCTATGCTTCTCCCCAACTTCAAAACGCTTTTCCATCCCTTTCCTCTCGTTGTTTCTATGAGGGTAGAGTCGTTGACAAGGAAATAACGAGTTATGACTATATCAAATCTATGTTTGAGCTTTCGGGGTTTGATTGCTTGCTCAACATAGAAGAAGATATTTACCCTTTATTCCTTCTTGAACTCTTTAGCACCTACTCCATGCTTGAATACAATGGAGAAATCTTCATTCATTTCGTGTTGAATGATCAATTGATTCAATACTCCCTCGAAAACTTTGGTCAAATTCTCGGTGTGCCATATGAAGGCACTTGTCGTTTTACGAATAAATGGAGACTTGATGCTCTCTCGGAATCCTTCGATAAACCTCCAAATGACCTCACCAAAATTGATCTAGATTTCATCCTTGACATCATCTCGAAAGAGCGTGATAGAAACGTTGTGAGAAGCCTTCATTCAAATGTACGAAATGTGAATCGATATGAAGTGCTCTCTAGCGACCTTAAGGATTTTATGGTCCAATGGGCCAATATCCTTAGGGAGAATGTCTTTTGTCTTGGTGGAAACCGAGATCATATCCCGGCATGTATGGTGCATATGTTGAGTTGCATCTTTACATCCACCAAGTACAACTTGGCATTCTATATCGCTCGACGAATCAATTATGCCCTTTCGAAGCCCAAGATAAACCTTCCCTATGCTATGCTTCTAACTCGCCTTTTCAAAAGGGTTGCTCATGATGTTCCCCACCTTGATCTTTCTCGCTTCTACCCGGTTCATCGGGTTATGTTGCCTATTCAAGAGGCATATGCAAGAAAGATAAGAAGTGATCGAGGATCAAGAAAATCTAATCATCAAGAGATGGATGATGAGGACATGGACATGCCAACAAGTGATGGTGATGGCATAGGTACTAGCTCTCATTTCCACTCTTTGAGTAATTCCCATCCATCCTCAAACCCATTCGAGGATGAATTTGAAGACTTAGCTCCTCCTCCTCATCATTCTAGTGAAGTACCGAAAGATCTCAATATGGAGCATCTTTACCGTGAAAACCTTAGAACTCGAGGGGAATTGCACGAACACCGGGTTGAATCAAGAAAAGGTTTCAAGTTCTTGGGGAATATGATCAAAGGATTGGGGAAGAAGAGAAGGTGAAAGCTTTGAAGTTTTTCAAAGAATACATGTTGGTAAACATGTAATGTTGAACAATTTTATTTTATCTTGGATATGTATTAACTTATGATTGCATGTTATCATTTATCTTGATCCTTAATGTTAATTATGCCATCATGTTTGTGATTTACATAGCTTTGTGCATGTCTTATGATAGTTAGCTTATTAGATTATGATCTGTAGTTAACTTTGGCTTGTGAATCCTTTGGGAAAAATCTGGGTTTATCAAAAACTGGGATGGGAAATTTTTGAAAGCCCTCTGGTCGCGGTTCCATATCGACCCGCGGTTCCTTATCGATAAGGTACCGCCGGTCCTAGATAAGGAACCGTCGGTCACTGTGCACGACAGCATCTTTGCTTTACACTGTTTTCTTAATTTTGTGTAAACCTTGCATGATTTTCAGTAATAAACTGCACATTTCCTAAACTAGGTTACCTAAATTCATTATTCACCTAAAATGATTTTAACCTATTACTAGTTTGGATCATCCCCTCACCCATTTAAACCCACCTTGTTTGCCATGTTCTTCACACATCAAACATACTTCCCTAAACCTTAAACCGCCCTAATCAACCATGGTGTGTACCAAAACCTCAAACATTTCCAAGACCTCCACCCAAGGAAAACACTCAAAATAAGGGTTAAGGTGGCTAAGCCTAACTCCTCATCTTTCCACACACCTAAGAATGAGAATGCTCCTATCCTCATTTCTTCATCACCTTCCCCACCTCTTGCACCATGCAAGACTTCATCCACCCATGGTACTAACCGCTCCATTGGTTCTACCTCCTCTTCATTCAACTCAAGAATGAATGAGCTTTCTTCACCCTTCATTCCAAGTGCACCCTTGGAAGTGACCACACAACCTCAACCAATCCAAATCATTCCTTTTGGGAATGACTTTGATGACACTTTGGTGACTTTACCATTTACCCCTCACAACTCACCCATTTCACCAACCTTGGAGGATTTACCTCCACACTCACCCATTTCCCCTTTGGGGAACATGCCTCCACTTTCACCCACATCACCCTTGAAGAACTTGCCTCCTCCACCTCCACCCAACTCAAACATCCCAATTTTGGGTGTCCCACTTTCCCTCCTCTTGGGTGATCCTTACTTTGGGTTTCAACAAACTCATGGTCCTAGATGTCCATGTTGTCTCTACAACCACTACATCATCCATAACCTAAGGATGGATATGTATTGTGACAATCTAACATTTTCAGGTAGTGAAATATTTTCTCGTATAATATTTTGAAACTTATTTTTGTGTTGGTTGACGAACTCACAATTTACAGATTTAAATTTGGGCTTACGTGCATAATTTGGCGTCTTTTACGATTAAACCGGAAACCTTAGGATTACGTATTTACGTTTTTAAACTCCGTTTTTGATGAGACAATTTTTATTGGATTCATTTTGTGACGTTGATTCATAATTTATAAAAACGTTTTTCGTAAAATGACCCAAGGGCACGCAAATCGAGAAAACTAGAATCGAGAAATACCCGTAAACTAGTGAGATGGGAAAAAATACATTGTCCCACCCCACTATCTATGTTGGACGGCACACTTGACACCACACCATGGAGGTGGCATCAAGTTAGCTAGCTTACTACAAGTGTAAGCTTAGCTTACTCTTTAAGCTTACTTCCCTTTACCACTAAACACAAAACTAGAAACTAGTTTTCACTTCACCATTTCCTTACATGCAAATCAACATAAAACTCTCTCAAATACCCTCCCTATGCCGTCCACTTTGAAGCAACACACACCCCTTTTGATCTTTTCTAGCCATGAAACACATGTTTACTAGCTCTATTAAGGAGTTATCTTGAAGCCTTGATCATTTGGTGGCCATATTAACATCATTGGAGGTGATTTGCTTGTGTCCTAGGGCTGATTTCCCAACATATGTTCTTGATATTTGATGGTCTTGGAGTTACTTGTTGTATTCATCAAGTTCTTGTCTTCCAAAAACAAGGAATACACTTGGTTGGTAAAGAAGATCATCCTCTCCATTTTTCTCTTGTTATTTTGTAAAGAACAAATGTATTTTCTTTCATTTTTTATATGTATATGATTTATATATGATGATAAAAATGTTGTGTGGGGATCAAGTGTTGATAGATATGCTTAAAAAGGTTAATAACTATAAGAAATGAGGCTAAAATCTTGATTATTTAGTTGGTTGTATAAAAACAGTATATAACTTAAACATGAACTGATAAAATTGCATGGTATGATCCATTTACAGTTATTACAAGATGTTATACACATGTGAGAGTTGGCCATGCAATGGAATCAATATAATGAGTGAGATATGATCAAAACAAGTTAGGAGGTCTAATCTGAATAAGCAGTTTTGTAGGGACTGTTAAGGCATGATAAACTTAAAATGAGCAGTAGCTATAACTAAGTTAAATGTAGCACATAATATGAAGAACATGTCACCCAAAAATGAGCTTCTAATTCATTATGAAACTCTAGATATGGTAAAAATGGTAAACATGAAGATAAAAATCAGATTTTAAGAATTAATGTTTATTATTATTATATAAGCACTCACATTTTAATGTATAAAATGTAAAAATAAAAACCCACTAACTTATAAAACTTATTTATATAAATATATAAAAGGTTAATTAAATGGATAAATTATATAAATGGTGGTGAAATAATATTTATAAGTAATAAAAACTATAAACTTGATTTTTACGACTTTTTCGGCTATCGTCGTAAAATTAACGTTTTTCGCCAAATAAAACTTAGATGACCAAACCCGTCTAATGTAAAGTTTATAAAAGTCATATACTGATATATAGGTAACTAATACAAGTAAAAACCGATAAAATCCGAACTATAAGAAATACGGACATTTACGAGCTAACTAAGCATATTGGACTAATAATTGGACTAAATAAGATAAAAACTTGTTAAAAGAACTTATTGGGCTTAACCCATTTAGGCCCAACATGGAAAGTATAAATACTGATAATATAGGTATACAATGGATTAAAACAAGTTAAAGTACTTATAATAGGCTTATTGGACTTAAAGTAGGTAAGTAGGCAAAACTAGCAAACTAGTAAAACGTTACCAAAACGTAAACACTAAAATGAGTAAACAAGGATGTATAAACCCACTTGATCATCATCATATGTACAAAATCATCATATGTATATTGTTATTTTGATAAAAGTCATTGGACAAAGTCTAAGACCGATTATTATTTATATAGGTTTCCGTGACCGAAGCACGCCCGTAGCCGATAATCTGCCTTTCATTAACAACGTGAGTTCATAGCCTCGCACTCTTTTAAATGTTTTATAAAATGATTTGTAAACCCGCGAGGGAGATAACATGCTAGATTTTGATAAAAATAGAACACAAGTAGTCCCGATTGTATGCTTAATGATATGGACCCGAATGATGCTATGACCCTATAAACGAGACTAAAAGGATTATTAGTAGTTAGGTTATGTCACTTAAAGTCCCATTAGCATGAATTGTGAACTACCGGGATTTGGTAGACGCTTATGCATTTGATAGTACTATTTGGGGACGATCACCCCAGTTCGCGTCTTGACGGTTGATCCCCGTCGTACCACATTGATTGGCAAGCGAATTTATGTATGAGAAGATTTCATAGCGTGATTTTTGTGACGACACGCTAACTTAGATAGGCAAATTGTTTGTCGGGTTCGCGGCCCGCTGTTTTCATAGTAAGGTAACAATGTCATGCGGCTAATAATAATCCTACAATGTATCCTAAAACCTAAATACAAAACGACAACGACACTATTAACGATGAAAATATTACCTATCATGGTAATATAGAGACTACGGTCTCATGGACGGTTTAAGATGTATGCTTGATTTATATATTGCCTGACTAGCAATATGAGGACTTACTTCCGATATTATGCTTGTGTTCTGATTTTAAATGATTGTTTTATATAACGGTTTTCATTAAACTCTATGAATTCACTCGGCATTCGCTGATATGATTTTTGGCATGTTTTTATCTCAGTTGCTTGAAGGTAATCCGGATGGAGATTGACTTTGATGGTCCACATAATATTAAAAATGTTCATTCGATCTATGTTTTGTAAACTTAATGACCTGTATAATTTGGGACCTGTTGTACGCTTTTAAACTTTTTAAATCGAATGAATGTATGTTAAACCTTGAACAACCATTTTTATGTGTTGTCTATGATTGGAGTTATTGTGCTATCCCGTAACACTCTGAAAGACCCTTCCGCTGTACCGATACGAAAAATGAGAGTGTTACAGTTTGGTATCAGAGCTCTCGTTATAGAGAACAAAAGATTTTAAAAACCAAGGTTTTGAACAAAAACTTTTCAAAATCTTTTGACAATGAACATTTGAGAAAATATTTGAAAAATCTTTTGACTATAACGGTGCCTGAGATCTCCGACGTTACCAACAAGCCCTATTGAGAAGATATATATATTTTAATACATATAATTTAATTTATATATATGTATATATCGTGGTTTCATTATGTAATTGTTTAACTAGTATGTTATCCTAATACGAGATATATATATATAAATGCAGATTGTCATGGCTGACCCTAATATTCCTGTAGAAAACCATGTTATTCCTGAACCTAATGTAGAGGATGATCCTTATTTAGACTTAGTAGATTATGATATGGATGATGAGGAGGAACCATTTGAGGATCCCGAGCCCGAGCTAGGACTAGGAGATCAGATTGCCCCTCAGGTTGACTTGGTAGAGAATGAGATTGAGAATGTTGATATTGAGAATGATGATGAGATTGGGTTAGATAATTTAGATGATGAGATTGACGACGAGGATGTCGAGGAGGATGTAGGTTTAGATTTTGAGGTCGATGATGATGAGGAAGCTGAGCTTATTTATCCTTATGATGTTCCAGAGGGCGAGCCTTTTCCCCCACCAGTTTATTTATCTGATTCTGAGGTTGAGTTACCTAGGGATGAAATGTCTGAATCGTCTTAATCTTATTCTGAGTCAGAGGAGGATGAGGATGACGATGCACCTGATGGTACTGATGGTACTGCTACTCGTAGATATGAGATAGAAGAGTCGTCTAGTGCTCGAGAGGCTACTCATATTGATGGTCTTGCACCATGGGCCTTGAGACGTGATCTAGATGCTTCCCGTGTTAAGAGTTGTATGACAGAGGTTGGATTAGGTGTTGTTCAGACTCAAGTTGCTTATTTGGAGTCGAAGACTAAGGTTGGCGAGAAAGAGCGGGAATTGCTTAGTTTGGATTTGAGTAATGTTGAGCATGGTTTGAATGAGGCTTTTAGGAGGTTATCGGTGTTAGAAAGTGGTGAGTTTGCTGCTATGAAGAGAAAGGTGAATTCTATGGAGATTCAGTTGAGTGTGGCTCGTGCGATGCGTGAGAAAGCTGAGAAGGAGTTGAATATATCCGTGGGTTGGAACAGTAGATTTTATGCTGACGTGGTTGAAAGAGGAGTAATCCGTAAGCGCCCAGCTGAAGATGTGTCTAGTGATCATCCGACGAAGATTCAAAAGACGATGGATGATGGACCATCTGGCGGTTCTCAATAGACCAATCTGTTTTAGTAGTGACCTTTGTATCTTTTGTGCTTTTGTAGCTTTGACTGAACCGACTTGTTAGTAGTAGTCTTGGCACGAATTTTGAGTGTATATAGTGCTAGAACTTTGATATGGGATGTAACTAAGACAATACTTTTGTTTCAGATCGAATGAAATATGTATCTTGTCTTGAATTCCATATTGTGTCTTATTTGTATCTTGATTATGAATTTAATCCATATTATATGAATCCTTTGTTGGGTGAATGCTTAATATTTTGAAATTGTTAAACTATAGAACTATGCCGCCCAAGAAGGCTGTGACTGAGGATGATGTACGTAGGATTATTACGGAGCAAGTTACCGCATCTATGACTGAATTTATGGCAAATGCTAGAAATGAAGCTGGCGGTAGTGGAACTGGCGGTAGTGGAGCTGGCGGTAGTGGAGCTGGCGGTAGTGGAGCTGGCGGTAGTGGAATTGGCGGTACTAATGTGAATGTGAATGCTAATAATGTGAATGCTAATGCTGGAGGAAACGTAGGATGACTTGGAACTAATGCACCAGAAGTTGGTGGTTGTACTTATGTGACGTTCATGAAGTGTGAACCTCTACCTTTTAATGGAACTGAAGGTGCTGTAGGATTAAGCCAGTGGATCGAGAAGATTGAATCGGTGTTTCAGATTAGTAAGTGTAAGGAGGAAGATAAGGTGACTTTTGCTATGGCTACTCTTAAAGGTCGTGCGTTGACTTGGTGGAACGGGAGAATTGCTTTCATGGGTCTTGATGCTGCTAATGCTACTCCTTAGGCTGAAATTAAGAAGTGGATGACTTTGGAGTTTTGTCCTCGTAGTGTGATCATTAGGTTAGAACAGGAGTTGATTCATTTGAGAATGAAAGGTGTGGACATTGATAGTTACACGAACCGATTCCATGAGTTGGCCTTGCTATGTCCTCGATTGGTTGAACCCGAAGAGATCCGAATTGAGCAATATATTAAAGGGTTGACCAGGAATATCCGGGGGGACGTGACATCATCTAAACCACTGACCATTGATGATGCTGTTCGAATGGCCTACCAACTCATTGGACAGATAATTCAGGATAGGGAAGATGAAGCCCGTGTTGGTGAGAAAAGGAAGGGAGACGGTGATCGTGTAGATAGAGGTGATAATAGGAAGAATTTCAATCGCTGTCAGAACCAGAGAAAGGGGAATGCAAATGCTCTTACCAACAATACACCGCGCAACGATGATAGATGTCCTAAGTGTGGCAACAAGAGGCATGTTGGCGACTGCTGGAAGTGCCAAAATTGCGGAAAGCTTGGACACAAGGTTGAAAGGTGTAAGAAGGGAACCATTTGCTTCAACTGTAATGAAGAAGGTCATAGGAAATCGGAATGCCCCAAGTTGAAAGCGATTGTACCTAGAAGAAACCCCTAGGGTGGTATCTACCAACTTGGAATAATTGAGGTGAAGAAAGAGGATCCGAATGTCGTTACCGGTACGTTTTTACTCAACAATCATTATGCTGTTGCTTTATTCGATTTGGGTGCTGATAGGAGCTTTGTATCCACTAAATTTAGTGCCCTTATTGATATTGAACCTGTTGAGATAAGTACCAGTTACGAGGTGGAATTGGCTGATGGCAAATTAGTGAAAACTAATAAGCTATTAGAAGGATGCTCTCTAAATCTCTTAAACCATTCCTTTCCGATTGATTTGATGTTGATAGAATTAGGTAGTTTTGATATTATTATTGGTATGGATTGGTTGTCATTGAATAATGCTACTATTTTATGTGGAGAGAAGAAGGTTAATATTCCTCTTAGGAATAGGACGTTAGTAATTGATGGTAGTTGAGGTGAATCCCGTTTGAAAATCGTTTCATGTATTAAAGTCCAAAAGTACATCAGGAACGGTTGTGAGTTATTCTTAGCTCAAGTGACCGGGAATGAGTCTAGGGAGAAACGATTGGAAGATGTACCTATTATTTGTGAATTTCCTGAGGTATTTCCTAAAGATTTACCCGGACTTCCACCGATAAGGCAAGTAGAGTTTCGAATCGATTTAATTCCTAGTGTTGCACCGGTGGCACGTGCGCCTTACCGATTAGCCCCTTCTGAATTAAAGGAGTTATTTGAGCAACTTAAGGAGTTGTCTGATAAAGGTTTTATTCGACCGAGCTCGTCGCCTTGGGGAGCTCCAGTCTTGTTCATTAAGAAGAAGGATGGATCTTTTCGTATGTGCATTGATTATAGGGAACAGTTGACAATTAAAAATCGATATCCTTTACCTAGGATTGATGATTTGTTTGATCAACTGCAAGGATCTAGTGTGTATTCTAAGATAGATTTGCGGTCAGGATATCACCAACTTCGCGTCCGTGAAGAAGATATTCCTATAACTGTATTTAGAACTCGTTATGGACACTATGAATTTCAAGTAATGCCATTTGGGTTAACTAACGCACCTGCGGTTTTCATGGATTTAATGAATCGAGTGTGCAAGCCCTACTTGGATAAATTTGTGATTGTGTTTATTGACGATATTCTAATCTATTCTAAGAATGAAGATGAACATAGAGAACATTTGAGGATTGTTTTGAACTTGTTGAAGGATGAAAAGTTATATGCTAAGTTTTCGAAGTGTGATTTCTGGTTAGATTCTGTGCAATTTCTTGGTCATGTGATTAACAAAGATGGAATTCATGTTGATCCTGCAAAGGTTGAAGCTATTAAGAATTGGTCTGCACCGACAACGCCAACGGAAGTGTGACAGTTCTTAGGATTGGCTGGCTATTATAGGCGATTCATTAAAGAATTATCTTTGATAGCTAAACCCTTGACTAAGCTTACCCAGAAGAATAAACCTTTCGTTTGGGGAAGTGATGAAGATGGAGCATTTCAGACATTGAAGCAAAAATTATGTAGTGCGACAATCTTATCATTACCCGACGGGAGTGAAGATTTTGTAGTGTATTGTGATGCATCTCTTAGAGGCTATGGAGCTGTTTTGATGCAGAGAGAGAAAGTGATAGCTTATGCTTCTAGGCAATTAAGGAAGAATGAGGAGAATTATACTACTCATGATCTTGAGTTAGCAGCTGTAGTCTTTGCTCTTAGGTTGTGGAGACATTATTTGTATGGCACCACGTGTATGGTATTCACTGATCACAAAAGCCTACAGTATATTCTCGATCAGAAGGAATTGAACATGAGTCAACGAAGATGGATAGAGTTGTTAAGTGATTATGATTGTGATATAAAATATCACCCAGGAAAAGCCAATGTTGTTGCCGATGCGTTAAGTAGGAAAGATAGAGAGCCTATCAGGGTACGTTCTCTGGTCTTGACCGTGCATAATAATTTGCCTGAGCAAATTAGAAATGCGCAAATAGAAGCTTGTAAGAAGGAGAATTTTGTTAATGAAGGGTTCCGAGGAGAAGGAGATCCTTTAGAGGTTAGAGCTGATGGAGTGAAATGCTTAAGAGGTCGTATGTGGATACCTAAGTTTGGAGGCTTAAGAGATTTGATTATGTTAGAATCCCATAAATCTAAGTATTCCATTCATCCGGGATCTGATAAGATGTACCATGATTTGAAGAAGTTGTACTGGTGGCTGAATATGAAAGCTGACATAGCTATGTATGTTCTTTAATGCTTGACTTGTGCTAGAGTTAAAGCTGAACATCAAAAGCCATCAGGACTACTTCAACAACCAAATATTCCTGAATGGAAGTGGGAGCGAATTACGATGGACTTTATCACCAAGATTCCTAGAACATCATCTGGAAACAACTCGATTTGGGTTATTGTCGATAGACTGACCAAATCAGCACACTTCATTCCGGTTAAAGAGCAGTTCTCACTAGAGAAGCTGACTCGTATATACCTTGATAATGTTGTATGCAAACATGGAGTGCCTGTATCGATCATTTCAGATCGAGATCCTAGATTCGCATCGAATTTTTGGAAATCTCTCCAAAGATCTTTGGGAACGAATCTCGACATGAGCATTGCTTATCACCCCCAGACTGATGGGCAGAGTGAAAGGACGATACAAACACTAGAAGATATGTTAAGAGCTTGTGTGTTAGACTTTGGTAAGAATTGGGATAAACATTTGTCGTTAGCAGAGTTTTCGTATAACAATAGTTACCATTCTAGTATTAAGGCTGCACCATCTGAAGCTTTGTATGGTAGGAAGTGTAGATCTCCTGTATGTTGGAGTGAAGTTGGGGATACCCAGCTCACGGGATCGGAATTGATCCGGGAGACTACGGAGATGATAGTTCAGATTAAGAATAGGTTGTTGACTGCCCGTAGTAGACAGAAAAGTTACGCGGATGTGCGGCAGAAGCCAATGGAGTTTGAAGTGGGTGACCGAGTAATGTTGAAGGTATCGCCATGGAAAGGCGTTATAAGATTTGGAAAACGAGGGAAATTGAATCCCCGTTATATTGGACCCTTTAAGATTTTATCTAGAGTAGGTCCGGTGGCTTACAAACTAGAGTTACCCCCAGAACTTCATGGTGTTCACAACACATTCCATGTATCTAACCTGAAGAAATGTCTACCAGTGAGTAATGAGAAAATTCTGTTAGGTAAGGTTCGAATAGATGGGAAGTTACATTTTATCGAAGAGCCCGTAGAAGTTATGGACCGTGAGGTAAAGCAACTGAAACAAAGTCGGATACCTATTGTCAAGATCCGATGGAATTCAAAGCATGGACCGGAGTATACTTGGGAATGAGAGGATGAAATGTGGAAGAAATATCCGCACCTCTTCGATTTCAATAAGAAATGGACATCCAAATGAAATGGATCACGAGGACGTTGATCCCTTTTAGGAGGAAAAGCTGTGACAATCTAACATTTTCAGGTAGTGAAATATTTTCTCGTATAATATTTTGAAACTTATTTTTGTGTTGGTTGACGAACTCACAATTTACGGATTTGAATTTGGGCTTACATGCATAATTTGGCGTCTTTTACGATTAAACCGGAAACCTTAGGATTACGTATTTACGTTTTTGAACTCCGTTTTTGATGAGACAATTTTTATTGGATTCGTTTTGTGATGTTGATTCATAATTTATAAAAATATTTTTCGTAAAACGACCCGAGGGTACGCAAATCGAGAAAACTAGAATCGAGAAATACCCGTAAACTAGTGAGATGGGACAAAATACATTGTCCCACCCCACTATCTATGTTGGACGGCACACTTGACACCACACCATGGAGGTGGCATCAAGTTAGCTAGCTTACTACAAGTGTAAGCTTAGCTTACTCTTTAAGCTTACTTCCCTTTACCACTAAACACAAAACTAGCAACTAGTTTTCACTTCACCATTTCCTTACATGCAAATCAACATAAAACTCTCTCAAATACCCTCCCTATGCCGTCCACTTTGAAGCAACACACACCCCTTTTGATCTTTTCTAGCCATGAAACACATGTTTACTAGCTCTATTAAGGAGTTATCTTGAAGCCTTGATCATTTGGTGGCCATATTAACATCATTGGAGGTGATTTGCTTGTGTCCTAGGGCTGATTTCCCAACATATGTTCTTGATATTTGATGGTCTTGGAGTTACTTGTTGTATTCATCAAGTTCTTGTCTTCCAAAAACAAGGAATACACTTGGTTGGTAAAGAATATCATCCTCTCCATTTTTCTCTTGTTATTTTGTAAAGAACAAATGTATTTTCTTTCATTTTGTAAATGTATATTATGTATATATGATGATAAAAATGTTGTGTGGGGATCAAGTGTTGATAGATATGCTTAAAAAGGTTAATAACTATAAGAAATGAGGCTAAAATCTTGATTATTTAGTTGGCTGTATAAAAACAGTATATAACTAAAACATGAACTGATAAAATTGCATGGTATGATCCACTTACATTAAGTACAAGATTTTATACACATGTGAGAGTTGGCCATGCAATGGAATCAATATAATGAGTGAGATATGATCAAAACAAGTTAGGAGGTCTAATCTGAATAAGCTGTTTTGTAGGGACTGTTAAGGCATGATAAACTTAAAATGAGCAGTATCTATAACTAAGTTAAATGTAGCACATAATATGAAGAACATGTCACCCAAAAATGAGCTTCTAATTCATTATAAAACTCTAGATATGGTAAAAATGGTAAACATGAAGATAAAAATCAGATTTTAAGAATTAATGTTTATTATTATTATATAAGCACTCACATTTTAATGTATAAAATGTAAAAATAAAAACCCACTAACTTATAAAAATTATTTATATAGATATATAAAAGGTTAATTAAATGGATAAATTATATAAATGGTGGTGAAATATTATTTATAGGTAATAAAAACTATAAACATGATTTTTACGACTTTTTCGGCTATCGCCGTAAAATTAACGTTTTTCGCCAAATAAAACTTAGACGACCAAACCCGTCTAATGTAAAGTTTATAAAAGTCATATACTGATATATAGGTAACTAATACAATTAAAAACCGATAAAACCCGAACTATAAGAAATACGGACATTTACGAGCTAACTAAGCATATTGGACTAATAATTGGACTAAATAAGATAAAAACTTGTAAAAAGAACTTATTGGTCTTAACCCATTTGGGCCCAACATGGAAAGTATATATACTGATAATATAGGTATACAATGGATTAAAACAAGTTAAAGTACTTATAATAGGCTTATTGGACTTAAAATAGGTAAGTAGGTAAAACTAGCAAACTAGTAAAACGTTCCTAAAACGTAAACACTAAAATGAGTAAACAAGGATGTATAAACCCACTTGATCATCATCATATGTACAAAATCATCATATGTATATTGTTATTTTGATAAAAGTCATTGGACAAAGTCTAAGACCGATTATTATTTATATAGGTTTCGGTGACCAAAGCACGCCCGTAGCCGATAATCCGCCTTTCATTAACAATGTAAGTTCATAGCCTCGCACTCTTTTAAATGTTTTATAAAATGATTTGTAAACCCGCGAGGGAGATAACATGCTAGATTTTGATAAAAATAGAACACAAGTAGTCCCGATTGTATGCTTAATGATATGGACCCGAATGATGCTATGACCCTATAAACGAGACTAAAAGGATTATTAGTAGTTAGGTTATGTCACTTAAAGTCCCATTAGCATGAATTGTGAATACCGGGATTTGGTAGACGCTTATGCATTTGATAGTACTATTTGGGGACGATCACCCTAGTTCGCGCCTTGACGGTTGATCCCCGTCGTACCACATTGATTGGTAAGCGAATTTATGTATGAGAAGATTCCATATCGTGATTTTTGTGACGACACGCTAACTTAGATGGGAAAATGATTTGTCGGGTTCGCGGCCCGTTGTTTTCATAGTAAGGTAACAATGTCATGCGGCTAATAATAATCCTACAATGTATCCTAAAACCTAAATACAAAACGATAACGACGCTATTAACGATGAAAATATTACCTATCATGGTAATATAGAGACTACGGTCTCATGGACGGTTTAAGATGTATGCTTGATTTATATATTGCCTGACTAGCAATATGAGGACTTACTTCCGATATTATGCTTGTGTTCTGATTTTAAATGATTGTTTTATATAACGGTTTTCATTAAACTCTATGAATTCACTCGGCATTCGCTGATATGATTTTTGGCATGTTTTTATCTCGGGTGCTTGAAGGTAATCCGGATGGAGATCGACTCTGATGGCCCACATAATATTAAAAATGTTCATTCGATCTATGTTTTGAAACTTAATGACCTGTATAATTTGGGACCTGTTGTACGCTTTTAAACTTTTTAAATCGAATCAATGTATGTTAAACCTTGAACAACCATTTTTATGTGTTGTCTATGATTGGAGTTATTGTGCTATCCCGTAACACTCTGAAAGACCCTTCCGTTGTACTGATACGAAAAATGAGAGTGTTACATGTATGGACTACATAGGGGTTTGCAAGACTTCTTGCTTGCCTTGTTCTCCATGCCTCCTCCTAGGAGATGAATGATGGAGTTTTCTTAATAAGAGTTTTCAACAAAACCAAGCCTAAGAAAACTACTTATCTAGATTTAATATTAAGCTAGTTATGTACTAGTTAGTCTTTATTTATCTTTGTACTTTCCTTATTAATGAATGTTTCTTGTTGTTGACATATGGATTTAGCTTTGTGTGATTCTATCCTTTTGTGCACACTAATCAACTTTAATTTGAAATTAAAATTGAACCTAAATCTATCACAACCCCTAAACTTGACTAAAATTGGTTCAAAATGATATCTAAATTATTTTGTCACCCTTTGTCAAGACATACTTTGTGAATGTGTTGCTTTATGCAACCCTAGCATATTTTGGTTCTAATAGAGGTAAAATTCCAAGATTTGCAACTTTTTTGAAAAAGTCTTAGTTTTTCCCAAAACCCAGGAAAAACATGGTTTAAAGTCCACTGGACGCGGTTCCTTAAAGACCCGCGGTTCCTTAGTGATATGGAACCGCCGGCCCCTATAAGGTACCGCGGCCAGAAAGTGGCTTTTGATGATTTTTTGGTCAAAACTTTTAAAACCCTATTTCCAGTCAAGATTCCTTGTTTACTCAAATTGACTAAACATTCTTGACACTACATATTTTGTATTCAAATTCTTACCTTGATTACATTTTTCTTATACCCCAACCTTGAGATTTCACTCTCACACCTTCCCAACCTTGAGAATTCATTCACTCTCACACCTTCCCAACCTTGAGAATTCATTCTCACATAACCTTGAGATATCATTCTCACACTCTCACAATGCCTAACTCCTACATTCCTAACCTTGACATTTCTTTGTCACAACCCCTCTCACCCAAAGCTTCCTCATCCAAGCTTTCAAAGAAACCGAAAATCTCGGTTCGACCCGTTTGGGTTAAGAAGAATGAACCATCTTCGTCCAAACCACCCAAAAACCCTACCTTCTCTCCAATCAAGTATTGGAATGAGACTTACACCATAAACCCCATCACCGGAGCAAAAGAAAATATTCCACCACCACCACAATCCTTCAATACCCCTCAACTCAATGACCTTTCAACCTTCCCAAACCTCACAAGGCATTGTAAAAACACTCCCAAACCCTCTACCCCACCACCACAAAACCCTAAGTTTGATGCCATACCCCCATCAAACGATTTTGTGTTGCATCATGGATCCTCGTGTGATTGTTGCCGATTTCAACAAATTGAACTTGCTCATGTGTATGAGAAGTTAAATTTTCTTGAATTCCTCCTCACTCGACCTCCTATTCAAGTTTTCGTTCCGGTGGACAAAACTTCGAATGATGCATCGTCGTCTTTTTAGTTTTTTTTTATTTATTTTTAGCAATGTTGGAAAATATCACTATTAGACTAGCTTATGCTTAGTGGTTTATTTTCCATATTTATTGCTTTTAGATACTCATACTATGTGTATGATTATCTTCTTTGTTGTATTTTTTTATGTAACCTTTGTGTTATTTGTGTGCTATTTCATTAGTTCTATTTTGAGTTGATCTTGGTTAATTTTTTACAATTGCTTATGGGTGATTCCATCAATTCTAAAGCTTTAACCCATTGACAAGCTTATCATCTTCATTGGATTGAAGTTTGATTTTGTCAATTACCTCTTTGGACATACTTAGCAAAATACTTGCTTCTAATTTGAGATTTCTTCTCTTTCTCCCTCTCAAGTTACTTAGTAGGTAGTGATCATATATACATTGGTGTTTCTTTCCTTTCTACTAACCTTTGTGTAGCATGTCACCTTAGCTCACAAACTTGGTGCCCCAAGCAAGGGGGAGCTACTAGCAAAGTTCGATGTTCTTCAAAGACTTATGCTAACCTTTTTGCTACGACAAAGGGAGAGAAATGATAGTGATAAACTAGTTAATAATTTCATAGTTTGTGTTTTTACGTAAATGAGTTTATCGTTTGTCGTAATCAAAAAGGGGGAGATTGTTAATGCAAGTGATGCCTAAAAACATTATTAGTGTTAACTAATCTTTCTTAGTTTTGATCACAACAAACCATACAACACATTTAGTGTAAAACACAAAATAAGTTATTTAACTAACACTATCATCAAGGTAATAATCATATCACTAACCTTTCTTAATCATACTTAGTGATCATCAAAATGATTATCCTTAAAACTCACGTTTGTTAATAAGACAAAAGACTTTTTAATAAACTCTCTTTTTTAGAAAATGTTTTATTAAAATGGAAAATGAAAATTTGAAAATCGCATAATGCAAATGCTGTTAGAATATCCTTTGAAGGGTTCAAATATCTCAGATAATCCCACCCCACTAAAAGACAAAAAATGGAGCGGAGTCTAGTGGCGGTACCTTAAGTACCTACGCGGTACCTTAGCGATATGGTACCGCGGGGTGAGATAAGGTACCGCGCACAGTAGTCGTTATAGATCCGTTGTAACTTTGTCTCCTTTAAATAGTGGGTCAAATCTCATTTTCCAAAAAGCCTCTTGGGGGTTTTTCTCAGCCCTCTTTCTATTTTCTATAGCATAATCATTAGTAAATGATCACTTAAATTGTTAAGGATGTTTACATATGATTATCCTCTTGATCCCCTTCTTTACCATGTCCAATGAGAAGATCACTCACTCACTAGTGTAGTGATAAAGATGAATCTATGAGCTAGTCATATTCATCATGATACCCCTTTTTTGTTTTAGGTCAATCCAATGTATTTATGAATACTTGGACTAGTTGTGTTCATCCAAGTTATTTGTGGATACTTGGATTTGTTGTGTACATCCATTGCATATGTGTTTGCTTGGATTTGTGTTGTTTAAATCCAAGCTACATGTGTGTACTTGGATAAGTCTAGTTGAGCTGTAATAGATTTGATTAGGAGTTCTCACTAAACTATAAAGTGATGTGGTTGTGTCTTGTGAGTTCTCACTAAACTTTAAAGTGATTAGTAGTTGTGTTGTGTGAAGTTCTCACTTAGCTTCAAAGTGAAGAGTCGTGAAGATTGGTTCTAGCTTTCGATTAGAACTTGACATCTAGCCTTGTGTCGTAAAATGGTGAAGTAGGCAACGTCGTGAAGATTGGTCCTACCTTAAGATTAGAACCCGACATCTAGCCTTGTGTCGTTAAATTGTGAAGTAGGCAACGTCGTGTAGATTGGTCCTAGCTAAAGATTAGGTCTCGACATTTAGCTTAGTGTCGGAAAATAATGTAAGCAACGATGTAAGGTTTTCTCCGCCGAGAAGGGAGCATGTGGATATAGTGGAAATCTCGAGTAGGTGTACTCGAGGAGTGGAGTAGAAACGAGGATAGAGCCTCATTGTCGAACCACTATAAATCTTGGTGTCTTCCCACTAGGTTGTCTCCTTCCTTACTCTTTACTTATTTCATTATCATTATACTTGCTTATTATCCTTACTAGTGCATTTCAATTGAACCTAATCACTATGCAACTTAGCCTCAAATAAAAGATAGTTTTGATACAAACCAAATTGAACGTAATTTTAATTTGGTCACCAATCGAAGAGAAACTATTCAACCCCCCCCCCCCCCCCCCCCCCCTTCTAGTTTCTACACCATCGATCCCAAAGACCAAGAGAAAACCACATTCACTTGTCCTTATGGAATATTTGCTTACAAAAGAATGCCTTTCGACTTATGCAATGCTCCTGGGACTTTCCAAAGGGGTATGATAGCTATCTTCCATGACATGGTTGAAGAAACTATGGAAGTCTTTATGGATGATTTCTCGGTCTATGGTGATTCTTTCTCTACTCGCCTTGCCAATTTAGAACGTATGCTCAAACAGTGTGAAGACACTCGTCTCGTTCTTAATTGGGAAAAATGCCATTTTATGGTAAAAGAAGGCATTGTTCTTAGACATAAAATCTCCAAAGCCGGTCTTGAAGTCGACCGTGCTAAAGTCGATGTTATTGCTAAATTGCCTCCACCTTCAACCGTGAAGGGTGTGAGTAGTTTCCTTGGTCATGCGGGCTTCTACCGTCGATTCATTCAAGATTTTTCTAAGATCGCTCGCCCGATGACCCACCTCTTGGAAAAAGATACTCCTTTTATCTTTTCTAAAGAGTGTCTCGAATCTTTCAATCTTCTTAAGGATAAATTAACTAAGGCACCGGTCTTGGTTACCCCTAATTGGGAGTTACCTTTTGAATTGATGTGTGATGCTAGCGACTTTGCTATTGGAGTGGTTTTGGGACAAAGAGTGAACAAACACTTCCAACCAATCCATTATGCTAGCAAGACAATGACGGGGGCTCAATTGCATTATACCACTACCGAAAAAGAGCTTTTAGCTGTACTGTATGCTTTTGAGAAATTTCGCCCCTATCTTGTCCTTTCCACCACCATTGTGTATACCGATCATTCCGTGTTGAAGTACTTGTTAACCAAGCACGATTCCAATCTTGATGAAACCCCATGGTTTGCGGACATTGCAAACTATTTGGCGGGTGGAATTCTCATGGAAGGGTTAACGTCCCAGCAAAAGAAAAAGTTTTTTAAAGATATTAAGCACTATTTTTGGGACGACCCTTACCTCTTCAAACAATGTGCGGATCTTGTCATTCGTCAGTGTGTTGATGGGCTGACAGCTTTATTAATCCTTGAAGCTTGCCATAAAGGACCCACCGGTGGTCACTTTGGTCCTAATTACACCGCGAAGAAAGTATTCGACTTTGGATTCTATTGGCCCACCATTTATCATGACGCTCATGAAATGGTTAAGTGTTGTAATGCTTGCCAAAGACAAGGTAAGATCACACATAAAGATGAGACGCCTCAAAATTTCATACAAGAACGTGAAATCTTTGACGTATGGGGTATCGACTTTATGGGTCCATTTCCATCATCCAAAGGGAACAAGTACATCCTCGTAGCCGTTGACTACGTATCTAAATGGGTTGAAGCAAAGGCTCTCCCTACGGACGATACGAGGGTGGTTGTGAACTTTTTGAAACAACTTTTTGCTCGATTCGATGTTCCTCGTGCTATCATCAGTGACCGCGGGACTCATTTTTGCAATGATCAATTTGCTCGATTCATGACTAAGTATGGTGTCAATCACCGTCTTTCCATCGCTTATCATCCCCAAACAAATGGTCAAGCCGAGATTTCTAACCGTGGACTGAAGAGAATATTAGAGCGTACTGTGGGAGAGCATCGTGCCTCGTGGGCCGATAAGTTAGATGATGCTTTGTGGGATTTCCGTACCGCATATAAGACTCCGATTGGTTGCACTCCATATCATCTTGTGTAAGGGAAGGCATGCCACCTCCCTATTGAATTGGAGCATAAGGCGTACTGGGCCTTGAAGTGGGCCAATTTTGATATCAACAAAGCCGGTAATCTTCGAAAGATTCAACTCAACGAGCTAAATGAACAAAGGAATGAAGCTTACGAGAATTCATTGATCTACAAGGAGAAGACCAAGAGCATTCATAATGAGGATTAAGAACCGAGAGTTTCACGTTGGTGATCAAGTTTTACTCTTTAACTCTCGGTTGAAGATCTTCTCGGGCAAGCTGAAGAGCCGTTGGTCTGGTCTATTCACCGTCGCCAAAGTCTTCCCTTATGGCACCATTGAGCTTTCTCAGCCAAATGGGCCTAATTTTAAAGTGAATGGCCAGCGTGTGAAGCTGTACTTTGGTGAGGACATCTCTCATGAGATGATTCCATCCCTCACCACGTTTCCCTTGAATTAAGTTCTGGGTCGAGTCAGGCTCGTGACTCGGTTATAAAAAACAAGCGCTTCTCGGGAGGCAACCCGTTGATCTATCCTTTATCATTTTCATAATAAGTGTAGGGGGAGCCCCGTAGGTGTTTGTTGTCTTGTTTCTTATGATGTGCAGGGATTAAAGCTTCAAAGATCCACTTTTGATGACATTTGACGAACCGTGATCCCGTGTACCCGTCTTCCTGGTTCTATCCTAAACTGTCGTGATTCAATATTTCAAATCTTATATGTTCACATTGAAATCACTTGTCCTTCCCTTAGCAAGATTTAAACGACGTGCACAATGTCCTAAGTGTAGGGGCGTTTACTCCCACATGCTTAAACATTGAGTACAATGTTTATATCAAGTGTAGGGGAGACTTCTATCGAAGTAAGTGGTCTTTTCCATTAATTTTTCCTCATTTTAACCGGAAAATTTGATTTTTCGACATTTTTCAAAATTTCAATCTATTTTGGCCTAATAGTTTTTCCTTTATTATCGTTATTTACTTTCTTTGCTAAAATAGATTTTGAATGGTTTCAATTTTTCAAACGTAATGAATCTTTTGACTCAACCCGAGTTTACTTATCCAAGTTTACTCTAGCTAGTATCCTTAACGTGTTTAAGTCAAGTTTTGCTAGGCTTTTATATAGGGAACTTTAAAACACGAAACTCTTAACTCTTACGGGTTAAGAACGAGAACTTTTCGCAAGTTCCTATAATTGATCCTAGAAAGTCGTTTATCAAGGGAACTTTAAAATGCAAATTCTAAACTTGAAAAAGTCTAAGAAGTTGCAAGATCCTATAGACGACTTGAAAACCCAAAACTTTGATTTAATTGGCTAAGCATCCACGAGTCTCATTCCTTGAGATTTTAAATTGTAGAGAACGAGAGATGATAGAGTCAATTATAAGTTTGGTATTCTTTCATGAATTTATGTGAGTTGATTATAAGATTTTTCTCCCATCGCTTGTTAATAAATATATTTGCAATAAATAAGGTTGTACGATGTGAAAAGTTACTTAGCTTCTAGCCCAAGATCATTTAAAAGTTGCTCGGTATTAATTAGAGTTCATAGCCAAGGCATAACTTATTGAAGCGGGATGTGAAGATTGGCGAGTCCGAAAAGGCCCTAACAAGGCATGAGGGCTACATTTTGTTGCTAAAATCCCAAGTGATGTGAAGAATCATTTATCAAAAATCAATATGAAGGATCGAGACACACGACGAAAAGCAAATACTCCCGTAAATATCATGGAGAAGTCTATCCGAAAAGACCCTAGCAATGTATGAGGATAAATAGATCCAAGTCCTAAAAGGAGGCGGATCGTTGTATATCAAAGTCCAAAATAAAGATTGGAGAAAAATGAATAAGTCGTGGTCCAAAGTTGAAGAATCTCTCAAAAACTTCAAGTCAAGGAATTCTTATTATGAATAGAATACCATAATTTCAAGAACGTCTCTCAAGATTCGAAGTATGAAGTCACTGCCAAATATCGGTCCGAGATAGGTCTCAAATCGTGAAGCGAGTTATGCCAAGATATGAACTTTAAGAGGTCCTGATAAGCAGTTTTAAAAGATTTTTTCCTTTAGCTAACTATTGATTAAATCGTCCCACTTTATTTTCGGCCTAAATAAACTATCAAAATAAGTCAAACAATGCATCCTCGTGATCATTCAAGACAATATTAAAATATAAGAGATACACCTAGGAATAAGGGAGTCTAAGTAAATAATTGGGCCACGTGAGTTCGTGTTAGTTTGCTAACTTATAATAACAATGATCTCGTTTTTAAGCTTAGTATGGGGAACGTGAAACTTGAGGGTGATAAGCATTCATGGCAACCAAAACCCCAATGTAAGTCTTTGATTTCTTTACTTGTGTTTTATATTTCTGTCTTTTTAATTTCCTTAGTGTTTAGTATTTAATAAAGGCCAACGTATGTTATTTATGATGAAAAATGTAAACCGTGTTTCGAAATTAATGCATTGTATGAGGGCATTGCAATGGTCAAGTTTAGGGGATTTAATAAGTGTGAAAACACTTATCCTTTTACCACTTATTTCCAATAATAACAAGACCAAAACGTGTATTTTATGTCGTAAAAGTCGAAATTATGCGTGGTTTGTGTTTTTATTGTGTTTCAGGATAAAAATGTGAAAAAGGAAGAAAACACGGGCTATCACGGGCTTTTATCGAAGAAAACGAGAAAAGACGAAGTCAAAAGATCGAGAGTTTAAAAAGAACGAAAGTCCAAGGCCTATTCTGAAGATTTATCGAAGAAAAAGTCTAAAGACGGAAGTTTAATGAAGTCGAAGAACTCAAGTCTAATAGAAGAAGAAAATTATAAGACAAGTTCAATTTATATCGACAAATCCCGAGACAAAGTCGAGAAAGACGAGAAATTAAAAGACGAGAAGATAGAAAGAAGGAAGCATAAACACTTAGCCTCCCCACCTCCTATATATACCCTCCTAATGTGTCATTAGGAGGGTGTTAGTTAATTAGTTCATTTTCAATTTTTATAGTTTTAATTTTTAGAGAGAGAAAGTGTTTAACTTTCTCTCACTAGGAAAACTTCATCTTTATTTTTTTCTTGTGTGAATCAAATCTTTACTTTTAAAAGTTTAATCTTGTTTTGATCTTAATCTTCTTCTACCTTTCTTTATTTTTGGTTTATTTTTTATTCGTGATAATCTTTAATCTTGTTTTATCTTGATGTTTATGTGATTAAAAAGTCATCTTTTTATCCATATCTAAGTTTCTATACAACTTGAGCTTTGAGCTTATCATGCTTATTGGCTTATTTTGTATTTAGCTTATTTACTTTTAAGTTTCTAAAAAAGTTTCGTATTTTTGATGTTTGTTTAAAAAGTTGCTTATTTAGAGTTTTGAAAAAGTTCTTATTCGTTCTTGTTTAGTTCTTTTCATTAAAAATTTGGTAAAGTTTTGGATTGTGTTTTTTAAAAAAACGGAGCTTATTGATTTTGCTTGTTACGGATTCCCCTCCATCGGAAAGGTAAACCCTTTTCCGACTAAGCATTCCGATACACTCCATCGGATTGGGGTTTTGGATTCCGACAAGCATTCCGACACATCCATCGGATTGAGGTTTTGGGATTACGATTGTTTTTCTGACCAGCATTCCGACAGTAGAGATTATGTAAGTATTCCGACAGTTGTGTTTATCAGTATTCCGACGCTTATTCCGACGGATCATTCCGATAGCTTTGGGTTTTCATTATTCCGATACTTTGGTTGTTATTCCGACGAGATTTCTTTTGACACATTCCGATCGGATTCCGACAGTGCATTCCGATGGGATTCCGATCAAAGGCATTCCGATGGGTTTAAGTTTTTATTTTTATATTGTTTAAGTTTTAAGTTTACTTTCAAGTTCATAATCATTTATTTTTAACTCGTAATTTTTAATTAATCTTTCAAATATTTTATTTTTACACAACGACATTTTCATATTTGCTTTTAGTTTAAAATAGATAATCAAACCATTTTATTTTCCACCAAGAACGACTGAGTCGCACTAATAACTAGTAATCAATTCGAAAAGACTGGAATAACGAACAATTGTATACTTGGAAATTCTTTGTATTACAAAGTTTAGTCTCCGATAACTCATAAAGATAGCTTCTGCCACTCAAATCTACTGGATCAGCCCACAATCTTTACCTAGAGGCTTTTTGGTTTTGTGTATTAATAGGGCTTATTTGATATGTAAGAATTAGAACATGCACTCAAAGTTACTGACCAGGCCACTATCGTTACTTAGGGGGTGTTTGCCTTTCTGTTTTGATAATGGTTATGTGATTTGGAATAATTAAAACATATAATTAAGAGGCAATGGGTAGAGACGGTTACCATTTTGGAATTAATAAAGGTTTTCCATGCTTCTTTGATGTATACCTACTGATCTTCAGTAGTATATCTTTATAAGTCGACTATTCTATATATTTGAACTTCTATTAACCTTTATATGTATCTGTGCTGAAACGGCTCTTATTAATGCCTGGGTGTCCATGGATTTTCAGGTGATCATGTCGTAAAGAAAAGAAAGGTATCGCTCTACAAATGGGAATGTTGCAACACGTACATTCACGAGTGTTGTGGCAACCGAACACGTGGGATCAAGTCATGCTGAAAACCAAGGTGAATAGAAATCTTTGAATTACTTCATTTGTAGGGATGTTTAGTTTTCCAAGTATTTCAAATGCTTTGTAACATACGAAATTTCACAATTCACATTTTTTTTGGTTACCGGCCGTTGTATGTAACTACAACATTGATGCATTTTTAGACATCACATAATGAGCATTTCTTGCTGCTGCATTTATCTTACTAGAATCTCCCATTATTCATCCACTTTTAAATTCCCTTCATCATACAGTTATCAGATGTCGAAAAAACGTACAATCCAAAACACCGCATCAAAGCGCGGGTATAAATCCTAGTAAGATAAAAGTCTTAAAAAACTAACATAAATGCAAGGAAACAAAAGCACGGACATGTACTGATGGTTTTGAGCAAACACGGAGAACAAAGCAATAGCAAGCAGGAGATGTAACAAAAGGAAACCTAGAAACTGAATTATCCATCACGTAACATCTATAACTACATTATAAAGTATTTGGGACATTCCTAAAATAGACATGCTGAAAATTCAGACTTTTTTACCTACTAAATTAAACAAGTTGTTGATATCTTCATCAACATTATATATTATGACCCTTTCTAACTACCTTTTTTAACAAACTTTTGTAACAACCTACTAAAACAATATTTTTTTCTTTTAAATTGAAAAATATTTTTATTTATTTATTATTTTTAAAATCTAATTTCACCATATTTTCTAAAATTTTATTCTCTTTAATTTAATATTCATTTTGTTATATTTTATTAACTTTTATTTTTTTTAATTTAGAGGGTTTTTTAAGTGAAACTTTTACAATTTTAACAATACAAACTTGATGGGTAACAAATTAATATTTGTTAGCCTAAAAATATCATAGGGTTTTCGCCGCCGGATTGCGCGGGTACCATGCTAGTATTAAATAAACTACGCTCTTACTATCTCACATAATAGCGTTACTTTTAAAACTGACGAATGAACAAGTATTGGTAAACTTTTTGAACAATTACCTAGTTTTGAAACCTAAATTTAACCTTTAACATAAAGACAAAAAAAATAATCTCATTTATACTCAAACAGAGTATTTCACACTTTATTTCATGAGACTAGACCATGGTTCTAAATAGCGCGCTATAGCGCGTCTTATAGCGTGCTATAGCGTGAAGTGTCACCTCCACGTTACGAAACAGACTAAGACGTCAACTCTAGGCGTACCGTGCTAAAAAGTGGCATAAAGCACGATATAGTGCGCTATAGCGTGTAGCATGACAATTTTTTTTTGCAAATTTACAAGAATTGGATTTGTTTACTAGTTTTGGGCATTTTAGTAGACTTGGGTTTACTAATTTGATTATGGGAAAAATTTTGAGCAACTATTAGCCTTTAGTTTTGGGCTTTTTAGTAGACTTGGATTTACTAATTTTGATACAAACTAAAACCGAAGGAAAATAAAAAATAAATTTTGCCACAATCAAATATCCAAATTCAATCACTTTAACAAATCCTTTGAACGTTCACATTACTTGATTTTGGTTATTTATTGATTTTTTCGGCCAATTTTTTTTTTGAATTTGATGATCTGGTGGGGATCGGTAAGGTTTTGTTCAAACGATTTTTTGGAGTTATTTTGAGGGTTTTATTGTTGACATTTAATGTTGAGATTGAGAATCAATATCAGCCGTTGATTATTATGTATTTACAGTGTCATTTTTTAAGGATTTTTGTGTCAAGATGAAGTTTTTCAAAACTCTCCTTTATATAGATTGTAGATTTCGGATATATTTGAACATGTACTTTATTATTAAATTGCTAGTCACAATTACTACCTTGTCCGGTGGTAGCCTTTAGAAAAAGTTGACCTAAAACATTGGGCTTGTTGGGCTGGATAAGGCTGTTGGACCTGCTGAATTATGAACTGGTCCATTTGGTTTATTGGGCCAAAGCAATTGGACTGTAATTTGGCATTTGTAAACATGTTGGAGATTTAATAGCAATACTTTACCTATAAGTATTTATCATCATAGTATTTTGACTATATAACATTAGTGTTTGCTAAAAGCCTTTCCTTAAAGTATTGAAGATAAAATTTTGTTTTATGATCATGTGCCATGTGTAGTTTATATGCAAACTAATTATGTAGAATTTATTTTTGAGATTGTATGCATTTCTGGTAGCTAGTAACAGAATCACTTTCGAAAAACACTAATAAGCCAATAACATAATGCATCCAATATGTAACCGAATCACTTTCGTAACACGTACATAACGTTCAATATATTAGATAACTGGTTTAAGATTGAGAAAACATTGTTTGGTCATAAGTTTGTGTTCTTGTGTTATGTACATGTAACGATCTTGGAGTAGTTTTTTTTGCGACAATGATTTGAAAACGCATTTAACTTGTCAATTTTTGTTGTTTCATGTAGTCATTTCTTTTATTATTAAAACACAAAGCATTCAAAATTTTGTTATATCGATGCGGGTTAAATAACTGTGCACAAGAATTAGAACTAGCGCTATTAGGCTCTTGGTTAGCAGCATGGAGACTTTAAGACTATGATATGAACCGGACAGATAAAAAGAATGAATGAGATAAATAAATTATATTAATAGGATAACTTGACCCTGGCTCCGACGGTTTATATTAATGAGATAAACGGACCCCCGATTGATTAAGTTAATGACCGACCCATTCCTAATAGTAATAAAATAATACTAATACTTATCTACTAACTAGATAATTACGAGAATAATAAGATGATTCATATTGGACTAATGCTTTAATGTATGAATATTGCAAATTGCAGTATACTACTAGCAATTTCGCAGCAAGTCCTCAAGATTCTTGTTGACAAATTGCGGTTTCTGACCAGGCAATATCTTAGAACCATCACCATGTTTTTTAACCTAAAACTAGCAAAGTTATTAAGTCTATAAATAACACTTGACACAACATTCTCAATCTACACGGAATACAAAATGAAATTATTTATACTAGCATTCATTCTGTTTGCCTTTTCAGCCAAATCGGCTCCCAGTCCTAGTCCCGTGCTCGATGCCTTTGGGAAACCGCTCAGAGCAGGGGTGGAATACTACGTTAATCCCACAGATATGATTAATGGTGGCCTCATAAAGGCTGCAGTCGGCAACTTTACTTGTCCAGCTGGTGTTTCACAAGTCGGGAAGGATGGGTATGTAGGAGAACCCTTGACTTTCACTCCTGTCAACCCCAAGAAAGGTGTAATCCGTCTCTCCACAGATGTTAACATTAAGTTCTCGGGTACAACCTTTTACTGTCACGAGTCAAATGTATGGAAGTTCAAATATGATAAGAATATAAAACAATATGCTGTGATGATTGGAGGTGTTGAAGGAAACCCGGGACCAGAAACGTTGGATAACTGGTTTAAGATTGAGAAAACCTTGTTTGGTTATAAGTTTGTGTTCTGTCCGAGTGTCTGCAGCACCTGCAAAGTTATGTGTAAGGATCTCGGTATAGTTTTAGGCCTTAATGGAATGCAACGTCTGGCTGTCAGCAAAGATCCTTTGTCTGTCAACTTCTACAAAAACGTTTAGCCGGTCTTGCTGAGTACATGATACTCTGTGTCGAATAACGTTGTAGAGGCAGTTTTATTTCTTTCATTTCTATAAAAGTTGGAATAAACCATGTAAGGAAGAACCTGGCTGTTTTGCGTAAGCTTGAATAAAGTTGTATATGGCTGCGACAATTATTCTGTTGATAATGTATGAAGATTGCAGTGTCATATTTCTTTTTTGCATCAGCTGATATTTCTACACGAACTTATAAAGGTGTATTACCTTTTCAGCTGATGCTAGAAGAGAGCCAGCAAGACTATATAGGCATAACCGACACAATGGGTGCCAATAGGACTTTGCAAGATTTGCATCATATCACAGATTTCCATACTTGGAGTAAGCTGCGTTAGGAACATATCAAAACTTAAAACTTATTTATTAGATTTCACATTACTGTCTAATGTCTATGATGCAGAAGGAACCCACATCACCACCGGGGCGTTAATGTACATATACATTCTCTTGGAATTGTCAACACTGTCAGGGTACAACATTGTAGCGAGTATCTGGTTACTGAATTCTTCAACTCACTCAGAAATTGCACGGATGCAACAAGTAACACGAAGATGAAGATCAGTTTGCATCACCTGTTCTTGTTCCTTGTATCTATAAACAATGATATTCGAAAACGAATTTACAACAATATCATGACCTTAATAAACAAGAGTGGACGCTGCAAGTGTGGAATCTACACCTCCCTTCGGATAACGCACATATAACATGATTTCTCATTTGCTCGGGTCTGACTGGATATAGCCAGGTATTGGCCGGGTTTGACCGGATAAAGCCGCGTCTTGGCTAGACATAGCCGGGTCTGGACGAATATAACCGGGTCTTGGCCGTTAATAGCCGCGTCTTGGCCGTTATTGCCGGGTCTAACTGGATATAGCCGGGTCTTGGCCAGATAAAACTGGGTCTAACACGTATACGAAGATATTATTAGATTCAAAAGACTATTACACATCAAGTAGGATGAGATTTTATCTGGTCATGATTCTCTAGAGTCCTGACGAGTAATGAAGTAACTCATACTTTGTAACTACAAGTTTTGAACGATGAAAACTCAATCATCTAATTTATGAAGGTATGGCATTCTATGTATCTCTTTAGGAGGATTTCATTTCTATGAGGATATATGTTGTGTGCTTTGGATTTGCCTACGACGATTGGTCATAAGCATGAAAACAACCTGTTGGAGCTAAGCTTCTTATCAATCGGAAACCACAAGGGTCAATGCTTCTGTGAAGTTTGCGAGGGCTGAGGAGGTTCTTAATTCAGAAAAGTAGTTTGGTCATTACTCAGATTGTGACCGGACCGGTCAATACATTTCACTTGTACTACGTTAATACTGAACAAGGTCTTAATACTTCCAACGACGATCTTGTTTATTAGTTCATCAATATGATGTTTGGTGGCATACATGATATTAATGACCACGAGCATTCTGTGTCATTTGTTGCTAGAACTAGAAGTGATGGTGATTGCACCAAATGCTGTCTTGAATTGCAATCTAAGTTCATCCTCACATGCTTACAGTGTAATATGCTATTCATAGCTATTGTCAGTCTGTTGCAATATCAGACAAGCAAGTACTAGTTTTAATGTTCAATGATCTTGAGAAGAAACGCAAATCTACACTAAAACCCCGAACTCAAATAGTTCTTACTTTCTATCCCAATAGAATTACGAGACCCCGTGACCAGTTATTGAAATATCATTAAAAACTTCAGGTGCATGCGTTGTTAACAATAATTCTAATTCAAATAAAATTCATTGCTGTTGCACACATTCGAGTATCTATGTCAAAGGCGCTATAGCAAAGACTGAAAGGTGACACTTAACTACAAATACCATTCGCTAAGATAGCATTTTTTTTCAAACTTCCTGTGTTATATAATCAAAGGGATTATCGTCTATAGAGGTTTTCTAAAACACGGATATTATGGGAAAGAGTCGACTACGTTCCTGATACGGTTATATCACTATTGAGAATGAATGAAGGGAGAACAAGGTTGAGACTATTGCATTGCTATTTATAGATGGTTTGGAGCCTTGTTCACTTGGATGGATTTGGAGCTGTAAGTTTGTGACGTTGACTTTTCAAAATATCATAATCTAAAGTCAACGGTCAAACCATTGACTTTTTAAAGATGGATCATACTACAAATATTAGCTCAGGCTTTCGGACAGAACACGAACTTATAACCAAACAATGTTTTCTCAATCTTAAACCAGAACTCTTCTTCAGATTCATCAATTGCATACAAAACAAAAACCAAAACCATGAGCTAATGAAACCAGTATATCCTTGTAAGATATCGTGACGGTTCTTATATTACCAAGATTGATGGGAGCATGTTGAGCAATATTTGTTAAACGATCCCAGGGATAACTGTCTGACAAAATCTCGAGGCAAAAAATGCACTCGACCATAAAATGTCTCTTTTAACGATCCCATGACGGTCTCAAGAAAGATAACATCTCTTTCTTGTTTCCAAAACATCATCACAAGACATTTCTTAAAGTTTCTAATCTCATCCTAGGCATTCTCGTCCACAGCTCTTGTAGCTAACTCGTGCTGAAGAAAGTTACGCATGTAAATAAGTTTCAAATACCAAAGTCGACTACGTTGTTAGTGATCTACGCAGCAATATATAATATATCAAAAAGTCGCTTTAAATGTTGCGCAAATGAGTATCTCTTTGCTGTGAATAAGATATCTCTTATCTACAACTACAACACAGACACACACTATATGAATAACAAAACATTCTGCGATACTCATTACTTTAAGCTAACAGCTTATTCAAAAATACAGCATACTTGTAGTTTACACTCACTATATGAACGCTATGTCGTAGCAGTGCTCAAAAGAACTGATACACGCTTTTCATTATAGTAACATATAGACAAGAATATACGGCATATTTTCTACCTCGAGATTAGACGGTATAGTACTTGCGAACAGCCCCACGGACCTTTTCCATGTAGTCTGCTGCTTCTGCCTGCATAATGGAAAAAAACCAGCAATATCTTGACTCTTACTATGAGTAACTAAGTATACTTAAAAATGGTTAGACTTTGTATATAACACGAAGAAGTTGCTTATTGCATGTGAAAGTTCAATGATTATGTAATCATATTCTAATTCAGATTATTTAGCTCTATTCAATCATTTACCTGATTACTCCTGCGAGCACTTGCTATGTTTTCATCAAGAAGTGCCAATAACTGCGAGCACATATCCTTGGGTGTAGGTGAGTTGTCTTTGATACCCACTAAGTCGAAGGCGTAAATAACGTCAGATATCAATCTGTTAAATATATGTTAGTAATTAAGTGTATCTTAATAGGAAGCTTATTGTCCATATATGACAAATATACCATATCATTTCTCGTATGAGCAAATGATTGACAACATATGAGGGGATCTCATTAGTGGCTGTCATGAATTATTTTATCAGCTCGATTGCGTTAAAAATTTATGCGCGACAAAGACACACACCCTCCCTACTCTTCTGCACACTTTTTTGCCCAAGTTGTAACTTGATCTCACAAACTCTTAGTTCATGGTCCACCTTAATAACACTAAGCCACAAACCACTGGTTATTATTGCTTTCAAGTGATACCAAGCAATTCGTTTATCTGTGACAGAAGTACAACAGCCTTTAAGACCAAAAACGGATGTAATATTATATATATCCATACCCCCCTTTTGGCTTAGAAATATGTTTTCCAGGACTTGTTTTTCTTTTAGTAGGTTATTTAAACCATCATATTCTAAAATACCACATTAACCTCAAGCAAAGCTTGAATAACCACAAGCTAATTTGCGACCCAAGATATAGTATATATTTATCAAATTATGCCGAGGGTGTCTGGCTTTGCGTAATTTTAGAGGAAAATATGATGCACTGATTTGTTTGGTAAGCTTGTGGCTTGTTTGCGGCCAGAAACTCTAAAGTGATGAGCCTTCTTTGCCCAAACGAGTTAGCTTTATGTGTTATTCAAATTTTAGTAAGATAATAGAAACGGCCCCAGTTTGTGCCCCTCCCACGTTTGACCCTGCCACATCCCTGGTTTGACCCTTCCAGGCCCCCGTGGTTTGAGCATTCCCGACCTGAGTTTGACCACGTTGACCCTGGTCTGACCCTTCCAGTCCCAGTTTGACCCTTCCAGGACCGGGTGTTGACCCTGCCATGCCTGGGTTAGACCCTTCCTGATCCGGGTTTGACCATCCCCGACTGGCTTAACACTGCTTGACCTAGCTCAAACCGGTTTGACCAAAGTTCAAATACTCTCACGTTTGGGTATGTTATTTTAGCCTTGACCTGACTTTGTCCCAAACCCAACTAACCCCACCCGATTTACACACTTATTTGTATTGAATGATGTGTAAATTTGTTGAATATGTTATTACAGTAGAGATTGCTGTTATAAGTTAAATACAGGTTATTTTTAGAAGCTTGCTGTTATGAATTCAGTAAGGAATATACACGCTATTCTAGTTTAGGAGCACTGCTTTCTAGCCTTGACCTGTCTTTGTCCCGAACTCAACTAACCCCACCCGATTTACACACCTATTTGTATGAATGATGTGTCATATGTTTACTACGATAGAGATTGTTGTTATAAGTTCAATACATGTAATTTTTAGAACGTTACATAAAGGGGTGTATGAAGCTTGCTGTTATGAATTCAACAAGGAATATACAGGCTATTCTAGTTTAGGAGTACTGCTTTCTAGCAAGAGTTTCTATTGCAGATCGAGTATATCTTTTGAATATTAATGTTTATATTGTTTCCAGGTTGTATGTTATCTCTAAAGGTTACCGTTTGAAGACTCGAGGCTCATTTTAGCTAGATTATCAGCAAGGATTCAAAACACGTTTTAAACGTGGCCTGTTATAAAGCTATCTAGTTTATGTAACGTGGGTTATATATGATTTGGCTTGAGAACTATGTTTGGCTGCATTATGGAATTTGAGAACTATATTTCGCTTTTGTGTCGCTTGAATGTTTATGTTGATCTTAACTTGCGTAGCTTGATTGTTGTATTCAATCTTCTTTTGTGTTATATTCACCGGGTATAAATCCTTTAAAATACTAGTAAAGTAGTACAGTAATAAAACTTCTTTTGTGCTGACGGGAAATTTGATACCCGAAGTATTTAATCTAGCTCATAGTCTGCTCTTTTAAATGGTAGACAAAAACACTATCCAACACTATCGAACAAAGACATGCATCATAGTCTGCTCTTTGAAATGGTGTAGGCCAATGTAACTAAAAGTATCTAATCTAGCTCCCGAAGAACAAAACCACTAGATATGTACTTGTAATAGACTTTTAATAAATGTCGAAATGGTTTAGGTTGACCCAAAAAGGTTTCTCTATCGAAAGTTAGTATAAAAGCAAAACGTGTCTTTTATACAGCTATCCAATTCTAAACAACCAAACAAACCGGACAACTAAAGACTATCTCGGATGACACTAGTTTCCAGAAATCTGATGCATCATCCAAACATCCGGGACAACACATAAATTCCAACTACACGTGTTCACCTTTACTGACAAATGCGTTATGGAACCATGGACCCCGCTGAAGAAGTGGCTTTCTGAAAGCTTTGATAAACACTTCCGAGAATAATAAAGACGGAAAAGGTAAAAAGACAAGCGGGTTTTGGATACTTTCATAAGGAAACGAGGTCAATGGAAATAAGTCTTGATACCTCAACTGCATATGGAAAAATATGATTCGTCACAAATATGAAGTTGGGAAGTAGTTTGTTTGACTTTCCAGCAAGCTAGAGACTTGCTTTTTTTTAGTTTGGAGTTTTAATCCTGCTCTTACTTTTACTGGCTAAATTGCGACAATCACCATTAACAAGCGTGCTGACTACATTTCCAGTAGGTAAAATTTCTTATATCCTTTTCGGATTTTGTGCAGGAAATGAAAGGCTCCATGAATGAGAAGATTGTTCAGCATATGGATTTGGATGCTTCAATTGGTACTCTATCTCTATCTTTTTAGGTGTCTATCTGCAAAGTATTTTCTTGGTCACTTAGTGGTTACTGCTGTGTGGATAGTCGTGGAGGGCCGCGACCTTGTGCCCTTTTGGAGGGTCGGACCATACTCCGTCTATCTAAACACTCATAAGGAATGGGAAGAACAGATCTTTGCAAGCCATGGAATTAGAAAGCGGTATTATTAACCAGCAGCGCCTCTGGAAATGGGCCTCATTCTATGCATCAGAGGTACAACTTACGTGTTAAGGAGTTCGCTAAAATATATGATCATTTTCTTTTTTTAAAAATTGTTGGATATCTTATGCTTTCTTCTCTAATCTGTACTGACTGGTAGGTGTTTGCCAATCAAATTGCCTCCGTTACATTTTATAGTTTTTATTTTCACTTGTAGATTAATTTCTGCAATTAGTAATTTCTTTTACACGCTTTTATACTGTTTACTTACTATGGTTGCTACAATAATATCAGGTGTGTAAAACGGGCATTGTTTTTGCTACATCTTACTTGGGGTCCATAACATCCAAATACGGCTGCAGCATACACATCAACTTAGCTTTGAGGGAGGAAAGGCTAGGAAATCTGCATGTAGCTCTCAGGTTTCTTTCGTATTTTTCTGTAAGAAACATGTGTCCTGACTTAAGATATCTATCAAACTTACATCTATTCTTGACTTGAGTTTTACATGGTCACGTGCAATGAGTTTTACGCTTTAAATGCTTTCTCATCTATTCTTGACTTAAGGAGATGTAGGTTTGATACATATCTTAAGTCAAGAATAGATGAGAAAGCGCGTAAAGCTTAATGCACGTGTGTCTTGACCATGTAAGACCATGGTATCAACACTGTTAGGTTCGTCTTAGTTCATGAGATTCATGAAATACCCCCATTTGACATTAAAAATGAGGTCTGTCACATAGGACTGTATTATACCCTCGTCTATATGCCAAAAGGAAACCCGAGGCCAGTTATGTGACTGCAAATTATTTAAGTTCTATATATAATGACTTTTATCAAAGTTGCCTCCCTGTAAAGTCTTTAAGTGAGTTCCCTCTTTGCGCTGATACTTACAACTTGCTGATGTTACTGACTTTGGTCCCTAATGGTCTTTTATCGAATCAAATTAGTGGGCATCCAAGGCCTATGTGAATTATCAAGTAACATGAAGTTAAAAGAAGATACCTACACATTGCCAACTTTGAATAATTAAGTAATTGTTAAAAACCTCAGTAAAGATTCCTAAACCCGGGTCTTGATTAGTTTAATCCCGCTAGTGACTAGCCCATGAGGTGGTCAACTAAGTAGTAAGCGCTCTTAAGGGTCACTATATAAAGCACACGAACCCTTTCATAAACTTCATCCCTTCATCTCACATAATCATTAATCACTGAAATTTCGCACTCTCGCCATAAACCTTCCCAAAGCACCTTTAAGATATGGAAAAACTGTGTTTTACTTGATTGTTCTTGTAGTCACACACCGGTTATACCACCGTCAATGGTGCCACACCACCCAACAACATGGACTTCATCAAGGCCTCCTGCAAAACCACCCTGCACCCTGCTCTCTGTGTCAACTGTGTCTCGAGCTATTCCGGTTCTATCCAGGAAAGCGACCACCAACTCGCCAAAGCAGCCATCACAGTCAGCTTCAAGAACGCCAAGTCAGCGTTATGTTCCTTTCCAAAATGGTCCGAGTCTCTGGAATAAAACTCAGAGAGCACCAAGCTTTAAAAGACTGTATCAGCACGATGACCAACAGTGTTACAAGTCAAAGCCAGTCAGTACAGGAGCTGGAGAAGATGGCCCAGACTTCAGGTCAAAATTTTGAGTGGCGCATGAGCAACGTTGAGACATGGGTCGGTTCTACACTTACTAATCAGAACATGAGTGGCGCAGGAACATCCTTTTAACATCCTTTTCCGCACAGAACATATCCAAACACATCACACAATCACTTTCACTTCAACATGTAATACTTAATACCCTCTCAAATATTTTAATAATCGTGGATGTCCATAACACTTGTTATCATCGAGACTATGACAGGTTCCGGATTTCCCCTCCAAATTATTTTTCTTCTGTGAAGAAGAACCGTGAAAAGGGGGAGAAACACCAGTAGTTTTGAGTCCTATCATATATGAAAAGATCGATGAAAGAAGGGCACCCGGACTTCGTTTCACAAGTCGAGGAGCATGGCTTGACGTATATAAAAGTAGCAGGCGAAGAGAACGATCAATCGTCCTTTACGGGCAGTAGTTGAAAGTCCCACATACAAGACTGGTGACAAGAATATTGCTGAGCAAATGTATGTTTTCTTACAACGAGCCAACTTTATATTAAGCGTTGTTTGAGGATGCTTAATTTTTAAAGTGCTTATGCTAGAAAACCAAAAGTTTTACCCAAACTGCTTATTTGCTTACGTGTGAACAGACAAGTACTTAAATAAAGCAATTCCAAACGCCCTGGTTACGGCTCATTGAAATGCTTGATTAAGATAGGAACAGTTCTGGAATGGATAGGGAAAGCTGCAAAAATTATAACAGGTCCGTCCAATGCCAGCCATCAGGTTTCACAAAGAGACTCAGCTGAAAACATGGTTCAATAGGCTTGCGGTTAGATACAGAGGGGCCGCAAGTGATCAAAGTAATAAACGGAATACATCAGTGGAGTTGGGTAATGGTGACCTTTTTGCCTGATGCTACTGTGAAAGATTTTCTCAGTATTGGAAAAAGAATGTGTTGCGCAACCTTAGAAGAAAGGCGATATTATGCTTGTTAATAACTTAATTGTTAACAATCGATCTAATCAGAATATGCTCTTGGATTGAGATAGCTAAGCTAACTTTAACGATATTTATTAGGGAGTTTGTTAACTGGCACTCGATCGCATATACTTTTGTTTAAAGGGGGTGATTTTACAGACCTACCAGTACTCACCTATGATACATATAATTCAGGTTTTATGTTTATTGGAGTATAGTGGCAATGTCAATTGATACTACAGCTACTAATAAGCAGAGGTCACAAGTCGGTTTCGGTACGATTCCGAGATTCAGGTCAAAATGCTCGTCCCTAATATGGTGTATTAACCGAAAAAGCCAAGTTGCTCAAGTGGTTAACATCTTTGTTTCTGGAAACAATGGTCAATGGTTCGATTCTCACTTTTTGTAAAGTGGAAGATCTTTTTACTGGAAGCAGCTTCGCTACCTTAGGTAAGCTAAGGTTGTCTACATCACAACCTCCCGATACAATGTACAAAACAAGGGAATCATCAATTTGATCACACAGGTGACTTTGCTGTAAGTGAGGCTTTAACTCCCATAGAAAGAAACATCACATGGCGTAGTCTAACATTTTTAACCATACTGCAGATTTCATTTACGTGTTATCACTTAAACTTCAATGATGCAGGTTTTACCAATTCTTCAGATCATACGAATTGTTCTGTCTATCTGCAGCTTCAAAAGTTTCACATAGAGCTCAAGCACTTGGATCAGTTGCCTGTAGATGGCACTAATCACATGCGACGACTCAAATGATTCTTCTCAGTCTGGAACATCAATCGATATCAAGAACACAGAGGCTGTTCGACGTGTTCCCTAACCAGTTCGCTTCTTCTACTTCATCATATCACAAGAGACAAATCAATCGGTATGTCCAACATCTACATACTGTGTAGTCGGGGGCATTCCTAGATAATATGATTTATGTTTTGCTTTATTTGCAGCATCATATGTGCAATCAAACACGGGTGGGTTGCTCATCAAACATCCAATTTTATCACATGTAAACTAATGTCGGACTTTAGTATGTCCATGATATTACACTGGCATGATTTGTCCGTACCTGCGTTAAAGTTGTATTACCTGTTTGTGTGTAGAATACATGATCCGCCCGCGCATATACTACAACAGTCAACAGATCAGAAATTTTCTATGTTAGCTACAGAAAAAAGAAACAATATACACAAGGTAAAATCATAAATGCAATGATATTTGAATATCACTAAATGTTGTAATGTTACAAAGATCATTAAACTGGCACGATTTGTCTGTACCTTCGTTAAATTGCAATAATCATTTATTGGCCGTCATAGATCTCTGTTTGTATAAAATACATGATCCGCAGCGCATATGCTACAACAGTCAACATATCAGAAATATTCTATGTTAGCTACAGCCAAAAGAACAATATACACAAGGTAAAATCGTAAATGCAATGATATTTGAATATCACTAAAAATGTTGTAACGTTACAAAGATAAACATCGTTTGCACTAGTGGTGGCAAATCATGGCCATTTTTTGCTAATTATAGCAATTTTGGGCACTGTTTTAAAAAGTAGGGGATTTTTTGCTCTATGAGCCAATAGCAAGAGACTAAAATAGGGTTTATGCCCGTTTTAACCTGCGCCCGTTTAGCCCGTGCCCGTTTTGCCAAGTACCGTGCCCGCCCGCCCGGCCCGTTTTGCCACCTTTGCACCAAGAGAGATCGAATAGGTGATATTTATTTACAAATCCTAACATGTTCAGCAGGAAGAGGATACTCTCGGAACCATGCATGATTAAGAGCTTCTTCTGCAGTTATTCTCTTCGCCGGATCGTATGTCAAAAGCCTGCTCAGCAAGTCAAATCCTAACTCAGTTAGCGTAGGTGTACCCGTAAACATAACTACGGGGAACTTTTTCCTCAAATTATTGTAAGGCTGCTTAACAAGCTTAGGCTTAGACTTGAGCGCTGGTAGCTTAGAATACCCTGGCCATCGGGAGTCGTTTGGTGTTCCAAGAGTACTGAATATCTTGTTGATCTGCGGAAGTTCCTTTTGTCCATCAAATAGCGGTTTCTTGGAAAGTAACTCGGCCATTATACAGCCCACGGACCACATGTCAACAGCAGTCGTATACTGCTTCATCCCCAAAAGAAGCTCAGGTGCCCTGTACCAAAGAGTGACAACCAAAGAAGTGTAGGGTTTTATCGGTTCAGCGTAGTGTCTCGACATTCCAAAGTCGCAAATCTTCAACTCGCCCTTGTTTACGGATCCCTGTGGATCACATAATTTTCATGTAGATACGACAGCCCGTGCAGCAGTTAATACATCAGGCATTTAACCTCACTCTGACCGAAAGGCTGTTCCAGACGCTCCATGTATGATTTAAGTTCATGATCAATATACTCTCCATGACCATATAGACACCATCAAATTCATCCACAACAACCTCCTTCAACCCCACAACGTAAGGGTGTTGAAGCGACCCAAGAAGTTTAATCTCCCTTAAAGCCGTCAGTGGGAAACCTTCTTCCTTCCCCATCTTCACCTTCTTCAATGCAACAATTTCTCCGGTTTTCTTATCCCTGGCTTTGTGAACAACACCATAAGTCCCTTCACTAATCTTGTCAAGCCTCTCAAACTCGAACACATTTCTACAGCTAGGTCCCACACCTAACCCAACAGGCAACGAGTCTTCACAATCACAATCACTTTCTGAATCCATACCATCACTGCTAACCATCTTCAGCATTCCCAAACTTCCCATCTTCAACATCCTCATCCAACAAAGAGGAAACAGCTTTCCCTTCAGAACCATCTCGTTTAAACTCACCACTTTCCGGACTTGAACTATTCCCATCTAACTCTCTTGTAGGCGAGTCTTGTTCAGCCCACTTAGATTTCGACAAGTTAAATTCTCCATCTTCATTCTCAACAAACTCTCCATCTTCTTTGTCGACCTCACGCTCAAGCAGAGGACTTTGCATCATCCGCTCCATCTGAAACATTAGTCAAAGTAGACTCGACAGAAGAAACCTGAATCTCAACATCAGTAACAACATCTTTAATTTAGGCAAATCTTTCGACAATTCAGTCGACGAGACTTTCACCTGCTTGTCAACTTTCAACTGCTTGTCAACGCGATCCCAGACAACAGGCGAAAACTTTCTTTTCTTGGAAAGAACTGCATCATCCCTATCTGTATGTTTATAATATCGCGGTTGTTCGCGATCAACATAGTCATTCCTTCTATAATCACTTCTGTGATGATATTGGGTCCTATAAGAACAGGTTTCGGTTTCATTCGAGTATCGGTTCCTCGAAAAGCCGTTGGTGTGTCTCCCTGCCGCCATAATTAAAGTAACAACCAACAACTAGTTTTCAGCAACCGAATAACAATACAAACAATCACTTTAGACCCTAACTCGAATCTATAAACCCTAACTCGAATCGATAGAAACGTGAACCAAAGGCAAACCCCAAAATGAAATCCAAATTTCAGCTAACAAGACAAAATCATCAACTATATAAAAGCTAACTAATATGGTTCGCGAATCCAGATATTTACAACGCTAGCCTATACAAGACCATAAGTAAGATGAACATATGTAGCACAGCTCACGCTTAGGACCACATTTTTATTTCCTAATTTGTGCTCATAGTAAAGGTGTGGAACATAATGCTCACACACTAAACTAAACTACAAGATCAAGGTGAAAAACACATTGAAAATTTATTCGGAAATGCTATTAAAAGAAAATTGTCATAAACAGCTAAAGAACATTAAACAAGAACTAAATACACAACAAGAAAGTAACTTCAAAAACAACACAAACTGCTTAGGCGTTACATACAGCGGTTTTTATGATTTTGATAAGCTCAATATTGTGTTCTGCCATCACCCTCGGTGATCACATCCATAAAACCACCGCCTGCAGGAATCATGGGTAATACATGTTCTTGATGTGGCACAATGACATCTAACAAGTATGGGCCGGGTGTATCCAACATCTTCTGAATAGCCGCTTTAAGATCAGCCTTCTTAGTTACTCTAGCAGCTGGTATATCACACGCTTCAGCAAACTTCAACATATCTGGGAATATTTCCGACTCTTTCATTGGGTTTCCTAAGTAAGTATGCGCCCTATTTGCCTTATAAAACCTATCCTCCCATTGTACCACCATACCCAAATGCTGATTATTGAGCAACAATATCTTGACCGGAAGATTTTCCACACGAATAGTGGCTAATTCTTGAACATTCATCATAAAGCTACCATCACCATCAATATCCACAACAACCGCATCAGGTCTTGCAACAGCTGCCCCAATAGCAGCAGGAAGTCCAAACCCCATGGCACCTAATCCACCGGAGGTCAACCACTGCCTCGGTCTGTTATACTTGTAAAACTGAGCAGCCCACATCTGATGTTGCCCGACGCCAGTACTAATAATCGCGTCCCCACCCGTCAACTCGTCAAGCATCTGAATAGCATACTGAGGCGGAATAGCCTCACCAAACGTCTTAAAACTCAACGGGAATTTCACCTTCTGCTCATCCAACTCACTCCTCCACGACGAAAAATCAAAACCTTTCCCCTCACCCTTCTCCAAAATCTTATTCAAACCCTGTAACGCAATCTTAATATCACCACAAATCGACACATGTGGCTGCTTATTCTTCCCAATCTCCGCCGAGTCAATATCAATATGCACAATCTTAGCCCTACTAGCAAACGCCTCCAGCTTCCCCGTCACACGATCATCAAACCTAACCCCAAACGCAAGCAACAAATCACTCTTATCCACAGCATAATTAGCATAAACCGTCCCGTGCATTCCAAGCATCCTAAGCGACAAATCATCCGAAGCAGGAAAAGTCCCAAGACCCATCAAAGTATTAGTAACCGGAATCCCCGTCAACTCCACAAAACGCCTCAACTCCTCACTCGAATCCAAACACCCCCCACCCGCATACAAAACCGGCTTCTTCGCCTCACTAACCAACCTAACAATCTGATGCAAATGGTCCTCATTAGGCGTCTTAGGCATCCTAGACAAATAACCAGGCAACCTCATAGGCTCATCCCACTTAGGCACAACTAACTGCTGCTGAATATCCTTAGGCACATCAATCAAAACCGGACCAGGCCGACCCGACCTCGCTAAAAAAAACGCCTCCCTAACAACACGAGGAATATCGTCAACATCCAAAACCAAATAATTATGCTTAGTAATAGACCTCGTAACCTCAACAATAGGAGTCTCCTGAAACGCATCAGTACCAATCATCCTACGTGGCACCTGACCAGTAATAGCAACAATAGGAACACTATCTAAAAGAGCATCAGCTAAACCAGAAACAAGGTTAGTAGCACCTGGACCTGACGTGGCAATACACACACCAGGTTTCCCACAAGCACGTGCGTAGCCTTCAGCAGCGAAAACACCACCTTGCTCATGACGTGGCAAGACGTTACGTATGACGTCAGATCTAGTCAAAGCTTGGTGTATCTCCATTGAAGCTCCACCTGGATAAGCGAACACATCGGTTACACCTTCACGTTCCAAAGCCTCTACCAAAACATCGGACCCCTTACGTGGTTGGTCATCGGAAAAACGTGAAACGTAACGGGTGGGTTTTTCGATTGGGTTTGATACGGTGGTTGGTGTTACTGTTGTTGTTGGTTTAGATAAGACGTTGGTGGTGGTGAGGTGAAAGGTACGGTGGCGGTTAGGGGTGGTGGTGATGGGGAGGGTGAAACGTGGGAGAGAGGTGGTGGTGGAGCGACGGAATGGGGTGGTGGAAGGTGGTTTGATGGTGGGGTTTGATGGGGTGACGGCTGACATATTTGAATGTGCGTGTTAGGGTTGTTGCTGTGTGTGTGATGGAGATTAAGTGTTTCTGTTTTATACTGTATTTGTGTTGTAGAGAGTACTTTATATGTTTTTTTCTTTTCTGTTGGATTTCAATATGCGGCGTGCGTTTGGTACGTGGGGTTAAATCTGTAAAAAAAAATTACATCCATTCATTGTCCCTAGTCCCTACTCCCTACTTTTGATTCTTTCTTTGAATACAATATTTATTTAAATCTGTAAAAAAATTCCACCGCATAGTATTAAGTAAGATGTCACTGTTTTACTTTAACTTTGGAAATAAAAATAATACATTTCACTTATATCCAATTATACTATATATATTTATCTTAAACTAGCATGGTACCCGCGCAATGCAGCAGCGGGTACCCGATAACTATTTTTCAGCGAATAAACGTTACTCCCTCCGTCCCATTTTAATTGTCCCCCAACAATTTTTTTTTTATTTATGATAGATTCATTGAATGTAGACATTTTATGTTAAGAAAGACAAGTTTATCCTTTGAATACATTAATGTTTTCTTTTTAAGAAATTAATAGCATGTGTAAAACTAGAAAATTAATTAATTCTGACTTCCTATTTAAGAAAGTGGACAATATTTTAGGACAAATTAAAATAGTAACGAGGACAATAAAAGTGGGACGGAGGGAGTACATTTTAACTCATCAAATATATATTCAAAGTAAAAAATTAAATCAAATTTAAATAAACTCAGTATTATTAGAAATTTTAGAATTTAACAAAAATATATTAAAATGGATGTTAAATTAAAGAGCACAAAATTTTAAAAAATATGATGAAATTAGAATATAAAAAAGATAAATAAATAAAAAGATATTTTAATATAAAAATAAAAGTTTTTAAAATAGTTTGTTATAAATTTTGTTACAAAAGTTGTTACAAAAGTTTGTTTCAAAAAATGAATGGATGAGATTAATTTATCAGAAATGATCTAATGGCTTAAATCTAACATTCTTATATTAAGTTTTGGTTTGGAGTTAGGTTTGGTAATTTTTAAGATCGGAGTTAGGTTTGGAGTAGGATAGAAGTATAGATAATAATTAATTTTATCTCTCTTATTTTACTTTCAAACTATTTCCTTCACTTTATAAACCCACTTCCAAAGTAAAACTCATCTACCAACCAAACGGGCCAAACATATTGTGTGGTTTTCAATTAGGTCCTTGCACTTAAGGTTGTCGAAAAAGTTGACATGGCTCGATTTAAATATGAACCCGAAGCTAAATAAGCCTATTTAAATCAGGTTATTTGGGTTAAAAAAATTATTTGAGTTAATTTGAGTTTATTCGAATTGACATGAGTTTTAAATAGGTCAAGTTTGGGTTTATATTTTTTAGCATTAATCTGAATTGACATGACTCGATTTAACTCAAACCCGACTAACTCGACTTGATTTGACTCGACTAACATTTTTTACGAGAAAAATATACTTAAATAAGTTACTTTTTAAATTGTTTATTTATGTTTATATTGACCCGAACCTAAATTAATTCGACCCAAATTAGCCCGATCCAAATTAACTCGAACCCGAGTTACCCGAATTATAACTAAACTCGGATTCGAGTATAAATTTTTTAGTCTCGACCAAATTGACTCGAACCCAACCGAGTCAACTCGAATCACGTCCCTACTTGCATATGAGTAGTAATAAATATAGTGTGTGTTTTGTAATTTAAAATATTGCAATTTTTTCGTCTTAACGTAACTTTCATTTTATAAAACTTGATTTAAAAAATATATAATTATTATTACTGTTTTTATATGTGCTACAAATTAAAATTAATTGTTTTTATATGTTCTACAAAATTAAAATTAATTTTAGTTAAATAATTAATATCTTTTTAAAAATGTGCAATTACAACTTCAATAGATGGTGATATAATAAGCATGATCAATACTTTTTACTTGTTTTTTATTAGTTGGTATTCAAGGTTGGATATGTTAAAATAAAAATATAAACTACTAATCTGAAACGAAAAGTTAATGTTTTTAAAATGACTTATGTCTACCGTCTTTATTTGCACTTGTTCATGATTAAATTAGTAGTGGAATCAACCATGCTAGTTTAATCGTCACCAAAAATAATTTTGAAGAGTTATTTTAAAGGTTTTGGAATCGAGTTTTAGTACTTTAAAAAGTGGAATAAAATAAAAACATAGATGAGATTTATCCTTAAAGCAAAATGTCTGAAGTTTACATAATGATAAACTAGATGTTAATGCCAATTTGAATTACAAATTACTGACTTCTCGTTTAAAAGAAATTATTAATAGTGTACCTATATGATGATAACATGTCACTATACCTTTTCATAAGTAAATCACAAGATCAACACCTTTGTTTTTTATTTTATAAACGCATATATTTTCCGTGTTTTAGATTAGAGATGAGTTCGGTACCAATCTCGTCATAAACTCGTCACGATTTAGTACTCCTGATTTTTTTCGGATCAAAAAAGTAATGTACCGATCTCGAATCGAACGAGATTCGGATATCGGTACCGGTACGGGTATCATTACCGGTACCGGGAAATCGGGATTTTCCCCTTTTTTGAGGATTTCCCGATTTGGTACCAGTCTCGTACCGAATTAATGGTCCCGGATTTGTTTCACCTTATTTCATAGTCCCGGTATCGTATCGACGGGATTCGAGTACCAGAAATCATTACGATTTCAAATACAGTTCGAATTTAGATTCGAAATTCGGATCAAAATGCTCATTCCTATTTTAGATTTATAGTTCATGTATCTGTTTGAGACTTTCTTTATCTGCTTCTCGTTTTGATTAATAATAAAATGAGTGACATTTAGTTGGTTAAAGAGCATATTAATCTTATTTTTTGAATTTTTTTTAAAATTGACGATAATTTTAAAACATAATAAATATATATGTGTAATCGATTAAAAAACATACTTAACAACCACCTTTCCTTTTTCATGCGCCAGCCAACCTACAACCAGGGGCGAAGTCACATAAGTGCCGGGTGTGGACGGGCTACACCCGTTTTGAGGTCACAAAGTGTAAAAAGTCATTAAAACGGCTGTTTTTATGATTTGTGCAACCCCCAAAAGAATTTGTGCTACCTTAATTTCTTAAGGTGTTTAACTTAATTAGCCTAAAAAAAATTTGTGCAACACTCCATTGAAAATCATGGCTCCGCCCCTGCCTACAACACACACAAATACTTTGGTCTGGACCACTAAACATGTGAATTGTGGCCTCTTCATTGTTATCATGGCCCGCCATACCAATACTAAGGTTGACATGTCGTACTTCATACCCTTTTTCGCGAGAAGGGTTTCGCTACGATTAATCTTGTAACATTTGATATTTAAAGTCGATTTTCACAAATCATGTTAGTTTTTTCTTCTTATTCTAAATATGTCTTAATTATTAATCAATAAATTATTTACAACAATCTTACATGTACACGATTTATAAATTCATTATTTTGTAATACTTAATATTATTCTATAAAATAATATTAGATTTTTAATACTTAAATAATTATGATACTCATGTACCCACGAGTTTTACATGATTTTTCATTATATGATAATATGAGGATTTGTCTTTGATTAACTGAAATGTTAGCTATTTTTTTCTAGACATGGTGTGTTTAGTAACACATAACGACATTGAAAAAATATATTTTGTTGTAATATGTAGAATCATGTATACTTATTTTCATCTCACATCGATGTCTGAAGTTTTGCATTCAATTTGATATTTATATTCGTGTTAATAATAATTTACGTACATTGCATTGCTTGACTTTGTCACGTGTCAAAATAAAATAGACAATAATTTATGTTTTTATTTTAAAAATTTATAATCATGTGATTTGTTAATTTTTTAATATAACATATATGTTATATTTTTAAAATTAAAATTCTAGAGGGTATAAAGTTTAAGAGGGTATTATGTTTATTTTCTATATTTAGTAAAAAATATGGAAACTTATAAATTTACACATAAGTCTATCTAATTTTTTTTTAAATTCAACAACTAAAGTTTTATTAATTCCGTCTTTCTTTTTTAAGTTTATATTTTCATAAATTTGACACATATATTTTTGTATGTTTTCATCAAATTTCTCTATCAAATTTTTTTAACTAAATTGAATTCAATTTTGATTTTTTTCAACCAATCACATCGCTCGATTTTACTTATATATCAAAATCAAGTCATTTGATTGATCCAATTGTTTTTTTACAACCTTCACATTTCCTTAAAATTCTCAAATAATATAATTCTTTTATATAATAAAAAATACACTAATTTAAAACATGACAATAATATATGGCAACAATTCTATAGAGGTAGTGTCCGAAAATAGGGGAGGCTACAATCTCATAAATATAGGAGCTTCTCACATCAAATTAGGGTTTAGCATTGCTTTAAAACCGAACGACCTGAATCAAAATAGATTTTAAAGGAAATATGAATTGAAAATCAAACCGATTTAAACCGAGTAAAACTAAATCAAACTAGACCGACAAAAACCTAATCGAATATATACTTAGACGTATTTTTTTTAACCCGCAACCGAACTGAATAAAAAAATCGACATAAATATTCAAAATAAAAAACAATCGGTTCAATTTAATCGATTTAATTTAGCACAAATTATCGATTCAGATTAATTCTCGATTAATTTTACTCAACCCATCATCAAACAATATAAGTACATGCCTCGTTTCTTATGTTTTTCTTTCACTACAAGAAAAAAATGAAATTTACATATTTATATTTACACACTAATAAAGACGTGTACTTTTATCAATATTTGTTTAAAATTTTTACGCGACTTTAAGTGTGGAATTTTTAAATGTTTGTTTAAAAATTATACACACCTCCAAGTGTGAGGTATTTTGTGTGTATGAAATTTTTAATAGGGTTTTTTTTTTTTTAAATTTACACACTTCAAAGTGTGAAATATTTTAGGTGAGACATTTATATAATTTCTATACACTTATAGGTTTGCAAATTTCTATGTTATTTTTTTACATTTATATATGTGAAGATTTAACTAGTTTGTACACATTTGCAAGTCTGTAAATCTTATACATGTAACATTTTTCATAGAAGTGTGTATTTTAATATTTTAAACATTTAAAGATGTGTATTTTTGAGCTAAAACTGTGTAATCAAAGACTTTTTATTGTAGTGTTTTTTCCGGTATCTTTGGGATGTTGTGTAGTCGTGAAGTCGTAAAACAAAAATAAAATAATTCAATTTTGTTTATTGAGAGATGCCCAACTTTTAACATACATTAGTAATTAACATATAGTTGCTGGGTTATATGTTCTTTAACTAATATATATAATCGGTTGAATAGATCATTTCGCACAACATGACTGAATTATATAGCAAAAGAAAACAAAGACTATATACTTTGTCCATTTTCCTCTTTTGTTTTTATCCTTTTAAATAAAGTTTACAGAAGACTAAATAGAGATGACTTAGACTATAAGTAGCTAGGTAAAGTTGCACAACTTAAAGCAATTGCAATGGAAGTGTTTTTGTTTAAAAAACCTTTTAAAACACTTAAAGCATTGAGACAATAACTTTACAAATGACTTTTTGAAAAATGACTTTGCATACATCAAGCATTTGATTCAAATTCAGAAAGCTATTCTCACTTAATACAAATTACAAAGTTATTAATTTTCATCCCTTCACTAAAACATAATTGTAAATCTTAGTCTCATTTACTTTTCATCAGCTACTTTACTATGACATGCATGCATTTAGTCACATTTTAAATATCATGCATGTATTTAGTTACAGAAACAAGCACAAAATGGTTATCATGATTGTATGTAAGTTAAAAAAAGAAGCACAAAATGATACTAGCTGAGACTGTCACGTATAATGGTAGAAGTGATACTATCACACAAAGTCTAGAACATGTTGTAAAAATATAGAAATATAAGGTTAGTTTATAGAAACTGTTTGTGTAAAGCTTTTGAAAAGGTTTTGTGAATTGGACAATATCTATACAAATGATTTGAAAAAAATGAGATTTATTATAAAATCAAAAAAAAGATTGAAGCCATTGCTGATGCTCTTAGGTTATGGTTCAGTTAATATTTACTCCAATTCAAATGGATTAAACGGAATTCACCACAAGGAGGGAGTAACCATGTGATGATAAACGGTCGAGGGTAATAAACTCATCTTATTGTTATAACTTAAATTAATAAATAAAAAATATACAAGTGGGTATTTTGGCTAATGAGTTACGGAGTAATTTATTTTGTATTTTTGTTTTAACTTACAAATTTAAGAAACTAATCTTAAATATTTATTATTTAAAATTAAATTTTATAAATAAAAATACGGAAGAGTCATTTTTGATAAAAGTTAAAAAATTACAAAAAATCGATGGAGGAACTAAAATTGTAAATGTGACTAAAAATATTTATTAATGGTTATATTTCACTAGTGAAAAAACCATGAAATATCACTAGTGATAACACAATGAAATTTCACTAGTGATATTTAATAAATATAGTTTCAGTGTAATATCAACAATGATATTCTTATTTTATCGCTAATAATATTTTATTGTTTTGTCACTAGTAACATATAAATAATGATAAAAATTAATTCAAAAAATTTACATGTTTAATGTCTCAGTCTGATTTCTGAAACTTTCAAACTTTTTAATAAAAATAATTCATATATGTTTTTTAAAATCTTAGATTAATTTTCATTTTTAAACCAAATCAAAATAAACAGTGAAAATTTGTCTATTCTTTGGCTCGTGAGTAAAAACAAAGATTCATTTAAACTTCTTAGTTCGACTATTTGCACGTAGAGTAGGTCTCTTCTTTGATACTAGTAAAAAATAAAGACATGGTCAAAAGTCATTTAAATATCATAAAATATAAAAAATTCTGTAAATGGTTGGTGAAACTTGAAAGTGAGAGAATAGGAGGAAAAAGTTAACCAAATTCACCAACCAAGTGAGACTTACAATTTTGTACACAATTTAAAAAGTTTGGGTAAATACATATGAAAAGAGTTTAGCATATCTAATGTCTTACCTTATCTCTCCTAAATAAGATATATACCTTCTAAATTAAAATAACATTTATAAAAGTTCATCTCAAAACATGCTCTTCAAAAATACGTTTTTCTTTATATATATTATTTTAGCGATATTTTATAAAAAACTAACTAGAAGCTAAAATAAATGACAAATTAATAGAATTAAGATTTTTAACAAAAAGCCCCAATCAATGTTAGATTACAACGGCTAGAACATCAATAAACGATCAAAGAACAATCTTATAAAAAATAAGATCTAATCTGGAGAGATTATTTCTAAACAAAACTTGATTTCTAAACTTCAAAATACAAAAATATTATCGAAATAAACTATATCACTACTAGTTTTAACAAAATGAATCAAATTATTACTTTTTTTCAAAACAACTTAGGAGCACTTAAAATCATAAGCGCACATTACAAGCTTCTCACTTGCCATCATTTTCAACTGTTTTGTGACTTTCCATCCGAGGCACACCCTCAATAAAGTAATAAAAAACAAAGGGTTAAAAAGAAGTCATACATCTTTGATTCTCCCTAAACACAAGAAGCCCTTACTACTACTATTGTTAAAGAATCGAAAGGAAAAAAAAATAAAATAACCGGTGCCTATTGACCTACACCTCTCTTGAAATATTTGTCCATATGCAAGGCGCACAAAAAAAGGAGGCGCACTTGATATTTAAAAATGTCCCTCTATATTGTGTGTTTAAATTTTGTCTATTTATGTAAGGATCACATAAAAAAGAAGGCGCACAAAGAAGACACTATTATATGAGGCGCACAAATAGGAGCAATTGCTACTTAAAAGTGCTCCTCTAGATTTGGTGGTAATGTTTGTTTGTCATTATGTGAGGCGCAAAAAAAAGAGCACACTACTAAAAGTGCGCCTACAAGTTGAAAACAAATCACACTTTATAAAAGTGCCCCTCATTCTTGACCATCCATTTATACAAATGTTTTAAATTTAGTGGTTATTTTAGAAGAAGTTCATTTTCGTAAAAAGTTTATGCTCCGTCTATTTTCGTAAACCACTAGCATACACATGCCATTTTAAAAAAATTCTCTCCAAATAACTCACCATGTGATATAACAAACTCATTCAAAGGCATACTTGAAACACTTGGAAACTCGAAGGTTATTTAACCAAAGGAGCCAATCATCATACGAAATGTGAGAACTCGTATTTTCTGGTAAATTATTTTATACTATTTATTCCAGCTCACTCGATTTTCATTGGTTATTATGATTTTTCAGTATTTCATGATTTACGAGGTCTCGTGTGAGAACGCGAATTTTAGGTAATTTTTTTTACTTGTTATACGTGCTTACTTCACTTTTACCATATTCCCCATTTATTTTACAGTGATTACGTGTCATCCTCGAAATTTTAGTTAAATATAAAATTATATGGATTTCGCTAATTTACGATATTATTTGGCGAAATGCCTAAACTTTATAATTTTAATTTCTTTGAGGTTTCACCACATTTTATATGGCTTATTATTGACTCTTTGCCTAAAAAATAATGAAAATCGATATCTAGATCAATAACGGACGCAATGGTGAACTTTTGTATTTTTACGTTTTTCGGTTGTCGGACTGAGTTTTCGGGTCCGAACGTCTCGATAAAATTTATTTTATGTGATTTCTAGTAATTCTTGATTCCTTGATCCAACTTAGTGAAATCCGGGCCAAACGAGTGTTTACGAGTAATTTTAAAGAAATTTCGTTTTAAAAATAATCGAGTCTCGGTTTACGTCAGAAACGACACGTTATTTAAACTCGTAAAATTTCGAGAGTTAAAAACCAAAAACATGGGCATTTTCCTTGGGTAAATCAGCTGGGCTAGGCTCATGGGAGCCCACTTTGACCAATTTGACCCATCTTAGCTTTATATTTTACAAGTAAGAAACATTTACTAACTTTCCAAACAAAAAAAAAATCTCTGCTTCCTTCTTTTTCTCCTGTGACCGACGAAACACCAAGGACCCCCCAAAACCTTCGATTTTTTTAATGAAGGTAAAATAATACTAATCCTATGTCTAATTTTTGATTCTTATTCATACCCATGTGTTATTTTAAACATGCATCAAGTTTTGCATAAGGTCAAAAATCATCAAATCGTATGATTTGATGATGTTTTTGTAAAATCATATGGTTGTTTTTGTTGCTCCAATGCATAAAACCTTATTCTATTGGATAAAATTTTGATTTGGGTATGTTATTATGACCTAGGGCCACGAAAATTTAAGGATCAAGGAAGAATGAATCGAGATTGTTCGTGTTTTGGTTGATTCATACTAGTTGCGAAGGTATAGTCCTAACTAGTGTTTCGATTTTGATGTTATTAGCATTTTTGGATTACATTAATCTTTGATTTTGTGCTCATGGGTAAAACCCACTGAGATTGTGATCACATAGGTCATATTATGACTTAGGATACTTGCGTGGCGATTTAGTATAGCTTAAGTGATGCGTTGTCGTGTTTAGATTACTAAAATGGAACGTTTTCTAACGTGGAAATCACCACAGAAACAAACAGGTCATGGCCAATTTTTCTTAAACAATGACCTTGTTTTTATTTGAAAAATGAATACCCACTGATGTTCTTAACAAGTGGTGAGTTGGATAGAAACGAGATGTGTCCGGATGAGCTGGGATGGTCGTTTTACTAAACTAGGTCAAATCTGATTTTTTGCTTAAAACGTGGGTAAATTGACTTTGGTAAAAAGGTTGAATACATGATTTTACAACTTTTTACAGTAGGTACAAACATAATAAAACTTCTCTTTTTGGTTTCGTGTCAAAATCTTATACCGCTTGGGATTTATGCTCAATTTACCGAAGGGTACGAAAGACGTTTACAACTTGCTGTTTTGATAGTCTGTCACTAAAAGGGGAATTCCCGTTGATTAGAAATAGTTCTAGGGCTGTAATTACCCAACTTTTAAAGGTAAGAGAAATACCTTTACATGTCAAAAACTCTCACCTCCTGTAATATTATAGATTTTGAGATATGACCAACTCTTCACAGCCATTTTCAGAAAACTGAATTCAGTCCAATGCTTCAACATTATGCACCGAGCCCGAAACATGTTTGAAACCCGCATATAAATGCTTGGACCATAATATAAGGTTAATGTCATGTTATTACAGTAGGTTCAAAGTATTTTGGTCAAATTTCATCTTAAGCATAGGTCTCGCCATTGCACGCAAGTTACTTGGTCATACTATGTCACGTTACTTCTAAAACGTTATTTGCTACATTGAATACTTTCTTATTACACGTCACCATTGCATAGGCTCGTGAAGACTCCATTTTGCTCAGCCCTTTTTCCTTGTGATCAATTGCTAAAGGTGAGTACATAACCCCTTTTCGTTATTACATATTTTTACTACTCGCGGGGTGAGAAATACACATTTATGGAACACACTCATTATTTTTTTACTTGTATGCTATTCGAGAACTTGTATGCTGCTTCCAGTGATTACTAGATACAACTATTATTGCTTAGTGTGCTCAAAAGTCCCCTCATCATGAACCGTTAGTTATTTCATTACTTTGCAAAGCGCGAGTGTTATGGGTGGATCCATCGGGACTGACAATCCCCGTCCTTGTATTACGTGACGCATTTACATTTTGAGGTATTACGAGTTGTTTGAGCAAACACTCACTTTAGGGGCAAATTGATTACGTTAAGGTTTCGGTTTCATGAGCTAATGCAATAATACATTTGAATGGTATGCTGATCACATAGCCCTTCTGAAATGATTACTTTTGATACTACCACATAATGAGTGTTGTGTTCCATACTACTTTACTTAAACCTATGTTACCCGCTCAACAATTTTTGTTGACGGTTTACATGTTATTTCTCAAGTAGGAATGCTTAAGCTGAGACAGGAGCTCGTGGATCTGACGTGCCGACGATTTCTGTAGTCCATTTTCAGTCCATGTTCAGTCAACTTTACTTTACTAATTAATATCATCTTTTGTGTCACTTCTGGTCAAATCTCACGAAAGGTAAAGTCGGCAGAAAACGTTGTTGTAAACTTTGGGGTTGTTGGCACTAAACTAAGACTTGGATAGAAGCCTATGATGCTTCGTTTGTTATTGTATTTTTAAATGACTGGGACCGTTTTATATTTAAATTTCCGCACTTTTATTTAATTAGGGATGTAATAACAGGTTTTTATTGCGAAATTTTAGTACTTATATATCAGTGTTCATGATGTTGGAAATACGTTTTTACGTATTTAGAAAGGATCGGTCACTCCAATAATATTAGGCTCGTGATCCAATATAGCCCATATAGCCCACATGTAGGGTGGGCTATATAAACCCCCCTCCTAGCATGTTAGGAGGGGTTGTTGGTTCACTTCCACTTTTCATTAATCACATTTCCATCTTTCTTAACTCTCTCCTTTCTCTCTCTTCTTTCTCTCTCTAAAGTTCTTCCATTTATCCATCCATTCAATAGATAATCCATACTTGCTAAATCCTTAGAAAACTAAGATCTTACAATTGGTATCAAGAGCATGGTTGATTCTTTGGATTAACACGTTTTATCTATTGATTTGGTGGTAAAGTTTCTTTCTTTTACAATTTTTTTCCTTTCTTTATTTCGTCTAATTTTTTTTCTTTAAGCTCAAGGTGTTAAAACTTATTTTTATAAAATCTTTGATAAAAAATTTATCAAATTTTTATCTATTAAATCTTTGTTCTTATTCTTTTGTCCCGAATCTGTGATAACTTGTGTGGGATAATCTCATTCTCAATCGTATAATTTTTTTTATAAAAAGTATTATTTTTTAAATCTATTTGTTCCTATTTGTCCTGTTGCCCATTCAGTTGTCAGATAAGAGTTCATTCACAAAAATATAATTTTTCTATTTTATAAAAAGTATTATTTTTTTATCTATTTGTTCCTGTTGCCTGCCTATTCAGTTGTCGGAGAAGGGTTTATCATTCCGATACTCTTTCCGATACCTTTTCCGACGGTTTCAAGTGCCTTATTCCGATACTTTGTCATCTCGATCGCAATAACCGAAAGGTTCTACTTTGCGATCAAGGATTCCGACACCCTTATTCCGGTGTGATTGCGATAGCACTTTGCGATCGTGATTGCGACGGGATTTAGGTTCAAGTGAGTCGAAACTCTGCCAAAAATTTTCAGCTAATTTTACGATGAAACTTTTGAATATTGCGATGAAAGTGGTTTGATATTGTGATGGAGTAAGTCTAAATATTGCGATGGAAAAATATTTAAATATTGCGATGACTGATTTTGTTATTGCGATGACTTGAATTATACATTGCGATACAACCAAAGTTTTTGACTCGACAAAACTTTTGACCAAACCAACTCGACTCGAGCTCTACTCAGACCAAAACTCGACAAAAGGACTCAAGCACTCTAACTTGGTCTCGACTTGGACTCGACCTCAAACAAACAAACTCTCCATAAACATCAATCTCTCGAACTCAAACATCCCTCGACCCTAAACAACTCAACCCTCGACACATCCAAATCTTTGACTCATAGACTCGAAAAACCCTTACGAAAACCAGAATCAACATCACAACCCCTTCACTAAAACCAACTCCTCACACCCTCGTCTTCTGACAATCCCCTTGACTCATCCTCACCTTCGACTCACCCTCACCCTCACCCTCAACTCTAAACATAGACTCGACTCACATCAATCATCTCACACAACACCCACACACTCACTCCTCTCTCGACAAACACACTCAGACACAACCTCGACTAAAAAAAAAAGATCTCAGTCTTACACAAAAACTCTCATCGATCAAAAACAAAAATCAAACATATCTTTCTTACCCGAGACCTCACATAGGAGACCTTGACGTCGAATCTTTGTGGTTCTTCGAAGAAGGAGTGATTTGATTTGCCGTTTACGACATAGATCAATTAATCTATTTGATTAGTGGGTTTTATCAGCCATCAAGAAACAAAACACTGTGATTCGTGATCCTTTTTCGAGGGGCTACTCAAGCGTATTAAAACCTTTGTTTTTTGTGGGGTGTGATAAACAGTTATTATGGTTGAAATTTAGAGTTTTAAGGTGTGTTTTCGGTAAAGATAAGGGAGCATTTTCTTTGAGGCGATATGATTTAGGTGAGAGAGGGGCGGTGTTTTTGAGAATAGTGAATTTAGGGTGGCTTAATATTAGGGTTGATTGGGATTATATAAGATTGGAGTAATTTAGTGGGATACACGTTGTCTCTTAACTGTTACATACACGTGTTTTACTGAGACGGAGAAACCAAAGCCTCGTTCCAATCTTTACTTTAAAAGATTTTTTTTTTTTTTTTTTTTTTTTTTAATTGGAAACAATATAAATTTTCGGCTATTCATCTTTTGGATTAAATGTTTATATTTTATTTCTCTTATTTTTATTTTTAACAAAAACCACTAAATTTATATTGGATTTTTATTTTGGTTAGCTTGGCCACATTCCGACTAAATCCTTATTGGAGGATTTGTATTGAGCTATATTGGTTAACGGATAATAATAAATTTTTGGGCGAAGGATTTTAGAATAACTTTACACGTTTTATTTATTCACGTTAGCTTTACACGTTTTAGAAATATTTCATAATTACGAGAGCTAGAAGTTTTAAAGTTATCGAAATTTTTGGCAACGTTAATAATGTGTTTTGGATATAAATTGACGGGTCGTTCACTATATTAACCGAAGATTGGACCGCGGTTGAATTGGACTCCGTTTTCATTTATCATCGTTTGAGCCGACAACAATTTTAGAAGCCGAGAAAAGAGACATATCATCTATCGAGGATTTTTTTTTAGAGTCATTTACGGATTTGTCGTTGGTTTGTAAAAACCCGAGAAATCAATTTCTCATCGAATTATTCTCTCCTGTTGCCACTTACCTTTCATCAAATATCAATGGAATCGTTGAGTTCGAAAGTTCACGAGGGAGAACTGCAACACATGCAACTCAAAGAGATCAAATTGCGTCAAAAAACATTGGAAATCTTTCATGAGCTCAAGACACATCTTGCAATTCTCTATCCGAACAACATGACCGAACTTCCACCCATAGTTCAATTGTTCTTTGGAAAAGTGGATAATTTCAAAGAAAAGATTTTCAGTAATTTGGATGCATTACAGTTGCAATTTGAAAGGGAGAATCTTTATGAGGTTAAAGTGAAGATATGTCTAGCAATCCTTCGCACACAATTTAAGGATTTCTTTGCCTCAACAATGGAACCTCCTCTTGATTATTCGACTCCAATCTTTCACCAGATTTTCAACTTTCATACGGGTTGCCAGACTGAAACCTTTAGAAGTGGTTTACTCAATCACATCAATATACTTGAGAAGTGTATTGAGGCCAGGTTAGTTAATTACAACGAGATACGGTTGAAAAAGGGTCAAATTCAAAAAATCAAGGAGTCGTCTAAATCATTGCATGAACATGAGAGAGAGACACCCGTCACGTTGTCGTCAAACGTCACATTGTCGTCAAACGATGATCAGATCTGCCTGGTGCAAGAAATAGGTGCCAGTTTGGTCGTCAAGGTAAGCAATGGCAAGGAATCAGGAGGAACGCATGAAACGAGCAGCAAGTCACAAGCACCAACTGTTCAGGTGCCGAGTCTCAACAATATACAGCATGTTGAGCATTCTGAACCTAATTATGCCAAACATGGGATGAAAAAGAGTGATAGCGATACCAGTTTTGATTCATCCGATGTGAGTCATAATGGGGGAGAAAGCGTTCAAAATGCTAAACATCATGATAAGTGTCTTATGACTGCTTCTTTAAATACTTCTGATTCTAGGATTAAAGAGCTTGAAACGATTTTAGCTCAGCAATCCAAAGAGCTTGAGGATGCCAAAATTGAATTTTCGAAGAAAACGGAGAAATTTGAAACATATTTTGAAAAACTTGAAAAGTCAAACGTTATTCTTGAACGAAAATTGGATCAAACTGCTCTAGATTCTAAAGCTGAAAAAGATAATCTTTTGAAACAAATTAAGTTGCTTGAATCTAAGTTGGCATCTCAAGATGAATTGCTCAAAGAGAATGAGACTTTAAAAGCTCAAGTACAGGAAAAGGTCTTTGCTATAGTTGCGTTGAAAAATGATTTGCGGAAAACTAAAGGACCTAGTGTGGACACTAAGCTTGAAAAACCATCAATCTTGGGGAAACCGCCTACAAATCAGTTCGTCAGACAACCGACTGTCAGACAACCTACTGCATTTAGATCCGAGCGATCACAATCCTCGAGACCGCGGTTTGCCTCCCAAGTTGATATGGTTCATCTTTCTAGAACAGTCACTCCACCATCTAGGCCCAATGTGACTAAAACAGCTTTTGCAAGACCTAATCACATGATTGCCTCTAATTTCCCTAGACATAGTCCTAAGAATACGTCTGGAACTAGTTCAAATGACGTTCGCCATACTTTTGGTCTAAGGGAAGCTAAGCAAAAGACACAAGTAAGAGATATGAATTTCAAACCTAGTCAGATGCCTTCTAGTTTACCCAACACTGCTAACCGTAGCATGTCACATCCTAGGAGCATCAATCAATCATCTAGGAATTCTAGATCTTACTCGGACATTAAATATGCTACTTGTAAAACATGTAGAAAATGTGTCTTTACGGCAAATCATGATTCTTGTATCAAAAAACTACTTAATGAGGTGAACTCCCGTGCTAGACTTAAATCCCAGTGGGTTGCCAAAATCAAACCCATTGGTAAAGTGTGGCGCCCCACTGGTAGAACTTTCACCCTTGTAGAAAACGAGTGCCCTTTAACTAGGATAGTCTCCGATTCTATTAAGACTACTAGGGAGGAAATTGAAAAGGAGGATGCATCACCTAAGCATGAACTTAAGGTTTTCTATAAAACGAAACGTTTACCAGCTAAGACAAGTGAATCATCTCCTCAGAACACCTCTAGCACAAGAAAAGAAAACTACGAACCCCCACTTGCTTCTAAGATAGATATCGCTAACCCATATCAAAGCATGCATATTCCAAATGAGAATGCAGGTACCAAAGAGGATGTTCCAAAAGAACGAAGCGGTCCAATCATTGTATACCATTCAATTAAGGACACTCTCAGAGTTTGGTTGCTAAAGAAGCTGATATCTAAGAAACAAGTGTCTCAGGGGATTTCTAGTTAAGCTTACAGTGTGTAAAGGACTTACAGTCACATAACAGACTGTAACTCGCTCTCAAAAGACAGGAAAGTTCATCCCGATGATGACTTATCCTCAAAACGAGAAATTAAATTTTCTCGGACACGAGCTTACATTTTAAACTATTCAAGGGTTTTAAGCTCGTGTAAAGGACTTATAGTCACATCACAGACTATAACTCGATCTTCAAAGAAAGGAAAGTTTATCGCCGATGGTAAACTTATCCTAACAACGAGAAATTAATTTTTCTCGGGCATGAGCTTATATAAAAAACATTCCAAGTTTTTAAGCTCATGCATGATGGCTCCTCGTTAAATGACAGACGACGACCCGGACTTCAGAGACAGGGAAGTTTATCCACGCAACGATAACTTACCCTTTTAACGAGAAATTAAGTTTTCTTGGACACGAGCTTATCCTAAAACCATTCAAAGGTTTTAAGCTCGTGTATAAGGCTCTTCATTAAATGTCAGATGATGACCCGATCTTCAAATTAAGGAAAGTTTATCGCCGATGATAATCTTATCCTCACAACGAGAAATTAATTTTTCTCGGGCATGAGCTTATATTAAAAACATTCAAAGTTTTTAAGCTCATGCACAATGACTTACAGTTAAATATCAGACTGTAACTCAGACTTCAATTTTAGGAAAGCTTATCTTTAAAGATAGCTTATCCTCGTAACGGGAAATTAAATTTTCTCGGTCATGAGCTTGTATTAAAACATTCCAGGTTTTAAGCTCAGAAAGGAAAGTGAATCTTTTAAATAAGAGAACTTTTCCTCATAACGAGAAATTCACCTTTCTCGGTCATGAGCTTTACGTTAAAACATTCAAAGTTTTTCAAGCTCATGAACACGACTTCTAAGTAAATGTCAGCTTAGAACTCGTTCTTCAATTAAAAGGAAAGTTTATCGCCGATGGTAACTTATCCTAAACAACGGGAAGTTTACAACTTCTCGGACTTGAGCTCGTTTCGTAAGATATTCCACATCTTAAGCTCAAGTAATTGGTTTTTTTCAAAACTTTGAACACAATTTTTCAAGAATTTCTCAAAAGGTTTTTCTAAATCTTTCAAAATTGTGTGTTCAAAAGTGTTTTGATAAAAAGAGCATGTCTTCTGGAATCGATAATATTTACGAACCTAGAAATGTCATTCAATAATGACACGGGGTTGTAAATAAAGTTCGAGTAGAAGGTTAAAAGATTTAAAACATGCTCAAAATGGTTTGCTATTATTTCAGATAGTAACCCGCTTTTCATACTCAAGTCAAGCATTTCACCGGAAAGCTTTGACTCAACAACGGGAATTAATTTTCTCGGGCATGGTTTACTTTATAACCATGTAAGGGATTGTGTTTACGTAATAACACAATCTAACACGAATATATGTACGATTCAGTGCATTTATTTGTTAAAACAAGAGAAATCTTGTTTTTATGAAGTTATCATCTCCACCAACCGTAGCAATTTAATATTGATATCTACATACTCGACGAGGCGACTACTCAAACGGTGACTACAGCTCTTTCAATAGAACACGGGTCAACAATTGAGGGGGAGCAATTGTCCAGCATTCAGAATCTTTGATGCCGAAAGTGCCAAGTTCACATGTTGGTGTCAAGACAACGATATCAATCAAATGGAGTCAAGAGATAACTTCAGACGTGATGAGGCGACCAACATTCGTGAACAAGAACCATGTGCTTCTTTCATATGATGTTCTTCATCATTCAGGTCCAACCTCATAAATAGATAATCTTGTGAATTCATTATCATATATGATCTTTGCACGTGATAAATACCTTACACTTGTGTTTAAAAGGTATTTAATTTACGTTTCAAGTACACCCTCATTAATTTGAGGGGGAGCTTGTGTAATTCATGAAGATAATTGGCTTTGCATTTTTCTTCCCAGAAGTTTCTTAAAATGCTATTAAATCAATTGATATTAAAAACATCGATTGGGTTAATATTTTTAATATGGGGGAGAAAATGTGATTTAATATGGGAAATGATTAATCACAAATGGTTTGACTTAACGTGCTAGCTCATCCCGACATGTGCGAAATGTTTTCGGATATCGTGGCATATGTTAAGGGGGAGCAAAATGGATTTGCACTATCAAAATGGATTTCATGGTGACATACACTTACCCAAAACATCTCTATTCACGACGGTGAAGATTGTGGTGACATAAGGATGGTAGGATAGGTTAAAGTCCAATGATTCCTCTAGAACCGGAGGAATCTTCCAAAGGACATTCCATAGCTAGAAATAGTAGTCCTTAGGAAAGATGGAGAAAGATTGTGAACGTAGCTGAATGCCGACCAAGTACTTAAGTTAGCACTGGAACAATCACAACAAGGTGCTAGTGATGACGTATTGGTAAGCATTGAAGGGGTTGAAGAATGAAAAAGAATTGTAAAGATAAAGGGTGTAAAGAAAGAAGCCCTCCTTACAACTTAGGCAGAAACCGGGTCAATACATATGCTATTAAGATCATTGTTTAATGATTCTTGATATTGAAGACAGACATCATGGACCCAGTGATGCAAAGCACAACCCATCCCAGCTAACTCAGATATCTCTTAAAAGATATTTGTTTTAATCACACGGAGACAACACGTTATCTATTGATTTATTCACTCCGAATAAATTGGTATTGAAAAGGTGGCACTCCTCTCCAGCCTCCGATCACTAAAATCCAAAGTGCACGATCGAGTCTAGAGCCATTTGAGATCATCAAATATCTCATTAGGACGCACTTTCATATTTCCTTGCTTCTTCACACACTGTGAAAAGTAAGAAAGATCTTAAGAGTCCTACGCAAAATCTTCATGATCTTGCCTGAACATCCGAGTAATACGAAAGTATTTACAATGAAGATGGAAATCCTTCTTGAGCGAATATCAAAAAGCTCATGGTAGGTGACTTGTGCGATTCTTTATGAATCAAACTTGTGATAACTGGAAAGCAACAGCTGTTTATTTCTTAAATGAATTTAAACACGTTCCAGGCCTCTACGCAATATCTCAGTGATCTTGCCAGAACACTCAGAGTGATACCGTTGTGTTCACGGTGATGAGTGGAAATCCTTCTAGTGTTAACCTCAAACAGCACTTGGTAGGTAACTTGCAAGATTCTATACGAATCAAGCTTGTGACAACTGGAAAGCAACGATGGTGCGGTTCTTAATTGAATTTCACTTGTTCCAGGAACATGAATTGACGGCTTCAAATCATGCGGATATTATTATCCAAATGATTCACTCTTTATGTTCGCAGTCAGCTTTGGACGGTCGAATAAAGAGAACGGGTTTACCCGCGAAATCCTGTCAGGAAGTTACTTAATTGAAACTATCCGTCACGGGTACGATATCTAATATCGTCCAACGGTCTTCACCGACCGGAGGTAAAATGCTACCGATTTAGAATGAAATGTTCAAAGCCATTTCTTTCGTGTCTACTTATGTTGCGGCATTTGAAGACGGTGGCGTTGCGGAATCCAAGAAGAAGTCGTCCCCACATGCTTATACTGCATACACTCAGTACTTCAACTAATTCAAGAAAGTCTGAAGGTCAAGTCTTCCGCTGTATCAAACTCTGAAGCTTTCAAGAATTATAAAGGTATAAGTGTGTGGAACATGAAGTCACGAAGAGGCGAATATCACAAGTGATGAATGCACAAGGTCAAGGCAAGAGAACATGCTCAAGACTAAAGTCAAAGATCTCATCAGCATATTCACAAGAACAAGATCGAAGACTAAAGCATAGTATGCTAGGTTTAAGATTTTGTAAAATGGTGTGACCTCCCTTTGGGGGAGATTGTTGGAAATACGTTTTTCCATGGAAAGTCTCGGTCATATCATTATTAGCATAGATCACGAGCTTTAGACTATTTAGGACATTGTAACTTGGAGTGACCTCCCTTTGGGGGAGATTGTTGGAAATACGTTTTTACGTATTTAGAAAGGATCGGTCACTCTAATAATATTGGGCTCGTGATCCAATATAGCCCATATAGCCCACATGTAGGGTGGGCTATATAAACCCCCCTCCTAGCATGTTAGGAGGGGTTGTTGGTTCACTTCCACTTTTCATTAATCACATTTCCATCTTTCTTAACTCTCTCCTTTCTCTCTCTTCTTTCTCTCTCTAAAGTTCTTCCATTTATCCATCCATTCAATAGATAATCCATACTTGCTAAATCCTTAGAAAACTAAGATCTTACACATGATAACATAGACGTGGCACCCCATGATGCCTAAGTGGACCCTTCCAGTTTTCGGGGTGTTACACGAAAGAAAATCATAAATCTCTAATTCCTACCAACGAGGTACCTTACGCCATAACTGACGAGCCAAATGACACGAAAAGAGAAGGTGTGAGGTTGATTCCATGGTAATACTACATAAACGACATAAAATAAAAGGAATGTCAAAGCCACGAAAGAGAAAGGTTTAACCTCGTTGAAAGCTTATTCAAACAAACTCTCCAAGAAAAAATGTTAACCTTGATGTAAATAGTCTTAACCCATCTAGTAGGAACTTTCACCTTATGAAGGAAAAAGTCATCAATAAATCCACGATCCGATTTCACCGAAAAGTCTACTGAATAGTCTAATTTTCAAATTCATCTGTCACTAACGTTGGAAAACATAACAGAAGAGATATTTGTAGATAGAAGCTTGAGTAGTTCCTCCTCTATACCACTACGATTCATCTTTCTAAAAGAAGAGTCCGTTAATTTTGTAGCCACATTACAAAGCTTGTCTGATTCCAAGAGATATACCCGTAGATACACATGCTTCAAGGAGGAGCCAAAAAAGCAAAACATCACCCCACAAGGAGGTAGAGCCACCCTTACCTGCCCTTTTTTTACTAGCGAAAGAAGATCTATACCCTTATTAGCTAAGTAAGTGAACTCACGAAGAATGTCAATCCAAGGAGAACATCTAGAGATTGTGAGAGGTTTGGCGAGAGCCCCTCGAACATCATGCATGGCTTTATTAAACTGAGCACATAAGGAAGAATCTTGAGTAATAAACCGCCAAATCCATTAGAAGCACACGATTGACAGCAAAAAAACTAAAGACACAAAGCCCTCCATTCTTCTTAGAAGCTAACACATTCTTCCAACTAACCAATGAAATTTTATTGTTTGACTTTTCCACACCATTAATTTCTTACGAGTCTATTCCATTTTATTAAGAACTCCTTTAGGGTCTTTGATGGAAGAGATATAGTATGTAGAAATGAACTCAACACAGATTTGGTTAGCATGGGACGATCACCAATCGAGAGAGTTTTGAGCTTCCACTTTGATAACTGAGAAGTTAATTTTGCGAGTAAATCATCCCACGAGTTAAGTATAGACATTGAACTTCCCGCTTTAACTACAAGATAGGAACTCAATAAGGATAAAAGGATCATAAAGAATTTGTCGATTAGGAAAAAAATTCGAATGAAACTCACTTACAAGATCCGAGATAACAAGGCTCAACCGGTTGGATAAGATTTTGGTAATGATTTTGTATACCTGCCTATCAAGCTAATAGGACAAAAATCCTTAACCACCTTAGCTCCTTTAAGGATTAAAACAATAAACGAAGAATTATACCCTATTGAAAACGAATCTGAATAAAAGAAGAGGGAGACGAAAGCCGCAAAATCTGGATCAATAACATTCCAATACCTACGATAAAGTTCCAAGTTAAAACTGTGACAACCGTGGTTTTGGGTTTGTCACTTGGTCTTACTTTTAGGTTATTTTATGTGTGCTTACTTGAACTTTGTGTTTACGTGTTTATTTTGTGTGAACGAGGTTGGTGTGGTTATCGTTTATGAGTATAGAGTACTCATAAGTAAATCGAGGAACGGTTATTTCATGTTCATGAGCTCACAAGTGGTGACTATGAAATGAAAATGGTGATATTGTGGTGTTTACGTATACGTATAAGTATTATAGTAGTAGTATTTTTTTTAGGATTTACGGTTTAGCATTTAGAGGTCTCGGGTGAGGTAATTATCCATATGAATATTTTTCGGGATGGTTTTAAGTCATTTAGGACTTAGTTATAAAGTTTATTTCAAAATTTGAGATTTTTTATAAAAGTGTATATTTTACGTCTTTTACGGTAAAACGCGTAAATTTGACTAGTTTTACGGTTTTGAGGTTTTGGAAGCTTTAGGAGCTGAAATAAATTAAGGAAAATTAAGGTAATATTATTAACATACTTTTAAATAATAAAAATAAAAATAAAAACGAATTTATTGGGTGTTTGGGTCGGTTTAGACGCACCAAAGAAAGAGAAAAAGGGAAAAAGGAAAAAAAAAGGAAAGTTGGGTGTTATACTTGGACTAGGATTTTATGTACACACAATTTAAGGTTATCTAATAAATAAAAAAAACATAAATCCCTGGAGACAAAGAAAAATTCGTGGGTTTCATAGAGGAGAATTAGGGTTCTTCGAAAAATTTAGGTTTTCTTCATCTTCCATTGATTTAAGGTAAAAACCTTCATAAACCTTTTTAATTAAATTGTTTTTATGTTTAATTAATCATTCTTATGATGGATTAAGGGTTATGGTTTATATAAAAACAGTATATTAATGATGTATTAATCATAATATGATGATCATATAATCTAGGGCTTGTATTAGAAGGGTTATAGGTTATTAATTAGATCAATTTGTTTAAAACCCGTTTTTAAAAACTGGGCAGAATTTTGAGTCTATTGTTTTGATCATATCTCGAGTTCTAGGAACATTCAAGATGCGATCAAACTATCTCTGGATAGGTAATTGAGTTGGCTTTCTAAATCAAGAAACAAGAACTAAATTGGAGGTCGGGAAGTGGGTCAAAAACAGGTTACAACAGTCGGAGGTCAAAACAATTTTGAATTCAGCCTGTTTTCTTTTTAAGTTTTGAGTTGTTTGGGGTACTTAGGGTTGCATTGGGATCTTCTCACGAACATGAGAGATGGTTTATATATTGTAGTAAGGATCTGCACTTGGGATAAGAATGTGGTTTAGGGTAAGACCCTCTAATGGTAATGAACTTTTCATACGTTTAAAATCAGTGAATTCTGGATAGGTAGCAATATATATACATATATCTGGGCCTTAACAGTAGCTTTAAGGTTAAGGCAGGTGGGAGGTTTTAGCTAACATGTATAAAAGTGTGAATATTCCTTTTACAGAAACCATGGGTATGTTTAAGTGGACGTTTGACTTAAAGTTTTGAGACCTAAAACTGGAACTGTTTTGTATAAAATTATGAACGGGATAGCTATTAAACTTAACCAAGCTAGGGACTTGTTAAGGAAGGGTAATGGGGTTATTAGAGCTTAACAATGAAGTTATTATACGGGAATAGACTAGATGTCCATCATAGGTTGATGAGCCATCTTAGTTATTGGTTCGTGTATTGATTTCGTGTTTTTGGTTTGTTAGCTTGTTGCTAGTGCGAGGACTTGTGAAGAAGCTATCAGGTGAGTTTCATAGTCCCATGTTTACTATTGATTTTGACTTCCAGATGGGATGGAAGAGACACTGTGTTGAGTTATTTTCTAAATTGATGCTGTGAATGTGTTTGTGATTTGAGATGGACTTGTGTGTACATTATGTGATTAACTGCTATGTGATTTTTGATTGTGTATGATTTGGATAGGGGGACACGTGCCGTCTCAGTTATTGAGGTTTGACAAGGTAGTGGCCTTGTGGTTTGACAAGGTAGTGGCCTTGGGATAGGTACATAGTGTGATCATCTATGGTACCATGTTGTTTGGCAAGGTAGGAGCCTTGGATTTTGGTTTGGAATGATTGATCTTGAATGCTAGTTGTTAATACATAATTGTAGCACATTGTCCATATGTTATTGTGTTGATGGTTGTTATTCATAGCTTGTAATTGATTTAGCGTTGGAGTCTAAACCTATGACTCTCACCAACTTTATGTTGACGTGTTTTAGTGTCTCTTTCAGGTGATACTATGGTTAAGCATGATAACATAAGTGGCTAGGATTGGAGAAGCTTAGGAATGCATATAGAAGGAGAATCCCCGTTTCCTTCTTAGTTTTTATTTGTTCTTTTAATAAGTGATACTGTGGCACACATATATTTGTTTGGTTATGTTATTTGTTTATCTTGGGTAAGCGGTAGGACTGTTACCTACTTACCTAGACTCCTGAGTCTGATGAGATATTGTCATGACTTTGTGTCTCCATTTTATGACATTTCTTATTTCATATAGTTATCTCTATAGACACGCCATGTTATGATGATATCCATACGTCGCGCCCCATATTCCGCCATGGTGGGGTGTAACAGAATGGTATCAGAGACAATGGTTATAGAGAATTAGGTTGCCAAGTCGTATAGCCTAGTCTATAACTTAAGGGTCCCTGCATATAGGTGTCATAGGAGTATGTGTGCATTTTATAGTAATTGATGTGTTTGAATATTATTTTCGTAGTATTTGTTAGGTTATGAACTACTATGGTTCATACTTAACTACATGTTATTTTCTTTACGAGTTTTGATTAGTGCGGGTGGAACCATGGTCGTATACGCTAGTCATTGTTGGATTTCGCTTAATTATGTTTTCATGTTCTTTATACATTTTGAATTTTGTCTACGCTGGTTCAGCTGGACTACGAGTTTATGTGTTTCGTGCATTGGCTATGTTATTTTAATACATGGGGTTTTTGATCTTATCTTGTGTGGTTATGTGCTTGTGAGTTGTTGGATTATGTGTTATGTGTAGTATTAATTTCTTATAAGTGTCATCATAGGAGGGAGTACATTGGTGAAAGGGAACATGTATAATTATGGAGGCCTACATAATTATATATGTGCCACAACACCACTGGACTTTCAAGTATGATTGCATGAAAGAGAGTTAATACATGCTTGTATAGTATATGTTGGATGGATTTGAGTGTATGTACGCTTATTCCTATGTATGTAAAATTATTTTCTACTTACCGGTTGTATTCTTGGGATGGTTGCTAGCTCGTTTCTCTTTGAGATGTTCAACTTCTGTAGTAGCGCATTTCTCAGGTCCTCATTTCATGTGTTTGTTTGTACGGTACTTTTGGCGTGAAGGATTTTGAGATGGTGGAGATTTCTTTTTGGGGTAACGATGTCTTTTGTTTCGAGTTATACATGGTAAAAAAATAGAACTTGCAAATTGAAAAAAAAATAGTTGTTGGTAGTCGATGAAATAAGGAAGTGTCGGGATCATGTTTCAAATAAGGTAGAATATAAATTCTTTAACATATAAGCATGACTCGGTTATTTTAAAATATTTTGGTTTTGATCACCTAAAGTTATTGTTCTTAAGTTAAAAATTTTGTTCTTATTTAGTGAAATATGTTAAAATCATGTAATTAATAGAGTTTTAATTTTCTGGAATTAAAATAAATTAGGTTCTAGTTTTGGTAATTAATGGGGGGTTTTAGGGTTTAAAAATCGTTTCTTTTGGTATAAATCGGAGTAGGCAGAAACTGTCGCTAAACTGTCAAAATATGTCGCTAACTGTCAGAAACTGTCGCTAATGCCTAGGCAGATTTTGAGAAAAATCGTTTTGGTCATAACTTATTCGTTTTTAAAGGTTTTTGGGTGATTCAAAAGCCTAAAAATTATGTACTCGGAACATACTTTTCAAATATTCAGAAAGTTTCGTAATTGGAAGTCAGTAGTTTGGTCGAATTAATTGTACAAGTGTTGAGTTCAAGGTTAATTTTCGGACAACATGGTTTAAACTCGTGTTTTGGGTATTTTGCGGTAATGAACACTTGGAGGGTTAACATAGAGATGAGTTGGGAAGGAATTTGAGAGTTCTTTAGACCTTATTATACGTGGTTATATTTTTATGAGTTTTGATTTATGGTATTTATGAGTAAGACTGAAATCGGGGTGACAGTTTTAAACCCGTTGAGTTATGTGACGGCTCCTAACTTGGTTTCAAGACAGTTCTTGTTTGATGAGTTGCGAGATTTAGTTAGGTTGGTTACATAACTTTATGGTTTTGATAAGTTTCCTCGCGGACGGTTAAGGCTCATGTGTTGTTGGTTGAGATTATTTTCGTGTAAACTGAGTTCACGTTTGAACGTGAAGGTTTTATCAGGGATATGCATCCTCGTTTGTTTGCTGAGAATAAGTTTGAGTTTGGGAGTGAATCTCGGGACGAGATTTCTATTAGGAGGGAGTGATGTGACAACCGTGGTTTTGGGTTTGTCACTTGGTCTTACTTTTAGGTTATTTTATGTGTGCTTACTTGAATTTTGTGTTTACGTGTTTATTTTGTGTGAACGAGGTTGGTATGGTTATCGTTTATGAGTATAGAGTACTCATAAGTAAATCGAGGAACGGTTATTTCATGTTCATGAGCTCACAAGTGGTGACTATGAAATGAAAATGGTGATATTGTGGTGTTTACGTATACGTATAAGTATTATAGTAGTAGTATTTTTTTTAGGATTTACGGTTTAGCATTTAGAGGTCTCGGGTGAGGTAATTATCCATATGAATAATTTTCGGGATGGTTTTAAGTCATTTAGGACTTAGTTATAAAGTTTATTTCAAAATTTGAGATTTTTTATAAAAGTGTATATTTTACGTCTTTTACGGTAAAACACGTAAATTTGACTAGTTTTACGGTTTTGAGGTTTTGGAAGCTTTATGAGCTGAAATAAATTAAGGAAAATTAAAGTAATATTATTAACATAATATGAAATAATAAAAATAAAAAAAAACGAATTTATTGGGTGTTTGGGTCGGTTTAGACGCACCAAAGAAAGAGAAAAAGGGAAAAAGGGAAAAAAAAGGAAAGTTGGGTGTTATACTTGGACTAGGATTTTATGTACACACTATTTAAGGTTATCTAATAAATAAAAAAAACATAAATCCCTGGAGACAAAGAAAAATTGGTGGGTTTCATAGAGGAGAATTAGGGTTCTTCAAAAAAATTAGGTTTTCTTCATCTTCCATTGATTTAAGGTAAAAACCTTTATTAACCTTTTTAATTAAATTGTTTTTATGTTTAATTAATCATTCTTATGATGGATTAAGGGTTAGGGTTTATATAAAAACAGTAGATTAATAATGTATTAATCATAATATGATGATCATATAATCTAGGGCTTGTATTAGAAAGGTTATAGGTTATTAATTAGATCAATTTGTTTAAAACCCGTTTTTAAAAACTGAGCAGAATTTTGAGTCTATTGTTTTGATCATATCGCGAGTTCTAGGAACATTCAAGATGCGATCAAACTATCCCTGGATAGGTAATTGAGTTGGATTTCTAAATCAAGAAACGAGAACTAAATTGGAGGTCGGGAAGTGGGTCAAAAACAGGTTACAACAGTCGGAGGTCAAAACAGTTTTGAATTCAGCCTGTTTTCTTTTTATGTTTTGGGTTGTTTGGGGTACTTAGGGTTGCATTGGGATCTTCTCACGAACATGAGAGATGGTTTATATATTTTAGTAAGGATATGCACTTGGGCTAAGATTGTGGTTTAGGGTAAGACCCTCTAATGGTAATGAACTTTTCATACGTTTAACATCAGTGAATTCTGGATAGGTAGCAATATATACACATATATCTGGGCCTTAACAGTAGCTTTAAGGTTAAGGCAGGTGGGAGGTTTTAGCTAACATGTATAAAAGTGTGAATATTCCTTTTACAGAAACCATGGGTATGTTTAAGTGGACGTTTGACTTAAAGTTTTGAGACCTAAAACTGGGACTGTTTTGTGTAAAATTATGAACAGGATAGCTATTAAACTTAACCAAGTTAGGGACTTGTTAAGGAAGGGTAATGGGGTGATTAGAGCTTAACAACGAGGTAATTATACGGGAAGACTAGATGTCCATCATAGGTTGATGAGCCATCTTAGTGATTGGTTCGTGTATTGATTTCGTGTTTTTGGTTTGTTAGATTGTTGTTAGTGCGAGGACTTGTGAAGAAGCTATCAGGTGAGTTTCATAGTCTCATCATGTTTACTATTGATTTTGACTTCCAGATGGTATGGAAGAGACACTGTGTTGAGTTATTTTCTAAATTGATGCTGTGAATGTGTTTGTGATTTGAGATGGACTTGTGTGTACATTATGTGATTAACTGCTATGTGATTTTTGATTGTGTATGATTTGGATCGGGGGACACGTGCCGTCTCAGTTATTGAGGTTTGACAAGGTAGTGGCCTTGTGGTTTGACAAGGTAGTGGCCTTGGGATAGGTACATAGTGTGATCATCTATGGTACCATGTTGTTTGGCAAGGTAGGAGCCTTGGATTTTGGTTTGGAATGATTGATCTTGAATGCTAGTTGTTAATACATAATTGTAGCACATTGTCCATATGTTATTGTGTTGATGGTTGTTATTCATAGCTTGTAATTGATTTAGCGTTGGAGTCTAAACCTATGACTCTCACCAACTTTATGTTGACGTGTTTTAGTGTCTCTTTCAGGTGATACTATGGTTAAGCATGAGAACATAAGTGGCTAGGATTGGAGAAGCTTAGGAATGCATATAGAAGGAGAATCCCTGTTTCCTTCTTAGTTTTTATTTGTTCTTTTAATAAGTGATACTGTGGCACACATATATTTGTTTGGTTATGTTATTTGTTTGTCTTGGGTAAGCGGTAGGACTGTTACCTACTTACCTAGACTCCTGAGTCTGATGAGATATTGTCATGACTTTGTGTCTTCATTTTATGACATTTCTTATTTCATATAGTTATCTCTATAGACACGCCATGTTGTGATGATATCCATACGTCGCGCCCCATATTCCGCCATGGTGGGGTGTGACAAAAACCATCGAAGCTATGAGATTTGTTTGTTCAACAATCTCATACCACCTTTTTTATTTCGTCATAAGAAACGTTACATTCGAGGTCTTCCTTTTTATCAAGAGATAAACTAGGGATGGCACCCGTGGGTAATGGGTACGGGTATCTAAAACCCGTCACCCACCCACGTAAATATTTTTATACCCACCACCCACCCGTTACCCATTAGTGGGTATAATTTGATACCCATACCCATACCCGTGGGTATTTGTAACCCGTGGGTAAACCCATGGGTTAATGCAATTAAACAAAATCACACAATCTTATATGAAAAACAATTATGTAAGTGCGTTTCAAGAAAATGAATTAAAGACAATATCAATAAAACAACAAAACTAGAATAAGTGAATAATGATTTAGATGTGTTTGAGGAATAGAGGTGTGTCATGTACCTTGTAAAGTGAACAAAACATGCTAGAAGTGTAAAACAGTAGTATCATATATGTATTAGTATGGACGAATTGATGCTTGGTAGCACAAGAAGAGACGAACTAGATTATCTATGCATATATATTTGATGATCTGATATTTGATCTTCACTTTTTAGTCTAGCAAATCGAATAGTGTTTTTTAGTTTAATGTGTTTTCTTGACAACGGTCAATTATAGTTTATAATAGTCTCACAAGTCACAACTATCTAAATACAACTATTTAAGAGGTATAATGAATTTTATCTTATTTTAAATAGGATTATAAGAACACCCATAATTATATTGATGGATACACATGTGCGTATATCAAATGGGTTTCATAGGTTTGCCCGTGATAGGTATCATGGGTTTACCCATGACGGGTATAGCATACCCGTCACCCACCCGCCACCCATTAATGGGTTTTGATTTATACCCACGACCTACCCGTGAGTGTAAAATGACGAAAATACCCACCCATTTACGTGTGGGTACCCGTGGGTTATGGGTATTTTCTTACCCGTTGCTATCCCTAAGATAAACGCTTAGGAAACTGAGAATTAAAGCTAATGTTATGTGTATCCGATTTGGCAAAGCGATTAGAAAAATGCTTAAGAAATTCATCTTTTACAATAGAGGCGTGACAACCTATTCATCTTATATTAAAACCCCACGGATAGCCAACTGAGATCACTTTTTGTTAGTCACTCTATGAAAGTAATCCATGAAAGTACTAGATTTTTCATCACCCACGATAGCTCACCTAACATTATATTTTTGAGCCATATCTAAATAAGAAAAAGGGTTAAGATCTTGAAGCTCTTTTAACAAGTTAGACCTTTCTTTCACTATTTCATCGTCACCCCTTCCTTGATCAATAGACTTATCCAAACCGGTAAGCCGAGTTTAGATAAAAAAAAAACTTTAACTGAATTTGATTTATGCTTACCTTAAGCATCATTGTGAATTTCTTTTAAAAAAAGTGAAATACTTTACCCTTATAAATAACCAACCTATTTAACTATTTTCTCACACATTCAAATTACAAAAAAAATTTAACCATTTCATCATGTCTAGCAAGAGAACTCCCAAAACTAAAACCTCAAGATCTCGAGGTCCTCAACAAAGTGTTCCGCATTTGACGCCGGATTTGACTTTTCGATTATCCTGTGTGTCACCAAACATTTGGTTTCGACCCACCAACTTTGAATATCAATCACAATAACCACAAACCTGGAATATGTATTATCAAAATCGTCTGTTCTCTCTATAATAACAACCAACAAGCTTTCTTTGAATCTCCAACCGGTTTGTATCGCCCTACTGTCGATTAATCAGCTTCTTCGCATGTGAATCTGTCGTATTCTCCGGTTTATCGTATTAATCTTGATGTTGATTTTGAGCAAATGATGTATAACCAAGGGTACTTTACAGGTCAATGTCGAGGTCTGAGTCAGGATCAATCTACGAGACAAGGTTCGGGTCTCGGGTCACGGGTCCTATCACGGTGCGGTTAACCTTGACAACGACGATGAGACATCTCATGTCGAAGAGATGTCACCGTCAAACCTAAGAATCCCTCGAGATGTGCTTCAAAAGGCAAGCATGTTGAGACCAAGACTAGGGAGCCGCCAAAAGAATGGACAACGGCGGAAGAGGTCGTCTTGTGCAAATGTTGGTGTAAAGTGTCGGAGAATAGCAAGCAAGGAAACACAAAAAAAAGGGTTTTTTGGGAGTCATTCTTGAGTACTATGAAACCGAGACGGAGAAAGTAGAGGACATGACGCGATTGTGAGCAAATGAAAAAATAGGTGTTCTCCTTATAATTTCTGGTTTTTACGTCATAATGAATAACAATGAGCATAATCACCAAAGTGGTGCCAATGACCTCACCGCATACCAAAAAGCGTGTTGCATCATAATGAATAACAGTGAGCATAATCACCAGAGTGGTGCCAATGACCTCACTGCATACCAAAAAGCGTGTGCGGAATACAAAGTGATTTACAAACATGCTTTTCCGTTAGAGGCGGCGTGTAACGTGTTGAAAGATCACCTAAGTTGGCAATAAGTTGAGATGCTTGAGTTCGTGACAAGGTAGTTATGTGAATTTGAACGATGAACCAGACGAGGACGAGGAAAAGACTTAAGAACAACGACTAGCTAAGAAGAAGTCATCTACCTCGTCAACATGGAAGTCTTCATTTGTTGACGTTGTAGCCCATAAATGGGAGAAAATAAAGGACTTCAATTGAGGATAAAAAAAGAGTCTTTCAATTGTTGACGTTGTAGCCAATAAATCGGAGAAAATAAAGGACTTCAATTGGGTGAAAAAAAGAGCAATAAGACTCCTACTTTTAGTTAAAGCAACGTGAGCTAGATTTTTAGGAGGCGCCTGAACGGAAAGCATCGACTTTGAAAAAAAAAACTCGAGTTACAAGGTTGAGCAATTGAACTTGTCGAAAAAACGAAACAAAGACATAATGTTCTAGAACACTGGAATCAACCTTAATTTGCCTCTGACACAACAAACATGTGCTACAGGAGATGAAAAACGACATCAAAACAGCTTATAATTTATAATTTATATTATTAGTATAAGTTTTTAATTATTACTATTATGCAACGTTTTTTTAATTATTTATGTAATATTTTTATTTAATGAATTTTAGTTTAAGAAATAAAATAAAAATTGAACTAGGTTATTTTGATGTAAAAACAAATCTCATATAAACCATCAAAGAGAAAGAAAAAAAACTAAACTGACAAAAAAAAAGACCGGACCGAGTCACCATTGTGCCTTAAAACTTCTCGTTATAATCGTTCTTTCCAACCAACGTGATGTAACATGACTAGTAAACCATTTTGAATTGAATTCATGATATTCCGGTCATACACTAACATCTATTTTTAAGCTCTATATGTCCTTTAATAAGACATGTATACAACCCACAAGTAAAATTCACAACACCAATAACCTTTAAATCAAGTATGGTATCATAAAATATATTAAGAGCACACGCTACGGTGGCTGACCACTCGACTCGCTATGACGGCGCGAGCTGACGATGGCGCCAACCGCACCGTTGCTCGCATCGTCGGTTTTGGGCTGGCTACAATCAGCCGACGTCGTCGCCCACGGCGCGAGACCATGGCGCAGCCAACCACACCGTGGCTCGCGCCATGGGGTTAAGTTATCGTTTTTTTTTTTTTTTTTTTTTTTTTTAATTTAAAAATCCTACCATTGGAATAATGGGTAATTTTTTTTATTTTTTTTTGACCGTTTGACCGTTTGATGGGGTGATGACGACACGAGAATGTTTGTGTTAACCAGGGAGGGGGGTTGTGTCATCGTGGGATGTTTTGGTATCATGGGAGAAAAAAAGTGACGTGGCATCACTTTTTGCCCACGACACGAGCTTGATGACTCGACTGCACCGTGTGCTCTAAGGGGCTGTTTGATTTGATGTATTTAAGTGTATTTAGGCGTGTTTGAATTTAAATGTCACAAAAAAACGTGTTTGGCATGCATATTGGAAGACATTTAAATTTAATGGGCCACTAAAAAAGATGTTTTGAAACTTGGTGGCTGAGCAGTGTGGTTTTTAATATTGAACGTTCATTGTGATAAAATAGACAGCAATGTCCTCCTTTTTGTTTCTATCCATATTCTTTCTTACCATCTCTATCATTTTCTCTATAATTATTTTTCACCATAACCTTTCTTTTTTTTCAAAACATATTCGAGTCTATGAATCTGAACTTTAGGGATCTTACAAACAAATATTTTGTTTTTATATTATGATTTCAAAAATCTAATATGGACTTCAAGGATCTTACGTTATACGTATATCTTTACTTTTTCTTTCAAAAACATATTTGGCTACGAAACAAATAAAAACTTTTTTGGAGTGATTTTATGTTTATGATTGAACAGTTCCTTTGATTTTGTGAAGAAGATGATACTTTTTTCTTTTGTTATAGAAGGGCAATTATGTCAATTTATTATATACAAAACTGAAGTACTCATTACATTTTAGGTAACCAAACATGTAATGTTTGTTAATTTATACTAACCCTTCATTTGAAATTTATGAACCAAACACCACCTAAGAGCATCTCCAATGGAGAGTTTAACTAAAGACTTTGTACATTTATTAAAGCATAATTTCATTAATGTGTAAGTATTAAAAAGTCATTTTTAATAAAATTCTCCAATGATAAAAAGCTTTTTAAAAGCTTTTTGTAATTACTAGGCGAATACCCGCGCATAGCGGCGGAATTGCCTGCGGTAGAAAATCAACATACTTTATGCCATGGATTTCACAAGAAAGTGTACAAAGCATTGAACTATCTTACATGACTATCTCCGGGATTGCTTGGTTCATGGATGCTATATGTAACCAAATATTTCTCGCTAAGAGAGAAATCGATAAGTGTAACCTACAATAACATCATTATTTTAAGATCACATGCAGAAGAGGTGACAAAGAACACATAATTAAGTTGTCGACAAAGAAGAAAAGGATAAGCATACAAAACATGTCAGGCGGTTGGATGTAGAAGTACGAACCCAAACAACACCTTCGTGTCGGTGAACTGTGGCCAAGTATGCACCAAATGGAGAACACTGAACAAAACTTTCAGTCCTAAACTGCAAAAGAAAAAAATCTAAATTTAAGGGCATTTGTAAACAAGATCAGTCTTCACTTGTCTTGCATAATTTCACAGGACTTCTATTTCTAATCTAGCACATATAACAAACTGATTTCAACATTTTTCATTAGTAAACATGTGTTGCAGATTTCATGCATTGTTATGCCAAAAAGCTAAAACTAATTTTAAGCTTTATTAGTGAGGTGAAGAGCTTCTAAATTAAAATCAAATAAGCTCACAATGATACATTTTAACACACAGTTGTCTTACAAATTGTGATGATTTAAAAGAAGTTGATTTTTAGATTTACTTTGATTCTACTTCTAGTATAATTCAAATTCTATTCTCCCATCAAAGAGAATTCATTCTGAAAATAGATTAATAATATTAGAAAGTTGTCTAGAAAATCGGAAAAAATATGTCTATCTCATTTAGTGAAAACATTGACAACCATGTCGATGCATTGTATGAGTTTAATTTTTATTGTATTTATTCATTTATCAAAATTCAAAAGCAAGGACAAATACAACAATTGTAACCTTTGATATGATGATCAGCGATAGTTTATACATTTAAGGAGTCTATATGTAAGCCAAAAAATCAATAGATTATCGATGAACATGCGATATAAATTGTACTGTAATTGAGTAGGTAACGATTTGTATTCATAAGTTGCACCAATCAAATATATGGCATAACTCAAACCATTTTGATTTAACAACTCATTATACCTCTTTACCTATAAATTATTAAAAAGTTTAATGACTCTTGCCTAGGATTTTGGAAACTACTTGTTATTACTTACTGTATTAACCAAGTTGCACAAAAAAACTTCATACCAGTTTTATTGATGTTTGTTAAAGACAATATGGCGCCATGGTGGGATGAATGAAACTTCTTTCGTAATTTTTAGATATGACTATGGTACGTGCTCTTTAAATTCTAATGAGGCTTCGCATTCAACACGGTTTAATTGAAATCCCAAACGAAGATGGTGATACACGCTCGTTTCATGTGTACACGTTTTTCCAGGACCCTCGACGTCGTTACAAGTGTACGCGTTCCAAATTCAAACAACATTCATCTTACAGTAACATACTAACCAAAACTAAAAAAATTCATTCATCAATCAAGACTTAAACTAATTAATACATTTGACGATACGACTTTTTGTAGTCGCTAATAGTGATTTTAAAGATCTCACCAAAGATACAAGAACTTTGGTGTATGAAAATTACACATACTTCACCATATTTGATATTGAATTAATGTTTAGGTAACTTTTAGAACAAAGTTAATAACACTCATTGGAAAAGATTTTTCAAAACTGGATTTTTTAAAACTGGTAAGGAGGAACTCGCGTCAAAAAAGAAACGCCCACCAAGTCAAATCGTCAATTACAGTGGAGAACCCACACCATATAAACATATATGTCGTATTCTCCAAATCCAAATATTAATTCCAAAACCTTAATTTAAATGATATAAAAATAAAATTAAAAACCAATACACAACATAAGCTATAATAAGCCAAACTAATCAATAAATACAATGGGCCAATAACTTTGCTTTCTTTACCTTCGACAAACTTGTAACAAACGCTAACGGTGTGATATCGCCAACCACGTTCACTTTCTTTACCAAGAAGTCTATGTTGAAGGGTTTTCCACCTGAAAAAACAAGATTAGGATCGTTACTAAACTTAAAACCTAATAAAAACACATTTAGGATGTTATGTATAGTTTTTCTTTTGCATACCTTCCATTTTAGTCCAATTCTTTAAGCTTGCATCTAAATGCCTCTAAATAACATGGATAAATAAAAACGATATATACAAATCATTAAAATTCGTTTCCCGTGTGAGAATATAATGATCTAGATCAACTACAAAATAAGAAAAGAATAATTACCTTTTTATTTGAGTTTGATATGGTCACTAATATGTTATTTTTATATGCCGTGTAATTTCAATATATGATGAAGCCTGGCATGTAAAATGGTATATGATGAGAGACACAAACAATGTACATGCAGAGGTTATATGAATAATAGTGACATTGCTTTAACCATGGCTATTAATCATATATACAAAATTATAACAACAAAGAAGATTGATAACCAAAATTAGAAAAGATAATACTTATTCATTTGAGTTGAAAAACCTATATCATTTTATGATTAGTTTTCTGAAAAATCGATATTCTGGCAATTATCATATAATGGTGGCTGGGTTTTCTGAATGATATTGGCAATGTGATTTTTTGAATGAATAGGAAGGCTCGTAAGTTTGTATATAAAGAGGTTGGTTACAAGTGAAAACGTTTGATCGAACTTTATGTAGCTTCTTTGATAAGTTTTATAAAGTCTTACTTTTTGTAATTCTTCAATTCACTTTCTCGAACTAATTCAATATTTCCATTTATAAGTTCCATGTCTAGTTCTTAGATGAATTGTTGTCTTATTTAGATGAATGTTGAAAATAACACATTAAAATAACACATTAACCATAAACAACCGCAACATCACGTCTAAATTATCATTTTACGGATAAAGATCAACGAAAATCTAAATCAAGTAAAAGGGTCAATTTGTCACTTGTAAGCTAAATAGCACAACCACTTTCGCATATTAACGTCAAAAACTAAAGCTAGTACATGTAATATTCATCATGATAAATACTTTACATGTGTTAGTAACATCGAGAACGTTTAAAAACATTTAAAAAAAACATAAAAACAATTAACTTCAAAAATATATTCATTATATTTCTCTTTGAACGTGATAACAACACATCTTTTAGATGTTTAACATAACTCAGTCTTCTTAATTTGAAAAAAAACATGTCAAAATTCGTGTTTGATATCCAAATCATGTTAAAAACAACATAATTAATTTTTCTTTTTGGAGTTGTATTGGAGGTATACTCGGAAGCAATCTTTTTACCAACGGGTTTTTCTTAGAGATAGGCATATGATATGTCTACACTTTACCTCTACCATATCATGCCTTAGTGGGATTAAATATCGTTGTTGTTGTTGTTTATATCCAAATATATAAACTCAGTCAAAAAAGTATATCGACCAATATGAACACTAAGTGTAACTTATTGATAGTCTTCAAGACTTTTAAAAATAGCCTAAATAGATTAAAAGAACAAAAAGATAATAAGTAGGTTTTATCGACTTGAGCGTTTCTTCAAAATAAAACGACGTAGGAACACCTTCTCTCTCGCGCTATGGCTTTGCTTCCTTATGTGAGGAGAAGTTGCTAAGCTATGAGTCTATGACACTAAAAAATCTCTATTAAATTTTCCATTTCTTGATGGTTAAACCAGATGCAAGTATAGCTCGAACCCTTCCATTTATTTTCTAAGCTAAAAGTTACCTCATCGAGCTAGTCTATAAGTATAGCTCGCATCTTTTCATTAAGGGTGTGTTTGGTAAGGGGGAGTGGCACTATTGGCTTACTATGAATTCCAAAAGTGTCAGTTTGGTTCACTCATTTTCAAACAGTAATTGGGTGTGGATTCAAAAAACCCATACCAGGGCATGATGATGGGATTTAACATGTATTTCTGACACAACATTAATATGCAATTTTTGAGCCAGATATTTGTTACTTCTCTCCTTTTACTTTGGTACTTCTTTTTTATTTTATTTAAAAAAATAAGTTTTAAATTATTTTAAATATATAAATTAAATCTGTTTATATATTATAATATATATTATTTTTTGTAATCATTATTTAAATCTATCCTAAATCTTTCGAACCTTTCCCAAATCAAAATTTAAATCCAAACCCGTTAATAAACCAAACGGCCCCTTATCATGTTGTTAGTTAGGCCAAGTAAAAAGTTGACATTATTAAACACAGAACTGATGAGATCAAAAATGAATATTGTGAATTCTAAAAGCAGCCTCTGTGCAAGCATAATTCAAGCGGGAAATGAGTGGCCATATATTCAGTTGCATTTAAGAAATGAGATTGCACACAACAAATCATATACCGTAACAGATTGTGACGATTGTCATCACACAAAATGGCTTCAGGTCTACTTTGATCATGCTAAGGTCAAGTGACAAAGACTTGAACTGATTGCTCTTGTAATAGTTGGCGACGATTATCAGAGCTGGTAAACCACAAGAAATTGACATCGCTTCCTTAATATAGAAACATGGCTTTAACATCATCCAAGTTTGTCGCACAACTGTCATCGAAATACTTTAAGCAATAGAAAGATAAATGACACAATATAAATGAAAAAAGATGATAAAAGATCCAATCCTCCTATCATAACCCCTCAATATGATCCTATCCGTAGAGTATAAAGTAAGAAAGATGGTTTTCCTTCATGGATTTATATGTCAAACTTACTGACAAAGATTAGAAGGGCTTTTTAGTTATGCCAAAACAAAAGGTAGTGGATAGTCTTGGTACCATTTAATTATATTGGTGAGGTTACCTAGATCTTATAATAAGCATAATTATGCTTACAAACTGACGTCTCAGATGGCGAAATTGTTTTGTGTCTATTCGATCTGATAACACGAAATCTAAAATAAAGATTCAATGTTGTCAAAGATTTTACCACAACAAAATGCAGCACACACGAGAAGAAACGCCAATGGAGCATTGCCAGATAAGAATAAAGTTGCAACAGGGAGCACACTTCATTAGTATTGTTAAAGTTGACTAAAAAATAACTTGATTTGTTAGCAACAAATAAAAAATAAAACTGATACTATAAAAATAAATCAGCCCTGTTTTATTCTCAAAGACAGTGTATTAACAACTGATATAAAAATACCTCGATCACTAAAAATCTCAATTCGGCCTGAGTTCAAGGTACAGTGCCATTCAAAAATAAATTGCTATCAAACACATAATATGCAAAATATTCCATTACATACGCATTTCACTTCAAGCGTGATAAAGAATGAAATAGAAGAGAAAAAACTTGCCCAATATCAATCGATCATGAATGAGGAAAAACGGCATTTCAGCATAATCAAATCAAGTTATTTAATACACATGGATCTATTCTGTAGACATGTGAACATCTATTCTACTAATTGGTAGAATATGATAAATAATTGAGAATAAGCTTACAATGAATTAGATTAACCCAAATTAAATTTATTATAACATTCAATATAGTCGAAAGACGGTTATGGCTGAATGGGAAGGACAGGTTAAAAATTGGTTTAGGGTTTATGGAAGTGCTGGTTTAGAATTAAGGAGATTAGGAGAATGACATGTGGAAGGTATGGGTTAAATATGTGTAGAATGTGGTGGCTTCCTCCAAAAGTTTTGGTTTAGATTTGATTTCCCTTAATAATACACTATTTTTCAGTTTTCAAAAATTCTTCCAGCGATACTTTTATTATTAACATTACCATATGCAGTTGAGATTTTCTCGTATTATTTATTTACACCGTTTCTAAAAAGCATATGACATATTGTTTGATTCGGAAATGTAAAAGTCAACTTATTATTACAGATTAGTAGAGATATTTTACTTAAATAAAAACAGAATTCATATTTCAGCGTCTTGATTGATTCCACAAATTGTATTGCATTAATAACAACCTTCCAAGATTACAATATTGGCTAGACTTCTCACGGTTTTTTTCAAGTCTGTGAATTTAACATTTAAACATTTCCATAGTTAGTGAGTTTTTCAACATTTCCAAAATTATGAGTTTTTTCAACATTCAAGGTTTTGCCTAATCTCCTTTATAAGTAGTAGAGATAAAAACAAGATAATTTAGTGCAAATCAAACTTGTAAACCACTTGACAAACTCAAAGCTTTTGATAAGGCTGGGCGCAACGCATAGAGGTCGCGACCTCGTTTTTTCGGCCGGCGACCTAGTGCGACCTATTTGCCACAACCCGGCGACTTAGTAAAAAAAAAAAAAAAAAATTTTTTTTTTTAAAATCAATATTTTTTCTTTATAAATACCATATTTTCACACACAGTTTTTTCACACACAACTCAACACACAACTCTGTTTTTTCACACACACATTCAGAAATAAAAAATGGCATGCTCATTCCCACATACCGAAGCCGAGATTAAGGCTATAGTTAACAGACAAATACTTCAACAACAACGCCGTTACGAGCAGCTTACGAAGTTAGGTGATGATTTCGATGCTGCGTCCGAAGAGAATAGGGAATTGAGCTCGGCATGTAAGAAATGCCGTGATCTCTCCCCACAGGAGCGTCAGTTTATCGACACATATCTTAGTAAGCAAGCTGAATTGGATTTCAGCCTCCGGAGATCTTGCGCAAGAAAGGCGACAAAATTTGAGGCCAGAATTGAAGAAAATACTAAATGGTTGAATAACTTTGGTTCTTCGTCCCGATATCAAACAACACATATCGGTCCTTCGTCGCAACAACACCGAATAAGAAATGAGTCGCCCGATCTACCCTTTCCAATTCCAAACCTCACAGATGGCAGAATGACTGACATTGAGGTGTATCAAGAATACCTAGATCAAAAAGTGTTGAGACAAACTCAGGAAGAAGAAGAAAGGGAAAGAAGGGAGCGGGAGGCGCAAATTATGGCCGAAGAAGATGAAGAAGAAACATTGCGTTGGGAGTTTCCTTGTGGTCTGTTATCGGATTCGGATCCGGGAACTGACTAATCGTATTATGTAATTTTATTTTTAATATCGTATTATGTAATTTTATTTTTAGTATCGTATTGCATTTCCTATTGTATTTCAGTATTTTCAAGTTTTATTATTATTAAATAAATTTTTAACTTTCGAATACAAGATTTTTACAATTTCTTACAGTATACAGTATAAATTCTATAGTAAATTTTTTTTTTAAACACAAACAAACCGTTTATTTTTTTTTCAAACAAACACATAGCCAAAATAGATTAGACCGTGACCAAGGTCGGGTTGGGAGAGTTTTTTACCGGCGACCAAATCGCCGCAACGCGACCGAGTCACCGACCGAGAAAAGGCAGTGCGTTGCGCCTAGCCTAAAAGCTTTATACAAAGTCTTTTACTCCAATGGTAAAAAGTCTTTAAAAAAGGTTTTATAAATAATAAAAAGTCTTTTAAAAATCATGCATTGGAGATACTCTATAAGCATCCATAATGGCATCAAGTCTTAAAGACTTGATACATTTAAAGCATTAAATAGGCAACCATTTAATATGCTAGAGGTTTGAAGAATGACTTGAGGTTTCTCAAGTCATTGGCAAAAAGCTTTTCAAAAAGTCATTACCACCAATGTTTTCAGACCCGGGTCGACCCGGCCGGGTTAACCGGTTGAACCGGTTCCGGCCGAAAAAACGGGTCATATTGACCCGGGTTTCATATTTTCGAAACCCGGCTTGACCCGGCGGGTTTGGGGTGACCCGGGTCAACCCGGCCGGGTTTTGAATTTTTCGGGATTTTTTTTAAAAATTTTTTTAATTTTACGTATTTGCGACGAAATTTTATTTTTATATATTATATTGGTTGGTAAACAATTTATATTTTCAATATACATAAGTTTTTATGGTTTTTATAAGTATAATTTTGTTAATTATTAAAAATATAAAAAAATATTTTTTTTAGAAAACCGGGTTAACCCGGGTTGACCCGGACCCGGCGACTCGACCGGGTCGATCTAAGACCCGGGTTTTAAAACATTGATTACCACAATGCAAAAAACACACTCAAATGACTTTCTTAAATAGTAAAAAGCATGATAAGACTTTGCCCATTGTGGATGCTCTAAGAGTATCTCCAATGCATAAACTATTTTAAAGTGATAGCTTTTTAGAAAGCTTTCTCAAATGACCTTGCAAACTAAAAGTCTTTTTTTTAAACCTTCTATACATCACTATGATATGCATTCAATGCATTTAATGCAAAAAGTCATTTGAAGACTTTTTACCAATGTTTTAAAACCCAGTTTTTCAGTTAACCCGGTCTAGTGACCGGTTTACGGGTCAATCGGTTTAACCGGTTGAACCGCTGGATCAACCCGGTTCTATATATATGTATATTTTTTTATATTTATATGTAGTAGTAAATTATAATTTATTTTTCGTTCAATTAAACGGATGAAAAATATGTATTTTTTTACTCATGGTTTTTAGTTATATATTTATGACATTATAATACAAGTATGCAAAAATAATTAATTTATGGTTACAATTTATAATAGATAATAATAAAACAATATAGTTAATGTTTTAAGTTAATTTATAATTTTATTTCAACTAATATTAATTACTATCATTTTAATTTATCATTAAACTTAAAAATATTTATGAAAAAAGAGTTTTTGAAATATATTTTTTTATAAAAATTCGTGACTCGGCCGGGTTTATAAAACCAGGTCAACCCGGGCTAACGAAAAACCGGCGGTTCAATCCGGTTCTTAAACAAGCAAAAATCCGGTCATATTTGGCCCGGTCTCCGAGCCGATTCACGGTTCAACCGGCCAGATCAACCCAATTTTTAAAACATTGCTTTTTACATTAGAGATACTCACTTTATTGAAGTATGTTGATCTTTATTTCACATTTTTATATACAAGGTCTAGAATAATACTAGTAACAAATAAATAAGGGGTATTAATTTACACTAATGAAATTGATTAGTATACATTACAGAGTTGTATTGTATTTTATAATATGTTTTATCTGTTTATATTGTGAATGTCCTAATAACATTTATGAGTGTGCAAACCATCTCCTGGAATTAAAACAGTAGCTTGTCATTACCCTGTGATTTTCTTCTTGTCACAAAAAAGATGTCGATTTTAGTCGGATAAATAGAATGAGATTGAGAGGTCAGTAAAGCATAATGTGGGCTAGTGGCTAACAAGAGGGCCCAATGGGATAACGATCATTATTCATATGGTGGGTCAGAAAATTTTGTAGTATCACAATAACTTTGCTAACAAAAAATAAAATAAAAATAATTAGGCTACTACTTTTTCCGTCCTTAAATAAGTGTCCACTTTAACATTTCGCGATCTTTCTTGCTCAACTTTGACTATAAATATTGTGTTTTGTGTTATACAATAGTTGACGAAAAGAATATCAATGAAAAATTCATTTAAAACTCAATTCATCCATATATTTTGCATCGAGTATTATCTAACACAAATATAAATATTTACGGTAAAAGTTAAACAAGAAAGACTGAAAAAAATTAAAATGGACATTTAATTAGGAACAGAGAGAGTAGTATATATCGTTTTGGATATAATTATCAGAGCTGGTAAACGTATATACTATGTCAATTTATATTCATTAGATCGGTGGTCAAATTCTAAACATTGTAGTCATTGTGCAATTTGATAGGATGACCAAATTGGCATGAAAGTGAAAGTTGGACAATCGGTAACACAAAAATGCACACTTTTATCTCGCTGTAAAAAGTTTTGAGAGGAGAGCGAATGCGCGCTAACATTTCTGGAGGACAAGTCGAAAAAAGAAAGTTAACGCGAGGTCGATGTCATTGCAAACGGTACTTCTCTGTTGACAGTTAATAGAGTTTCGAGATCCGAAGACTCGAAAGAGGGTCCATGAAACCATTATCAACTGAAATTCAAGCCGCCACAGTATTGATAACCTTGACTGTATCAGCTGAATTTCAAGCCACCAATAGTCCTATGTTAAATTTGACTTTGCTTTAATTGCTTTTATTATAGCAACTGAAATTCCATTGAGGACATCTACAAACTCTAGTGTATGTGTAAATCGGCCCCTACCTATAGTCATTACTAGCTACAAACCAAACGGCACCTAAAAGACGCTGCTGGCTACTATACCAAAGATCCTATTCATGGTACATCTAAAAAGGGACCCAACTTTTTTGACATTTCCGTATTGATTTTGGAAGAAGCCATAGGCATAGCAAACTAAATGATAATGATGTGAATTTAGCTATAATGAAGGGTGTATATGCAGGGTGTATATGCAATTAATAGAAAAGAGGTCTTTATATCAACAAAACGCCAAGTGTTTTGCAACTACTCACGAATCCTTTTACATGTTATACTAATTTTAAAGTTTACAAACAAACCATAAACTGATAACGGAACCTGCTTGAAAATTCATGCCTCAAGCCATGCCTCCGCTTGTTGCCGTGCGAATAATCTGAAACAGAGCTGCCAGACAATATAGATCATGATCAGTTGGTGGCATCTTAAAACAGACAATGTCACCTAAGCTAAAAAAACTGATTGTAAGGTTACATATGTGTGATAGATCCAATTTTTCTTTGAATTGACGTATGAACCCAAAAATTATTGTGAACATCTTATAAATTCATACTGTACACCTTAACGTAGGAATCAAGCTTTTCCTCTATAATGAAAGCTTCTGATCCAATTCGATATTTGAATACCGTTACCGATTGTAATTCCTTATAACAAACCAAACGCACCACAAATATGTGTGTTCCATTATGGATATAGCTCTGATTTACACATATCCGAGTAAACTGAAGGCTATTACTAAATCATTAATAACTTAAGAAGCATTAGCTAGTTCAAATAATAACAAAATTCATACAATAAAGTTCAGTAAATATTATGTCTCGATCCGACTATAGCATATCACAATGCCAAAAAGATAGCTGTAACGGAAAAGTTAAAATAACAGAGATCAGTATAAGTCTCAACTAAAGGAAAGAGTGATGGGCCAAATCAGAGCAATGAACTTTTTCCCTAAGAAAATGATTCTGTTTATGGCGGGAAGGAAGCCATATGTTTGGTGAAGTACAAGCTCATTTTTTCACTCACAAAAGGTTCAGATAATGTAAGGCAAAACTAGACTCATAAATGACACTATTAAGCCTTAATGAAAGGAACTACTCAAATACAAACTAACCAACTTGACCAATTCCTACTAGAGCAACCGAGACTATAATTAACAGTTTCAATGCATTCTCTCAAGCCATCAGTAACATGCAAGAAACTTGGTCAAAATATTTTGAGTTTGTCATAGATACTCTTTTGGATCTGCTTAAATTACAAAAGATGTCCTAGAAGATTGAAACATCTTTACTTTTTATCATAATATCAGAAATAATGGCAAAGTTAAATTAAAAGATCGACTTACAGGATCCTATCACAACAAAGATGAAAAAGCCAAGCACTATAGGACCCACGGGGTAGGAGTCTTTCTTCTTTGATGTCGTTTCAGGTACTGAACCACGCTTCTTGATGTTCTTGTCGAACCTCTCCACCTTTCTATCTGCTAGGCGCTTCGATGTTGTCTACAAACAGTCAAACATCAGCTATTTGAAAATGCTAAAAAATGTTCATGTTTGGAGAACAACTGAAAACTCACGAATCATAAGATCCTACAGATGTGTAAACTGTACACTTATAGTTGAAACTTGAAAGCTCTTAATTTTATTAGTCCATTCTTTATTATGAATCGAGATTACACAGATACAAGTACATATCACGTGAGTAACACCTTCATTAATCATTTAGAGAACCTCTCTTTCTCCATCCTAAAATTTAATCAATAAATAAGTGTAACCAATTTGATCAAATCTCAAAACATCATAACATCGTAAGATGTACTAATAAAAGAAGAAAATGAGAATAGAGAACATTTATATTGTTGCTACATATCAACTTCCAAAGCACGTCATAAAATCTTCAAAGGCTATAATTCTATGAGACAAATCGTAGCAGAGTTAATATTCGAGATGTTAATGAATCCGAGGTTGTTATTAAAAGAGTTTTTTTCTAATGGCAAAGTGTAGGTAAGAATACCAAAATTGCATAGGTTAAGGGTTCGAATCCAACATATAGAAAATTAATCCCCTTGTGCCCACGGAGGTTCGCCTGCGCCGCCGACTCGAGACTATCCAAAAAGGGTAGTCGCCCTGGGATTAGTCATTAGTCGGCTCACAATGTCGAGTGGGAAACCATAGTAACAAATTTTTTTATACCCAAGCATGTTTACATAGCAGGAAACCATAAGAGCATGAAGGCCCTATAAAGATTTGAAAATATTGAACGAATGGACAAAAATTATTATGTATTTCATTCCGAAGGTTAAATGTTCCATCTACAAATGTCATTAAAATTTGCAAGGGTGCCACAAGTTTGAAAGATATCTACATCAGCTTGGTAGTTTCCACCGCCTGTCCAGAGTTGAGTGGTGGGATTTGACGGCGGACTTAAAAAACCACCTACAGACGCTTTACGCCCAATCATTCCGGATAACGCTTGCATCCTCTGTATTACCGCGGCTGCTGGCACAGAGTTAGCCAATGCTTATTCCCTAGATACCGTCATTGCTTCTTCTCCGCGAAAAGAAGTTTATATGACCCGTGGGGCTTTTACCTCCACGCGACATTGCTCCGTCAGGCTTTCGCCCATTGCGGAAAATTCCCCACTGCTGCTGCCTCCCGTAGGAGTCTGGGCCATGTCTCGGTCCCGTGTGGCTGATCATCCTCTCGGACCAGCTACTGATCATCACCTTGGTAAGCTATTACCTCACCAACTAGCTAATCAGACGCGAACCCTCCTCGGGCGGATTCCACCTTTTGCTCCTCAGCCTACGGGGTATTAGCAGCCGTTTCCAGTTGCTATTCCTCTCCCAAGGGCAGGTTCTTACGCGTTACTCACCCGCCCGCCACTGGAAACGCCACTTCCCGTCCGACTTGCATGTGTTACGCATGCCGCCAGCGTGGGTATAAAGTAATAAAGTAATAAAGTACCAAATCCTCATAAGCCTAAGGCGTTGAATTTCTTTCGGAAAAAGACGAGTGAGTTTAAATGACAAGGGATGCATATTAATACAAGGCAGGGAGAGTATACCTATATTGATATTTTGTGCGAATACTGATTATCTTGACTAGGGAGTTAATTTTGCCATCTTGACTATTTGAGCATGATAAGCTGTTCACAATTAGCAATCTTTTTGGGAATCACAATGTATTATACCGATCAAAATTTAAAATTACACTTTATTGGAGATATAAGTTGTGTTAAATAGTAAGAAGTCGTTGTTTAAGATTAGAGTGCTTCCCCAAATTGAGAATTTCATGCTTAATACTGGCAAAAATTAGGTTTAGTGCGACGGAACTACAAAAAGCAAACAATATAATGTCTGATTGTCAACAACCACAACAAGAGGCGAATAACAATAACATGCCTCATGTAAATGCTAGAAATGGCAAGTTATTTTGTGTACACAGGGGTGGTGGTACCGAAAACAATTTGGTAAAATTTGAGAATTTGTGCCATATTGCTTCATTCCGCATTGGATGAATGTTGTTGCTCTATCACCAACTAGTCCTACTTCCTAATCAAGGATTCATACCGATCATCATAGACTCATGTCGACCCCATGTCGACCCATATTGTGTAATTTACGTAAAATTTGACCTTATCAAGTTTACCCAAATTCTGGGACGACCAGACGAGTAACCTTTACACCAGAGACAGTTCATAACGAAACATTCCACGATCTTTATTGGCACTACATTCATGGTGAAAAAAGGGTAGAAGATAGTGTTTGGTAAAAAGGTCGTTACGTTGGAGGTAACTTTAGACAAATAATAAACTACTACCCGAACCGAAAACCGAGTTTGAGAAAAACGTAAACCGAAAACCGAACCGAATTAAACCGATCAAAACCGAGACCGAACCGAGAAAAACTGAACCTAATAGATAGTTTAGGCATATTTATCTCGGTTTAATCCCAAAACCGAACCGAACCGAGCAAAACCGACATAGATATACAAAACCGAAAACCGAACCGAAATAATCGGTTCGGCTCGGTTTAGCGGTTCGGTTAGGTTTGCTCAGCACTACATTTTTACTCCAAATGGTCTATTTTAAAGTATAAGTCACTCTAAACAAACCACTAATCATATGAAATAAATGTGTAGTGTTTTCTTGTCGATTAAAATGTGCTTCACGAAGAACCGAGATTGCTTAGTTTAGGTAGTTGAATAAGATGTACACAAAAGATTAAAACTAAGGATGTTAGGATCCGTTCCTAGGATCCGACATACGAAAAAGGGTAGGATAATAGTAGGATCTTAATCTAAGCAGGATCGGTCTACGATTGTATGATCTCACGCCGGATGGTAGGATCATAAACGATCCGATTCTACTAGAAGCCTAGGTATCCTATTGTTTTTCCCCAACTTTAAGTTCAGTCACATTAATCTAACGCCTAAAACATGAACTTATTGTATGTATTGCCGCTAGAGGTGGCAAAATGGGCGTGCGGGCAAAAAGTGGGGGGCTAAACGGGCGATGGGCTAAAGGGCGGGCTAAATGGGCGCGGTCCAAACGGGCGGGCTAAACATGCGCATGCTATAACGGGTAAAAAAACATATAAAAACGTAAAAAAAGTTTAAAATAATACTTGTTTAAAAGTCGAGAAAAAAAAGTATTAAATATAAAGATTTATCGAGTGTAGAATTTGGTGTTTTACATACGCTTATTTAGCCCATCTAATGTCTTACATGTGCTCATTGAGCCCATCAATAATAATGGATGGGCAAAAAGTGCCCACTTTTAAAAAAAAGGGGCTAAAATATGCCCATAATTAGCAAAATTGGCAAGATTTGACACCTCTAATTGCCGCGTTACTATTTGTATGATACATTTTCATAAAAGAAAGTGGCATAAAGTTGTGCTTGATATCTATGTTGCACGGGGACGGATACGGAAACGGGTACGGGTACGGGGACGGGTACTTAGAAACGCCAATAGCCCAAAACTCAAGAAACGGGTACGGACGGAAACGTTTGTATATTTTATTATTTTATTTAATAAGTTTAATTATATACTTTATATAGTTTATATAAATGTTAAATTTTCTGTCAAACTCGTCCAATTATATATAATGGAGTAATACATATAAATAAAATTCACTAATAACAGATGTAAAAGCAATGTTGGTGGACCTAGTTAAACACTTGGCCCATTTAAATAAAGTCCAATATATAAACAATGAAAACAAAACCCTATTTTTATTAGCCACCATCTCCATCTTATCTGTTACTTTATTTCTTAGAAAACCTCTCATCCTCCATAACTTAATCCACCGGAAAACACCGCCTTTTTCGTCAGATTTTTTTTCTAACTATAAACCAAATCCCAGAAACGTGAAAACCACGCCCAAAAACGTTTCCCCATGCGTTTCTTCTCAAGCAATGACGTTTCCGATCTACGTGAAACGTTTCACATTTTCCGGAAACGTTTCTGCCGCGTTTCCAGCCGTTTCTGGCCGTTTCCCGTTTCCGAAACGTTTCCGGGACGGGCACGGCACCCGAGGGGCGTTTCCGTGCAACATAGCTTGATATCATATAACCTCTAAAAATGCATAACTCGTAATACAAAAAAAAAAGAATGCGCATTTCCAATCCTAGTCCCATACTATTTCCTATTGTTTTTTCCCAAACTTTAAGTTCAGTCACATTATTCTAACGCCTAAAACATGAACTTATTGTATGTATTGCCGCATTGCTATTTGTATGATACATTTTCATGATAACAGTAGCATAAAGTTGTGCTTGATATCATATAACCTCTAAAAATGCATAACTGGTAATACAAAAAAAGAAGAAGCTTTCAGCGCATAATCCGATCCTAGTCCCATACTATTTCCTTTTATTAAAACCTTTCGGCCATTGTTTAGAAGGTTAAGACATGGATATGTAGCTAATCTTTGACAATGAACTTGGAGCGGGTTCATAATCACTAACTCAAAGTGCTCAGGGTAAAATTAATATCTATTAATAGAAACCAGTCAAAATCACAACATAACATATAGGCTATGTTTGGTAAAAGTAGTTGTAAATTGTCAAGTTTATTAATTGTAAACTGTTAGCTATAAGTTTGTATTGTTTTTTAATAGAAGTGTTCAGTAAATTAGCTCTTAACTGTTAAATTAAGATGTAAAATGACTTTACATAATTAAATAAATTATAATATGGTTGGTGGGTATATAACAACTACTCTTAACAATTTAAAAAGCTGTATGAATCTTTTCATTTAAAAGCTACTTGTGTAAAATAAAAAGCTAACAACTAAAAAAAAAAAAAATTGTTTGTGTGAGCTACTTATTTTACTTATTTTAGAAAATATTATTTTTGAAACAAAAAGCTAACAGTTTTTAAAAAGCTTCGAAAAAGCTCTTGACAAACCTAGCCATAGTTTATATTTTATAATAACTGGAAACAAATACGAAAAAAAGGCATTTCAATAAGCTTAAAAAATTAGTGTTTATGAAATATAAGCCGAAATATTGCTTATTTTCGGCTTATATATAACATAAGCCCCAATTTTGTGGCTTATTTTGAGACTTAGCGGCTTATATAAGTTAATCAAGATATAAGAAACATTTATAAGCCCAAAAACCTCCAAATAAGCCACAAAATTAGGGCTTATGTAATATAAGCCGAAATGGGCTTACATTATATAAGCCAAGCCAAACCAAACCAAACACCCCCTAAATAAGGTCATAAGCACACATATAAGCCGAAACAAACACCCCCTAGTCCGATACTACATCCTTTGATTAAAACGTTTTTATAATCACCAACTCAAAGTGCTCACGGTAAAATTAATTAATTTATGTCATAATAATCTATTAACGTATAGTTTTTTAATAATCGGAAACATATATGAAAAAAAAGGCATTAAATTAGATGTAGAGTAGTGAATAAATGTAATTGAAAAGCTAATTAAGCATACGCAGTAGATAATAATAACAATCAGAAGAAATAATAATAAGAATTAGTACCATCGTTGTGAGAGTAGGTGAAGAAGAGCGTTTGGTGAGTTTGTTGAGAGTTTCAAATATTATGAGATCTGTGAAGAAAGTACGTAAGTATATATATTTGAATGGATTCAAGTGCCACGAGTACACAAGCTATATGGAACGTGTAAATATGGTGTCTAGGTGGCGGCCCATGTTAGCCACGAGATCATTTATGTGCAACAAGACTTACATGATCTCGAATGTTATCCGTTCCGGTATAAATGTCATAAATACATCACGTATTATGGAAATGTGTTCATTATACATATTGGGATTTTTTTATGTACAAAATACATAGTTTACTGGAAATATTACGTTTGACTTAACTGAAGAACTAGTTACCGTTGATACTTTCGTTAACTTAGAATTTAGTTTTACATTTTTAGTCCTTTAGTCCTTATCATCATCATCATCCACATCATCTTCTCTAAAATGCAACAAGAACAATAATGGTGATTACTAAAATCCAATTCCCAGATCCAAAATCCAAATCAATATAACAAACCACTTTTCAAAAGCATTAACGATGATGAAGCAATTACACATGGTGCTGCAATGGTGGCTGTAAACTTAAGTCATCATGGCTATGAAGTTGCCGAGGATTTGATCCTTTAGACGTGACCCCTCTTTCTCTTGGAACTGAGACTGACAAAATGATAGGTTTAAAGATTCTAAAGAACCCAACCATACCCGCCATTGATCAATGTGTGTTTTCAACCACCGTCAACAACCAAGTCTCTCGTGGGATTGATACCGGTGATCAGAGCAGCAAACAAGTCTTCCTTCACAAATTTCATCTTCAAGACGTTTCACTATCCCCGGACATCAACAAAAGGTGAGTGTTTGCTATAACACAAATGCGGATGGAATCCTCAGTGTCTCAGCTGAGGTAGAATCTATCGACACTAAAAGAAGTAAAATCATTGTTGAGAGTGACAATAAGATTTTAACATGAGTAATTCACTTTATCAGGGTCAAAGGGATTTTGTTGATGGACCACTTCTTACATTACTTGCAAAGAAATACTTAACCTTTCTAGTCAGTCAGAGAAATGATACGCACATAAGGAATTCAGGATTAAGATTCATATCCATGTCCGGAGACATGGAGTATATATCGCTAAATAAGTTCAAGGTAATTACGTAGTATATGTTAATTAATGTCGGCAACACTTTTGCATATGGGATTTTGGATTTTAGTAATCACCATTTTTGTTCTTGTTGCATTTTGGAGAAAATGATATTAATGATGATGATATTAAGGACTAAAGGACTAAAAATGTAAAACTAAATTCCAAGTTAACGAAAGTACTAACGGTAACCGGTTCTTTAGTTAAGTCAAAGGTAATATTTCCAGTCAACTATGTATTTTGTACATAAAAAAGTCCAGTGTGTATAATGGACACATTTCGGTAGTACGTGATGTATTTATGGCATTTACCCTTTATATATATATATATATATATATATATATATATATATATATATATATATATATATATATATATATATATATATATATATATATATATATATATATATATATATATATATATATATATATATATATATATATATATATATATATATATATATATATATATATATATATATATATATATATATATATATATATATATATATATATATATATATATATATATATATATATATATATATATATATATCACTATATTAAACTAAAATCTTAAATTAAATTGGATATATTTTAAATCCCGTGTGTGCACGAGAGTTATAACTAGTATGAGTATGAGAGGAAAGAGTATTTTTTTTATTGAAGAAGATTTCTAATTAGCTCTGGTAGACGATAGTTTAAATAATAGATAATATACAGTAGTAATTCGTTACTATAAGTGATATACAAACCGAACCCTTTAATGCAACTCGTTGAGCACATACGGGTATCAACCAACATTACTATTTGACATAAGTTATGTGTTCATAAAACTAAACAATTTTTTTCGCCCTCTCCCTCTTTTTTATGCCCGATTTTTTTCAAGTTTTATGTAAATTCCGCCTTTTTTAAACCCAAACCAAAACCATTACTTTTCCTTTCACACCATTTATTTCAGATTTGTTTTTCTTCTCTTATCTCTCGACGGCACACTTACACCATCACAACCACTCTCACACAAACAAGGTAAAATCATATTTTAAATTATTTTACTAAATATCTAGGGATTAATTTTATGATATATGTTGTATTAATGAATGTCATCATACTTATGAATCCGTTTTTCATGTAAATGATTTGTTGATATTCACATTATTTGGTGAATAGATCTCGAAAGGATCGATTTAATTAAAGTATTTTTGTTACTAAAACAACTTGAAATTGCTATGTCGTAAACAAAATAAGTGAAGATGGTGTTGGTCATGTATATAAGGTAATAACCTGATACGGATTCGTTTATTTTGTGGTTTTATGTGCTTATTATGTTGTATATGAATGGATTTTGACTTCGGATTTTGGTTGAATGGTAAAGGGTACTTTAGATGGGTAAGAATACATGCGAAGCAACTCGCATCTTATTAGAGGGTTATGGGTTATGGGCAGTGGCGGCGCTACGTAAATTATCTTGGGAGGGCCAAATACATATAAACTTATAATATTGGTGTTAAACTAGTAAATTTTTATACTAAATTACATTTACCATAAGAAAAACTAGTACACATCTCTGCACACATTATACTTTCTTAGTTTCTCAGCACATATATGCTTACTTACACATTTCTGTCCATTTTTCAACACATATCTCCATAATTTCTCAAGCTGTGAGAGGGCCACCACCCTCTTTGATCTCCACATTACTTCGCCCTTGGTTATGGGTTATGGTTATACTTTAAAGGCAAATACACTTGTATTTATGATGAAAAGCATTGTGAATTGAAACTTGTGGTTCTTAATTGAAGGTTGAAGTAGAGAAGAATCATCACCAGAAATTTCTTCATATACTTGATCGAATTGAGGGCCAGGTATTTGACACACTTAGCAATTTACTGCAACATAGGAATATGAAGAAATTGAGGGGTTCTATGTAGAATTTGTTTTTTTGTTACACATTTCTTTCCTCCTAATAAAAATATTAGCATTATCCTTAATAAAATAGTGTTGAACTGTTGATTTTGTCCATAAAATGTGTGAATTTTATATGATTGTGAGAACAAGGTTGTCACAACATTAATCTAGATCTTTCAGTTAATACAGTTTCAGAGGTTGTATGCATTGAAAGTAGACTTTGGCCGAATTCAACATGTTTGACCCGTTCCTCTTTTAGCTCTCTTTTTTATGTCTCGTATGAGATAAAACAAAATCTCTATACACTGCTCATAAGTAAGCGGGTCAATATGCCACCTCTACTTGTATTGATGACATAAATGGTCAACTTATGTTATATTAATCTAGTTTCATATTATTTTCTTTGATCAATTCTATAATTAAGTAGTTTGAAATATGGATTTAATAATTTTTTGTTTATATTTTTTGAACAATAGGTTATTCATCCATATCAAGCCGAGTCGAAAGCTGAGTTGAGTTTAACAGTTGGGGATTACGTCATTGTCAGCAAGGTCATAAATGTTTTACTAATTTTTATAAGTTTGATATGAGAAATTCAATCTAAGAAAACAATCATTAACTAAGAGATGTAAAATGGAAGTTTAATATGATTTTGGCATTCAAACTTAAAAAATTAGCTAATGAATAACGACATAAGTGACATATATAAATGAATAGTCACTGTTAATTACTTCGTATTACTGTAGAGATGATCTTATGACCAGATTCTGATTGGTAAAAAATGAACTTCAACTTTCTGAAATCAGATAGTCTGACTGTAAAGTTATTAATTATTTATTGCTAGCGGGTCAAGCAATTTTAAAAGCCACCAAAAAGTATACTCACATAATATGTTCTTCATGTATGTCTTCATGCGATTAGCAGATAATCAACGTTTTAAAATGAGAAATTAGTAAGCTTTCACAAGTTATTTCCTGCTCTAGAAAAACAATGCGTTTCTTTGTGACATGTTACATGGAAAGCTTGAATAGAAAGAAAAACATCAGTTGTAGTAAAGTGTCACACCCCATCATGGCGGAATATGGAGCGCGACGTATGGATATCATCACTTAACTCCACCCATCACCTTTTCCAAATGTTCAATCAAGATGATTAAATATGTGTTGGAGACGTTCATGATCTGTATAGATCATTCTCTACGTCTCGTACCCCAAATGCCTCTAGCATTCTAGGTAGATATAACAATCCAGCTCCACTAACTAAGTCTATCTAGTTCTTCCAAATCTTTAGTTCCCACAACGTATAAACATCCGCCTTTCTTTGTCGTTCTCGTATACATCCAAATCCTTGCTCCACGTATCGTCATGCTTCGCGAATTCATCCAGTCCTTCCGATAATTCCAAGATCTGCTCATTATCCAATCTACCTCTTCAACCTCCAAAACGCTTCCTCACCCTTCTTCACTTTGCCCCTTGCTGGTTCCACGATATGCCATCATCTCTGACTACTCGTCCTGGCCAACTTAATCCTAAAACTCACACTTGAAAATCTCACGTATAATTCCCTTTCCTAACAACTCCAAAACCAACTCATAATTCGCCTCAATCTCCTTCTTAGATTTGAGTAGATCAAGATGTCGTCGATGCTCCCGATGACAACTCGTTTATATACGTTCATGCACACTCGGTTCATTGACTCCATGAAAACCGCTAGTGCTCTGGCGAAGCTAAATGCATAACCGTAACCCAAAGCATTCATACAACATCCTTAGCAGTTTTCAACTACGTCTTACTTGCACCCTCTCTTAGTGGCAATACGAATAAATTCCTACCTCGTTCTACTCGCAAAATTCTACACGCATTCTAAAAGACCAATACTTCCTCTTATCAGACCACTCAACCGCTTTTCACAGCCAATCTACTACTAAGCAACTCAAATTTTACCTTGCATCTGTTGCAATTTCTAACAACTCTTGCTCTTAAAATCATTCCATCAACAATTGCCTTGGAAAGGCACTAACTACAACTCCTCTCACTTCTCCTACTTGCTCTATTCATGGTTCTACCTTAAAGTAATAGGCAAACCTACTAAATCTCAGGAAATTTTCAGAAAACTTACATGCCTTACGAACAATCATAAATACCTTTGAGGTATTATATCCCCTTCCAACACTCTCTATGGCGCGTTACTTGTGCCAATATCCATACATTATACAAATCTCTATTCATCTCCCTTGGCACTCCTAATAAACCTCATGACCACATTAGTTCGTCTACGAACTTTTAACTCTTTCCTCCCCACTAAGGGCATTCCGGCCATTCTCTCATGGCCACCTACTTAATCGTGTAGGCGCGACCAAGTCTTTCATATGTTTACCTCAACGCTCCCAATCAATACGAACCCAAAACTACATCCTGAATCCACTAGATACGATCAACGAATCAAACCCACGGATAACTAACGACATTTCACGTGCACGAGTTAAAACAGACCAAAACCACGAAAACTAAAAAGGAAAACTCAAACATGTACCAATTCAAATGACTCATGACAACGAAAATGATCCAAGAAACACTTAATGGCAACCAAAACATCTTATGCCCCGCGACATATTATTTAAACCGTGCACAAGATCGACTTTTCCAAAAGCATTTTTTTTTCTTTACCTCCCCACATCTATGTGACTCAAACAATCTACAAACAAACCTCTTGACGAACTCAAAACTCAACTCAAAGACTAGGTATCCCGTGCATCCCAAATCATAAAAATAAACTACTATTCAAAACTCAACCTTTAACCCGACACTTGTACAATAATTTCGACCAGGATACTGACCTCCCATGACTATACATTCTGAATATTTAAAAAGTACGTTCCGAGTACATATTTTTAGGCTTTTGAATCACTGAAAAAGCTTTAAAAACGAACAAGTTACGACCAAAACAATTTTATACTAGTTGTTTTAAAAACTAAAGAATAAACTTAGTGATTAATGCAATCCTTTTAAATGAAAGAAATAATTGTATGTGAAATTTTTATGAACTCAATTTAACCTTGTATAAATAATTATAAATGACGTAAATCGGTTAAACTCAATTATATAAACTATGTAAGTAGAAAGAAATTTTATTTCGCTTTATTTTTAAAAAAATCTTTTAGAATTTTGAAATAAATAATTGTTGATTAAGAATTCTTATGTTACATCTTGTTTCAAACACGATTCCAACACCTTACCCTTATTTTACCGAATACAACCAACTATCTAACTCTATAGTAGATTTCCAAGTCCCTTTTTTTCAATATATACCGACCAAAAGAAATGTATGACCCAACACAAAAGATTTCATTATCTCAAAAGAAATCCCAAGTTATTTCAATAGACTTAAAACCAAGAACACCATTTTAAAACGTACACGTGAAATACGAAACTCAAAGAATACGCTACAACGAAGGTTGAATATCTAAAAAGAAGCAAGCTAGCCACCCTCCTAAGGATACAATCGATAATTATAGGGGATCATACATATAGGCATATCGGGATACATATACTTAAACCCGTCTAACATCTACTATACAAGCATGTATTAACCCTCTTTCATGTAATCATACTTAGGAATCCATTGGAGTTATGGTACTTGTATAACTATGTTGGCAACCATACTTATACAATTACCCTTTCCCCAACGCACTCCCTCCTATGATGACACTTATAAGAATTAATACAACACATAACACATATATCCATCTACTCACATAAGCTCATAACCACATAAACAATAAAGTTCAACACTCCATCCATAAAAAAAGTATATATATATATATATAATCAAACTATTAGAATACATAAATCCATAGTCTAGCTAAAACAACATGGACTAAATCCAAAACAAAAACATAATCAGTTATAAGTCATGTCGCCCATAAGATTGGAAACAACTTAAAATCCTTCATATCCACCTACTCCTAATAACTCGAACCACCACATGATTCTTAGGGAACATGACTTAAACATCAAAAGAAAAATACTATACCTCAGGTACATAAAATAACCCAACAAAAGATAGAAACTACCATGTACCAAATTATGTACTATAATGTACAATTTAAGCAAAATACAAAAATGACTAGCGTGGATGATTATGGTTCAACCAGCACTAGTCACACCCCGAAAAGAAAATAACATGTGGCTAAGTATGAACTACTATGGTTCAACCCATACTAGTCAAAACTTAACAAACATCGCAAGTAAAAACCAATAACATCCGGAAAACTTTAATTAATATAAAATGCACACATACTCCTATGACGCCTATATGCAGGGACCCTTAAGCTATAGATTAGGTTACTAGACTAGGCAACCTAATTCTCTATAACCATTGTCTCTGATACCATTCTGTCACACCCCACCATGACGGAATATGGGGCGCGACGTATGGATATCATCACAACATGGCGTGTCTATAGAGATAACTAAATGAAATAAGAAATTTCATAAAATGGTGACATAAATGTCATGAATATATCTTATCAATGCAGGAGTCTAGGTAAGTAGGTAACAGTCCTACCTCTTACCCAAGACAAACAAATAACACAAACAAATCAACATATAGGTTCATAGTATCACTTATTAAACAAACAAAAGAAACTAAGAAGGAACGGGGATCTTCTTCTAAATGCAATCCTAATGCCACCAAAGCTAGCCACTTCTATTCTCAAGCTTAACCACGTTCTCACCTGAAAGAGACACTAAAACACGTCAACATAATGTTGGTGAGAGTCATAGGTTTAGACTCCAACCGAAAATAGATTATAATAAGTTGTGAACAACCATAAACCACTAAACATATGGACAATGTGCTACAAGTATGCATTAACAACTAACATTCAAGATCAATCATTCCAAACCAAATCCAAGGCTCCCAGCCTTACCAAACACTATGGTACCATAGGCGCCCATACACCTATGTACTAATCCCAAGGTCCCGCCTTGTCATTATGAATTGGTCACATAGATGCTCACACATCTATGTACCTCCCCAAGGCCCCGCCTTGTCAACATCCCCTTGGTACCAAGTCAAAACATAAAACAATCATGAATCAACTAGCAGTTAATCACATAAGTATGCACAAGTCCATCACCAAACACAAAACATTCACAGCATAATTTATAAAAACAAGACAGTGTCTCTTCTATCTCATCTGGAAGTCAAAATCATTAGTAGACATGGGACTATGAAACTCACCTGCTTGAGCTTCTCCTAAAATCCGCGCACTAGCAAAAAGCTAACAAACAAAAGCACACAATCAAAACATGAACCAAACACTAAAATGGCTCATCAACCCATGATGGACATCTAAACTTATCCCATATATATAACTCATTTATATGCTCTAAGCATCTTATTACACCCCTCTATAAAGCCCTTAACTTAGTTTACTTCATAACCCGTCTCGTTAACATTTTACCCCCGGTTTTTAGGTCTCCAAACTATAAGCCAAACGGCCACCTAACCATACCCATGATCTCTGTAAAGGAAACCCTATGCCCTTACATATGTTAGCTAACTCCTCCCTTTTGCCCCAACCTTAAAGCTACTGTTAAGGCCCTGATATATATATATATATATATATATATATATATATATATATATATATATATATATATACTTCTGCCTATCCGCATATTACCGATTTTGAACATACAAAAAGTTTGTTATGATTAGGAGGTGTTACCCTAACCCATTTGCTTAGCCACCCTTCAGGTCTCTTATTTAATATATAAAACAACACCCATGCTCATTAGAGGGCTCAAGTGTACTCCTAAGTACCCCAATCACCTTAAAACGTTAAATTAAACCCGATTGATTTCAAAACTGTTTTGACCTCCGACTGTTGTAGCCTGTTTTTAACTCACCTCCCGACCTCCAGTTTAGTTCTCATTTCTTGTATTTGAAATCCACTTCAATTACCTATTCAGGGATGCTTGGATCGCAAAATAAGAGTTTGTAGAACTCTATATATGATCAAAACAAGTGACTCAAAAATCTGCCCAGTTTTTAAAAACGAATTTAAACATGATTAAACCCTAATTAACATCACTAATAATCACCATCCATTATCCTAATCATGTTAATTGTTATAAAACCCCTAATTATAGATCTATTAAGAACTCTAATCCATCATATAAATTGATTACATAAAACTTGAAGCCTTAATGCTATAAAACAAGAAAACTATAAGAATTAAATCAAGATTTTTACCTCAAATCTTCAAGAAAATTATTTTTGATGAATCCCTAAATTAGGGCTTGTAAAAATTCGGCCAAAAGGGCATAAAATTAATGAAAAACTGATTTTTGTGATATAAACATGGTATTTATATGTTTTATTAAAAAGGCTTTTCCAAATTGGGCTCAAGTTGGGTCTTTTGGCCCATTATCCTTTCTTTTTCTTTTCTAGTCGGTTTAAAACCCGATTCATATATATATTTTTTAATTTTTTTTCTTTTTAAGACTTATTAATATATTATTAATAATACCTTAAGTTACCTTAATTTATTTCAGCTCCTAAAGCCTCCGAAACCTTAAAACCGTAAAACTAGTCAATTTTACGCGTATACCGAAAAACGTAAAATATACAGTTTTAAAAAAAATCTTAAATTTTGAAATAAACTTTATAACTAAGTCCTAAATGACTTAAAACCATCCTGAAAAATACTCACATGACTAAACACCTTACCCGAGACCTCTAAATGCTAAACCCCAAATCGTAAAAAAAAATACGATTTACTATAATACTTATACGTATACGTAAAACACCAAAATAACACCATTTCATTTCATAGTCACTCATTTGTGAGCTCATGAACATGAAATAACCGTTCCTCGATTTACATATGAGTACTTTATACCCATAAACGATATCCACACCAACCTCGTTCACGCAAAATAACATGTAAACACGCAAATCACATATTCACACATAAATTAACCTTAAAATAAGACCAAGTGACGAACCTCAAAACCACGGTTGTCACATAAAGCTTGCTTAGATGAAACGTGCTTATGCTTCAAGATATGTTCTGCTGTCCCACAACCCATTTTTTGTTGGAATTTAACAACCATAATGTATCTAACATACATGCATCAAGAGTAAACACAACGGATATGATCGATTATCTATGCATATAATGTAATTAACATAAAGATAAAGAATGCTTACATTTTCTCCAAGAACGATGATCAAGAACACGAAGATCACCAAAACCAAACGAAACCCTTATTTGTTATACCCAAATCTGATTCACGATAAACCAAAGATCAAGTTAGATCTTCTCTAAGATAGTCCACACGACACTTCAATCAACCACCTTCGATTGCTAGTTCTTGGTTAAGTTATACTTAATAAAAATCAAACCTGAATACCCCTTGGGGTTTTTAGCCGTCGACCATCAAGACAAGGGAAAGGAGAAAAGTTTGGTTTAATGTTATTAAACAATTGAATCTCATTCACTGTTCATATACTAGAGTCTTGGGATTATTTTTGGTAAAGATTACAACTTAACCTCCAAGTAAATAATCCTTTTAAAATAAAATTTGTTTCTCCCCTTTTTTTGACATATTCGGTCGACTCCCCCTTTTTGGGGCTTGGGTTGACTTTTTGACTATATATATAATACTTGGTTATGTAATTACATTAAACCTTAAAGTATTAAGTCTTATTAATTAATTCATGTTAAACCTTTTAACTTATTAATTAATTACCGCAACCTTAGAGCAGTTGACCACCAACTACCGCAAAAGCACACAGTTAACCAAGTCAAGCGAAAGGGAGGGGTTCGAGTCCGAGCCTCGGCTTGGTGAGCCAGTGTTGCCTAGGTAATTTACCAGGATATGCCTTCCTTGTTGAGTGGGGGGTTCGGTACCAAAAAGGTACAAGGACTTAAGATGGTTCTGCCAAATATCATTTTTTATTAATTAATTACCGTTAAGTATACACTTTTATCAATCTAAGATTATACAATAAATATAGTCATATTATATCATATATTTTCATAAAAGATGATCTCTATGTCTAAGTGTGTGACCCCTTAGGCCCACGTACTCCCGGTCATATAAAATATTATCTATGACTTACGCATGTCCCAACAGCTCCCACTTGCGGAAGTCTCCATCATAGTGTATTTTAATACTGACATTGACGGATAGTTTAGCAACACCATAAATGCTCCCAAAAGTACCAGAGTTTAGTTTCCGGCAAACAAGCTCAGCCTTATGGTATAAATTATTGCATTCCTTTTGTTTATGATACTGTTAATAATGAATACGGATAAAAAATCATTTCATGTATTAACGATTTTGTTTCTCGTTTCTGTATTGACCATGATTACCAAATGTAAAAAGAATCATCTTTACTACGCTTCGGGCACGACAACACAAACATTTTGATCACTCTACGAGGGGACCAATATGTATCATACTCCATTCATGGAGGAACAAAATCCTATTTTGACTA